>OW240912.1:133754485-133869822 GCA_933207985.1 Pelobates cultripes
CACACACAGCACCCCAGATATACACACAGCATGCCAGATACACACATAGCACGCCAGATACACACACAGCACCCCAGACACACACAGCACCCAAACACACACAGCACCCCCAAACACACACAGCGCACCCAAACACACACAGTGCACCCAAACAAACACAGCGCACCCAAACACACACAGCGCACCCAAACACACACAGCGCCCCCAGATACACACACAGCACCCCAGACACACACACAGCATCCCCAGACACACACACAGCACCCCCAGACACACACACAGCACACCCAGACACACACACAGCACCCCCAGAGACATATATATATATATATATATATATATATATAATATATATTATATAAAATAACCCTCAGTGGGTTAACAGACAAAGAAAATTAGAAACCTAGAATGTGACGGCAGATAAAAACACCCTAACACACAGCACCCCTCTTACACAAACACACTGCGCACCTCACACATACAATACGTCCAAATATATATATATATATACACACACACTACAGCACCCCTCACACTGCACCACTACACACATTACGCTCCAGATACACACTAGATCCCTTACCCTATATGCACTCTTAATCCTCTGCACACACACACACAATCTTCTATACACACTCTGGGTCCTTTACACACTAGATCTCTTACACACACACAGTGCACCACCTACACACACACTACATTCCTTGTAAGCAAACACATACAACATTCTCTAAACACACCCTCTCTACAACCCCTACACACACACTACTGCCCATATGCACACACTCGCTACATCCCCTATAACACTATGCCCCTATACACGCACTCTCTACAGCCCCTAGCCACACATATTACACCACAAAATCGACCTATTTACACAATACCACACCACACTCTACACACAGGCAATCCCACAAGCATGCGCCAAACACATGCACCATGCACTTTCCTGGCCCTTTTGTCCTCTGGTATCCCACTTGTGGAGACACCAGAGACAATTTAAAAGCAAACACAGCGCAAGCATGTTATTAAATTTGCTTGCACTGCGCAGAACAAATTCAGGGCCTTTTCTAATGCCAGAGCTCTTCAGCAGGGCTCTGGGCATTGAACCAACATGCTCACTTTGAGAGGGGGCGTGTTGTCATTAGTGATGACAAAACACACCCTCTCTGGCCCCGCCCCCTTCTTGGGGGGCCGCTCTAATTGAAAAATGCCCGGGCCTAATTTTTTTCCCAGTCCGGCCCTGAAGATGATAGTTCCAGCCTGTCATGATTTAAGAGATGTCAAGATAGCAGAACTTTATGTTAGTATGTATCACCTGACCCACTATCCAACAGGAATGTCACCTGAAAGGATCTTTGCAAAACATTCAAATGCCACATAGGTTATAGGTTTTTTTTTTAACTTTTTATTCGAGCAATAAACCTAAAAGATATATCCCACTGCAATATATATTTTTTGTATTCCACATTGGTTTTTTTCAACACATTTAGCATGATTTAATTTTTCCTATAGAACTTTTGTAATGGGACTCTAATATATATTAATGTGTTATTGGTATTTTTTTTTAGATGTCTTACTATGGTGAGATCAGCATTGGGACTCCACCTCAGAACTTCCTTGTTCTCTTTGACACTGGATCTTCCAACCTGTGGGTAGCTTCAACCTACTGCCAGAGCCAGGCCTGCAGTGAGTAATGATACCTTGACGATATAGCTATGTCATGTAAAACTAACCTACATGCAGTGCAAACATTGCAGCATAAAGGTACACTCTAAGCACCAAACCAATACTGTTCTTTATAGTGGTTTTGCCACAAATAGGCTTTTGGTGCCTTCCAGACATTTTGTGCAAAACTGTTTTCAAGCAGTTTGACAAAAATCAGATCTCTGTCTCTCAGTACCCAAGATTTAACGCCTCAACCACCAACATAATGATATTTGACTTTAACATTGAGCATTCTGTTCCATTCAACCTTGGACAACAATGACAGGCGCCAGTGCTGAATAAATCTCCTGTGCACTCACAGTTAATGATTGCCTTCTAAGCAGCTGCGGAACTATCACTGGTGCAGCCAGGGTGGCAGCAATGGGGCCTGCACACTAAGGGGGCCCATCAGATGGCCATGCACTTACCAACTTTTACCAACCATGATGCATAATTTAGAAAGTACATGTACAAATATGCATAAAAAATGAAGAAAATAATATTTATGCCTTATTAGCCTTGTTAATATACATACATTTCACATGTGGGAAGGGTCTATGTGTCAGGTTAGCTCTTGTCTCTCATTGACAGCATTATACATGAATAGGACATGGCTATAATTTACATATAATGTAAATTTGCATGCTTCTGTTCATTCATATGGCAAAATATAGAGCCATAAAATGGGTTATCTCTGTAATCTCGCAAAATATATAGTAATATTATATGATATTTTTTTCTCTTTCTAGCCAATCACCCACTGTTCAACCCCAGCCAATCCTCAACCTACACCTCAAACCAGCAGCAATTTTCCCTTCAATATGGAACCGGCAGCTTGACTGGAATTCTGGGATACGATACAGTGACTGTACGTGATCTATGCATTTTTCTATAATAAACATAAATGGATAATTGCATCAAATAGGAATACTTCCTTTAGGATGTTATAATAACTTTGCAATCAGTACTGTGGAACTCCTTAGAAATATACATCAAATATGAATATAGTTGATATGTGTATATTTTGCAAAGCGGTTTATCTACTAAATTGTGAATTGTGATGTATTAAAAACTGGATTGCAAAATCGTGGCCAAATTCCCATGTTCAATTAGTTTTTATGTTTCTATTTTGAAAACAATAACACATAAAGTAAGTAAGCGTAATATCTGTGAAAATAAGAAAGTATTGTAAAATTTGTCATAATTTCGTCTTTTATTTTTCTGTCTATCAGATCCAAAATGTTGCTATTACCCAGCAAGAGTTTGGCTTGAGTGTGAATGAACCTGGAACCAACTTCGTCTATGCTCAGTTTGATGGTATCTTGGGTCTGGCTTATCCTTCCATCGCTGTGGGAGGAGCCACCACCGTGATGCAAGGAATGCTGCAACAAAATCTTCTGAATCAGCCTGTGTTTGCCTTCTACCTGAGCGGGTAAAAAAATTTGAATATTTTTCTATTACCCTCTACATTACTGCAGTGTCTATATTGACCAATACAGAGCATGCTTTTATTTTATGCTTCAGAAAGTTAACTAGGACAATTCTGTTTCTAGCCAGGGAAACACCCAGAATGGTGGTGAAGTAGCATTTGGAGGAGTTGACCAAAACTACTACTCAGGGCAGATTACCTGGACCCCCGTTACTTCAGAAACCTACTGGCAAATTGGAATCCAAGGGTAATTGTCATGATTAAGAGTATCCTTACTATATGTTTTCCTCTATTATAACGGCAAACAACCAAAAGGTTAATATGAAGTCATAGGCATATGGATTTTCATGACAGGTGAAAGCTAATTGATCCATCTAGACGTTCATTTCCATTTTCATTATATCTGTCGGTCCAGTGCTTCTTGACCTCTTTAACCACATTAGTCACATCCACTTAAAGAGTATTCTGGGAATCAACAATTTCTTCTTCATATCCAAGGATGGCCACTTGAGCCAAATGACAACATGTATAATATAACATTCCAAACTTCCAAACATAACTAATTCATAAGTGACAAATAAACATAATTATCCACACACATATTACTAACTAACTACTCATAGGCACACCTACTTAGGAAAACATATTCTCAATCATACAGACATGCACACCCCTATTTCTTGAGGGTGGTGGTTGTTGCTGAATCTACGACCTTCTTAATGCCTGAAGTGCTGCCCACTGAAAGGTGCTGCACCTGGATCTCATGGTTACCTGGACCTCTTATGATCCAGTCATGTTTTTATCCCTTTACTACCTAACACTTTTCTGTCTCAAGCTATACATATTGGTCTCCTGGCTGTGAATCCTTTTTTTGCTAATTTACCAGAATTAAACAAGTCTTTCAGTTAAAATAGAATCACATGTAGACATTGCCCCAGTAACTTAATCTACTAAAAGAGAGACTTTTTAATATGCAAGAAAGAAAAAATCTAATATACGTATTGAAGAGACAATTCAGCAGGCAAAGTTTACCACAGTAGATTCTCTTTTCTCATTTATTTCTTTGTAACAATGACAAAATTATACAACAGAGGTTGCTTTTTAGATTCGCCATTAATGGACAGGCTACTGGATGGTGTAGTCAAGGATGCCAGGGTATTGTCGACACTGGAACTTCTCTGCTGACTGCACCTCAGCAAGTTTTCTCCTCCCTCATGCAAAGCATTGGAGCTCAACAGGATCAGAATGGACAGGTAAGTGGAGGCAACTAGGAGGCAACTGTTGAAAATCCAACATTCTTACATGTTCATGTAGTCATAATCAGAAACTTCCATTGTTTTATATGTAAGAAACATAAAGTGGATGGCTTTGTATGAGATGTTGACTGAACAATGGGTTGTGGTTGATGGTACTATGTGTGGTAAAAAGGCATTTCTCACAGTCATTTGGGGAACTAGTGAGCTACAGTCTAAAGATTGCTTTGGTAATGTGTTTGTATTTAATTTCATGTTACAGTACGTAGTTAGCTGCAGTTCCATCCAGAATCTTCCCACCATCACTTTCACCATCGGAGGAGCCACCTTCCCACTTCCACCATCTGCCTATGTTCTCCAGGTAAAACCTGTTTCTTACACCATATTAGTTAAAGTTAATATTGTGTCACTGTACAATGCGTATTCATTAATTTGGGTTAATTTGGTAATTGGGTCTAATCTAGTAAATCTTTAGCTGTTACACATAAAACTAAACCCCAAAAGAAGTTTCAGCTACAATGCAAACGCTAAAAATGAGTGTGGCTTATTGTAGTTGTTTTCTAATGCTTTCAAACTTTTATTTCGATCTTCTTGTGCAGCAAAACAGTGGATATTGCGAAATTGGCATTATGCCAACCTACCTGCCATCCCAGAATGGACAGCCCCTCTGGATCCTGGGTGATGTCTTCCTTCGTCAGTACTATTCAGTCTATGATCTTGGCAACAATCAAGTGGGCTTTGCTCAGGCTGCCTAAAAATGCACCCTTCATTTATAGCCTGAACCCAGATATCCACGTGAAATTCCAATACAAATCACTGTCCCAATTTGTTGGTTTTTTTCTCTGAATCTTTCAAACTTACCTTTAATCTTCTTTATCAATAAACAAGAAATTAATAACTGCTGCCTCTGCTCTTGTTGTTTTTTTTGTTTTTTTTTGAAGTGCACAGAAAACATTACAAGCAGGCATGAGGTGCCCCGAGAGCAATCCTCAGGCTTTTTCTCGCAAAACATGCGGGGCATTTGCTTACAAGGCACATTTTTTATATTATTGTTAGCTTATACAAATCAGTTCGTGAGAGTAGTGTTACACTTTAATTAGGCTAGGACAGTGTTTAAACTAGTCTGCGTGCATCACAGGTTATACATGTTATGTATAAAATTAATGAGATGTGTATTCAAACGGTTCTGCCTTATTTTACAATAGATATTCATCTCAAGCTAGGTATATGTTACGTAAGCTTAATCCAGAACAACAAATCTGCTCTGCAAATACATTTTACAAGGGTTAAATAAGCATATATAGCGGTGTGCATTAAATCAAGACATAAAAATGAGTTTTGCAAGGTGAGCTAAGATTGCCACTGGGTCATTCCTGTAGATGGGAGCATATAAAGTCCCGAGTGTTCAAGAGTATGGAACATATTCAGGTTGGACTGTGCATTAGGGGACCAGCGTTTGTTTGTGTATCCCATGCCTGGTGCTGTCCGGCTGCTTGCTCAGATGGGTGCGTTGCGCCTCACAGGAAAGTCCTGGATATAAGTGCAGCCATTGGTGTTGTTTCCCGGGCGTATAAGGTGGGCCCCCCTTGCATGATGATGTCCTCCCCAGGTACAGAGGTATTCCTTTTTAAACCAAATTATATGATGTAGGCTTCCCTTTGGTCCGCCGACGCTTCTCTGGTTTCCGTGGTGGTCAGATGGCATTTGATGGCTGCCTCTGCAGCAGGCGCCATCTTGCTGGCAGGTCGCACATGCGGCTGGCGTGCGGCAGCCATCTTGGAGGATTGCCGCTTGAGAGTGTGCCGCAGCAGAATGGTAGCTTACATCCCAGCTTGGCATGACAGTAGTTGCTTGTGCAGACCGGGATGACCCCCCCGGTCCAGAGGGGGGCGCCAGACGCCGGCCGGAGACCCGGGAGAGCGGCCGTCTCTTCCCGGCTCAAGCTCCAGCATGCCTCGGGCCTTCGTCGGGTTACTGTAGGTGCCGGGCAGAGTCTGGAAGGGTATCGCCTCGTAGCCCATGTTCTGGGGAGCATTGTGGTCTGTGTTACGGGTGGTTGGGGAGTTTCAGCCTCCAGTTTGCGACGATTTTCGGGCTCCAAGGCAGGAGCTCAGACTAAACACGTCTGATCCCGTCGGCGGTCCGGCCCCGCCCCCCTGCTCTTGTTGTTTTTAATGTTGCATTTTATAAAATAAATAAAAAAAATTCATGCACAGGGGCACTCAAAGCACCATAACAACTACAGATAATTGTAGTAGATACAATGCTATAGAAAACAAGACAAATGAAGGTTGCGCCAAAGCTGGCTGTAGTCCAGCTAATATGAACAAAGTCCAAAGTAGTATAAAACAAAGTCCAAAGTAATATTAAAACAAACTATTTAGTGGAGCCTGATGGGGTTTCAACGGTATATGTAGATGGATATTCTCTGTGTGGATCAAATGGAGACAGCTTTCCAGGATCCATATGTAAAGAGAGAAGAGGGTAATAGTGCAAATACGTCTAGTAAAAAGGTTGGATAGCAGGAAGAAGAGGTCTATGTTAGTCCTACTCACGTGTAGTTGAGCTAAACTAGCTCTATTGTGGATGGCGTACAGAGGTACAATCCCCTCTTATGGGATACGTAGAGAAGTGTTGATCTATTTTATCCGTTTGTGGGAAAAAAAGACAGATGATAGGGCAGTACATCTAGTAAAGATGGTATAACAACAACAGAGTCTAATATAGTCCTACTCACGTGCGGTAGAGCTTGAACCAGCTCTAGTGTGAATGGTGTTCAGCGGTATAATCCCCACTTGTAGGATACATGTAGAGTGGCAAGTCTTGTATAGATATATAGATCATAGAAGAGAAATGAGACAACTGATAGTGCTCACTGTATACAATAGTATATAAGGAGCAAAAAACAGGGTTTCACCAACACCCACTGCCTGTCAACTCTGCGTCGACTTGGATTGTGCAGAAATTACAGTTCTATGATATCAAGTGTTAATCCATCCTACCTGGACAGCAATGATTGGCTGAGCGAATTGAAGGACAAGTTTATATATACATATTAAAATCTTAGTTTTTCCTCTATAGACACATCTTATGCATATGGTGTTGAATACAGCTCATAATGATTTATTAAAATGTATAGCATATGCACTTAACAGTTCTAATATATATATAGCTGATAATGACATTATCCCTATCCATTTCAGTCTAAAAATTACTGGTTGATCTCTCTATATCATTCATTTCTCTACCAAACAATCTATATTCCACTTCTTAAAGTTCGCCACTAGCCAGCATGGTAAGTTCATTGGGTAGGTGAATTTATGAATATAAACATACTGTACCTTAAATGGTTAAAATGTTGACAAGGGTTCAGTCTTATTTACTATGAACTATCTCATGCCATTAACCTTTTCTTTTCCTTGCCTCACCCTAAATGGCAAGGACACACTGGGCAAAGCTGTAACAAGATAATTATAAATTTCATATACAGAATAAAATGTTACAAAAAAGGAGGAAAGTTGGTAGGCTGATAATTATACAAAGAGGAATAACTGAATAAATCATTTTAATCCTGAAACGGTTGAGCTCCACCATCCTCCACTGTTCTTCCTCCACTAAATCTTCCCACCGTCAATTTCACCATCGGAGAAGCCACCTTCTCACTTCCACCATCTGCCTATGCTGTCCAGGTAAAACCTGTTTCTTACACCATATTAGTTAATGTTAATATTGTCATGTCACTGTACAATGCATATTCATTAATTTGGGTTATTTGGTAATTGCGTCTAATCAGGGCCGGATTAACATAGGGGCTGATGGAGCTGCAGCTCCAGGCCCAGGCCCATGGAATAGGCCCATTGATTTTTTTAAAATTATTTTTTACTCACTACTCTTAGGGTTGCCAGGTATTTCTCATGTATTTTTTATGGTTGCCAGGTATTTCTCAGGTATTTGAGGCTGCCTAGCCGGTGCAGGTATTGCAGTAATAAACAGAGTATAAACAGAGATCATTCTGCCATACCAGCGCCGGCCAGTAGGGGTCACTGTTTGTGTGGAGAGAGGCAGGGATAAGAAGTTAAAGCATCTCCCTCCCTGCCTCTCTCTACTCACTGATCCGCAGGGGAGCAGCTCAGCACAGAGAGGCCAGACAGCAGCTCCGAGCCTGCGAGATATGGGGATGGTGAGAGACTTGGGGACGCTGAGACATTGGGACACTGGGGAACATGGGGACCCTGAGACACTAGGGACACAGTGGCCACATGTCTCCCAGTGGCCCCTAGTCTCTGTGTCCCCATGTCTCCCAGCCAGTGTCCCTAGTGTCTCAGTGTCCCCATGTTTCCCAATGTCCCTGGTGTCTCTCAGTGTCCCTAATGTCTGTGTCCCTAGTCTCCCAGAGTCCCCTAGTCTCTCAGTGTCCCCATGTCTCTCCCAGTGTCTCAGTGTCCCCATGTCTCAAAGTGTCCCAATGTCTCTAAGTGTCCCCTAGTGTCCTAGTGACATCGGGACACTGGGAGACATGGGTATACTGGAGGACACAGGGAGAGATGAAGACACTGGGCAACTTTGAGACCTGGGAGACATGGGGCACTCCCAGTGTCCCCATGTCTCCCAGCGAGTGTCCCTAGTATCTCAGTATTCCTATGTCTCCCAGTGTCCCTGGTGTCTCTCAATGTCCGTAGTGTGCCAGTGTCCCTACGGTCTCAGTGTTTCCTAGTTTCCCAAAGTCCCCTAGTCTCCCAGTGTCTCAGTGTCCCAATGTCTTCCAGTGTCTCAGTGTCCCCTAGTATAAAATAAAAAATCTCAGGCACTCACTGTGATAGATTTAAGCAGATTTATTGGACACTGCAATGTTTTGACCTGTATCAAGTCTCCAGTGTCCCCTATGTATCACAGTGTCCCCTATGTATCAAAGCGTCTCAGTGCCTCATCTCTCCCAGTGTCCCTGGTGTATCTCAGTGTTCTTAGTGTCTCAGTGCCCCTAGTCTCTCAGAATCCCCTAGTCTCCCAGTGACCCCATGTCTCACAGTGCCCCCAAGTGTCTCAGTGTCCCCTAGTATAAAATAAAAAAATCTCAGGCACTCGCTGTGCTAGATTAAGCAGGCTTATTGAACACCGCAACTTTGATCTGCAGGTCTTTATCAAGTCTCCAGTGTCCCCTATGTATCACATTGTATCAGTGCACCATGTCTCCCAGTGTCCCCTCATGTCTCAAAGTCACCCAGTGTCCCCATGTCTCCCAGTGTCCCCAAGAGTCTCAGTGTTCCCAGGTCTCCCAGTGCACCCTAGTATCTCAGTGTCCCCAGGTCTCCCAGTGTCTCTCAATGTCCCCTAGTGTCCTAGTGACATGGGGACACTGGGATACATGGGGACACAGACACTAAGGGACTGGGAGACATGGGGACACAGAAATGCCCCATTTTTGTGTATGTTCGTCCCTTTCAGCACATCTGTTACTCCTGTTGTATATGTGCTCTACAGGGCTCAATACCCTGTGCACTCTGGGGTGAGGCCCCATTAAGGTGTTGCCTATCAGAGCTCTGCTGTTGCAATCTCTGCATACTGGGTGCTGCCCAGACACAAAACCCAATACACCCTGCTGGGGTGATATATTCAGTACTGCTGGTAGTTACTGTTCCTGAGCTATCCTACCCTACTGGGGCCCTAGTACTACTAGTACTATTCTGGAACATTACCCTGCTGGGGTTAAATCCGGTACTGCTGGTACCATAATTACCGTAGGATCCTCTCCTACTGCTGACCCCTGCCTCAACTGCCCTCCTACAAGTGCCAAGTCCTTACTAATATGGAAGACTCACAGTCTACTCCAGTGGACTTTCAGACCATGGTAAATGCAGCGGTGGCCGCTTCTATGGAAAAGGCCCTATCCCATATGATAGCCATTCAACCAGAACGCTCCAGGCCACGCCGCACACGCCCAGACACCGAGTCTGAAGACTCTGAAACCCAGTCTAAGGACGACACCCGGGCTAGTAAGCGCCATTGGAAAGGGGAGAAGGACCCCAAACCGAGCAAGGGCAAACAGCCCATTAAGAAAAGCAAAACGGCAACCGCCGTTACCCCTGCTCCCACCCAGACGCTATCCTCAGAGGAAGAGGAAGACATTGATGACACTATGGACATATTGGATGAATGGCAGGCTAATGCCTCCCAATCCGATGACGATGCCTGGGGCTCAGAATCTAAACCCTTTCACAAAGGGGATTCAGACTCATTCGCTGCCAAATGGCAAGGGACAGGGGACACCACCCTGCCACAGGACGAAGCTATTCTGGACCCCATGGGTCAGATGCTCTTTGATCCACGAAACATCAGGCACCCCCGCTCCACAGACTGGACGCCTCCGGAACACTTCGCAAAGTTTATACACCTATGGATGCGCAAACCTATGGACAAGATAGTCCGCAACCGACTGAAGTCGGAATGCCCCCGCCCTTCCCTACCAGACCAAGTTGCCATGACACCGGAATTTGACCAGGTAATCACTATCTTCATGACCAGAGGTGGTCACAACCCCCGCCACGGGGTGAAGAGAGGATTCAAAGGAGTCCAAGACAAACTTCTAGATACCTCCGGACCCCTCTCGCGCATAATGTACCTGGCAGACGATGCCTTCCAACGTGCAGACCAATTTGATGCCGATATCCGGGAATGGGCTCAACGCGTTTTTTGTTTCCTTGGAAACGCAAATGTGGCCCTCTCTTCGGAGAGGCGTAAGGCAGCACTTCTCCGCATAGACGGGAAGTTGGTGGAGTTGGGCACCAAAGAACTCGGACCTCTGGCACAGGGCAAATTATTTGGAGACTCCTTTCTTTCCATATATAGTCTTTATTTTGCCAACAACATGAACAGGCATACGTTACATTCAGTTTTGTGTACACTAGGTTTTCATGACAACGCAGTGCGGACCTTGCGGTCTTACATTTGTTACTTTTTATACATCATGAAACTGTTATTATACACACATTCCAAGCAGATATTGAGTAGTTATTTGCTCCTGAACTGGTTCGGCCTCCTACCGAGGTTCGGGTTGTGTACAGTCGGTAATGCATTGGCAGTATTTGGGGGGAACAGGAACAGAAGGGGGGGGAGGGAAGGGATAACTTGGAGTGGAGACTTAGAGTCCCCAGCCTTGCTACCCAGTGCTCACACCTACTATTTAGCAGTCTCTAACCATTCTTAGCCTGTCTTTGGGTACTATATTAACAGTTGGGCGGTTCGGTTTGTGGTTGGTATGACCTGATGCACGGGGTATTATACTAGGTACTGGGCTTAAGGCTTAGAGTTCCAGCTTGCCCACTCTCTGTCATATCTAGTCCCCTGGCCCTGGACTCTGCTGGCCATACGTTCATAAGAGCTTATGACGTCCAGTCTCTCTGTGAGTGCCACTATAGTGGGTACCGCTTTGCTCTTCCAGTTTTGGGCCAGGAGAATTTTTGCTACTGTTAGTATGTTTATTAGTACTGTTTTGTGGGGGTGCAATGAGAGCCCGGGTATCATATGTAGCAGATAGTGTTCTGGTCTCAGCTGGATTAGAAGGCCGGTAGTGTTCTCGATAAGGCTTTGTATCTTTTTCCAGAATGAACCTAATGCCTGACATGTCCAAAACATGTGCAGCATGGTAACCTCATCCCCCTCACAGCGCCAGCATAGCCCGGAGGAACCCCTGTAAATGCGCGCTAATTTGTGCGGTACTAAGTACCATCTCATGGCTATTTTGCAGTATGCCTCCCATAGCGAGAGGCTCTTGGAAGCACCCTTTGTGATTGTCATCGCCTCATACCATTGCGCCAATGTTAGTTGTTTGTCTAGCTCACCTTCCCATTGTGTCATATATGATCTTGCTTCACCTAGTTGACCTTCCAGGAGGGCATTGTAGCACATGGACAGGGGTTTCCCTAGTTTAGTAGAGAGAATCTGAGCGGGTAGTAGAGGTAGGTCTTTGGGCATTTCATTTGCTCTGCTCGCTTGGGGCAGTAAAATGTTTTTTGTTCTAAGATAGAGGAACATGTCCCTTTGGGGGAGGGAGAATTTTCACTGGAGATCAGGGAACGTTTGGATTTTGTCTCCCTCTAATAGGTCCTTTACGCTATGTATGCCCTTGGCTTTCCAGCTCGCTGTGGGTAGGTCAGGGGAAAAGATAGACATGGCCTCTGAAGAGCAGGTGCGGGTCCACGATCAGGTGGCTCCACGCCCGCCACGAGCTCACCAGGAAGCGGGAGCATTGTGATAAATAAGCCCCATCAGGTTTAGCGGGGGTATTGGTCCATAGTATGCGGGACGTATTGTGTGGGTGTAGGTAGGTATCTTCCAGTGGTAGCCACAGAGGCTTTTGGGAGCTGTCCTTAAGTCTCAGAATGTGTACACCCTGTGCTAGAGACGTGGCTCTGTAGTAAGTTTTGATATCCGGCAGACCCAGGCCTCCTTTGGTGAAGGGGAAGCCAAGGTTGCGCTGGGCTACTCTCGGGGGCTTCGGTTTCCAGACGTGTGCATTGATAACCGATTGCATTAATTTGATCAGTTTGTTAGGGAGTGCTATTGGGATCGTGCGGAAGAGATACAAGATATGGGGTAGAGCCATCATTTTAATTGTATTTACTCGACCCAACCAGGAGGTCTCTAGGTTCTCCCATTTCTCCAGAGTCGCTCTCAATTTGTGTATTACGGGGAGGTGGTTTTCTTTTGGTATGGCTTGGTTGGTTTTTGTCAGTTTGATCCCTAGATATGTGAGGGACGATGTGCGCCAGTCGAAGGTGTACTTGAGGGTTAGGTGCGCTAGTGTTTGGTGTGGCAGATTTATCGGTAACGCTTGTGTCTTAGCGGTGTTGTTCTTATAGAATGACACTTCTCCGTACTCTTTGAGAAGATCTAGCAGAGCGGGAACGGAGCTGTCGGGGTGTGTTATGAACATGAGTATGTCGTCGGCAAATAAAGCCAACTTCTGTATGCCGCCCGGGGTTGACAGGCCTTGGATCATTGTGCTATCTTTTATGGTTCGTGTTAGGGGTTCGAGGCATAAGATGAAGATGAGTGGCGATAGTGGGCAGCCCTGGCATGTGCCATTACGTATGGTGAAGGGCGCTGACAGAAAGCCGGTGCTAAAAACCCTTGCTGACGGGCATTGGTATAGGGCCAGGATGCTATTGATAAAGTTCTGTGGAAGGCCCATTTTAGTCAAAGTACGTGTCATATAACCCCAGTGCAAGCGGTCGAACGCCTTTTCTGCGTCCAACGCCAGCACCAGGCCTTGCTGAGAGGAGTGATTTGCCCAGTCAATAAGATTTAGGAAGTGGCGGGTGTTATCCCCCACCTGTCTGCCTGGCACAAACCCTGATTGTTCAGCAGAGATGAGTGTGGGAAAAAGTGCCTTGACCCTCGTAGCCAACATTTTGGCATATAATTTAGTGTCCGAGTTGAGGAGCGAGATTGGTCTCAGGTTGGCGCAGTGTGTGGGGGGTTTGTTAGGTTTTGGCAAAGTTACATTAAAAGCTTCTAGCATTTCTCGGGGCATGTCACCAGATTGTTTGATATTGTTGAACAGTCGTAAGAGGTGAGGGGCTAATTGGTCCATAAATTTGATATAGTAATAGTTCGAGAGGCCATCTGGGCCCGGGGATTTGCGTTTGGGGAGAGATTTGATGGCTGCCCTTAGTTCTTCATCATTGAAGGGACTGGTGAGGTGTGCGCTAAGGTCCTGGGGTATACAAGGGAGCGTGACTCTATCCAAAAAGGAGTCTATTCCAGCCCCAGAGGGTTGGTGAGTCCCTAGGTCTGTGTGGAGTTGGTAAAGTGCTGCGTAGTATTCCGCTAATGAGTTCACTATATCCTGGGGGTTGTAGAGCTTGTCTCCCTGTTTTGAGACAATATAGGGGATCTTGGTTTGAAGATACTTTTGTTTCAAGCGGCCAGCTAGGAGCTTACCAGCTTTGTTCCCTAGCGTGTAATGAGTTTGCTTCAGATATCGCATTTGTTTTTCTGTGGTTTGTAATTGCAAATCTCGTAGTTTGGCCCTGAGTGTTTGTAGACGTTTGTGTGTTTGCTTGGACCGGTTCGTTTTATGGCCAGCCTCAGTGTTTGGTATTTCCTGAGTGAGTTTAGTCTGTTCCGCGTGTGCTGCCTTCTTTGTGTTTGCACCCAGCTTTATGAATTCTCCTCTCATAACCACCTTGTGGGCTATCCATCGTGTAGCGAGTGTGGTTTCGCAGTGTTCGTGAATTGCAAAGTATGCGTCTAGAGTATCGCGTAGGTGTTCGAAATGGCGAGGGTTTTCCAGGAGGGCCTCGTTGAGGCGCCAAGCTCCTCGACCTCTCGCTGGGTGTGGTATCTTCATCGTTATTATCAGGGGGGCATGGTCGGACCATGTGATGGGGCCGATATGCATGTCAACGGCATGCGGTAGTGTGCTTTTGTCAAAGAGGCAGAGATCTATTCTGGAGTATGTCATGTGGACAGGGGAGTAAAATGTGTAGTCCCTTGTGCCCGGGTATAGGTTGCGCCATACATCGTAATGTTCCGAAGAGATTCGCTAAGTGTCGGCCCATAGACAATGATGGTTGTTTTGGGGGCCTGTTTTGGGCCCTCTGTGTGTCAACGTATGGGTCAGGGGTGCAGTTGAAGTCTCCACAGACAATAGTATGCCCTGACTGGTATTGGTCTAGTTTACGAAATGCCTTAGTTAGAAACTCCTTCTGTGTATCGTTTGGGGCGTACAGAGAGGCAATCGTCATCTGGAGACCATTGAGGGAGCCCACCAGTATGAGTAGCCTGCCGTCTTTACTAATGTATTGTTTGGTGAGCGTAAAAACCCAGTCCCTGTGAAAGTAAAGTGAAACCCCTTTGGATTTTGTGTTAGCCATGGCATGGTAGGCCTGAGGGAATTGTTTGACCCTAAAGCTTGGTGGTTTGCGCTTACAAAAGTGAGTCTCTTCTAGACATACTATCGCCGCCTTGGTTTTGGTCATTTCTTGGGCTGCCAGCCTGCGTTTGTGAGGGCTGTTGAGACCCTTAACGTTCATGGAGAGAATTTTTAGTGTGTTATCCATTTGGTATGGGTAGTGGCATGCTAAGAGTTGAGAAGGGTGCTTGGCTGGATGGTGGCATAGCTCGGCTCGGGGGGGACATGGTAGGAAAAATAAGGGGTAAAATTGGGGAGAACATAAACAACCATTTCTTAACAGAACTAAAGTATTTACACAGCGCCCTCATTTCGATCGGCGCCTTGTCCGGGTGAGACGTAGGCCAGCACCTCGTGCTGATGCCGATGCTCATCCGTGGGTACGCCCGGTGGGAGCGGGGTGTGGATGACTTACATGCTAGTGGTGGTGACACAGCCCTCTCATGGCACTCCTCACTATTTTCACATGTACAGTACAGTAGCATATCAATATAACATTTCAGCATTAAGCAGTGGAACAACACTCCCAGGATCCCTCCCCCCGCCATCGTTATGTCTAGACAGTTACAACACGCGGCCCAAATATCAATTGGATTATATACATTTTCCCCATGTGTGGGTATTGGATCGCATATCATATAGTTACGTGGGTTGGGTGACACCATGTCCCCCACTCAGTTTTCCAGCAAGGGAGAGAGTCCTAGGAGTACAGTCCTTTATGCTTTGGTCGGCGATCCCGCCATCCGCCATTCTCCCAGCTGTCGTGGCGGCGTTGCAGTAGCGGCCGCTACCGTCGCTTGTGCTGGAAACAGTCCCCATTCTCTTATGAGGCGCATGCCCACCTCCGGTTCATTTACCACGTGGTTTTTGCCATTCTTCCATACGAGTACTTTCGTCGGGTATCCCCATCTATACGGAATGTTGTTGTTTCGCAGCGTCTTCGTCACCGTAATGAATTCCCTTCTTCTGGCCATTGTTGAGGCCGACAGGTCCGCATATATACTGAGGGTAGTGTATGGTTCAGGTAGCTTGTCAAGTTTGCGGGACGCTGTTAGTAGGGCGTTCTTAGAGGTGAAATAGTGAAATCTGGCAACTACGTCGCGAGGTGTATCCTGTGCCAACCTCGGTGGACGTGGGAGCCGATGGGCTCTATCCAGGAGCCATGCTCCTTCTGCTATATCGGGTTGCAGAGTTGTGCAAAGTCTTTTGAGATATGCTGGGAGTTCTTCTGTGCCCACACGTTCCGGTATTCCGCGGAACCTAACATTGTTCCTGCGGGACCGGTCTTCTAAATCAGCTAGCTTACGTTTGAGCTGGGCTTGTTCCTCCATTAAGTGCTGTACTGTGTTCGCCAACGTATTCTGTTCAGTGCACATGTCTTCTGTGCGTGCTTCTAGCTGGTTAGTACGTTCTCCCAGGTCAGAGATCTCCCTCTTGATCTCACTGGTCGCCCTCTTGAGGTCAGATTGCAGTGTGACTCGAAAGTCCTGCAGCATAAGAAACAGCCGTTTCTCTGTTACCGGGGCGTCTGTGTATGGGCTGGAGTCCCCTTCGGGATTTGGTGAGCTCTCAGCAGGTTGTGAGCAGGCCTGCTCGTCGTCGCCATCTTGTGTAGGCCGCACACGGTCCTTTTTCGCGGGCCGGATTTGGTCCGTTAATTTTGTTTGTTTGGCTGGGGCCATCTTAGGGGTTAAGATCCCAGGCTTGGCAGTCGCTGGAGGGCTGTGTGTGATGCGAGTAGTGAGCTTGGAAGTCATCCAAAGCACGGAGCTCTCACTCCATGCGACCGCTCGGTTCGGCAGTTAGCCACTGGAGACTCCTTTCTAAAGGAATTGAACTGTCACATCAACGTCTTTACCTCATTGAGTAAAGCTCAAACCTCAATGAGGAGGGTCTTCAGACAATACCCCCCTAGGGGTGTTTTTTGACGGGCTGGCCGCCACAGGGGCCGTGCTGCCAGCCATTTCTGGCTATCAGGCCCCCGATGCTCAAGACCGCAACCCTTCTACCCATAAACGGGACACTGTCAACCTTTCCCCTACTCAAGAGGTTCGGACAGAGGACGCAGTACCCGTGGTCGTGGCAGATCGCGCTTCGCACCAGGTAAGCTATCATCTACCTTCGATCACCTTGCATGCAGGTCGTCCTTTTCTTTCAGAACTGGACTACCATCTCGTCAGACGCTTGGATACTCCAGATAGTACGGGGATACATCATAGATTTCGTCAGCACACCTTATCAAGAGGTCCCACCATGACCGCTCAACAGTTCGGCAGAGAACTCCAAACTCATCCAAGCCGAACTTCGGGAACTCCGCAACAAGGGTGCAATAGAACCCACCCCGGACTCAGGAGGATTCTTCAGCAACATCTTCTTAGTAAAGAAGAAAACAGGAGACCTTCGACCAGTCATAAACCTCCGTTCTCTCAACGCCCACGTGGTCTACCGCCACTTCAAAATGGAGGGAATCCACCTCTTACGAGATCTCCTGCAAGACGGCGATTGGTTCACAAGATTGGACCTCAAAGACGCCTACCTATCAGTACCGATTCACACCGACAGCAGACGTTTCCTCCGCTTCACGTGGAACGAACGACCATGGCAGTTCACTTTCCTCCCTTTCGGCCTCAGTTCGGCCCCATGGTGTTTCACCAAACTGCTGAAGCCGGTGGTTACTCATCTGCGCGCAAGAGGAATATGCGGCATTATTTACCTGGACGACCTTCTAATCTTCTGCTCCGTCAAGTCACGACTCAGACTACACAAACGTTTTGCCATGGAACTTCTAGAATCCCTAGTGTTTACGATAAACCAACTGCAATCGGCAACAACTCCGTCCCAAACCATACAATTCCTGGGATTCGAAATCGACTCAGTCTCCAGCATGCTCCGCCTGCCAACAGCCAAGATCGCGGCTATTCTGAAGGAAATCCGCAAGACGATCAGATGTCAATCGGTTCCCCTACGCATCCTAGCACGGATCGTGGGTCTCCTATCGGCATCCATCCAAGTGATCTTCCCGGGTCCACTCCACTACAGGGCGATGCAACGCCTCAAGGCATCCTTCCTCCGCCGAAATCCCACCTACGACCAACCAGTACCGATTACGGCAGAGGTCAAGGAGGAACTACAGTGGTGGCTGGACAGCATGCAGGCCTGGAACGGCCAAGCGATATTCGGCGAAACCCCAGATTTTGTACTGGAATCGGACGCCAGCCTTTGGGGCTGGGGCGCCACAAGCAAGGGAGTATCGACAGGAGGAGCCTGGACTTCACAGGAACTCAACCTGCATATCAACTGTCTCGAACTACTGGCGGGCTCCTTCTCCATTCGCAGCCTGGCAAGGGACAAATCAGATTGTTGCATTCTCCTCAGGATGGACAACATCTCGGCCGTCCGATATATCAACCGCCTAGGCGGAGCTCGCTCACGACTCCTATCCGAACTCACGAAAGAGGTGTTCGACTTCTGCCTTCCACGCAACATCTCCCTCAAGGCGGAATATCTCCCAGGGGAGTCAAACCTCACAGCCGACTGGTTCTCTTGCCATTGGAGAGACGGCAGTGATTGGATGCTGGACCGAGAGACATTCAATGCCCTCACGCAAATGAGAGGACCCTTCCATCTGGACCTCTTTGCATCCCGCAACAACAGACAAACACAAGACTTCTTCAGCTGGCCTTCAGATCCAGAATGCAAAGCAGTGGATGCTGTCCTACAGGCCTGGCCGCCCTTCGGCGCCTACGCATTTCCCACATTCGCTATGATAGCGTGGACTCTCCACTATCTGAAGGTACACCAGATTTCTCTCTTCTGATTACCCCCGTATGGCAGAGTCAACCGTGGTTCCCGGACCTTCTAGCACTGTCTTACGCAGACCCGCTCTTACTGCTGTCCCATCCGACACTCCTTACGGATCCGAAGGGGAACCCTCACCCGCTAATACTGGAAGAGAGACTCTCCCTGGTGGCTTGGACTCTTTCCGGGGCACCTGGCAAGTCAGCGAATTATCGCAGACTGCTAGGGACCTCTTATGGGATTCATGGGCACCGGGGACGAGATTATGCTAACGCTCTGCTTGGACATCCTGGTCCGCTTGGTGCCTGGAACGGGACCTCGATCCTCTTACAGCACCTGTTCCCACCATCCTTAATTTCCTGTCGTCACTGTTCGCAACAGGAAAATCTTATAGAACTATTAACGTAGTTCGTTCAGCGATATCAGCAGCACATACACCTATCCAAGGGATTCC
This sequence comes from Pelobates cultripes, assembly GCA_933207985.1. Taxonomy (NCBI): domain Eukaryota; kingdom Metazoa; phylum Chordata; class Amphibia; order Anura; family Pelobatidae; genus Pelobates; species Pelobates cultripes. Next base: position 133,774,039 of record OW240912.1, read on the forward strand.
GGCGGGTAAGGATCCTATGGTATGTCGACTACTGAGGGGCATGCGACTAAAACGGCCTCCGGTCCCCAAATACACCCACCTATGGGATATGGACCTCGTCCTCACCTTCTTAAGAGAATGGCCGCCTTACAACAGGCTCTCGCTTCGCCAACTTTCTGCAAAAATTACGATGTTACTTTGCTTAGTTTCCTTTCGTCGGGTATCCGATGTTAAGGCCTTCGAAGTCAACGCCTTTTTGATAGATCCTGAAGGGGTCACCTTCCATGTCTCCAGACGGACCAAATCGAACCCCACCGCCATTTTATACCCCTTCTTCGTCGTGGAACCCCAATTATGCGTGGTAGCAACCTTACGCAGTTACGTGACGGCTACCGCTTCTCTTCGCCCGACTCCCTTCGGTCAACTACTGATTTCCTATGTCAAACCCTACAATCCAGTTTCCTCTACCACTCTCGCTAGATGGGTACGCTGGATCTTGTCACTGGCGGGCATGGATGCCACTTTCGGGGCTCATTCGGTGAGAGGCCCGGCTGCTTCTTCAGCCTACGCAGCCGGAGCATCACTATCAGATGTTCTACGCACGGCCGACTGGTCACGTGAATCCACTTTTCGAACCTTCTACTTTAGACCGAACTCCTGCGCGGCGTTTTCTTTGTTAAACCAGTGTTAAAAATGCAAAATACGAAGCCTCCTGTCATGTAATAAAATTGAAGATTATGCTAGCTTTAGCGTACTAATAATCTTAATTTTAATAAAGACAGGAGGCGAGTATTTTCCCACCCATACCCACCCTTTCGGTCTTCTGCTATCTTTATACTGTTCCTTCTTTTAATTCCTCTATCCTTCTATAGGAAACTAGTCTCTACTCTACCCTCACCATTCCGACTATCCTACGTATATGGTGTATATCTCACATGATTATTATACCTTGTTGTACTTTAGAGAGAGTGGTTCCTATTACTAATGTATTGTCACTATAATACTATAGTCTTACGAATATATGCTGTTCAGATGATTCCCATGTTTTCATGGTCTTACGACTAGTACCTAACCTATTCCACATTCTCCTTTCAGCGTAACTCAACATGGAACTTTGGTTATATCTATGTGGATCATCCCAAGTTTATCCTAAATCGTTTGGATTGAATCTCCTGTTTACCCTTCATTCCACATGGATTATTCCGATTCGCTTGGATTGACCCTACAGTTACAGACCCAAGACTGGTTTTGTTTCTTTATTATTTGAACTTTGTCCGTCTGCGATGTCACTAGTAGAAAGAGGGGGAGGAGCCTGTTCACTGGGAATACCATACCTCCTACTGTTTTTTGATTGGTTCTTACTATCCTTTTCTTTACTGCTATGGAGTTTAGTAAAGAGAGTTATGCAAAATACTCGCCTCCTGTCTTTATTAAAATTAAGATTATTAGTACACTAAAGCTAGCATAATCTTCAATCATATGCACATATTTGTAAACTTATAAAACAAAAGTATGATATGCTCAGGCTAGGTAACTGGCTAGACATAGGTAAATTCAAGCATTTGTTGGTAAAGTATCTGGGCTGGCAAGTTACTGAGATTTGATCTTGCTATAACATACATTATATCAATAAGTTGAATTGAAACATCATAACTCTGTGCTTTAAATACCTGGCTGGGGCACTCAAAGTGCTTGGGCCGTGTTGTTCCACTTTCCCCTATTCCGCAGGTAGGCTTTGGTAGTGAGCTCTGTTCGTTACCTAGTATGGCTCTCCCACTCTCTTCCATGCTGGGTGTCAGGGGTAGGTTAATGTCCTGTTTCTTGTTGTGAGTGGGTCGGTTGTACCCTCTGTCTCCGTACCTTCGGCTCCAGGCCTTGAGGGGTGCTTGAGCTCCGATGGCTGTCCAGTCGATTTGTAAGACATATCCCTCATCAAAACAGAAAAGAGAAAAACTGTGCATGGCAGGCAGACCTCCCAAAAAAGCATTGTCCACACTGTATAATAACATTAGACACAGGGACATCCATGTCCTTCCAAACAGCATGGCACATCGAACTGGGTCATGCTATAGAGGCGGAAACATGGCAACGGGCATTCACAATACACAAGGAGAGCACACTATGTACATCACATCTAGAGACCATCCGATACTACAGTATAGATGGTACATGGTACCGGAGAAATTGGCCGCGATACACAAAGGCATGCAGATCGAATGCTGGAGATGTAAGGGGAGGGAAGGCTCGATGAGCCACATATGGTGGTCATGCAAAAACATTAAACCGTTCTGGAAAGAGGTGGAGAGGGTGGCGACAGAGATGCTGGGTAGAACTTGGCCCATAAACATAGAACAAGGCATACTATTCATGATACCAACAACACTAGGGAAAACTGAAGAGAGTTTGTTGATATTCCACCTTTTAATATCAGCAGTGACCATTATAGCAAGAGCATGGAAGTCAACACAGACACCCACCAGAGAAGCCCTAATAACCCAAACATCTCTCAACTGGAAATATGAGCAAATGGCAGATAAACACATAGGGCAGAGGAAACACACGAGTCAAGCAGGGGAGAGATGGAGATCGTACCTTAGCACACAACCAAGTCAACACGGGGGAGGGTAGGAGACCAGGGGCTAGGAAGGAGGGTGGAAGGGGGGATGGGATAACGAATAGAGGGGATCGCACAACAAGTACAAAATTCACAACCATAACGAAAACACAAATACCGACAGGAAGGGAATTGGAGAATTCCCAAGATAACCTATAGAAAGACCAAAATTGCGAACTAGAAAAAAAAGGAAAGTGTTGTGTATTGGAGATAAAGTGTAACACTGGAATTGTATTTAACCCCAATGATGTAACGAAATGTCCTGCATAACTCCCACTCCTTTTCTGTACCCTGGCGGGCAGGCGCCGCAAAATAAACAATGTGATTCACTAATAAAACCAAAATTTTAAATAAAACAAAAACAAACAGAAAAGAGACAGGATAAGTTGAATCACATTCAACAAGAATTTTTTAAATGCAGGAATACAATCTTTCTATCTCTTTTACTGCTCTCAAACATAAATTATGGTCAATAACTCTTTATAAAGATGTAACATCATATTAAGCCCATACATAATTTATTTTCTATTCTATGGATTCCAATTCTTGTATTAACCCCTTAAGGATGGCAGGCATTCTATGCCGTCCTTTTGTACGTGGTCCTAAACGCCAGCCGTCCTTGCCGTCCTTACTACTTACCGTGTCCCAACCGATCCCCTGCTGGTGATCACGATCCTGGGGTCTGCCTGGGAGCTCAGGCAGACCCACTCTGCCCATCCGCCCCCCCTCCCCCCTCCTCTCCGGGCCATGTGATCGTGAAATCCTCACGATCACATGGCCGGAATAGCCGGCTTGTGCAGTGCCTGCAGGGGGCCTGCCTAGCTCTCAGGCTGTCCCCCTAATGCCTGCAGAAAAGTTTTACAAAGTTTGTAAAACTTAAATAAAAGTTTAAAAAGTAAATAAAAGTATGATCTGAGAACTTTTATATACACATACACAATCCGTTGTTACCCATTTCTAAAAAAGTGGGCATTGTTGTTTTACCTGCTGCTTTGTCTCCAACTTCCGAAATTCCCATACAGTATTGGGAGGCTAGAGAGGCGTTTAGTAAAAGCCAGACTAATGCTCTTCCTCCACACAGATCTTATGATTGTTCCATTGATCTGTTGCCTGGGGCTATGCCTCCTAAAGGAGCGGTATATGCCCTATCCCCACAAGAAAGTAAAATCATGGATGAGTACATCAAGGAATCTTTAAGTAAAGGCCATATACGTAAATTATCCTCGCCTGCTGGGGCAGGGTTCTTTTTTGTAGCTAAGAAAGATGGAGAATTACGACTTTGCATAGACTACAGGGCATTAAACAAGATTACTATAAAAAATGCCTATCCCATTTCCATTATATCCGAATAGACTCCAGAGTGCTAAGATCTTCACTTAGCTTGACCTTAGGAGTGCGTACAATTTGGTGAGAAGTAGGGAGGATCATGAATGGAAGACAGCTTTTAACACTAGGAGTGGGCACTACTAATTTCTTGTTATGATCTTCGGGTTATGTAATGCTCTAGCCGTATTTCAAGACTTCATTAATAATGTACTTAGAGACTATATTTACTGTTTTGTGCTTGTATACCTGGATGATATCCTTATTTATTCCCCCGACATCCAAACTCTTCATGATCATGTCAAACAAGTGGCAACAAAATGGTCTTTATTGTAAACTTGAGAAATGCATATTTGATCAACATGAGGTTCAGTTTTTGGGGTATAACATTTCTGCCTCTGGTTTCCAAATGGATCCTCACAAACTAGAGGCCGTTCTACAATGGCCATTACCCAGTGGGTTAAAAGCCATACAGAGGTTTATTGGTTTCTCTAACTATTTCAGGAGATTCATCAAAGGTTTCTCTTCCGTAATAGCTCCCATCACCAATATGACACGCAAGGGGGCTAATTGTACTATATGGCCTAAAGAGGCTTTTGAGCTTCTTACACAAATATTCTTAAAATGTTAATAGCTCCCATCACCAATATGACACGCAAGGGGGCTAATTGTACTATATGGCCTAAAAAAGCTTAAGATGCTTTTGAGCTTCTTAAACAAATGTTTGCATCTGCTGACATATTAAGACATCCTGACACTAGTAAATCTTTCCTACTTGAGGTTGACGCCTCCGAGACAGGGGTCGGGGCTGTTCTTTCTCAGAGAGACAGTCAGGATGCCCCTTTGCATCCTTGTGGTTACTGCTCCAGAAAGTTGTCTCCTGCCGAGCGTAACTATGACATTGGTAATAGAGAACTGTTAGCCATCATACTAGCGTTTAAGGAATGGCGACATCTTTTGGAGGGTTCCAAGGATCCCATTCTGATTATTACTGATTACAAGAACCTGGCATATATTGGGGATGCCAAACGACTGTCTTCTAGACAAGCTAGATGGTCATTATTTTTGTCTCGCTTTAACTTCATTATCACCTACAGACCCAGTTCTAAGAACGTTAAAGCTGACGCCTTGTCTAGGCAATTTGACATTGAATCAGATCTAGAACAAGAGAAATCCTCTATTATTTCTCCTGAGTGTATTATTGCATCCACTGTCCTTTCTTTATCATCCCCCGTGCTATCATGGCAGCTCAGCCCCAGGCACCTTGCAACAAACCTCAAGATAAATTGTTTATTCCATTGCCTGACAGGAAATAGGTGCTGAAGATATTCCATGACAATGTGACTGCTGGGCATCCAGGTATTAATAAAACTGTATCCGCCATTTCCAGGTCATTTTGGTGGGAGTCACTCAGGAGGGATGTTAAAGATTATGTAGAAGCCTGCTCTGTCTGTGCAGTTTCGAAGGTTCCTCATAAACTTCCGTGTGGATTGTTACAGTCACTTCCTATACCCAGTATCCCATGGTTTAATTTATCAATGGATTTCATTGTTGAACTGCCTAGTTGCAATGGGTATACTACCATCCTCATGGTAGTTGACTGTTGACATATTTATATGCAATATTGTCAAGCTACATGGTACTCCTCAAAATATTGTGTCTGACAGGGGTTCCCAATTTGTGTCACGGTTCTGGAGGGCATTCAATAAACAGCTGGGCATTGAATTGTCATTTTCCTTTGCTTACCATCCCCAAACTAATGGTACGGCTGAAAGAGCTAATCAATCACTTGAGCTGTATTTACGCTGCTTCGTGAATAGTGCACAAGAAACGAAGTCCCTCTAACGAGCAGGGGCTATAAAGTGTGTCATGAAAATATCCAAACAGGGGGTAACCCTACATACTTGACAAAAAAAGAAGAAAGAGTGATCCTAGGACAGATCGTCCAAGGTACATAGATAGGATATTTCAGAGTATCTATTACAGATTAAAACCATATTTATTATAAATCTTAGAATGCATGACAAAAAACTAACAAAATTCTTATTCTCTGGCCCTTCCAGCGTCCTTACGTATACCTAATACTTTTCATATGTCCTTGCTCAAACCGCTTGTTTGCAATCGGTACACAAGTCCGATTGTCCCCCCTCCTCCTTTGGTTGTTTCTGGACAGGAGGAGTACAAAGTCTCCTCCATCATTGATTCCAGGTTTTCTCGTGGTTCCTTACAGTATTTGGTTGATTGGAGGGGGTATGGGCCTTCTGACCGTTCTTGGGTTTCGGCTTCTGATATCCATGCTGGCCGTAAAATTCGTTCTTTTCACGACAAGTTTCCTCTCAAACCTAGTCCTGCCCGCCCGGTGGGCGTTCTTCAGGTGGTGGGTAATGTCACGTATTCATCCGCACATAAAAATGTGGTTAATGGCATTTACTGTCCTGACAGGAAAGGTTGTACCAAGCAACATTACTGTCCTGACAGGAAAAGTTGAGCCAAGCAGCAATCAAATCCACAGGAGAGTTTGTGCTGAGCAGCAATCATGCAAATGGAAACCTGGTAATTGCCTTTGGGGGTCAAAGGCCGGTTACAGCCAATCGGATCACCAGGAGGGGTATTTAGGCCCAGTTCTCGTCTTGCTCAGTGCCCTTGTAACGGATCGCCTGGCACCCCGACTGGGTACCTCCGTTAAAGGATGCTCCTAGCGCTTCCTGAGGACTCCAAGCACTGCAGCAGACACCACAACCACCGAACCGGAGAAGCATATGAATCCTCTCAAGCATATGAATGCTGTAGACAGTTGAATAGGAACCATACGAATAGGTTTACTCTCCTAGCAGTCAAACTGGAACAGCATACAATAAATCCTTCCCCAATAATGAGACGACACTTCACTTTGAGGGTTAAAACAGGAACTCCCTGTACTGTCACATACAGTCTCTTTTATTCCCAATCCACAAACATAGTACAGCCCACAGGGCGTTACAAAACAACCAATCACATCACAGTTACATCCCACATATTCCCTCCCCTTATCCTGAGAGGAAACTCAATTATACATACAGTTAAAACATACTTTCTACCCAACTTTCATAACTCCAAAACCATACATCACATTCACATAAAATTACATATTCACAATCAATCCATTCAGGGAACAACATATTCAAAAATGGCACAAATCAGACAAGGGGTTCAAAGCTAGTAAAACCTTTGTGACTAAATGAAGCATGGCTTTCTTGGCCTAAACTAAAGTTTCAGAGTTCTTTCATCCTGAGATACCCAATCATCTCCCAGGACAGACACAAGACTCCATTAAGCACATGGTTGCAAAAAGACACAAAACACTTTAAAATACATAAAGTCACATTTTACACATAACACACAGACATTTCACATATCCCCAGATAGCTCAGGTCTGAGCGCACATTATTAAGTGAAGGGCGCTCGGACCACACAAATATAGTTTAATCGCCATGGAGCCAAAGTCTTTACAGTCAGTTTCATACGAATGGGCTCCATGGGATTCCTATCTGGGGTATAACACATTCACATAAAGTCTGGTCCATAGTCCAAAGGCAAGAGGCGGGCAAGCAGCCCCCTCCAAGGACACGTGGCGAGGCCGGTTTCGCCACATTTCTCCCCTTTACCATCCAAACTAACAGGGTATCTGACCTCCTGCCGGTCAGTGCCCTGGTTAGTCCAGCAACCCACCCACGAAGCACAAACAGCAATACAGCCCACCCACAATAACTGGTTACTACACCTGGATAAAATAGCAACTTGTCCATGTCCAGGTGCCTCACCACAGCTGTGCGGGGGGCTGGTAGACTGCCTTGGTGGGTTGCTGAGTGGGCAGAGACCAGCGGTACTCTGCCCGGGTGCCAGCGCTACCACTGAAGTAGCCTGGTTGGAGCCTGGTTGGGGGAGGGGGAGACCGACTGTCTCCCCTCTGGATACACTGCTCTGTGGCTGGGGGACAGGACTGACCGTCCCTGCCCCTGGGGCTGCAAGTGCAGAGACTACGGTCCCATCTGCATAGTTGTGGGGCTTAACATCTCCCCTTGGTGGGTTAGGCTGCCGCTGGAGAGAGGGTGTAACAAGCTCCTCTCTCTGAACTGTAGACTGCCGCTGGGGAGAGGGGGTAACCTGCTCCTCTCCCTGACACTCTCTTTGCTGGTGGAGAGGGGGACCAACTGTCTCCCCTTTCAATATTTTGTCCTGCGGCTGGGGTGCGAGACAGATGGTCTCTGCTTCCTGGGGTACACACTGCCGCTGGGGAGGAAGGACGGCACCTTCATCTCCCTGGGGTACACGCTGCCGCTGGGGAGGGGGGGTAACAAGCTCCTCTCCCATACATACTTTCAGCCGCTGGGGAGAGGGGATAACAAGCTCCTCTCCCTGACACTCTCTCTGCTGTTGGAGAGGGGGACCAACTGTCTCCCCTTTTAATATATTGCCCTGCTGCTGGGGAGCGAGACCGACTGTCTCCGCTTCCTGCAGGACACACTGCCGCTGGGGAGGAAGGACTGCACCTTCTGCTCCCTGGGGTACACACTGCCGCTGGGGAGGAAGGACTGCACCTTCTGCTCCCTGGGGTACACACTGCCGCTGGAGATCTGGGCCGACCGCCCAGCATCCCTGTAGGGCCGGTAGAGAGACCGCCATCCCATCTCCACCTGCCATCTGTGGGTCTTCCCAGGACCAGTCTATGAGGTCCCCTACTTCTGCCGCTGGTAGTGAAGCAGGGGGTACCTCGGCTGCGTTTTCCCAGCTGTAGGTTGGCAGGTCTGGGTCTCCCAGCCAGTTTTCCTGTTCTGTGTCTATGCCCTGTGGCTGACATGAGTTTAGTAGTTCCACATAGTCCATCTCTAGCTGTCGTTCCATGGCAGCCAAACGGTGGAGGTCTTGTCCCAGTCCCATAGATCTCGGGCCCTGTACCATCTCACCCCGGTAATAAAAAATAGCCCAGTACCGTGACTCTGCTGGACTGCCAAAGTCGACGTCTTCTGCTAAGGCCTTCCACAACAGGCCAGGGCTAGTGTAGTTCTCCCCCTCCGGCTGGATGCCCTCTGCCCTCCATGTCTCTGGCTGGACAGTGCACCACCACAGTGCCCGGTATGAGGCGTCAAGGCTCAGTTCCCTTTCCACGAGGTACTCAAGTTGTCTGACCTGCTGCCCTCCGGGTTGGTCTCCCAGAAGCGGCATCCGCCAGGCCATTTGTTCCTCCAACCGGTATGCGACACCAGGAAGGCGCTGCTGCCGTTGATACTGGACTTCCTCCAGGGCATTGTACCATAGTTCTTGCCGGGCAATATCTCTCCAGTCCAATTCACCCTCTTCCTCAGGTGTGCGAGGTGCCCAAGGATCCACAAACCCCATTTTCCCAAATCTTTATGTAGACAGGGACGCTGTATAAACCCTAGCGTCGCCTTCAATTTGTAAATCCAAACGGCTGTGTCTCTGAGCTGCTTTACCTCGCACTAGGACGCCATCCCACCGCTTGCCACCAATGTAACGGATCGCCTGGCACCCCGACTGGGTACCTCCGTTGAAAGATGCTCCTAGCGCTTCCTGAGGACTCCAAGCACTGCAGCAGACACCACAACCACCGAACCGGAGAAGCAGAGCATATGAATCCTCTCAAGCATATGAATGCTGTAGACAGTTGAATAGGAACCCTACGAATAGGTTTACTCTCCTAGCAGTCAAACTGGAACAGCATACAATAAATCCTTCCCCCAATAATGAGACGACACTTCACTTTGAGGGTTAAAACAGGAACTCAGGTGCTGGCACACCCAGCCTGGTTTTTATTACAGTCTTGCAAATACAGGACCGCCCACAGGGAGGTATAAAACAACCAATCACATCACAGTTACATCCCACATATTCCCTCCCCTTATCCTGAGAGGAAACTCAATTATACATACAGTTAAAACATACTTTCTACCCAACTTTCATAACTCCAAAACCATACATCACATTCACATAAAATTACATATTCACAATCAATCCATTCAGGGGAACAACATATTCAAAAATGGCACAAATCAGACAAGGGGTTCAAAAGTTAGTAAAAAGTCCTTTGTGACTAAATGAAGCATGGCTTTCTGGCCCAAACCAGTTTCAGAGTCTTCTATCCTGGAGATAAGTAATTCAATTATCTCCCAGGACAGACACAAGACTCCATTAAGCACATGGTTGCAAAAAGACACAAAACACTTTAAAATACATAAAGTCACATTTTACACATAACACACAGACATTTCACATATCCCCAGATAGCTCAGGTCTGAGCGCACATTATTAAGTGAATGGCGCTCGGACCACACAAATACAGTTTAATCGCCATGGAGCCAAAGTCTTTACAGTCAGTTTCATACGAATGGGCTCCATGGGATTCCTATCTGGGGTATAACACATTCACATAAAGTCTGGTCCATAGTCCAAAGGCAAGAGGCGGGCAAGCAGCCCCCTCCAAGGACACGTGGCGAGGCCGGTTTCGCCACAGCCCTGTCATGGTTTCATACCTATGGTTATCCGAGAGTGCGTTCCTAATCTTGATTTTCTGGTATTTGACTTTGGATTTGTTTTGACTTCCCTGATTTCTGGTATCCTTGACTTTTGACTTTCCCTCATCTTTGTGTCTGATTCTGTGTTCCTGACCTCGGTAAGTATTTTGACTATTCTTGGAGACGTTAAGTCTGGCCATTCTAAGGTCCGGTTATATGTTATCCTTAGTCCTAGGTGTAACACAGTACTACGTGCTGGATCAACTTGAAATCCTGACAGTTCTTTGGCAGTAACCCTTAAAGTTCTCCGTACATGTATTCTTAAATTGCTATGTGTGTCAAGAAAATCACCAATTATTATTATTTTTTTTTTTTTATTTGGCATAGATTGGTGGTAAAATACCCAATGTTTAATATCTTAGGTTGTCTTCTTTTAAAATAATATATACACGTGAAGGGTTATTCAGGGATTCCTGACAGATATCAGTGGTACAATGTAACTTGCGTTCATTTAAAAAAAAAAAAAAATGGTTTGGAAATAGCAAAGTGATACTTGTACTTATTGCCCTAACACTTTCCAAAAAAAGCTAAGAACATGTTAACATTGAGTATTTCTAAACGCTTTAAAAATTTAGAAACTATTTAGCACGAGTGTTTTTTGGCGGTTGTAGATGCGTAACAGATTTTGGGGGTCAAAGTTAGAAAAAGTGTATTTTTTAAAAAAAATTTCATTATATTTTATAGTTTTTGTTATAGTAAATTATATGATATGATAAAAATAATGGTATCTTTAGAAAGACCCTTTTAATGGTGAGAAAAACAGTAGATAATATGTGTGGGTACAGTCAATGAGTAAGTGGAAAATTACAGCTAAACACAAACACCTCAGAAATGTAAAAAGAGCCCTGGTCCTTAACGGTAAGAAAATTTAAAACGGTCTGGTCACTAAGGGGTTAATTGTTTAGTTTTGAGAGGGCACTTCCTTTCAGACAGGCCAGGTACCGGAAACAGACGCTCCTATACCGTGGTTTGTGTCACCTGGCTACGCTACACTGAGTGACTTCGCTCCTGTTGGGTCACTCGAATCTTGCACACCTGGGCTGGTGCGCCCTAGACGACTGCCTAAGTCGTCTATAGGACGCACCGGCCCTGGGTTAGATGACCGTAGTACCTTCTGTTGAACAAAGCCTAAATCGTTAGTAAAAATCACGTGCCACTAAGGTTTAGCACATGTCAAAGCGTTTAGAGAAGCCAACTAACAGCGATATTCATATATAAGAACACCATGTCGGATAGTTTTTCTTATGTTGAACATTTAATTTGGTATGACTTACTCAACAAATATGTACCTCAAAGAATGAACACGCTGTGGATTTCTCAAACTAATTCCAGGGACCTGCCAAGGCTATATTAAAAATAGCCACATTACTTTCTAACAAGTTAGAAGGTATTCCATTTGATAACCCTTTCTGGAGATTAAATGTGATAACCTTTTGTTCTTAAATATATCGGTATGTATCTTTCCTTAATTATAGTTTGCAGAGATCTTAATGACCCTCCAATACAAGCAAAGCAAATCAGTCCACACTTTGTGCATGAGATAAGAATTTCTAAGAACCATATTACAAACATTCAGTGCAGAGTATCAGATCATCTATATGCAACCTACCAATGTGAGGTTATCCAAAGTTTAGACCATTAATGGCAGAGGTCGTATTAATGAGTTCAGGTACAGCACAACTAATCTTTTGGCTGAGGATACTAAAACAACATTGTGGAAGTATAATGAGTTGAGGAACCAAAAGCTATATTAAATTTGGGTTACATTTTGCATCAGTAAATGAAATGATCTATATGATTACATGACAATGTTTTTTTATACTCTCCATTATTTGCCTCCTTCTCAAGCCATTGGGGCCTGGTGTTATCTAAATTAAATTTGCTGCATTACTCGCATAGTAGTAATTAATAAAATCTGTCAAACACATACCTCCCCCAATCCTTGGTTTTTGTAAAATGCATAATTTAATCCTAGCAGGTTTTTTGTTCCAAATAAATGAAACAAGGGCAGAGAGGACTTTTCTAAAAAAGTATAAAGGTATAGAGAGGGGAAATGTTCTAAGTATATATAAAATATGATTGATACAATGTAATAGAGGGTTCTGTAAACTCAGGGCTGTGTAGTGATATACATATATATCCTAGTCTGCGTAGGATTAGTGGGGATTATATTCTTAAAAAGCAAATGCCATATCCAGCTTCTTCTATTTTAATGCAGCCTACTCCTTAAAATGATACAGCATGGGGGGGGGGGGGTGCATATTGGATTGGGCATGCATATTGGAGATCTTCTCCGGTAGGCACCTTCGATGCAGATCTTTCCAGTGGCACATTGGTATGGCGGTGATCTCTCCAACACTTCACAGCGCTGCTTCGAGATTGGTGTATTCTTTACAGATGGTGCCTATCCCGCATGTCCATGGTCCTGCAAGGCAACTCGTCTTACCCAGTTTAAGACTTAAAGAGAGCAGCGACCCTCCTGGAGACCCTTGGTCTCCCACAAGACTCTCGGAAGCAGTCCGGCCCACCTCAAGCACCTACACCGACCCACAGATAAGACCCAGTGAACATTACCCCGTTCCTGCCCCAACCGGCCTTCCCTAATACCTATGCAGCAGCCACCACTTGAAACACTGCATTGCCCTTATAGTTAGATTTGTTTACCATATTATAAATATAGTTAGTCTGTTTTACCATGTTAGTGGTGTTCAACTGTACACCATACAGTTCAATACCATATGCTGAAATGTACCCTGCTATAAGATGGGTTGAATTACTGACCAACATCCAACCCCCCTGCCTCAAGATTCACTAATCTATAGATCTTATGACTATTTTACGTCTCGAGGCATACTTTATATATACCAGACCCCAACCACCTAGCAATAATCTTTCCAAAATAATCTTTCCAAAAATATTGGGTCTACGGTCAGGGTTACACAACATTCGAGCACTACAATCTGTTTCAATATTTCATTGCTGGCTCCCGAGCCTTAGTCAAGTTATATGATTCTACTCTCATTTCCTGCTGTTTCTTTTTATATTTCTCTTATTTTATTTGTCAAGCAATAGAGTGCCAATAATAACTTTCTAGTCTAATTTTCACTACCAGCGAAAGGCACATTAATGATGTTGTTAGCATAGCATTTTCATATATACCAAAACCCTCAAGTCACTAGAATTGCATTAACTACAAATTGTCATTATCTGTTGAATTATGCCTATCATTGCGTGGCCTAACTGTTCATATGTGTACCTCGTACAGCCATCACACCAGTGATTTAAGTAAAAAAAAAAAAAATTTAAAATTAAAAAAAAAAAGATAAAGTGGGATAGGAGTTGAGGGAACAATGAAAGTGTGATTCTCTTCCCTGGTTTCTCCGCCGACAAATCACCATCAGACAAAGAGATGAATTAATGATGGTAGGCGCAGGTAGGAGCAGCTATTTTCAGGCATGTATTCCCCAGCCCTGCTAACATGAAAGTAAACTTGCCCTCATCCCTAACCCTAGCCCGGACCCCATACAAATGATACAGTACAAAAGATGCATAACTTTAAGTGTGTTAGAAAGAGAATATAAGCAATCTTGGGTGTGGTGGAACGTACCATTTTTTGGGACTGTTTGAATTTTACTACGTTCGGGAGTTATCTTACCCGGCAACTTGTTAGAACACTTGAACACCGACCATCCCCTTATGTGTTAAAGGACCACTATAGTGCCAGGAAAACATACTCGTTTTCCTGGCACTATAGTGCCCTGAGGGTGCCCCCACCCTCAGGGTCCCCCTCCCGCCGCTCTGGAAGGGGGAAAGGGGTAAAAACTTACCTTTTTCCAGCGCTGGGCGGAGAGCTCTCCTCCTCTGATCCTCCTTCTCTCCTCCCCGTCAGCTGAATGCGCACGGGCAGCAAGAGCTGCGCGCGCATTCAGCCGGTCACATATGAAAGCATTATCAATACTTTCCTATGGACGCTGGAGTGCTCTCACTGTGAAAATCACAGTGAGAAGCACGCAAGCGCCTCTAGAGGCTGTCAATGAGACAGCCGCTAGAGGGAATGGGGGAAGGCTTAACCCATTCATAAACATAGCAGTTTCTCTGAAACTGCTATGTTTATAAAAAAAATGGGTTAACCCTAGCTGGACCAGGCACCCAGACCACTTCATTAAGCTGAAGTGGTCTGGGTGCCTAGAGTGGTCCTTTAACCGCAAAGGAACCAACTAGTGAGTCCTTACCCTGGATAGCCATTTGGCATAATCGAACGCATGTGGACGAAGGAATGGTGGCCATTTTGTCTCCCGAACACAGGTAGCAGGACGGGGTCGTTGAACGCATGGAACCCTTTTCAGATAGACGACCCTGCAAACATTGGGGAAACTGTACCACTACCTGCTCCGTGCCTTGACCAGCTAGGAGAGTGCTCTTTGGGAGAAAGAGATCATCAACCTGGGGGAGCATTCACTCCCTGGAAGCAAGGGGATACAGTATTCATACAGGAACTCCTGAATTAAGACCGACCATTGCCCCACTTTGGAACTGTTTTGGGCTTCGACCTCATGGCCGGCCGGCCCCAGTGGCAATTCTCTTTTACAGAATGGATCTGAGTGCTATTTGGTCAACTTGGGGGCTAAGAGCTGGGCTATCCGGGGATATAATACATGTGGGGTTCCTGTGAAAATTGGAGGTACTTTTGGGGGATTGTGAATATATTTTGTATGTTTCCCTGTAACTGAGAGATAATTAAGTTACAGTTTCCTGATTTAATATTCGTTTTTCAGCCCCAAAAAAGGCCAAACAAAAAGCCATAATAAAGCCTTGCCCCGCCCTGCAATTAGGCTCAGAGCACTCTGATTGGTGGGTTTAAGCCATCCAACCAGAGTGCTCTGACAGGTAAATGAAGAGACTGACAGGTAAGAAACTCTGTTTATACGGAGACTGACATTTGTATTGTCAGTATTACTGCAATACCGGCACTGCCTAGGCAGCCTCAAATACCTGAGAAATACTTCTGAGAAATACCTGGCAACCCTAAGAGCAGTGTGTAAGAAAATTATTATTATTTTTTTTTTATATATCAGTGGGCCTATTCCATGGGCTTGGGCCTGGAGCTGCAGCTCCCTCGGAACCTATCTTAATACGACCCTGATCCTGAGGCAAGCAAAAGTGGTGGGACTGGATGGATGCTTTCGAATACCTATATCACCCAAAGCAGTGGCTACAGTGGCGCGAGACAAAGTGGCAGTGTTGGCAGCCATGAAGGGACAAATGCCTTACAATTTCAAAACAATGTCTTTCACCTTCTATGCGGACCTCTCTGGAGGCACACTGACATGGTGACGCTCCCTACAACTGTTCAACACGCTCCTCAGGAAGCATGGCATACAATATAGATAGTGATGTCCCGAACGGTTCGCCGAACGGTTTGCCGCGGACGGCGAACATAAACATAAACTTCGACCCTGTACCTCACAGTCAGCAGACACATTCCAGCCAATCAGCAGCAGACCCTCCCACCTCCTGGACAGCATCCATTTTACATTCATTGTGAAGCTGCATTCTTAGTGAGCTGTCCAGGAGGTGGGAGGGTCCAGGAGCTGCTGCTGATTGGCTGGAATGTGTCTGCTGACTGTGAGGTACAGGGTCAAAGTTTATGTTTATGGGGACATCACTAAATATAGATAATAACTGTTTTGCTCACTCCAGTTTCTCAAAGGTGAAGACAAACATACAGTCACCAAGGAGGCTACAGCTCTGCTGCTTACCTTAGGACTATTTTGGGACTCTTTAACACACTCAGGGCCCTAGCAGCATTGAGAGGTGGAACCTGGAGTCATGACAGAATTTATCCCTAGACAGCCTGCACAGGCACAAACCTTTAGCTTAATGAAGCTGTTTTGGTGTATAGTTCACGGCCATGCAGTCTCATTGCTCAATTCTCTGTAATTTAGGAGTTGTTAATGCAGCCCTAGTCACATCTCTCTGCATGTGACTTACACAGCCTTCTTAAACATTTCCTGTAAAGAGTCATCTAATGTCTATACTCCCTTTATTGCAAATTCTGTTTCATTTAGAATTTCTTATCTCCAGCACTGCCAATAGTATGGTAGACCTTGCAGGAGCCTCCAGTAAGTAATTAAAGTTCAATTTAGAGAGTAGGAGATAACATTTTTAAAGTTACATCTGATTGAAAGTGAAACAATTTTTTTTTTATGCAGACTATGTGAATCACACCCAGGGGAGATGTGGCTAGGGCTGCATAAACAGAAACAAATGTGATTTAACTCCTAAATGACAGAGAATGGAGCAGTGAGACTTCAGTGGAATGATCTACACACAAAAACTACTTCATTAAGCTAAAGTTGTTTTGGTGACTATAATGTCCCATTAAAGCACTTTAGCTTTCTGGAGCTCTTTAGGTTTAAATTGCCTATCCCTGCAAGCTTATTTAATAGAAGTGTCATTTTCCAGAGACATCAACACTTTTATAAAACACCTTTATCACACACTCCCGACTGTTTGTTTCCTCCCTCACAAGTTTTTAATTAAAGTTCCAAACGTTAGTGATGGACTGCGACAATCTCAATGCCTGTAGTAAGCTGTAATACAGTCATTGGGAAGTGTATAATAGGCCAGTTGCATGCATGTGCAATATATACACAAGACTTCTCAGTAAGAAGCCTCTGATTGGACAATGTCCACTACATATGATAAAGTGTATGATGAACAAAAAGAGGAGGGCTTGCAGTTACTGCTGAATAAAGTAAACTAGCTTTTTGATATCCCCCAAAATAAAAATAAAAATATTAAATGCCTATTTTTGAGGGGGTATATTATTATTATTATCATTTATATAGTGCAGCACTTTACAATTATAGAGTCAGCGGCTTGTGGTGCCTAGTTTTCGGCGCCTAGGTTGCAAGTGTGTATGTGTAAGGGCTGCTTATGTGGTCGTGTACGTTTATGTGGGTTGTCAGTGGTATTGTGTTTGTGAGGGCCATTTATTATGATAACTAGCAATTAAATAGCCCCAACATGTTGTTATGATAAGGGGATGTTTGACAACAAGTAATTTACATACAGAATATATCAGTCACAAGAGGTGAAAAGGGTCCTGTTCAAATGAATTTACAATCTATTAATCTACTAAATGGTTGACTTTTCCTTCCGGAGTGTTCCTTTAACAACCATTGAACCTGCTATACATGTAAAAAATTCTGACTCTGGCATAGTACAGCAGTTATTTATCCCTTCCCAAATGGTCGAGGTGTTTCCTAGAATATAAACTTCTAAAAGCTTTCTATACATATTACAGTCAAATCAGGCAGTAGATTAGTAATTATTCCTATTTATGTTTATAGACATGAATTTGTGACGTACAATCTGTAAGAGGAATCTGCCACCTAGGGGCTGTAATTCAGATTGCTGAATAGATGTATAATGTACATACGGTAACTAGAAAATTAGTAGAAAATTAAGGCATATATTTTTATATTTGAAGCTCATTAAGGGATGGCAGCTAACATCCAATGCATCCTCCTAAAATACAGCCTCCACATTGTCTAAATATATATATAAAGAAGGGGCTCAGTTACTGGTTCATGAGTCCCTGTATTGCTGATCTGCGATATCAGATTGTATACCAATGAATTATATAGATATGGAGAGAAGGAAGTGATCTCTCTCTGTGCAGAAGGAGATTGACACAACTGATTATGGAGAGAGCAAATTGTAACTCTAAATACCATAGCTACCAAAGCTACTGAAAAGATCTTATGCCAGTTATAAAGTCCATTTGGAAACATGGATAAAAATCATTGACTTAGACCGAGGCTATTATTAACAGATCCTATGTATGAAATTCATGCTGTTTTTGCACTTTTAGAAAAAAGTTTGCTAATTCATGAGTGCAATTGTACTAATTACACTGCAGAATACACTGATGAGTCACAACATTAGAACCACCTGCCTAAAATTGTATAGGTCCCCTCATGCTGCTGAAAGAGCACTGATGCATTGAGGCATGGACTCCACAAGACCTCTGAACGTATCCTGTGGTATTTGGCACCAAGACATGAGAAGCAGATCCTTTAAGTCCTGCAAGTGGCAAGGTGGGACCTCCATGGATGGGATTGGATCCATGTTGTTCATGCATATCCCACAGATGCTCAATCTGATTAAGATCTGGAGAATTTGGAGTCAAAGTCAACACCTTGAGCTTTTTGTGATATTCCTCAAAACATTTCTGAACATTTTTTGCAATGTGACAGGGTGCATTATCCTGCTGAAAGTGGCCACTCGCCAACAGGGAACATCATTGCTGCAAAGGGGTGTGCATGGTCTGCAACAATCTTTAGGTAGGTGGTACATGTCAAAGGCACTTCCGGTGGTGGACTGGTTTCATCATGGACACTCTTCGGCTACACAGAAAACTGCGATGTACTGTGTATTTCTGACACCCAACTATCATGGCTGAATTAAGTTTTACAGCAATTTGAGCTACAGTAACTCTTCTGTATGATCGGACCAACGGGTTAGCCATAGATCCCCATGTGTATCAATGAGCCTTGGGCACCCATGACCTTGACACCTGGCTGCAACTGATCAGTGTAAAGTTTGTACTATGGAGATTAGACTTGTGCAGGGCAAAAAAATCCAGTTCTTCCGAACCACTTTGGCAAAATTTCTTTCTTTTTTTTTTCTTGTTGGCAAAATTTAATTCATACCAATGTTTGGCTCGGCTGAATTTGATACCAAAAATCTTTAGTAAAAACATTCAGACAGCCAAAAGAGAAGGAAAACTGCTCCATGTGACAGTGCTCGCATGCAAAAATGGCTACAATATTGCCTGGCCTAATGGCTACGGTATATCAGCCATTTCTGAAATGCCAGTCCTGTGTTGCCAAAATTAAATTACTATGTAAGAAGGCTGAACTTGATGGACACATGTCTCTCTACAGCCTATGCAGCTTTATATCTGGATTTTAAAACATGGTAAATGAGAAAACGTGGTTTTATAATTATTGATTGTAATCTTTTCCATTTTGCTATTTTGTGTTAATGTAAAATGGGGAGCAGGAGTTATTTCAAATTCAAAATAGGGGATCTCACCAAACATTAAAGAAAATTATCAGTGGGTAAATTATCACCCACACACCCCTTCCACACTGACAAGACTAAAACGCTTTCCCACACATCCAGTCTGTAACATCAGTGACCATTCTTCAGTGTGTAAAGAGACAGTGACCTATCAGCTTCTCACAACTGCATCTGTAGAGGTAGTAGGCACTGCAAGACTCAGTCAGACAGAGCAAAACCATTTCAATAAAAGGCATTTGAAAAAAGGGGGCCTGAAAAATCAAATCTGAAATTTTTACTCAGCCAGAGTTTATAATACTTTTACAAATTTAAAAACAACTTTGAAGGGAGAGGTGAGTGTCCAGTTGGATCTAGCAAAATATGACTTTTTTCTCCATTCGTTGCAGGGTGATTTTTGGGGATTCAAAATGTGGAAAAGAAAACACTCGCTCATTTGGACAGTGGTCCTATGGACATGCCATAGGACCACTATAGCTGCTGGGAAACCAGTCAGGGAGAAGACCACACATTCTTCTCATCCCAGGAGCTCAGAGGGTCATCAGTAGGCGGCAAAGCACATTCTCACAGGTAAGCTTTGACCATTTCAGAGCCACTACTTTTCATTTTGGCTGCTTGCTGCTTCACTTGCTCCCATCACATCAACAGCATTAAGCCTCAACTCCGCTATCTTTGGGTTATACTGTTGACACTGCTACTGGGAGTAGACAATGGCAACATGATTTAATCCGTAAATCTTCTACAACCAGCATGCCTCTCTTTTGCTGCAAAACATGGACTGTTTTAAAATGTCTATCTCTTCAGTATGTCAGGCTGTGTCACTTTTTCCTTAATCCTAGGATAATTCAGGGAATCTAGCATCAGTTCAAAATAGTTGGCAACTCATTCACTCACTCAAGCAATGAGTAGATCTTTCAGGTTCATGACAACTGCTACTACATGACAAAAAAACACATTAAAGATCTTTGATGATGTTATAAAGCTCCGTCGCTGACCATGAACCCAATGTGCAGATTGGTGCCTGCTTGCCCTCCCAACCAATTGCAACCATTTGCCTAATTGTCTGCAATATGTTTGCTGCAGTTTGCTTTACGTCCATCACTTCAGCATGTAGTAAAAGAGATTTAAAGCCCTACTGCCCCATGACATACTACTAAGCTTGAACCTCTTCCACTACTACCACCATGTAAGGCACCAGGGGCAGCCACCAGTGTAACGTCAAGGAAAAGAAGGCATGCTATGGTGAAATACTTAGTCATGTTATTTTGTTAGCCTGCTGTTTTGACATGCATGAAATGCAACAAAATGTGGGTTGGCGGACATGTCACTGGGATAATGTGTACATGGAGTCTGTTTGTCTCTGTCACCTAGTAACACTAGGCTCAACATCCTCCCTGCCCTGTTTAAGGGTGATAGTAGGGGAGGAGGTACTGATGGTGGTAGTTGTTTGCGCAGAATCAGAGACAGTACCAGTGGTGGTCCTGCTGCCTGCTTTAGTTCTTTTGCTTTCTGCTTTCTCCTCAGTAATAGAGACATATGGTGTGTTTACATTTGTTTAGAAAGACTGGAAATAGTGAGTTGGCCCTTTACTCTGACTCTACTCACTTACTTGTGCTTTGGAATTTGCCTTTTTGGAAGACTGTCAAAGTAATGCCAAACTTTGCATCAGGGCGATCTATTAGCCTCAACCTTGGCCTTGTGGCTGATGAAGATGCAGGTGGATTTGCATCTTTGGAAGCTGTCACAACATTTGCCTCTACACTTTGTT
This sequence comes from Pelobates cultripes, assembly GCA_933207985.1. NCBI lineage: Eukaryota > Metazoa > Chordata > Amphibia > Anura > Pelobatidae > Pelobates > Pelobates cultripes. Next base: position 133,795,382 of record OW240912.1, read on the forward strand.
GACTAATGGTAATGAGAAGAGAGGTTGTAGGTGGAGGTGCCAGCAGTCCACATGGCCAAGGAAGGTGTCGAGATGATGGTGGATTGGGGAACACGGCTTCTTCCCCTACTTTCCCTTAATTTCATTTTGAGATTAGGATGTAACATTTACGATAGTGGGTTTCTTTATCTTATTACAGTAGGTTAGGTATATTTTATTTATTTATTTATAAAATATATTTTACCAGGATAGATACATTGAGATTTCTCTCGTTTTCAAGTATGTCCTGGGTCCACAAAACATTGCATTGTTACAATAGGATACAATATTACAAAAATACAATATACAAACTATGTATATATATATATTTGTATATATATATACATATACATACACACATATATAAATGTAATACAAAACAGGTAATAAATATATTCAACCATGACAGGTGCATTCTGTGCTTGGGTATATTGCCATAGATCTCTTAAAAGATTTTAGATTGAATGAATATTTGACTGTGTCCCTGAGGTTATTCCATAATTGCGGTGCTCTGTAGGATCGAGACACTTTATTTTTGTATTGTGGTATGCTAAATATCATGCTAGTACTGGATAAGAGATTATAGGAGGTTGGAACAGCTGGGGAGAGCATTCTACTCAGGTTGGGTGGGAGCTTCCCAGAAATGCTCTTATGCACAAGGCTGGAAAGATGAAAAGTGCATCCAGTGGCGGATCCAGAAGCTAATCTTGTGAGGGGCACTGGCAGATCATTTAAAGAAACAATCCAGGCACGATGTAAAATTTCAAGCGTACTGGCTCTCTGTAGTGGTTTTGGTGCCAGGAGTGCCGTGGCGCCCTCCCAGAGTAAGTAGTCAAACTGTTTAAAAAACAGTTTGATAACTTAACCGGGGTCTGCTGGGATAGGGGCAGTAGTGTGTATGTGTGTGAGGGTTGCAGTATGTGTATGATGGAGCAGTGTGTGTGCATGGGGGGGGGGGCAGTGCGTGTGTGAGAGCAGTGCAGTGCATGTATGGGGTACCAATATGTATATTGGGAGCAGTGTGTTCATGTGTAAAGAGTGCAGTGTGTGTATTGGGAGCAGTGTGTTTGTGGCGCAGTGTGTGTATAAGGGGGTGGTGTGTTTTTATCTGAGGGGTGCTGTGTGTATAAGGGAGGCAGTGTGTGTATTTGGGCAGTGTGTGTAATAGGTGCTATGTGTGTATTAGGGGCTATGTGTGTATTGGGAGCTGTGTGTGTAAGGGGGACAGTGTGTGTAAGGGGGGGCAGTGTGTGTAAGGGGGGCTGTGGGTGTATTGGGGCAGTGTGTGTAAGGGGGGGCTGTGTGCGTAAGGAGGGCTGTATATTTGTGTGTGGTGCAGTGTGTAGGGGGTTATAGTTTGTGTGAGGGGATAGGGGGGCAGATTAAAGATATATTTTTTAAAATTATTAAAAAATTACAAAAAATATAGCTAAAGTCCCTTCTTACATTTGCTGAGGGAGAGACATTGCTTTCTTCCAATCCCTGGTGGTTCTAGTGGTGAGAATGAACTCTACCCTGCAGTTCAGGGTAGAGTTCACTCTTGCGAGAATGGAGCGTTGCCATGGTAATCACGGCAACACTCCATGCTCACGAGAGGAGAACCCAGTGGAGCTGCAGGTAAGAGCTCTCCAGGGTTCTATCTCCCTCTACCATCCTGCCGGCCGCCCAGCAATGTGGCTGTGTGGGCCGGAGAGCGAGATCAATGATCTCCCCTTCGGTCCGTGATGGAAAACAGCTGAGCTGGTGCTTGGATAATGCCAGCCCTGCATGGGCCGGCAGGGAAGAGCCTCGGCCTCACTATTTTCTCGGGGGGGGGGGGGGGGACGACAATTGCCCCATTGCCCCCAGCCCTGGATCCGCCACTGAGTGCATCGGGATTGCAGCGACAGCAAGTTTAGCTCTTTTAACATGTCACAGTGGTGGGTAAAGTAACTACATTCTAGTACAAAGCGGCAGAACAAATTATATAACGTATTACGTTTATTAAGGTGGGTTTGCAGTGTGGGAGCACATAATCAATGACCGGCATTAGCATCTGTTTTCTTACTGTAGTGCTTAGGCAGGATTTGTTTCTGTACAGGGCACCTAGTTTTGGGTAAGGTTTTGAAGAGATTTTTTCAATATGAAGGCCAAAGGATAGATTGGGGTCTAGCAACATACCTACATATTTAAAAGAGCAGATTGTTGTCAATGTGCTATTTGAATTTATATTTATTTAGCTATTTGGATGATCAGCAATGCCTGAGCTGTTGAGTTTTTGCAAAAGAATGCCATGGTCTACTGTGTCAAAGGCCTTGGAAAAATCAAGGAATACAGCTCCAGTTAAGTCTCCTTGTTCCATGTCAATTTGGATGTCATTGCAAATGTTTAAGAGGTCAGTCGAAGTTGAGTGATTTGGACAAAAGACGTATTGATCAGGGGTCAGATAATTTGATCGTTGATAATATTCATATAGTTTTTCCATGATTTTTGACAATACCGGGAGCAATGATTTTGGGCGATAGTTAGATACCAAAGTATTGTCACCACTTTTATAGATAAGTACAACTTTTGCAGTCTTCCAAAGTTTGGGTATGTATCCTGACACCTGGGATTCATTGATAAGGGTAGTGACAGGTTTAGCAATTGCTGGCGCACTGAGCTTTAGCAACATTGCTGGGATTTGATCTGTTCCACACTGGATTTTCAATTAAGATGTTTATTAACGACTAGTGATGTCCCGAACTGTTCGCCGAACGGTTCGCCATGGTTCGCCATGAACGGTTCGTCGCGGACTCATCATTGCGTAAACTTTGACCCTGTACCTCACAGTCAGCAGACACATTCCAGCCAATCAGCAGCAGACCCTCCCTCCCAGTCTGTCCCACCTCCAGGACAGCTCACTAAGAATGCAGCTTCACAATGGATGCTGTCCAGGAGGTGGGAGGATCTGGGAGGGAGGGTCTGCTGCTGATTGGCTGGAATGTGTCTGCTGACTGTGAGGTACAGGGTCAAAGTTTGCGCAATGATGAGTCCGTGGCGAACCGTTAGTGGCGAACCATTCGCGAACCGTTCGTGACATCACTATTAACAACACTAACATACCCAGGTCTAAAATTGGACAAACAGTTGCTGGATCAGCGCTTAGCGGCCAACTAGAAGCTAGGATAAGTTGAGAGTAGGCAGCAACCTAAGAGTATGAGGTTCCCTCACAAACCATCAAAGAGAATAGTAGACACTAAAAATAGAGTTAGGTCGTGCCACAGTAAAAACAATGAAATAATATATTACCAGGTCTAAAATTTAATTTCTCTATATGAGGATTTTGAAGATTTGGCAGGGCCTGATCTCTATTTGCAGTCTGAAAATGAGTGTAATTTGTTATCTTAGCAACCAGGGTGGTAACAAAATAATTATTAAATCCATTTGCTACATCTAGGGGGTGTTGCAGTGTTTGGTTGTCTATTTTGACAGTGGAGGGTTAGGAGTGGATTGTGGGGGATTACATGTTATTTATGATTTTACAGAAGTTTCTTGGGTTTCATAGTTTTTTTTTTCAAATTTTCACTGAAATATTGACGTTTTTGTTTGTTTTGTGCATGCATTTCGTCATTGTCTGTAAGTACAGTGATCGTTCATTTAGCTAGTACGCTTGAAATTTGACCATAGTGAATCTCTAAAAATGGTACATTTGAATGAGGTCAGCTGTAACCCAGGGCAGGTGTGTCCCTTTTAGTTGCACTTTACGCAGAGGGGCATGCAAATTCCAAACACGCAAGAGCTTGGACTAAAAAAATGCAATTGCAGAGTCTAGATCTGGTATTAGACCTAATCTGTGCCATCCTTATAAAGGATTCAGAATTCCTTTTTTTTTTTTTTAAAGACCTGGTGATTATAATCTTGGGAGGGGATTTAGTGGCCTTTATTTTGCTTATGCAGTACACTAGAATGTGGTCACTGAAACTGAGAATGCCTGCCTTCTGGATTCTGTCAGGCCAACTGGAGAGAATCCAATCAAGCAAGGTATGGTTCTGGCTTTTAATATTAATGCAAGTTCTGGAGGAAATTAATTGTGTTAGCTGCAAAGTCTTAAACAGCCTACATGATTTATTATTTTTCAGATTCAGCCAATCAATATTAAAATCTCCAAAAACCAACAGTTCACTTTTTTGGTTTGGAGCTACAGTTTGACTTGGTAGTTGGGCTATGTCAGAAAGGGAGTGTACCGGAGAGCTAGGTAGGCGGTAGATTCCAGCATCAATGATCAAGGGATCTCAATTGTGCCAGAAAGGAAATCAAAGGCAGAAGGGGAGTTATAGTTTTTTAAAGGAGTACATTTTATGGACAATGCTAACAATGCTACCTCCTCTCTTTGCTCTGTCATTTCTAAAACACGAATAACCCTGTATTGCAATGGCAGAGTCTGGTATTTTAGTCGTTAATCATGATTCCGAGAGCACAATGATTTTTGGAACACCAGGCTTGCAGTGCATCCAGTTTAGGGAGTAAGCTACGGATGTTGCAGTGCACAAAAGAGAGGCTTTTTTTAGTGGGGAGATTCGAACTAGAATTAGCTGGGGGACCACGGCTAGATTTCACATCATTTGCAAGGGCCAGTAACCTAAGGAATAGTGATTTGGACATCATTTCCGTTTGGCTATAAAGTGAATGTGATACTTTATAATTTTGTGAGGTGGGGGTAGGAGGGCTATTTTTTTATAACTCTCCACCAGCACTCAGCAGATAAGTTAAAGGAAGAGAGCAGGCCATGGTGTATGATAATTTGTGTTCCAGTTTGAGGTGTGTGCTTATGGCGGTAGTGATGTGAACAAAATTGGAAAAGGGTTATTAAGAATGACAATATGGTTATATTTAGATTCATGTTAGTGGTATGAGGTGTGTAAATGAAAATGAAACACAAATAGTGAAAAATTAAAATTAAAAAAGAAATATGAATGTTTATTGTGTAAACATATACAGCTTTATTTAGCCAAAAATAGGTGTTTGTTTTGAAAAATGTGATGGTGCTTGGTAGATTTACTGCTGTTACTTTATTGTGTTTGACATTACGAAACACTGCACAGTCATCACACACTTGCACAGCACACACTGGACTAAACACAGTCAGAAAAAACTTAAAGTTGTTTCATGTGGCACTGGCAATAATGAATAACTAGATACATGAGCAAGCTAAACTTAGTCTCAAACTAGAATCAATGACCAAGGTTTATCAAAAGAACGTTTTTTTTTTTTTACTGACCACCACACTCCTGAAAAATATGAAATTCTTTCTTCAAACAGTTAACAAAACAAAACAAAACATTTTTAACAACTGTATTGGTAACCCAGTCGCACACTAAGATCAATGACCAAATGGCAATCTCCAGTCTCCCACGCACAATTGTTTCAAGTTCCCTTGGCCGAATCTCTCTAAACACATTTGGGCTTGCTTGAATCTGCCCCCTGTTTAATTTAGTGGGAATATTAAGATTTAAACTCTAAATCAAACTTTTAAAGGAACACTATAGGGACCAAACATATTTAGCATGTTGAAGCAGTTATGGTGTATAGAGCATACCCCTGCAGTCTCACAGCTCAATTCTCTGCCATTTAAGAGTTTAATTACTTTGTTTATGTAGCATTAGTCACACCCCCCCATGCATGTGACTTACACAACCTTCCTAAATACTTCCTGATCTAAGATCTAATGTGTAAACATCCTTTATTGCACAATCTGTTTAAGTTAGAATGTATTATCTCCTGCCCTGTTAAAATCCTTCTAGAGTCCGCAGGTGCTTCCTGTGTGTGATTCAAGTTTAATATACAGAACTAAGTGTAAAATAAGATCTGATTGAAAATGAAACCATTTTTTCATGCTGACTGTGTGAGTCACAATCAGGGAGGAGTGGCTTGGGCTCCATAAATAGAAACAAAAGTGATTTAACTCCTAAATGTTAGAAAATTGAGCCGTGAGACTGCAGAAGCATGATCTATACACAAAAACTGCTTCATTAAGTTGTTTTAATGCCTATATAATTCACACTATTGAATAAAATATTAAAATGCACCTGTAACTTCTCCCTGCAAGAGAGAAGCTCTTATGTTCCCTCCCTTCACCCACCTACAAAGAGAGAAGCCCTCCCTTTCCCCAATCCCATCAGTTATTTTTTTTAATACCCTCCCTCCTGCTTCATTCCCTTCCTCCCTTTCCCCTTACCCTTGTGGGCTCCAAGCATGCGCATGCGTGCTGAACCCTTTAAATTCTCCAATCAAAGGCTTCTCTATGAGAAGCCTTTGATTGGTCCTCAATGCGGCTCCAGTGACATCACACGTGCCTACACCGAGCTGGATCGGGGTGAATTAAACTGCTTTTAAAATGCTCTTTTAGCATTTATTTTAGGGAGGACATTTAGAATAATGCCAATAGGGCATTATTCTATCTCTAAAGAAGAAACATAGTATCCAGCGCAGCGTGTACAATAGTAATCCCAGTGCTTACTTTACCAAATGTACACAATAGTGAGTAAACATAAATATATATACGTAATGAGAACAAAGCATATGGTTCATCCCTGAAAGGAAAAAAATACACTTTCTAAGGGTAGTGCCGTAATAACTAATTTTTAGAAGGTATATTCTCTTAAGGTAGTTAACTCACATTTTAAGGAGCCTGTTAGTGGCTCAGGTAATACAGCTTTGTGTGTAATGTAGATCTCATTCAGGAGTATCAGAACCTTTATCTCTTACAAAAAAGGCATAGAGAAACCCTTTCACCTTTTTTATGAGATTCTAGGTGTCGTTTTAAAATCAGTTCATACAATGGAAAACCAGAACCATTGCACATGAAGAGGAGAAATGGAAATATTGTTGATGTCTCCTCTTTTCTGTATGCTTTCTCTATGTTGACGACCGGATGCAAAGGACAGAACTTTTAGCAATGTTTTACAGGGCGCTAAGATGGAGGAGCTAAGTTGCAGGATAAAAAGTGTTGATATCTACATTTATTTTTCTAGGGATCAGTAAACATAATATTAAAAATCCTGAGAGGTGGACTTCCTCCCAGCACTTGTGAATGGGAATCCACACTGTGGTAGAGCAGCCCACAGCGGATATTGCAGCTCCTGCCCTTCACCTGTACCTGGCCAGCCTGGTCTCCACTGGAACCTAGGGAAGCCACCCATAATGCTAGATAACAAGAAAAAGGAAACTCAAAAGGCTGGAAAGTGGGAGGGGAGGAAAAGACACTCCCGTATCCCACTGCCGAGCCTCCAGAGTATAGAGGTCACCTGGACTGGTAAAAGGGGGTAACCCTGGAAATTGTAGAAAAAAGGAAGAAAAAAACCCAAAAAGGGATGTCTTATATAAAGACCGCCCAGAGGGTAAATACCCAGTCCAATCTCAACAGTAGTGTAGTTGCCAAAAAATAAAAAATCCTTTATTGAAATCTATTAAAAAACCTGGGTAATCAGTGATGGACAGAATAATATAGGGAGAAATATGTATGGTAGGAACAAGGCTAATCAAGAGCCAACCCTCACAAGAAGCAGAGAGGGGATAGAAGGCAATATGTACCCCCATACATAACTCAGGTAACAAAGCAGTAGGAAAGAACAGGGAAAGGGAGAAACACACACTCCCAACCAAACAGTAGTGCTATGCTAATACCCTATCTCCTATAAAACACCTTCGTGGGTGTTCTAATCTAAATGCTGTCATAACATCTGAAGCCCCAGGTTACACACACATACTAGAAAAACATAAATGAAAAGGTGCTCAGAGCAAAGTGCTCAAGAGAGTATTAAAAACACAGAAGAACCCGACGTACGTTTCGGCGTGACCACACGCCGTCCTCAGGGGTATCAGCAGTGAGCAAAAAACTGTCCGGGTGGTAAATTTATACCTTAAGCTCATAAGCTTTATTGTAATCACCTGTGATTGTGTCTAAATTGCTCCGGTCCTCCTGCGAATGGGGCTGTGGGGGTGTGGTGTAACACACCATAGTGTCAGCCCACATTTCTATGTCAGAGGTAGCCAGAACAGAAATCAGGTGAAAGGGAATTAACCCTTTGAGTGCCCCGCCCGGAACAGATATAAATGGATACTTACTATATCTAAAAGGTAGTATCCATAGCTTAACAATTAACCCTTGGAATGTCCAAATTGTATCATATAGGTCAAGTGTGTGGATTGATTCTTATGGCTGTATTGTGTAGCTTTAGTACAATTAAAGAAACAACTTATAACCGTTGTGAACCAGTAAGGGATAAGTACAATGGCTATATGGGCAGTCATACACAGAAGCCGACAATTCTTTTATTGCCACTGTAAATAGTAACCCATTAGTTTATGCAACACAAAACAGACCCCTAAACTCTTAGACCTATAATGCAGGTAAAATTAATGGACATATGAACACCAAATATAATAGAAATAAATAAAGAATATATACATATATACAGGCATAACTTAAGATACCATTTATTATCAGAATTATTGCAGTACTTTAAATAAACGGGGAATATGAAAACCCTTCATTTAGCCCCAGGGGAGATAGCGTTTTGAGATGGTAAATCCAAAACGCCTCTCTTTGTCTTAGTTTTAGGTCCCAGTTTCCTTTCCTAGGAGGCTGTGGTACATGTTCAAGACCCATGAACCGGATGCCTGCCGAGGAGTGATTGTGATGTAGATGTAAATGCCTTGAGACAGGTGTTTCCAAACGTCTCTTGACAGAATTTACATGTTCACGTATCCTTAGCCTGAAGTGGCGAAAAGTCTTGCCTACATATTTTAGGCCACAGGAGCAAGACAGTAGGTAAACTACTCCTGTTGTGTTACAATTAAAGAAGGAACGTGGTTTGAAATTCATTAAGCCCTTGCTGTCAGAGGCCCTCTTGGTAATAAACGGGCATGCACTGCAGTGACCACATTGGAAAGAACCCATTGGTAGGTATTTTTGAAAATAACCTGACGGGGACGTAGTTGAGAGGTGACTAGGTGCTAGGATATCTCTCAAGTTTTTGCCCCTCCGTGCTGTAATTGAAGGGAGTGATGGCAGAATTTCCTTCAGATGCTTATCTGATTGGAGGATAGGCCAGAATTTTTGAAAGACATTCAGCATAGTGTCCCATCCTGCATCATATGTACCTATGCAGCGTATTTTATTTTCCTCAGTCTTACGACCCCCATCTGTAATTAGGGTTTCCCGTTCAGTGTGGATTGCCCTCAGATAGGCTCTTTTCAGAACCCTATTTGGGTAACCTTTGGCCTTAAACATGTGACGCAGCTCATTTGCTTTTAATTTGAACTCCTCCATCGTGGAGCAGTTTCGTCGAAGTCTCAAATATTGGCCTATTGGGATACCGGATTTGAGTGATATGGGGTGATGACTAGACCAGCATAGCAGGTTATTTGAGGCTGTCTTCTTTCTGTACAAGGTTGTTTCAATTTTGCCTTCTTTAGATACCTGTAGTGCTAGATCTAGAAAGCAAAGGTTTTGACCCCCTACTTCACTAGTGAATCGTAAGTTAAAATCGTTGCTGTTCAGCAGACATACAAATTCTTTGAATCTCTCTGATGTATCAAGCCAAATCAAAAACACATCATCGATGTATCTTTTCCAATAGAAGATCTGATTAGTGTATGATTTCAGCTTAGGATCTGCCCTAATACACCTTTCCCACCAGCCTAGATGGAGATTGGCATATGAGGGCGCACAAGACGTCCCCATAGCTGTACCAGTGGTCTGGTGGAAGATTTTGCCATTGAACAGAAAGATATTACGAGTCAAAATGAATTCAAGTAATTCCATCACAAAATTCACATAATGTTCAGGTAGGTCAGTTTCAAGATTTAATAGTTGACGGGTATGTTTAATACCTAGGTTATGAGGAATTGAGCTGTAAAGGGCCTCCACGTCAAGGCTACACAGGATAGCGTTTGGAGGTAAAGTAAGGTTGGTCAATAAATGCAACATTTGTTTAGTATCTCTAAGGAAAGATGGTAGCTTCTGTACTACTGGGGACAGAATTTTATCCACATAAATGCTTACATTCTGAGTTAGATTATCACAACCAGAAACTATCGGCCTACCGGTCGGATCGGTTAGTGATTTGTGCACTTTAGGCAAACAATAAAAAGTAGATAGACATGGTTGTTTGGTGCACATAAATTCAAACTCATCCTGATTAATGAGTTGATGATTCACAGCCTTAGTAAGCATAGTTTTTAACTCAGCTTGGAACGCTTTTGTAGGATCTTTTGCTAGTATGCGGTAAGTATTTTTATCGGATAAAAGTCTTTCAGCTATACGAATGTAGTGGTCTCTGTCAAGTATCACCACATTGCCCCCTTTATCAGAGGGTTTGAAAATCAAATTTGTATAGCTCTGTAGTTTTTTCAGGGCTATTAGTTCCTGAGTATTAAGGTTGCCATTAGGGGATAGATAAAAATCATCCATTTTTGTCTTATCTATTTCCCTAGTAACCATTTCCAAAAATACCTCCAAATTTTTATAATCCTGAAAATGAGGGGTAAACTTACTCTTGGGTTTCAAATTAGTATGTGGTATATCAGATTGTATAGTACCATCTCCAGAGTTAAGTAATTCCACCAGAGTGTCTAAGCACTCCAAGTCATTTGGTGATAGACCCAAGCTTTGGGCCTTAGTTTCTTTACGTACTGCATGGTATTTATACAAGGCAAGCTTTCTCACAAAAAGGTTTACATCCTTAGTCCAGTTGAACTTGCTGAATGTTGGAATGGGTACGAATGAAAGACCCTTCTCCAATACGCTAAGTTCGGTCTGACCAAGGATGGTATCAGAGAGATTAATAATACGCAGAGAGGATGCTATCATTCCCTGCGTCGTCTCTGACTTCTGCCCCTGTATCTGGTGTGCGGACCCTGAGTTAGATCCGCTTGTCTTAATCCTAAAAAATCCACCCCCTTTTTTAGAATACTTTTAGTTGGATTCCTAGGAGTAGGGGTTTGAGGTTTTTCAGTTTCAGTATCGGTTGATTCGTACTCAGATGTACTGAATTGGTCAGAGTCTACTTTAGATCTCTTTTTAAAAGAACGGTAAATTCTACCTTGTTCAAAGTCCTTTGTATCTCTCATATACTTCTGGTGTTTCCTCACTTTTATAATGTGAGAGAATTTGTCCAGATTGGATTTGAGTTTTATCTCTAGTGATTCAAATTGTGGTTCTACTTTAAAACCCTGGACCACCTCAATCTCTTTATCCAGTTCTAGTTGGACATTGGATAGTTTAATAGACTCATATTTACAAATAATACTCATGAACGTATTTGAGCATTTAGTAGCTGCCTCATCCCATTCTTTATAGAAGTCTTCCATCTCGACTTGTCTTGATGGAGAGGTCTGAACTCTTAGCCCTCTAGGGATGATATTTTTAGAGATGTATTTCTCGAGAGTGGAGACTTCCCAGCTTATCTTAATTTGTTGTTTAAAGAGTTTAGTAAGCTTATTAAAGCTGGTGTGAATATTAGGGGGAGACAGTGTATCTAGTGTACTTTCAGTACTGAACACAGAATCAGCGTCCGCACACCATGTACTTGCGCTGGGTTTTTTAGACAGAAAGCCTGCCATTGTAGTTTGGAAAAAAGGTTATAAAAACTGATAATAGTAATGGTGGTGACCACACGGTGAGTAACACCAATATAATTAAATAACAAGAAAAAGGAAACTCAAAAGGCTGGAAAGTGGGAGGGGAGGAAAAGACACTCCCGTATCCCACTGCCGAGCCTCCAGAGTATAGAGGTCACCTGGACTGGTAAAAGGGGGTAACCCTGGAAATTGTAGAAAAAAGGAAGAAAAAAACCCAAAAAGGGATGTCTTATATAAAGACCGCCCAGAGGGTAAATACCCAGTCCAATCTCAACAGTAGTGTAGTTGCCAAAAAATAAAAAATCCTTTATTGAAATCTATTAAAAAACCTGGGTAATCAGTGATGGACAGAATAATATAGGGAGAAATATGTATGGTAGGAACAAGGCTAATCAAGAGCCAACCCTCACAAGAAGCAGAGAGGGGATAGAAGGCAATATGTACCCCCATACATAACTCAGGTAACAAAGCAGTAGGAAAGAACAGGGAAAGGGAGAAACACACACTCCCAACCAAACAGTAGTGCTATGCTAATACCCTATCTCCTATAAAACACCTTCGTGGGTGTTCTAATCTAAATGCTGTCATAACATCTGAAGCCCCAGGTTACACACACATACTAGAAAAACATAAATGAAAAGGTGCTCAGAGCAAAGTGCTCAAGAGAGTATTAAAAACACAGAAGAACCCGACGTACGTTTCGGCGTGACCACACGCCGTCCTCAGGGGTATCAGCAGTGAGCAAAAAACTGTCCGGGTGGTAAATTTATACCTTAAGCTCATAAGCTTTATTGTAATCACCTGTGATTGTGTCTAAATTGCTCCGGTCCTCCTGCGAATGGGGCTGTGGGGGTGTGGTGTAACACACCATAGTGTCAGCCCACATTTCTATGTCAGAGGTAGCCAGAACAGAAATCAGGTGAAAGGGAATTAACCCTTTGAGTGCCCCGCCCGGAACAGATATAAATGGATACTTACTATATCTAAAAGGCAGTATCCATAGCTTAACAATTAACCCTTGGAATGTCCAAATTGTATCATATAGGTCAAGTGTGTGGATTGATTCTTATGGCTGTATTGTGTAGCTTTAGTACAATTAAAGAAACAACTTATAACCGTTGTGAACCAGTAAGGGATAAGTACAATGGCTATATGGGCAGTCATACACAGAAGCCGACAATTCTTTTATTGCCACTGTAAATAGTAACCCATTAGTTTATGCAACACAAAACAGACCCCTAAACTCTTAGACCTATAATGCAGGTAAAATTAATGGACATATGAACACCAAATATAATAGAAATAAATAAAGAATATATACATATATACAGGCATAACTTAAGATACCATTTATTATCAGAATTATTGCAGTACTTTAAATAAACGGGGAATATGAAAACCCTTCATTTAGCCCCAGGGGAGATAGCGTTTTGAGATGGTAAATCCAAAACGCCTCTCTTTGTCTTAGTTTTAGGTCCCAGTTTCCTTTCCTAGGAGGCTGTGGTACATGTTCAAGACCCATGAACCGGATGCCTGCCGAGGAGTGATTGTGATGTAGATGTAAATGCCTTGAGACAGGTGTTTCCAAACGTCTCTTGACAGAATTTACATGTTCACGTATCCTTAGCCTGAAGTGGCGAAAAGTCTTGCCTACATATTTTAGGCCACAGGAGCAAGACAGTAGGTAAACTACTCCTGTTGTGTTACAATTAAAGAAGGAACGTGGTTTGAAATTCATTAAGCCCTTGCTGTCAGAGGCCCTCTTGGTAATAAACGGGCATGCACTGCAGTGACCACATTGGAAAGAACCCATTGGTAGGTATTTTTGAAAATAACCTGACGGGGACGTAGTTGAGAGGTGACTAGGTGCTAGGATATCTCTCAAGTTTTTGCCCCTCCGTGCTGTAATTGAAGGGAGTGATGGCAGAATTTCCTTCAGATGCTTATCTGATTGGAGGATAGGCCAGAATTTTTGAAAGACATTCAGCATAGTGTCCCATCCTGCATCATATGTACCTATGCAGCGTATTTTATTTTCCTCAGTCTTACGACCCCCATCTGTAATTAGGGTTTCCCGTTCAGTGTGGATTGCCCTCAGATAGGCTCTTTTCAGAACCCTATTTGGGTAACCTTTGGCCTTAAACATGTGACGCAGCTCATTTGCTTTTAATTTGAACTCCTCCATCGTGGAGCAGTTTCGTCGAAGTCTCAAATATTGGCCTATTGGGATACCGGATTTGAGTGATATGGGGTGATGACTAGACCAGCATAGCAGGTTATTTGAGGCTGTCTTCTTTCTGTACAAGGTTGTTTCAATTTTGCCTTCTTTAGATACCTGTAGTGCTAGATCTAGAAAGCAAAGGTTTTGACCCCCTACTTCACTAGTGAATCGTAAGTTAAAATCGTTGCTGTTCAGCAGACATACAAATTCTTTGAATCTCTCTGATGTATCAAGCCAAATCAAAAACACATCATCGATGTATCTTTTCCAATAGAAGATCTGATTAGTGTATGATTTCAGCTTAGGATCTGCCCTAATACACCTTTCCCACCAGCCTAGATGGAGATTGGCATATGAGGGTGCACAAGACGTCCCCATAGCTGTACCAGTGGTCTGGTGGAAGATTTTGCCATTGAACAGAAAGATATTACGAGTCAAAATGAATTCAAGTAATTCCATCACAAAATTCACATAATGTTCAGGTAGGTCAGTTTCAAGATTTAATAGTTGACGGGTATGTTTAATACCTAGGTTATGAGGAATTGAGCTGTAAAGGGCCTCCACGTCAAGGCTACACAGGATAGCGTTTGGAGGTAAAGTAAGGTTGGTCAATAAATGCAACATTTGTTTAGTATCTCTAAGGAAAGATGGTAGCTTCTGTACTACTGGGGACAGAATTTTATCCACATAAATGCTTACATTCTGAGTTAGATTATCACAACCAGAAACTATCGGCCTACCGGTCGGATCGGTTAGTGATTTGTGCACTTTAGGCAAACAATAAAAAGTAGATAGACATGGTTGTTTGGTGCACATAAATTCAAACTCATCCTGATTAATGAGTTGATGATTCACAGCCTTAGTAAGCATAGTTTTTAACTCAGCTTGGAACGCTTTTGTAGGATCTTTTGCTAGTATGCGGTAAGTATTTTTATCGGATAAAAGTCTTTCAGCTATACGAATGTAGTGGTCTCTGTCAAGTATCACCACATTGCCCCCTTTATCAGAGGGTTTGAAAATCAAATTTGTATAGCTCTGTAGTTTTTTCAGGGCTATTAGTTCCTGAGTATTAAGGTTGCCATTAGGGGATAGATCAAAATCATCCATTTTTGTCTTATCTATTTCCCTAGTAACCATTTCCATAATGCTAGATATACACAGAAATGCACAATAGGGGGACGGAGCCTGACTAGCAAGCGTGTATGAAGTGCTCTGCTCGAGCTCCTGCCGGACGGCAACATAAACGTCAGAAATCGGGGTGTGCAACCCTGAAAAACTCGCAAAACGAGGCTACACAGCTTGGGGAACCAAGTGCACACCTGCAGATGCCTGACTTGTCACCCGGTATGCCCGGGATCCAAGTCGGAAGACTGTGGTCTACGAGAGAGGACGGGCTGGGAGGACGGCCGCTTCCCGCTTGCCACTCAGAGCCACAGACAAGCACAAATCATCCCACCCCCCCCTTTGGACCGGTGGGGGTTACCCCGGTTCCTGCCACACAGAACGGGCCCGGTCCCTAACCTGCTAATGAAGCCAGCAACCATAGCTGACGGACCGGAGGAGCAGGCCTCTAAAATGGCGGCCACACGCGATGAATACACTCGTGGCAAGCAGCAGCAGCCTGCATCACCAGACCTCAATCTAAAATTGAGAGACTCCCTGGATGTGATTTTTGATAAGTTTTGGACTCAGCTACTGGCCCACACACGACCAGCCACTGCCATACCGCTCACTGTCCCACCTACAGTACTGGCAAGCAGCACCAAGAGGACTGGGAAACCTCTGATGGGCACCAAAAATCGCCAAACCCCTGCAACTTGCATGAATCGCCCACCTGGACAGAGGGCAACTAGGGGATTGACCCGCAGGTACCGGCCACACAAGCGGAGGGCCGCAGGAACCACATGGAAACACACGCCAGACCCATGCACAGCCCAACGTACCCGTCCGCTGGGAAGGACTCTGGACCTGAAAGGACCCCAGGCTCGTGGCAGGAAGGTACCAGCCCTCACACTGACCCAGGGCCGAGGAGGCACCATGTCCACAAAGGGCTGTATAGCCGACCTGCTGTATATCCTCGACTGCTCCTATACCCAGCTGCGCACAGGGATTGGATGATATGTCTGGTTGGGAGATGCAGCTGCAGTCTGGTGTTGGAACTGCACACAGCGGGACTAGAATGCTTATAATATACTTGGACACTCTTTGACCTAATTGAACTCTATGTAACGTATTGCCACACCATACACCAGCTTCCACTACCTACACTGCACAACATGCTCGCATCCTACAATGGTATTAGCTTAAAGATACAAGCAGCATTAGACTTACTCATCCACCTTGCTCTGATGACATAAACGTATAGAGAATCTTGTTATGTACCACATGCTAATTACACGAACCAAACATGAGCACTCTCAATATAATTAATATAAAAATGTGCACGCTGTCCTGAAACTGTACGAATTGAGCATGAGGACTACCGTTAGGGCACCGCACGCACGCTGTTAAACTTCTGCACTGCAAAAATATATATATTTTTTTTTAAAATTTAAAATCCTGAGAGATAATATTGTACCTCATTGTACCTTTCCTATCACCCCCCAACTATTTATCAGGGAGGATTCCCCCACCCCTATTTTCTACACCTATAATGATTTTTGGTGTGAGTCACTTTAATTTAATTTTATTTTGCATCTTAACATATATATTTTTTTAATTCTTTATTTTCAAGATACTTTGATTGAACAACATTCTTATGAGCAGTCGGCATATAATAAGGCATAACTGTTATGCAAAAATAGTGAGTAAAACAATACTCTGAAAATGTGCGGTGCAGCAGTGATTACAAGCATCAATGGTCCAAGCAATTAAAATTGGTTGGGGACATCGGGAATGAGTTAGCTCGGGTACAAGCTCTAGTATGGGTTTTAAGCTTGTCACGGTCCCTATGCATGATACCTATGACTTGTGCCCTAAAGTGGCTCAAGTATATAGGCGGAGGGGCGGACTACAGGTACAGTGTCATATAGAAAATATTCTGGCACCAGGCTTAGGAGATGGGTGTATATTATGATTAGTGTGAGCATGTGTGCACTAGATATTGTGCAGGTAGATTAGGAGGATATGCATCCATGCTGTGTGCCCCTGACCTAGAAAAGCAGCGGGGGTGAAGGTGGGCATCTGGTGTCAGCTTATGTATGTGCCAGCCTATTCAGCCCTCGCATGTGCAGGGCTCGTGCCTATGAGGGCACTGTGAGGTTTCGCCATTTGTGAGCAAAAATACAAACTACTAAATTAAACCATCTATGAACACAAACGAAATCAGGGATTTTCTCAGGAGGAGTCCCTCGGGAATGTTCTCTGTACAGTCATGATGTTGCTGGCTGTGAATTCATCGATCTCGGGATAAAGGGTGTTTTGGAAGCGGGGTCCCAGGAGTTTGCCGGTGCACTGGAGGTGGAAGGTGCGTTTGGGTGCAACAGTCCCAATGCTCCTAGAAAAATCTGAGCTTCTCCCATATTTGGTAGTGTATGCACAGTTCCATTTTGAGTCACAGCTAAGGAGCCATTTGCTCCCCATTGGTAGGCAATTCCTGCGGTTCTCAGATGGGTCGTAACTAGGCCAAAGCTCTTACGCATCCGGAGGGTGGCCCTCGTGAAGTCCTGGTAGAATGTGAGAGTTGAGTTCTCAAATGTGAGCGGTGGCGACATAATTTATAGTTTGTCCGGCAGGGTGATGCATCTTAGGATGATGTCCCGCACCAATGATGTGGTGCTGTGAGTAGGGCTTTGGAGATGGTATACACTGTCTATATTCATTTTTTTGGCCCCAGTAGGAGGCAGGATAGTAGCCAGCATTCTTCTAATGTAGTGCGCAGTTCATCTGTGGTTCGTGGCAACTGGGGGGATGCCCTTTATCTTGATATGCGTGTGTCTCTGACGGTCTTCGAGTGTTGTGAGTCTGAGTGACAGGGTTTGGTTTTGGGCTTGGAGTGCTTGTATGGAGTTTTCCACATTGATTAAGTGGTTTTGTACTTCCATCACCTTTTCCTCAGTAACTCGAACTCTCTAAGTGACCGCCTGGACCTCCGTTTTAAGTAGTGCGGAGTCCGCTGCCAGTAGTTTGTGGATGTCCGCCAGAAAGAGTTTTGAGTCCCGCTTAGTGGTGGGTGCTGAATCGTCTAACAGCTCTTGCGGCTCAGCTTGAGGTTTGTTAGACTTCAGGTCTGTCATGGCCTGCTGCTGTGCCTGTTTCCCTGACATGCAGGTCTTCCACGAGAGTGGGTCTAGGTTGAGTGGGCCTTTGCAACATGGCCCCTATGTCCCGTGCCTCCGCCGGGGTTTGGGGCTTCTGAGAGCGCCGGCCCTTGTCTGGCATTGATGCTGATGAGGATGGTGGTGACTGGGAGTGTGGGCTCTCAGCTCCGTTCGTGACAACGCCTCCCAGGATATCTTCCAGGCTTTGGAGTGTGCAGTAGGCCCCAGGCCTGGGCTTCCTCAGTGATGATTTTTTTGCCTGAAAGAAAGGCATCGATTGGTTCCTCTTGCCCCTCTGATTCTGGCTAGGTAAGTGTGGTGGTTGGATTGTACCCTAAACATATTTTTTTATGGTCACAGTCACATACTATTTCCTTTTAGAATTGTTTAAACAAAAGTCCTGAAGGTTAATAAAACCTTCTTGTTTGCAGTTGGAAATAATTGTGTTCTATTGGAATTTTATCTCAATAAATCTTTTATCATAAAGGAGCAAACAAGCCTTTTGTGAACAGACTACAAAGTTTATGGGACATAAAAGAGCTATGTTGCTAAAAGGAAATATTGACATTAAAGCACAGATTGTCCCAGGGTATACATTGATAAACTGGAATCCCTTCTAGTATATAAAGGGAGGTCAACGTTATAATATCGTCCGGTGGATGCTTTGAGTGTGGTGGAAAGCTGCAATCATGAAGATTTTAATATTTGCGCTTGTCTGTCTGCAGCTCTCGGAGGGGCTTGTAAGGTGAGCATCACAGCATAATAAACTATAAAAAAAAACACAAAATCATAGACGTAAACAAAAACTAGATCATAATATTAATTTAGATTTTTTTATAGTAGGCACTGGCATTGCCAACAGACTCATCTAGACTAGAGGTGTTAAAGGTTTAACTCAAACATGCCTACAATCTAACAGATGTAAAGCAAATTATATAAATAGTAAACTACACAATATCCAAGTTGACAAGATTTTTATTTTGTGTTTTAAATACAAAGCATTATCAATAGAGTAAAAACATGTGCACAGCCATAGAGTCATTTAGAAGGCATGCGTTGAGGTGTAAATAGAAGGTTCATAAAAGTAATTGGCCAAGCATAGAAAGTTAAACGGATAGTTTTTCTTATTAGAGATATAGTGTAATATATAGAGTACTGTTGTTGATAGCTTTGTAGTGGAGATCCTGGATTAACAAATCATTTCACATAGGTCAAGATATGTCTTGTAGTAGCATTCATTATGGACTATAATAGTTTACTATAGTGTATTACAGGGCATTAATGGAGTGGAGGGTTCCCCAGAAAAAGATTTGCTGACAAAGCTTGGGTGAAGTGAAATAGGAATAAAAGAATAGTGTTCCTAGATAAGGATACAAAGGTTGAGAAAAAACTGCTGTTTCACAGAATCAAATATGGCAATACACCGTGTAGATGTATGCATGGTCTGGTGGTCCATGACCTCAGTGCTCTGCAGGCCTTGGTGGGATTTAGTTATTTCCTGGGATTTGGGATAGATGAGTTTTGCATGTTCCAAAAATGTGGTGGAACCGAATATATATATATATATACATCCAAAATAGGAAGTATGATACCTGGTCGTACTTTTGGAGGTAACAAATGAAGTATGTGTACCATGGAGATGGTGCTACTCTTTCCAAATTGAAAAAGTACAATTGTGTAGGGAAGATGAAAAATTAAGAGAGGATCAGAGTGAGATGAATTAGAGCAGGCTGCTCCCCATAGTGTATAGGAACGGGGCTGTCCTTTGTGCTGGATGCTGCCTATTTAGTAGGATGATCAGGGGATGCTGCTTCATTTTTAAGAATTATTGTTATAAATCATTTGCCTGATACGAATTTGCCTTTTGGTCAAACATTTGTAACAGTAATCAAAGAAAATGAGGTAAAAATAAAAAAAAGAGAAATATAGAAAAGAGGGATTAAGGGTTAAATTGTAAATCAAGTGCCATCGAGCAAAATTCAGACTATATATTTTTTAAGCAGATATAGAGAGAGCCACTAGAGCCGCTTCCGGGGTGTTAATCGACTTTTGGTCACCTAACTGGTGCTGGACATTCTCATTCTGTGCATGAGGATATCCAGCATCAGCCAAAACTCCATAGGAAAGAATTGAAACTATGGGGTAGCCCTAATGCGCTTGCATACATATATATTTATATTGTAAGTAAAAAATGTCAAATTTGAATAACATACTTTTTTTTTTAATAGAGTCCCTCTGACCAAGGGCAAGTCAATAAGGCAGAATATGCGAGAAGCCGGAGTTCTGCACAAGTACCTGCAGACGCATAAGATCGATCTGTCTGATAGATACCAAGGATATGCTGTTGCTTCTGAATCTATGTATTTTGATGTATGTACCCAGAATAATAATGTTCTATAAATTCAGTTTCATTGCTGTTTTAAACCTGAGAGATACAATAGAATTATAAATAAGAAAACAAACTACAACACTGTTTAAAAAAATAGGAAAAACACACAGAATATTAGTCACCATGCCATAAGGCAAAGTGTGGCTATCTGTGTAACCTGGACATATACAAGTAGTCTAGGAAAAAAATCAAAAGATATACTTAGTACAAAATAAGAAAGTATCCCTATAGGATGTGGATTAAAAAGTCAAGTAGATACAAATATATATCGTGATCCCTGGGTGGTATAATGATGTTACCAGTATATCCTTAGCAATAGATAGAAATTCTGAGCTTTATTCGGACTGGCTCTTAATGATTCTATACTATTATTTATAATTTTGCTATCTGAGCATTGTAAAACAAGCATCTTTGTACATGTACATAGTTTTACAGCCATCTATCTAAAGGCAGGTCCAAACAGGATCAGTGAGGGCAACAGGAGGCCACTAGGTTGTGGGAAAAGGAGCCCTTTCATGGTGAATCGTGACTGAAAAGTATGATGGGCCTAATTAGCGTAACCTATAGACAGTTACATACTAAAACAGTCATACCTCCCAAGTGTCATGTCTCTGGAGGAGGTGGTGGAGGAAGAAGACTCACAGTACGCATTTATAAGATGACACATGCCCTATGCATATCTCTCGCTTTCATCTTTCAGCCACATCTATCTGCCCTTTTTGCAAGACCCACAACCCTCAATTCCTCTTCCTCACTAATCACAAACTCTGAATCCTCTCTACTCAACACTCACTTGTACACACCTTCCTTTCTTACTAGCAGGCAGAAGCTCATGGTCTGCAACCTGGAACAGAGAAAGAGGTGGATGTAGTGAGGGTAGTAGAAAGGGGACATGAAACACTGTTAGACAGATTAGAGCATTTACATAGTGCGCAAAGTCAGCTTTGTGTTTTATAATTAGCCAATTCACATAAGTTTTGTTCAGGTGTATCCCTCCCACAGTTAATTCCGTCTACACAACATTATAGAGCAAGAGCATATGAAGAGGAGTGTCTGTCCATCTATCTATCTGAATGGGCCTATTCCATGGGCATGGGGCTGGAGCCTCAACTCCATTAGTCCCTATGTTAATCCGGCCCTGCTCATTGCTATCTCTGTAACAGAGCTTTGTTTTGTCATGGGACCTGTATCAGTTCTGGATAAAAATTAATAGATCACCGCAGATTGTAATAGGTAAACGTCCGAGTCACTGGAGCTTCTTCTATATGATAAAATGGCATGTAACCCAAAACACACTTGTGATTTTATCCTCAGACTATGTGCATTATTTAATTTATTATAAATTAAATATTTTCAACCCCTTTTTCTTCCTCCAGGTCTATCCTGTATCACTGTTATTGTTTTATATCTGTTATAAACTAGTTTGTGTAACAGTGAAATGTATTTTGTCTAACAACTCAACTTTCTTCCTTAGACATATTATTATGGACCAATAAGCATTGGAACTCCTCCCCAGAATTTCCTGGTCCTGTTCGACACTGGCTCATCTAATCTCTGGGTTCCCTCAACCTACTGCCAAAGCTCAGCCTGCAGTAAGTGCCACCTGTGTATAAGTGAGAAGGTGGGGTAATGAATGATTAGCCAATGACTGCATGGGTGAATAAAAATAATGTTTCAAATAGGAAATACTAATCTAAGCATAATGATGATGTGGAGAGTGCTCCATGCTTTAAATTCCTTGATATGAGTTTATGATTTTGATATTTACGTATAAATACGTATTATTTATTCATTTTCAGTTTGATAAAAGTAAAAAATAGAGAAGGAAAGAGGGTTACATGAAGTATAAAGGCATTTCAAATCATGGCATACATTTTGTTAAAGTGACATAGCAACTCCATCTAAATGAGGTTGTTATGGTGCAAGGCCCTATTACCTCAAGGGCTTAAACCGTTCTCAAAAGGTTTCATTCCCAAGTTGCCTCCAGCAGCAATGTCCTTCCCCACCCTCCCGGCGGCTTCCAGCTTCTGAATTTTCACTGGGCAGGGGAGAGTGGTCAGCTGACGCTCTCAGACAAATCAGTGACTTCCCATTCACTGGCTTGAATGGGGCTTGGAAAGAACTGTTTAACTCCTTGAGGTAAGAGGATTTCCAGGCAACATAACAACTTGATTTAGATGAAGTTGTTTTGGTGCTTCGAGTGTCCCTTTAAGTAGTGTTTAACCCATTAAGGACACATGACATGTCATGATTCCCTTTTATTCCAGAAGTTTGGTCCTTAAGGGGTTAAAGTAGACTGTTAACAGTAAAATAAATATGGTGCTTCACTAAACAGAGAATTATAATGAAATAAATTCACTCTAATTTTATATGTGTATGTGAGTACAGTGAAAAATCAATATTTCAGTTTAACCTGTGGACTTTTATAACGACACTAGAAACATTCTAAAACCAGATGTGTATAAAATCTGAAATGGATTAGCTATATTTATAAAAGTGGCAATTTCCATTGTGGACATACTCTTCACACATAAAGCATTTCAGCAAGCTGGATAGCTTTAGGAGTTCGTAGTGTCCCTTTAACATGGGGAATAATATCACCAAGTGACTTGGACCCTGTAACCATCATATAGCAAAATAAAATGAAGCTTAATGAACTCAAAACTAGAGGTTAGAGGAGACACAAACTCGATTTAAACATCCAGGTGAGACTAGGCCCATGTCCACTAAACAATTAACTAAATGACAAATGTATTATTTTGTAAAATTAAGTGCATAAGGCTACCAAAAGAAAACCAATATAATGCATACACTATATTTGCAATAATTTTAGTTATAAAGTTAGTAAATAGAAAATTGACACTTTGCAACATACTCGAAGGTATGCAATACACACATAATTTAACTTTTTAAAGACTTATTACTATGCATACACTCACAATGTATATCAATTAAAAAAATAAAATTCTGCATGGGAATGGAGACTAACAGAAATAATTGACAAGAGGTTTAACATCTTTACCTTTCCTAGTAAATTGCTTTAATATCCGATGATCACTCTTCCCTCATTGTTAGGTATATTTTCCAAATGAAAATTGCACAATGAGGTCTCATGCCAGGATGTTTTCTTTTTAGTTTGGCCAAGATGTGGCATGATTCATTGCAAAAACATGTTATTTTTATTGAATGCCAGAGCTTTGCCTTCTCATAGGGCATTTATGACACAAGCATGAAATTATATTAAACTGAGCCCAACATGCTTAAAAGATATTATTATTTGGATAAGAATAACACTCCTGACTCGAACATGACAGGTGTGTTTTAATAACTCAATGACAATGTTACTATTGTCTAACAAGTTACAAAAAAAAACAAAAAACATAGAACAAATAACCAACATGCAGCTGCCATTTTGTTCTAGCAAACCATCATGTGTTTAATCCCAGTCAGTCCTCCACCTACACTTCCAATGGACAGCGTTTCACCATGGGATACGGAGGCGGAAATGTAGCCAGCAGTGTCACCGGAGTATTTGGTTATGATACTGTAACTGTAAGTATAGAGAACCAGCATTTGTTTTATTATTACCATTTTGTGACTGTACTGTGACAGACGTCACAGTAATATATATAATATATATATATATATATATATATTAAGTGGTCAAAACAGACTTTGAGAAATTCAGAGTTGCCATACTTTTTCCTTATGTCCACATTGTAAGAAGATCCACGGGCATGGACAACTATATAACTGATGTAAAACATGCAACTATACCAATCAAGTAAGCATTGTAAACTATGTACATTATAGTTATTAATTATAAAAGAAATTTAATACACTAGAATACATTTGCCCCAAATTAAATATAATATATTATTTTCAAAACCCATTCTTTTCATTGTTGTTGATTAGGTCCAAGGAATTTCCATAACCAACCAAGAAATAGGTCTGACAATAACTGAGCCCAGCTCCAACTTCTACTATTCTCCATTCGATGGAATCTTGGGACTTGCCTATCCAGGCCTGTCCGTTGGAGGAGCTACCACTGTAATGCAGGGAATGCTGCAGGAGAATGTGTTGACTCAGCAAATTTTCAGTGTCTATCTGGGCAGGTAATTTCTAATTAAATTACAAATGTCTCTGTCTTCCTATACCTGGTTATATAACTACAATTTTGTGGGGGGGGAAACATACTACATACATCACAATAGATGCTACCAAACTATGAGGATAATTTGATTGAAAGTTTGCATTTCTGCACTTTAGCGGGATAGAGGGATTCTATATTCTAAGTTATCTGATGGTTTTACGTTTATATATTGAAGCAGTGAGCTTAATATCTTAAAAATATAATGTATTCTCTGTATAACAAAAGGACACTTCATTGTTAACTGCTTTGTGGAAAAGTGTATTAAAGTGTAAAAATATGAAAAGTAATATGGTAACTTCACGCATTGTTTTTTAATTACCAGCCAATCAGGTGAAGTCATTTTTGGAGGCGTTGACCAAACCAAGTACACTGGCCAAATCTACTGGGCACCTCTTTCACAGGAACTCTACTGGCAGATCCCACTTCAAGAGTAAGTTTGACCTGCGTCCTGGGACTTTGTCACGCTAGTTCTCAACGCTCTTTACAAAGATGCTTTTGGGTATTAGGCCAGCTCTTTATCTATAGAATGCCAGTTTCTGTACCAAGTCTCCACAACCGGGGAATCTTGTAACCAGAATTGCAGAAATGTTATCTGTTACTCACATGCACTACAAAAATTAAGATAAAACAAATAAACAAATAAAGAAAGAAAGAAAGAAAGCAGCTATGTTTGAAGTTCAGACTTCAATTTAGAAATTCACTAATTCACTTTGAGTTCCTGAGAACACTTACTTTAGTGAATATCCCTACTTCCTTTATTGATATTTGGCATCCCTTGCCCCAGGCCGATAGGCCAGAACTCGGATGTTAATTTAAACTTCACTCAAAAGATGCAAACGCCACTAAAATACATTCATGTATACAAAAGGACTATTAAATAACTTGGGGAAAAAAACATCTAATCCAGATTTGAGGAAATTCTGATTATCCAATAGCAATGGGAATAGTTATTTAACGACATTAAAGATATGGAATTCTCGACCTAGATACTATTTTTTGAGATATAAAATTTATTAAGGACAAGAATAATTACCATGAATGGAAAAGACAGTAAAACAATATAGATGCCTGCTTGTCTCCAATTTTCCTTTTATTTTTTTTGGTAGGTAGACATATGACATTTTTTTAAAGTATTAAAAAATGATTTTTAAAAATCTGCTTAGATAAGTTTTAATATCAAAATTGGTATGTATCCTTTTTGGACAAACATCTATGTTGTTTGTGAATATAATATATTTATGATAATATAATAACAGTCAATATAGACATGATTGTCTGTTTGTTTAAACGAGGAATATAATTTTTCCATTAGGGAGTCATGAAACATTGATTCTAACTTTTTAATTTCAAAGTTTTTCAGAAACTTCTATTTCACAAACCTGTCTCCTGCTCTCTCTTAAAACGCTCCACTCTCACCTTCCAATTCTACTACTTTTCAACCTTGCCGATTTGTTTCTATCTCCCATGCTGCCCTTCCTAATGTGTTTTTACACCCCGCATTTTCTAAATTATAAACTCATTTGAGCAGGGTCTTCATCAACCTATCATTCCTGTAATATTTTGTAACTGTCTCATTTATTATTAGTCTCCTGTGGAATAAGTTGGCGCTATATAAATGGCAATAATAATAATATAAAAAGTCAAACAAAAAAGTGTTGCAGTTGCAACCTAATTTTCTTGGAATCTATGTGATAGCTGACATGGGTTCTTTTTAACACCAAAAAACAATATATATCTCCACCCCTAGGTTTTCCATTAATGGACAAGCAACTGGCTGGTGTAGTGGAGGCTGCCAGGCTATCGTAGACACTGGAACCACTCAGCTCAATATCCCAGAGCCATACATGGGACAGCTGCTGCCATACCTGGGTATTCAACAGACACAGAACGGAGGAGTAAGGAATTTTTAGTATACCTTTTACATACATTCAAATACAATGCATGATTCTTCACTTAAATGGACTCTATACTCACCAGACCCACTACAGCTTAAAGAGTTCTGATGAGAAAAGACTGTGTTTACATTGCTGCCTAGGATAACCTCTAGTTGCAGTCACTCAGACGACCATAGTGCAGGACTGTTGTTCAGCATCCCCACACTCTGTATGGAGATGCTGAATGTTCCCCGTAGAGATGCATTGATTAAATGCATCAGTATGAGGATATGCTAATTTACGCAGTGCTTTGCAGCGCATGCGCAATACCTTCCAATGCTTTTCTATAGGAAAGCATTAGTCGACTGAGAAAGTGAAGATTGATGCTCTCAGTCATGGAGGTTGGACCAGATGTGGAGAGCGTGGGAGAAAAGGAAAGTTTTAACCCTTTCATCTCCATGGAGATGGGGGCAGAGTACCTAAACAACTGCTGCACTATAATTGTCAGGAATAAATGTTGTATTCCAGACTTGCAGTAAGTGGAGATATGAGAATGTTTGTAAAACATAATGGACTTACAGCTTCTGCTGTTCGAATGGTGCATCAAGATACCATGAAATCACCACATTGTAAAAGTGCGGTGAATGTAAGTACGTTCTTTACTTACGTCTAGAAAAAATGGAGAAGTGTAGTATGCAGCGGCCCAACAGAAGGTAACCCCTCCCTCTGAAGAGAGAACGTGTGACACATAAGATTACAGGAAAAGGGCTGCGCCAAGTAGATAAACAGTAATAATAATACAATACTTTGTATCAACAGGTCAGACAATACAGTATATGAAGTCTCACCGAAACAGTGGGACTAGGGTTCTGGTAGAATCACAGAAAGATGTATCCAAAATATTCAAGTCTCACTCGGAGATAAATGTCTTATAAGGTGCTTATTTTGGGTGTAGTGTCCTCAGTGCCTTCAGTGGTCCAACCGTTCCGCTTGTATGTAAAACAAAAGCGAGGGAAACCAATGGTGCAGTATGTACAAGCCAATATGGATAAAATAAACAAATATGCACAGTCAACTCACATTTAAAAGAGCTATATCCAGCTCTGGTGATAAGAGCATACAGTGGTATAATCCCTGCTTTAAAGGATATGTGATGGGAGTCCTCCAGAGGGATGGTGTCCAACACTCAGGAGAGGGATATATAAAAGTCAACTTGTACAAGTTGATACATTTATTGGCAGTTCCTGACACATTCAAAATAATTTGGTTATGTAATTTTAGGTTTAATTGTATCATTTATTCTGAATTTTTAGTACAATGTGAACTGCAACAATCTTCAGAGTATGCCAACTCTCAGCTTCACCATCAATGGAGTTTCTCTGCCATTGCCTCCATCTGCTTACATTGTACAGGTATGTTAAGAAAATAATACATGTAAATGTAGAGATCAACCAAACCTAACTTTCACCACTGAAGGGGTTGTTTGTAATTATGTGCAAAGTCTTTCAATGTTAATTTATTTAAAGAGATACTATAGTCCCCAAAACAACTTTAGCTTAATGAAGCAGCTTGGTGTATAGATCATGCCCCTGTAGTGTAACTGCTCAATTCTCTGCCATTTAGGAGTTAAATCACTTTTGGGTTTTTTTTATGCAGCCCCAGCCACACCTCCCCTGGCTGTGCCTCACACAGTCTGCATGAAGAGAAATGGTTTCAGTTTCAATCAGACATTACTTACTTTAAAGGTTTTTATCTCCTGTTCTGTAAATTGAACTTTAATTACATGACAGGAGGCTCCTACATGGTCTGGCAAGCTATTAACAGAGCAGGAAATAAAATTTTTGAAATTAAACATTATATTCAATACAGGAAGTGTAAACATTTGATGACTCTTTACAGGAAGTGTTTGGAAGGGCTGCGTAAGTCACATGCAGTGAGGTGTGAGACCCAAAATTAGGAACCACCGGCTGTGGAGATAATCTGGAAAATAAAATTGTTAGTGAAATTAGTAAAATGTAGTTATTTCTCCAGTTCACTCAATGTTATTCTGTTTTTGGCAATTTCCTTTTCAGTCTGCATAAAAAAAATCTAAGAATAGCCCTTATATTCTTTCTATTCACACAACAGTTGCCCATTATTTCTTCTTGGGAGTACTAAATATAGACACAAGAGGTCATACGCTTTTTGTTAAACTTTTTGCACAAGCATGCTAATGCATTTTTGTTCCTTGCAGGAAAATGGATACTGCTATGCCAACTTCTTAAGCATCAGCCTGCCTGCTCAGAATGGTGACCCACTGTGGATTCTGGGAGATGTCTTCCTGAGGCAATATTACTCCATTTACGACTTTGGAAACAGTCGTGTCGGCTTTGCTTCAGTGGCATAATCTACCTGTCTAAAGCTAAATCTCTGCTGACAATGGAGTGTATCTTAAACTATGACATCCCTGGCTCCTTGAGAAAGAGCAAGGTGTTCGCTGATTACTTTATCTCTCTTTGGATTTCTTATCTTACTTTACTGGTTCTCTGTTTTAATAAATCAGCTACAGAATAACTCTTGTGTATTTTCTGTTTTATATTCTGTACTCGTATATTTAGGAAATAATAACTACAGTAAATCTATTCATTGATTCACGACTTCACTTATTCATTGAAGAGCAACTTCAAAGCTCACAGAATTGAATAGTTTTTTTTTAAAACCACCTAATTAGGGCAAAAATAATTGGGCTTTAGTTAATGTATATGATCATACATTGCATAACCTGCCTCAATGGCAGTATATATGCCCTCCTTCCTCTGGTATCCACTGTATGTGAATGTATTAGAGCAGTGTTTCCCAATCCAGCCCACAAGACCCAATAGTCCAGGTTTTGTCAGTGTCTCCATTGGAGTAAAACAAGGAAGTGCATAAATCCTGGATTGTTAATGGGTCATGAGGACTGGTCATGGGGATCATTTATAAAAGTGCTCATTCACTTCACAAACTCTTCACACACAATGCACTTCAGCAAGCTTAAGTGCTTTACCTCTTTGAAGTGTTCCTTTAAAGTGAACCTGCATAGGAAAAATAAACTTACCTTAAAGGTACACTACAGTGTCAGGAATACAAATGTGTATTCCTGACACTATAGGTCTAAATAGCCATTAAGGTCCCTGGCTTAAAAGGTGATTTACTAACCTTTTTCCAAGGCTTCGCTGGTTTGACCCTGCCTCGCCCTTTTGGTGATTTTAGCCAATCCAATGCTTTCTTATAGAAAAGCATTGGGAGACTATTGTGCATGCGTGCAAAATTCCGCTCTGCGACAATTAGCATCTTCTCAGAGAGATGCATTGACTCAATGCATTTCTATTGGGAAAGTTCAGCAACTCCATGCATATCGTGGAGACGCTGAACGTCAGTGCAATATTGATCCAGGAAGCAGGTCTAGTAGGCGCCTGAGTGACTGCCACTGGAGTTGTCCCTAGGCAGTAAAATAAAAACTGCCTATACTCTGAAAGGGCAGTATTTATATTAAAATGCCTGCAGACACAGGATATAGACACATTAAGCTGTAATTGTTCTGGAGATTATAGTGTCCCTTAAAAATCGCACCTGTATACATTGAATACGATAGTACACAATGTATTTAATGTAAAATATAACGATTTACTCACCTCCCCTCCATTCCAGCATTGACATCTTTGAACTTTGTTGGTGTTGCTCTTTATGTAACACGCACTTTCAGCCATAATCCGACCTGATTTTTTATTTTATTTGCCTAAATCAGGGAAAACCTTCAGTCTTTATTTCCAGCTTGCTGGCGTCAGAACGGAGTGACACCATGTAACTCTGTTCCTATACTATACTGTTCCTATACTCCCTAGCCGCTAGAAATTATGTTTCCATAGCAACCACATGGGAGAACAGAAGGACCTTCTCTTGGAGGACATTTCTGGTGTCTATTGTCAGACAGCCAATACCTCTTTTTGGTAAAAAAAACTATTTTTAAATACGTTTCCTCCCAATCTATGGACTTGCTAGCAAAACAGCTAGCACAATGTACAGATTAAACTTTATGTTCTTTCAAAAAAGCAAGAATAAAAAATGGACTACAGGTATCATTTAAGCTGCCTTAGCACAGGACAATGAAAATTCACAGAATATTGGTGCTAAAGTTCTTATTCAAAACCCTTTGTACTCTCAAGAAATAATGGTTCATCTGTAAAAGGAGTTGTGTAAATTGAGCAACTGCATATGCCTCTCACTTCTAAAATTCACAACTGAGCGATACAAAGCACAGCGTATTTAGGTGCGCACTGACACAAAGGGAACAAGGAGTGCAGCAAGTACATGCTGCACCTGCTGTTTTAGCCACTGGAACACAAAGTAGAGTGTCTGATCACTATTTTAATGAATCAAAAGGGGGGCTGCAGATGGTGGTTGCTATAAATGGGGAATACATACAGGGCCGGTGCAAGGATTCTCGCCGCCCTAGGCAAGCATCCATTTTGCCGCCCCCTCATGAATGCAACTACATTCCCTCAGAAGTTTATTCACTAAACTCTGAATTTCAGTGAAGAGACATTTATGGAAAGAGACACACTGAGTAGACATTAAACTTTTTTCATGGCACTATAGCTTTCCCGTCTATCAAGTTGCCCCTACCTCGTGGTGCAAATGGGTTAAAAAAAAAACTTCCACCACTTACCCGGGTCCAGCACTGATGTCCCTCGGTGCTGGCTCGGTTCCACCTCCACTCCTCAATGGCTGCATTAGGATTGCCCCACAGGAAAGTATTACATGTGCTTTCCTATGGGGTTTTGTGTGATACTGGACATCCCCATGCATAGCCACTAGAGGTGGAGTTATCCCTGAATCCCTGAATTTAAAAAAAACTACAATAATTACTTTTGAAGAGTTAAGGGCCCTGGGACACTGCATTCAGACCACTTTAATGAGCTGAAGTAGTCTGGTTCCCTATAGTGTCCTTTTAAGCGAAAGCAGACGCACAGTGAGAAATTTAGAGAACGGAAACAGCCTGGGGAGACATTTCGGGAAAGGATAGAGAGACTGTTGAGATATTTAGGAAACAGAGACTGGGAGACATTTAGGAGAGAGACATAGTAAGCTAACACACACACACACTCACTCACTGACATATATAGTGTCACTTACACACTCTCACTAACACACATACATACACTATCACTGACATACACACAGTGTCACTTGCACACTCTAACTAACACACACAAACTGTCACTTACACACTCTCACTAACACACAGGGTCACTTGCACACGCTCACTAACATAAACAGTGTAACTTACACACTCTCACTAACACACACACACAGTTTCACTTGCACACTCTCACTAACACACACACACACTCTCTCACTAACACACACAGTGTCACTTGCATAGTTGCCAAATGTCCTGTTTTTCCTGGGACAGCCCCGGCAAGCTGCAGCCTGTCCCGGGCAATTAAGTCTCTCGGGAAAGTCCCGGCAACTTGCTTGGCCATATGCTTTTATTAATTCAGGACAGAGCTGCTGGGAGATGCTGGGGGCTATGGAAAGATGCTTGGGACTGGAGGGAGCACTGACAGTCTCCCTTCCGATATCCCAGCAAATAGGCTCCAACTCCGCCTCGTGGACGCAAGCTCCACCACCATGTTGTAAGCTCCACCCATGCATGCAAGCACCGCCTCTCATCATCAAGCTCCAACCCCAACGTTAAGCAGGAGACCTTGCTGCACAAAATGGGTACCTGACCTCCCAGCAACAGCCTCCAGTGCCAGGTAGGCTTGATATACTCAGCCTTGTGTGTGTGTGTGTATGTGCCTGCTAGTGAGAAAGCTTCTGTGTGTACTCAGCAGTCTGTGTGTGTGATCTCAGCAGTCTGTGTGTAATATAAATAAAGTAGCCTGTGTATATTCAGCAGTATGTGTATTCAGCAGTCTGTGTGTGTATTTATCAGTCTGTATGTATTCAGCAGCCTGTGTGCATTCAGCAGTCTCTGTGTGTGTGTGTATTCAGAAGTCTCTGTGTGTATTTGTGTGTGCGTATTCAGTGTACTGTGTATATGCACTCTGTGTGTTTATTCAGCAGTCTCTGTGTGTGTATTCAGCAGTCTGTCTGTGTGTACTCAGCTGTCTCGGTGTGTGTATTTAGCAGTCTTTGTGTGCATCTATTTAGCAGTCGGTGTGTGCGTGTATTTACCAGTCGGTTTGTGTGTATTCAGCAGTCTGTGCCTGTATTCAGCCTTCCGTGTGTATGTATTGTATGTATGTATATATTGCATTTGTTGAAGGTACCAATAAATATAAGCTTAATTTTAATACAGGTCTGTGTGCATAATATCCTTCCTGTATAGTGCTGATCTCTGTCCCAGGATATTATACACACATAGACCTGTATTACACAGTCAGTGCTCCCTGTATAGTGCTGCTCTCTGTATAATACAGGTATGTGTGTATAATAAGCTGTAATAGTCAGTGCTGCTTTCATTATAGTACAGGTCTGTATGTATAATAAGCTGTGATAGTCAGTGCTCCCTGTATAGTGCTGCTCTCTGTATAATACCCGCAGACTCCAGGAACTAGAAGAATCAGAAGCAGTGGAGTGGTGACTGAAGCCTCAATCTTAAACATTTAACATGTTGAATTGGGGGCATGAGAAGGGGCTAATAGAATATGTGCATATGTTTTCCTTTTGCTCCCATTTCTCTCTTTAATTCCATTCTGTACATTCTCCTTCTATTTTTTTTTTTTTTTAACCATATTCACTCCCCAATATAATTATTTTTGTGAACTAATGTATGTTCTATGGTATAGACACAACTCTCTGACTGAAGCACATCTGCACAAGGTCTTTCTATATTTGTACTGATAGTGTTACCACTGATACCCAACTCACCTAAAAGTGATAAAATGTACCTGCCTGATATAGATGCTGTGCTGCATCTATCGCACAGCAAGGATGCATGGTACTGTTGGTGGGAACTTGGTGTTATAAAGGTCTACTCAATAAAGAGAGAATTGCAGGGAATTGTGATGGGGATTTCCAACTTTAGGTTGAAATAGTGAAGCTGAATGGGAGAATTTTTCCAACTCGGCTACTTTGGCTTTAAGTTTAAAATTACCACCTCAATCCCCTGTAATTCTTTCTTTATTGAGTAGACCCTATAATTGTCACTATGATAAGTAGGCGGAGATTAATTGTGTGGGTTGGACATAGTGGGCGGCACTTTGCGGCAGTGGGTGTGGTAAATTTTCAAGGTATTTATTGATAGCTGCAAAGTGTCTCTTTTTTTAAAATGTTGGCAACTATGCGGCAGGGCGGGGCGAGCGAACTTGCAAACTCTCACTAACACACACACACTGTCACTCGAACACAAGCTCACACCACTACTTTATTTACACACAGAAATAAAGCAATTTAACATACACAAACCAATTTACAACCATTCACACAATAAACAATCCCCATTAGCCTACCTGGGTGCTGTGAAGACGAGAAGATGTCCAGCCTGCAGGAAGTTTTTCTTCTTTCTGCTGGGGGAGCAGGAGAGTTGTGAGCACAGGCTGCTTCCTGTTCCACTTTAGCAAGCTTCCGGTGTTCACAGGCAGGGGGCAGCCGGGATACCAAGTCACATCCCGGCTTCCTCTGCCTGCAGCGAGCAGAGTGCTCTGCTCGCTGTGCTGGGATTACAGTAAGCCCCACATCGAGAGCAGGCAAACGGCGGAGAGGAGCACAGCAGCTGAATGGCTGCGCTGGGGGGGGCTAAGGAGCCGCTCACCCAGCTTTCCAGCCCCAGACAGCAGCAAGGCAGCCCACCAGGAATCTTCCAGGTGGGCACCCCCTGCAGGTTGGCGCCCCAGGCAAATGCCTTGTGACGCGGCCGCACCGGAAGTGATGTGGATCAGCTGGAGGATGGGGTGCGCAGAACCACGGGATAGGGAAAATTAACAGGTGGCGCTGCGGGAGAAACGACCACCTAATGCGCATGTGCGAAGCTGACCAGCTGGGCAACGGGAGACACTGCACATGCGCCCGGAGCCTCAGCTGGGGTAAGAGGGGGTGTGCGAGCCGCGCAGGTAGGGGAAAATAACGGGCCAGTACACGCGCGTGGAAAAAATTGACAACAAAATATTTATCACACAGTATAGGCAGTGTTTGTGTGATACGGTCAAAGTATGAGCAGTGTTTAGATGATACAGTCACAGTACAAGCAGTGTGTAGGTGGCATGGTCACAGTATAAGCAGTGTTTAGGAGATACAGTCACAGTATAAGCAGTGTGTAGGTGATACGGTCACAGTATGAGTAGTGTTTAGGAGATCCGGTCACAGTATAAGATGTGTTTAGGAGATACGGTCACAGTGTAAACAGTGTTTAGGCGATACGGTCACAGTATAAGCAGTGTTTAGGAGATACGGCCTTGCATGCCACATATATACAGCAGACAGACACAAAGATTGTGGGAGACACACAGTATTAAATATAAGAGTTGGGCCGCGTCACAGGAAGTGATGAGGGTAGGGATTTTTTACGGGGTAGGGAAATTTGATATAACACCTGTTCTTAATACATGTCATACTGACATATACTATACTCTATACACACACAGAAACACAAACTTTGCGCTCATGCATAGACATTGACTTACAGTATGCACACACACTCCGATACACATTGACACAATAACACTGCACATAGAGTTATTCACAATGATTCAGTATTTAAACCCTTTAAATACAATAATATTGCACAAAATACCCCCATATTAAGTTTCTCCCTTTTCCCAAATTCACGCCTCTCTCCCCAAAACTTTTTCTCTCCTATACCTACTAGTTGTGTCTCTCCTCCCAGCCCAACTTATACCTTTTTCTAACTATCCCATCTCCTCTTCCTTTGGTTTGCTGTGCATACTGCCTGCTGTCAGTCCCTGCCTTCACTGCAGACTTCCCTCTTCTTCCCACACTGTGCTAGCTCTGTGTGCAGAAGGGGCACGGTTATGATGTCATATCATGTCCCCCTCACATAGGACACTGAGCACAGTAATAGGAAGCCTTCCTGGTGGGGAATGATTCCTGGCAG
This sequence comes from Pelobates cultripes, assembly GCA_933207985.1. Lineage (NCBI taxonomy): Eukaryota > Metazoa > Chordata > Amphibia > Anura > Pelobatidae > Pelobates > Pelobates cultripes. The sequence continues at coordinate 133,830,979 of OW240912.1, forward strand.
TGCTGTTCAGCCAGCATTGCAAGAGTAAGGGTTAGTGGCCTGCAGTAATTACTGCTTAGTAAGTAGTGTGGGCAGGTTGGTGCCAGCCCTTGATAGCTGCAGACAGTGAGTTGTGTTGGCTACCTGGCGTCCCGGTTGCTCGCACACCCTGAAGGCTGGCCCGGTGTGATGATATTTAGTACAACTGTATTAATGGGAAACAGTGAGAATCTTCTGATGACATCCCAGTTAAACTGTGTCTGTACTATTGCAATAGTGACATCAATTCTGTCCATCCATTTCCAAACATAAAAAGATCTGGCAGACTTAATACATGGACTTTCAAAACTTTATCTTTCATGCCCACACTGACTTTTTAACCATCCCAAACATGTTGTTTCGAGGTCGAAGAAAGGACTGTTAGAGAATCCCAAATTGCAATTAGATTTCTCCAAGATTCTATACTGGTGGCAACAACATTTTGATGTTAACGATGACTATGGCTAAGCCAAAACCAGACGGGACCTAAATTCTGAGGGTAAAACTGTCAAAAATCATGTAATATATGATCTTCAAAAAAAATGTATTCCTATTCTATTCATTACAACTGTTAGTATTCTGCTGCACCCATTTATGGAGAATTTGGTGTTCAACGTCTCCAAATAGCGAGCTTGGAAAAGTTGTTGAACCAGCCAATAGACAAGTACCAAGTACTGTACAATTAATATCTAACATAGGGAAAACTTCTGGTCTGGATACTTGTCATGGGCCTATTGGACCATGCAGCATTTTACTCCCCAAACCAGACAGGGGTTCTGTCCTGTTGGAGTTGTATTAGTTTATAGCATATATCAAGACCTCAAGCTCCTTCAGTCCTTTCTAACCCTGATTTTACACCATCAGCTGTTGGTCTGATCAATAGGTTCAGAGCAATATTGGCAGTAGCTGCAGCCTCCAAGGATAGCCACAGCTCAATTGCTTCAGTGGTTCTGAGTTTAGACCTCCAGAAACGTTTGATTTGGTACCCAGACCCCATTTATTTCAAGTCTTAATGTTACATTTTTGCGGAATTTCAATTTTATTTAGTGTATTTTGCACTAACGACACTGACACATCTACATGATCGAACAAATGGCCTAGACCTATACACTCTGATTATGGGTACAGGGATCCAGAGTACCCACTCTTGTCCCAAATGTTTAATTTAGCTTTAGAGCCACTACTCTGGATTCTCTATTTTATATTCCAGGGATTAAAAATAAATAACTTATTTTTGCAAACAATATACCAATTTATATCTCAAAAACCTAATTTAGTCTGCTTTCAAATAAATCAGAATTTGGATACCCTATAGGATTTCAAGACATTTTTTAAATCAATAGTCCTGTTGTTGGACCCAGCACGAAACATGTCATAATTGACTGTGCTGCGATTTAACTGTCATGTAGATTATATTAAAGGAACACTATAGTCACCTAAATTGCTTTAGCTAAATAAAGCAGTTTTAGTGTATAGATCATTCCCTTGCAATTTCACTGCTCAATTCACTGTCATTTAGGAGTTAAATCACTTTGTTTCTCCCAAGCGTATTACTCTCACTCAAGCACGTTGTATTTTACTTTATTTTTCCATTTGTTGTAATCTACTGTCTGTCTAGATGGCACACCCTCGAGTAAATATGTATGACCTGCATAATCTAGACTGGTACCTATAGCTTATAAAATAATTCTTTACTATAACAAATGTACACTGTATATGAAACCTCATGACCTGATTATTGTTTAAAAAAAATGTGCAGTACTATCATATGCCACAAAAATCTCATGCCTCTTGAAATTACTGTTTTTACTGTCGTGGCATGAAAAGCCTGTTTGTTTAACTTTTGCACACAAAAAAATAAAGAATAATAAAAAAAATAAAAAAATCACTTTGTTTCTGTTTGTGCAGCCCTAAACACACATCCCCTGGCTATGATTGACAGAGCCTGCATGAAAAAAAAACTGGTTTCACTTTCAAACAGATGTAATTTACCTTAAATAATTGTATCTCAATCTCTAAATTGAACTTTAATCACATACAGGAGGCTCTTGTAGGGTCTAGCAAGCTATTCACATAGCAGGGGATAAGAAAATCTTAATTAAACAGAACTTGCAATAAAGAAAGCCTAAATAGGGCTCTCTTTACAGGAAGTGTTTATGGAAGGCTGTGCAAGTCACATGCAGGGAGGTGTGACTAGGGTTCATAAACAAAGGGATTTAACTCCTAAATGGCAGAGGATTGAGCAGTGAGGCTGCAGGGGCATGTTCTATACACCAAAACTGCTTCATTAAGCTAAAGTTGTTCAGGTGACTATAGTGTCCCTTTAAATCCATTTGTGTACTTACCACCATCGGAAGTTGTGCTGCCTGAATATTTCTACAACCCTTTACCAAAACAAACTAATTTTAGAAAAGTGGAAGTGTCTCATATTGTCAGGGTGGGAAAATCACCTAAAATCAGTTATATTCCCCAAAATCCTTTACCTTCTCTAAATGATCACAGTAATCATCAAAAAGCAGCTACTGTATCCTCAACTCTTTAATCTGAGAGTTCAAATATAATGGAAAAAGACAGAGTATGTCGCTTGTCCATATATAACAACCCAGATGTAACTTGTGTTTTAACCTGCTGAATATATTTGGCTATACTATAGCAGCCATAGTAGGCATGCAATGACCTAGATTCTAGATTAAAGAACCTACCCCAGCTACCGATAGTTCAGGATTGTCGGTTTCTAATACAATGCCACTCCTCTAAGTCTGCACATGCCATATAACACCTTGACATATGACATCAATCCAGTTCCTTTCTCTAGTCAATGATTAGGGCCTGGGATCAGGTGAATCAATCACAACCCAAAGTCCTCCCCATTCTGAGATACTAATAACTGAAACGCGCGTTGGCATCCTTTTTACATTATTTTTAAGCACTATGCAGTGACTCGCTTTTTTGTTCACATTTAGTTTGGGTTTGGGAATGGAAGGGTATTGGGATATACTAATTGATTAAATGGACTAAGCATAGTGATTGAGGCAGATTGAGGCTACTAGGAGAGTAGGATAGTTATAATACACAGTGAATCTAGATTATAGGTGACTAGATTTTAGTATATTTAGAATGCGCATAAGCATATTGCTACTACACACTATTTTTAATTTAGCCTCCTCTCCACTACACTATCCTTTGTTCATCCTTCTACTTTATATGAACTTAGGAATGATAAGAATTGGACTAATTATCATGCTCTGGGATCATACTTTCTTATATGTAGAATGAACCTCTAATTGAATACTTCTACATGTTTTCTCACAAGTTTTGAGCCATTGTGGTTATTCATTTTATGTACATTTTAAAAAAATCATTTATTCTAAGCTCCATATCATATATGCCTCATCTAATTACTATACTCTTCTATGTATGCACTTCTAAGTAAAATTGATAGTATAGTGGATATACACTTTTTTCTCTGCCTATGAGTGTTAATACCATTTTAAGCACACCCATTTATATAGTTATATCTATGCTCTTTTTAGCATTGAATTTCTAATTGGTGAGTGTCTATTTTATCTTTTGGTTAATGATAACTTGTTCATCTAAACAATATCCCTCAATTTAATTAGCAGTTAGTGAATGTGTAACCTTATGGGTGTTCTCGAAGGCAATGCACAAGAAAGCCTGGATGAGTCCCTAATAAATGGTTACATTATACTGCTAATCTGTAACTGTATTTCCCTACTGGACTTAATATATAAATTCCATTCAAGTAGTTCACTTTCCAAATACCAGGACTTGAGATCCCCCCTCTCTATGGTCTAGGGATCTCAGGTAATATTTTGTTTGTGGATCCAATAATATGCAAGAACTGTCTCTGCAGCTAGAACTGTTGTTCTTTTGATTCAAATTTAAATATCATGCAGCACTTACTCAGGCACCAGGATAAATGGATAGTCCAACCCCAGTAATTTCCATTTTAAACTAATAGTGGACTGCATGTGTCAGCTTCATTGATAAAGTTTTTTGCATGAAATGTGTACATACACCTTGTGCTATACCTATATACCGTTTAGATTTATACTACCTGTTTTGCTTTTTAGTTTTTTAATTGGGAAATAAAGTAATGCATTCAGTCCACTATTGGTTTAACAATGTAGAGGTAGTGCATACAGTTGTGTGTTGGAGGCAGCTCAGACAAAGTGGAGTCTATCTGTTCCGATCCATTAAATTGTGTATATGATGGGAGGACATTGGGATATATGTAAACTGTAGAACTGAATGTAGAGCAGAAGTTTTGATACAAGTGGGTATAAGAAACTAAAGAAAATGCACTTACTGTGTGTAGAGCTGAAGGTAGCTCTACTTGAATGCACCTAGGTGGTACAAAAACTGCCTGGGGATATCTGGTGTATTCTTTTAATTCGATAGGAAGTGCTCCGGAGAGTATCTAAAATAAATAGAAGATAAATCCCAATCTACTGCAGTATGTCTTGATATTTAGGTACAGTAGAAACAAATTAAGAAACACACTCATAATACACTCATAGTCCCAATTTAAGGATCTTGTTAGCTGGCGGAAGATCTCCTGGTGTATAATATAAAAATATAATGCTCACAGTTATACATAAAAAGATATAAATTTTTTGGAGAGGTACTCACTGCTCGGGAGCAAAATAGAGGTTTTGCACAGCTCACAGGGCTCAGGTGTCCAGGCTCCCAAAAAAATCAAGGTAAGGCCAGGGATATTAAAAAAAAACTAATTTATTTAACAAAGTTATATATTAAAGATAAAATGAAATAGTAAAAGCAATATAATAAGTAAAAAACACTGACGCATTTCACCTTTAAGAAGGCTTTCTGAAAGTGAATAAAAAATACTGCACTATATTCCGTTGTACTCTTTTTAAAAAAAAAAAATGTATTTTGGAAGTGCAGTGAAACATAAATACATTAGCAATTATTTATGGTGTAATACAATACAAGTGAAAACAGGCTTATAATTAAAGCACAAAATGTCTAGAGAAGCTGCAAACATGTTTTGGTGTAAATTAAAAATAGTGAAATAAAACATGCTAAATGACTCTTATCTGAGTAATGGTACTACCCCGAGGGAGATGAGGAGCGGAAGTTTAGAGCATTACAAAGTCAGAACAAACAGATTCTGGTAACAAGGCTAGGGAACATCAAACTACAACTTTAAAAAGGTTGTGACATTTTCTAATTAGGACTCCACCATGATGTAGCCAGGCTTGTCACGAGAGGGAATGTAGGTCTCCTGGTTGTTGTTCAGCCTACCTGCTATGGTTAGCTCACAGTCCCATGGGATGGTGCTGGCCAGCAAACCAAGTGTGATAAGGGTTGGCAAGATAAAACCTTGATGGTATTTCAGGTTTTGTGTTGTGTACTGTCTACTCTTTAACGTTGTGGCCCTTCTGGTAGACCCCCATCTTGACTGGTAGATGCTCAGCTGCAGTGGGTGACGGGTGGGGACTAAATGTAATAATAACCCCCTCCCCCAGGTGACTATGGATCCCCAAGACCCTAGTCACCCCCCCTCCCTAATAAAATAAAATCATACCTACCCCCTCACCCCAAAAAATAGTGAGGGGGGAGCAATAAACTAAACACTTATTTAAAAATAATCATCCTTACCATTAGATGTCTTCTTTTTTCCAAAAACCTACTTTTTTCAGCACCAAAAAAGGCCAAACAAAAAATCCATAAATCCCTTCAAACTAATAGAATAAAAAAAAGACCCAAGCACCAATCCACACCCTGCAATTTGACTCAGCACGCGCTGATTGATTGGCTTAATCCAACTAATAAGAGTGCTCTGACAGGTAAATTTTAAGCCTTCCAGTGGCTTACCTTAGCTTGGTGGGAGATTTGATGCTTTGCCCTAGGAGCCTGGATGCGAGTGGGCAGAGCCTAATGTGAGGGACAGAGCCTAATGTGAGGAGGTGGTGCCCAGTGCCGCAATGCGCCTCTACCCAAAGAGCGCCTGGGGGCTGTGCACCCGCCCAGGATAGGCCCTGCTGTAGATATGACTTAAGAGCATAGGCATTTTCTTATTTCATTTGCAACACTTTCACTTCTAATACCCTGTTAACAAGATATCTGTGGTGGTGTTTACCAAACATTTTATGTTACACCCAGCTACTGGTAGTAAATTCCCAATTGCTTTCATCATTATGACTTTATTATCGAATACAAAACATAATGAGATCCAAGGAGATGTACTATGAAGAAAACTCAGCCACATATAAATGTCACTAATATTATGTATGAATGGTGCATGGAATATATAAAAAGTGAATTTGCATCAAAAAACCTCTTGTATATATGGATGTGGGTGCACATTTGTACATGTCAATCTGTGATAAGAGTCAAAGTGACGAGTAACAAGAGATAATTACAAGACAGATCTATGATAACAATATATAACTCTTTTTTTTTTTTTTTTAAATTCTTTATTTAGGTTGTGACATAGTGCAAAAACATAATTGTCATACAATCTTTGAGGCTTACGCAGAAGCCAAAGTTGGCATCGTATCACTTGTGTATATTTCGTACAACAGGTGGATTTTATATGCTGTCACGTTTTATATTTTTTGGGGAACATACAGAACAGTAAATCAACACAACAGTACACAAAGGGTGCATAGGACAATTCGCATAGGCCCAGTGGCAAGCGGTGGCCGCGCTCATCTGCAGAGCGGGTAACCATGTGGCAGCTCTAAGGTGCATGCCTTTAGCTACTTTTCTTGAGTCATGGCCGTAGCATGTCACTGGTATTCCTACTTTCAATTGTTTTTTTTATAAATAAATTCTTTATTTTCAAAGGAACATGGATAGTGTAACATACAGGTTTTGGACATGGTGGTACATCTATGATGTCAGGTTTCTTAGCGCTGTCGTGTCGTTCAAAATAGTTTTGCTGTTGATAGCTGCTGAACACGTGCAGTTCTTAGTCTTTTCCATGTCCAAACTGGATGATTTTGTACATTGTCCGTTTTTACCGGGTGGGGGTGAACTGGGGTCTAGCTGTACCTGTGGGTTTTTAGCGTTATCTCTTCCTTTTTCTGTTGGGATGGAAGGGAGAGGGAGTACCGTAGGAGAGAAAGGAGGTGAGAAAGGGCCGGGGAGAGGGAAAAAGGGAGAGGAAAAAAAAAAAAAAGGGGGGGGCTGGGGCCAGTGAGTAATGTGGGTGCGTTCGGTGAGCTGTGCTGCCCGCCTTTTGCGTTTCGTAGGTGGGGGGGAGTGGGTATTCTCACTGTTAGCTCCCTCTCTGCTTGTGTTGGGTTTCAGTTGGTCAGTCGGGGGGGGGGGCCTGGGGTGATGGTCTAGTGTCTACGGGTTTGTCCCATCGTTATGCGGTGAGAGGTCCCGCCTCTGATCCTGTTGTCTGGCCTTGGCGGTCCAGTGCCGTGTCTATCGTGGTGGTTGGAGCTATGGGGCTGTGCCGTGTTGGGGCCCTATCGGTCTGGTGCTGGGACTCAGGGCGGGTGATTGTCTTGGGTGGGGATCACCCCTTCGGTCCGTGTCGGCCCGAAGGATGACTATGGTCCGTCCGTCGGGGTCAGGGACTGCTATGGTGCAGTTCCCGGGGTGCCCCTTCCTCTCCAGGGGCTCCTCCTCCTCTCCTATCGGGGGAATCCTGTGGTAGGGTCATGGGTGTTGTCTCCCCCCGGCCTCCCGCCCGCGCCCGTCGGGGCCCCCCGTGGGGGAAGTGGATGCGGGGGGTGATGGGTTGGTGGGGTGGGGGGTGTAGGGTGATGCCAGCATCCTGTGTAGGGTCCGGCGTGTGCGGAATGGTTGCGCCGTGGCATTTGCCTGGTAGTGGGGCTGGTGGGGTCGCCTATCCAGTGGGGCCTTTATGTCACTTCAATGTTGCCCAGCGTCGGGTAATTCATGTCCCAGGGGTCCCAGGTTCTATGAAACGCTTTGTAAGCGTCGTGTATCTGCGCGGTTAACTCGTCCAGATCTCGGGTTTCTATGATCTTGTTGATGATGGTTGAGAGTGCAGGAATTCGGTGGTCGGCCCACCGTTCTGCGATCGCTCTCCTGGCCGCCAGCGTTATCCTAGCAGCTAGCTTGTTCTCGCTTCTGGTGAGGGAGTCCAGAGGTTTATTGAGTAGTATCGTCCATGGCTGCGCCGGATAGGGTTTATTGAGGATCTGTTCTATGAGACCACAGATTGCCGTCCAGAGCGGTTTAATTTTTGGGCATGTCCACCAGCAGTGTATGTATGAGCCAGTTTCGCCACACAGCTTCCAGCATTGGGTGTCGGGTTTTTGGCCCATTTTGTGGAGTCTGTGTGGTGTCAAGTACCACCGGAACAGCGTTTTGTATGCCTGTTCCTTGTGGGTGACGCATACTGTCAAGGAGTTTGTTGCCTCCCAAATTTCCGCCCAATCACTCGATTCCTCCGGCGGGCCTAGGTCTCGTTCCCATGCGGCGATGTAGGTGAGGTTAATGTGTGAGGTATGCGTTGTCAGGGTTGAGTACAGGCTGGAGATTTGTCCTGGGTGTAAGGGTGCGTCAAAGCACCTTTTCTCAAATGGTGTCGGGGGTGAGGTCCCCGCTTGTTTAATCATTGGCTGTCTGGCTAGATCTCTCAGCTGGATGTATCGAAAATGGTCTGCAGTTGTAAGTGTTTCGCTGTCCGGTAAGTCTTTGTAGTCTATGATTTCTCCTTGGTGATATAGGTGAAGGAGTCTGGAAATGTCCCTTTGGTCGAATGCGCGGAAATGTTTTGCCACCATCCCTGGTGGGAATAGTTTGTTGCGGTAAATAGGTGTTACCGGGGAGATGAAGGAGGACAGTTCGTACTTGGGGTTCAATTTGTCCCACAGCTCTAGCGTGTGAGTGATTGCCGGGGAGGTGGGTGGTGGGAGTGGCCGATGTACGGGGGGTACCCACATATATGATGATGGTAGGTCCCAACCCATGACATCGTGCTCCAGATCCACCCATCTTTTGGTGCTCGGGGGAGCGTGCCAGTGTTGAACATGGGCCAATTGTGCCGCATTGTAGTATTGTTGGAAGTTGGGTAGCCCGAGGCCCCCGCTGGTTTTGGGGACGTACATGGTTGATCTGCGAATGCGTGGTCGTTTGCCCCTCCATATAAATTTGTCGATGGCGGTCTGAAGGTCTTTAAAGTCTTTCTTCTGTATGGGGATGGGTAGTGTTTGGAAGAGATACAGGAAGCGTGGTAATAAATTCATTTTGATGGTTGTGACTCTACCTAGCCAAGAGATCCCCAACTTGTCCCAGCGTTGGAGGTCCTGGTGGGCTGTTTTTAGAAGAGGTCTGTAGTTGAGGTCGTAGGTGTCTTCTAAGTTAGGAGACAGTTGGGTGCCCAGGTATGTGAGGTGAGACGTGGAGATTTGGAAGGGGAACGAGTTTCGTAGGAGCTGGATTTGTCGTGGGCCCATCGCTATGGGTATGAGGACGGATTTCGTCTGATTGATTTTATACCCGGAGAAGCTAGAGTATTCGGCTATCACTTCTAGCGTGGCATGTAGGGATGGTATCGGGTCCGCAAGGGTTAAAAGGACATCGTCCGCGTACGCCGCCACCGCGTATTTCTCTTGTCTGATTTGGATGCCTTGGATGTCCGGATGGTTGCGTATGGCCTGTAGGAGTGGCTCTAGTGAAGTAGCGAAGATTAAGGGTGAGAGGGGGCAGCCCTGTCTGGTCCCGTTCTTTATGGTGAAGGTTTGGGCCTCAATGTTGGGTAGGAGAAGTTTCCCTTTGGGGTGACTGTATATTGCCTCCAGGGCGTTCATGAAACCGGACGGGAAGTTTAGATGTGTAAGTATTTGGAACATGTATGGCCAGAGAAGGCGATCAAACGCCTTCTCTGCGTCCAACGAGAGCATTACCGCCGGGATGTTCCGATTTTGGGTGTACCAAATTGTGTTGAAGGCTCTTCTGGTGTTATCCGAAGCCTGCCGTTTTGGAATGAAGCCAACCTGGTCGGGATGTATCAGCTGGGGGAGGCAAGTGTTGAGACGTATGGCCAACGCCTTTGTAAGAATTTTCAGGTCTATGTTCAACAATGATATGGGCCGGTAGTGGCCTGGTTCTAGCTGGTCTTTGCCTGGTTTAGGCAGGAGGCAGATGTCAGCGGTGAGCATGTCCGGGGGGAGGCGTTGACCCTGAAGTATGGAGTTGAAAGTTTTGCTCAGGTGTGGGATGAGTGTGGCCTGGAATGTTTTATAGTAAAGTGCGGTAAAGCCGTCCGGGCCTGGGCTTTTCATTGGTTTCAGCGTTTTGAGGACCTGGGCAAGTTCTTCTCCCTCCATGGGTGCTTCCAGCAGTGCCTGTGCCTGGGTGGATAGGGTGGGCAGGTTGAGCGGTCGCAGGAAAGATGAGGTTCTTTCTCTTTGGGACTCGTCCCCTGTTGGACCAGGGGGATCGGCATGGTCGTATAGTTTTGTGTAATATTGTAGGAATTCTTGAGCTATCCTGTCTGGGTTTTTCGTGATCTCTCCAGTGCTGGTTCTGATTTTGGAGATTCTTTTGTTGTCCTGCCGTTTTTTGAGGCAGTTTGCCAGGAGGGCGTCTGCTTTGTTTCCTTTTTCATAGAAGCGCTGCTTGGTCCACATGAGGTTTCGTGCCACGTCTGCTGAGGACAGCCGCCGGAGGTGCTCTCGTAACTCTGTGAGCTCCTTTAGCACAGTGTCGGAGGGGTGTCGTTTGTGCAGTGTCTCAAGCTTAGTTAGTTTGGCCAGTGCTTCTGTGAGGTCCCGGAGGCGTCGTTTTTTGTGGGCCGTGGCAATTGCTATCAAGTGGCCTCGGATTGTCGCTTTATGCGCTGCCCAAACTGTCGTCGGGGCCATGTCCTCTGTGGCATTTAACTCGAAATAGGTTTGGAGATGACCAGTGATGGTCTGTACTGTTTCTTTGTCCCGGAGAATCCACGGATTGAGTCGCCATCGCCATGGGCGAGATAGTCGTGGGATTTGAAGGTCCAGTGTGATCTCCGCATGGTCCGACCATGTTATGTTGCCAATTTGTGAGTGAGTGGTCCAGGGCTGGGTCGTTTGTGTTACCAGAAAACAATCTATCCGCGAGTATGACCGATGTGTATGGGAGTAGAAGGTGAAGTCCCTGTCCGCTGGATGGTGGGCCCTCCAGATGTCCAGTAGCATGGTCTCGTTGAGGAAGCTGGCATATAGTTTATCGTTCCTCGTTGGGGCCGGCGTTGTATCATTTTGCGCTCGTCGGTCTATGGCGGGTGCATGTGTCGCGTTCATGTCCCCGCCCACGATTAGGTATTTGGCCGTGATGCTGCCGAGATGGGCCTTAAAGGTGCTCCAGAAGGTGGGGTCTGGTGTGGCCGGTGCATAGAGGCTGCATACCGCGAACGAGGCCATGCCTATGTTTCCCGTGAGGAACAGGTATCTCCCGTTGGGGTCTGTTAGCGTGTGAATGTCTTCTAGAGGGCAGGAGTTACGTAACAGGATTGCCACCCCTTTTTTCTTCGGGTCCGGTGAGTTAGCTAAGAAGTATCTTTTGAAGCGTCTATTGGTTAGGGGGAAGCATTTCTGGTCCGTGAAGTGGGTTTCCTGGAGTAGGATTATGTCTGCGCCTGTGCGATTAGCCCATCTTAACATCCCGTGTCTCTTGCCTGGGGAGTGCAGCCCCTTCACGTTGAGGGACGTGAGGCGAATCTTCGTGGAAGGTAGTGCCATTGTGGTGTTGGGGGGTCGGCGTGTGGGGGTGGGTGGTTTGGCAGTGAGGGAGGGCAGAGGGTTGGGGGACCCCGAGCGCGCGGGCGTGGCGGGCCGGGGACTGTCGCTGTGAGTGGGGTGGGGATTGACTGGGCTTATCAATCTGGCCAGTCGTCTGGTTGGCGGGAGGGCACGGTCTCCAATCCGCGCAATGGGATTAGAAGGTGCAAGTCCTGTGGGAGGGTTTTTGGCAAGTCGTGGCAGCGCCTGCCTTCGGCCTGCCTGGTTTGGAGCTGTGTTGGCTGAGCTCTGAATGAGGGCTGGGTGGGGGGTGTGGGAGGTGCGTGGGTCCATGGCGACCGTGGCTGCCCTGTATGGTAGGGTGTGAGGCCCCTTGCCGGTTGGGGAGGGAGAAGAAGGAGAAAGAGGAAAAAAAAAAAAAATCCCCATACCGTGGTGGGTAGCCCAGCCTTGCGACCTGCACTGCTGTAGCTGTCATCCTTTCCACCGTAAGTGGCAGTGTGGTGAGTCTTTGCCCGTGGCGGGGTATTATGAGGGGCAGCCCGGTGCCTGGTATCTTCCTGCATTTAGAGCTTTGTGGGGCGGGGGGAGCATGGGCAGGGGGGAGAAAGGAAGGACCTCCGGCTAAGATCGACGGCCCACAACCCTTCTCTTACTATTGGAAGGTGTTGTCGCCTCGTGTGGTGGCGCTGAGTCTAGAGGTCGGGTGGTGGTAACTCTTCAACATAGCTTGTGTAACATAGTTATAACATCATCAATACATATCAATTCGTAACTTTGGTAATATAAACAGAGAGCTTAGTTATCCTAGTATTAGGCTTTGTAACATACATGGGCAACCATCCTTTCACCTGGTGTGTTGTGTGGTGTCCTGCGTGTGCTGCGTGGTGTTGGGTGTTACTGCTGTGCCTGGAGCGTGGTGTCCATCTGACTCCGCATTGCTTGGGTCTGTGCGTCTTAGTCGTCAGTGGTCTGCTGCTGTTCGGGTTGTTGCTGTGTGGTTCCCTGTTTTTCCCCCCCCTTATTGGTGTCTAGGCTAAGGTTGCCTATCAGCCTACTTGTGTGTTAGGCTTGATGATCGTGTCTAGGGTGATGCGTCAGCTGTGCCCCCTCGGTTGATATGTCGCCCACCCGTGTCATTCCTGTGGTCATTTGGTGGCGGCCTATGCCCCTTCTTGCAGGTGGCCGTATTTGGGGAGGGTCTGGGCTCTACGAGTGTGTGACATCTGTTATGTTACCACCTGGGTCCAGCATTGTCCTATCGTGGCCTCTCTGGTAGGGGGACAGGGGGCCCGCGAGGTGTTCTGGTTGGGCCTGAGTCGTGGCTGTGAGGTCCACTAGTGGCTGGTGGATGTCGTGGCGCCCCTGACTTGGGTGCTCCTGGTACCTTAACGAGTGTCTCCGCCTGGCGGGTGTGGGGTGGGGGTGTAGTGGGCATTGAGGTGGCCGACCCGCTGGTCCCTAGGTGATGCTGTCCGGGTGGGTCCTAGCGTGTGTCTCCGGCTGTCCTGGGGGTGGGGAGGCCGGGTCCGTCCCTTACAGGTGGCGTTTCAGGGCCTTCTAGTGGCTCTGATCTGTGGTCCCCCTGAGTGTATGTGTGTGGGTTCCGCGTGTGGGGCTGGGTGGGTGCGTGTCCGATCAGCTTGTGTCTGGGCTGGGCCCCCCGCCATGAGTTCTGTGGGCTGCGTAGCGTAGTAGGGCAAGGGGGCCTATGCTCCACGGTCCTAAGAGTAGTGGGTTGTAGAGGCTCGTCCGGACATGTCTGACTGGTTGGGATCCCGGGGGAGGGTCTGTCCGTCCCGGGGGCCAATGGGCTCCCTGCAGGGGGATCCCTCAGCTTCCCTGTGGCTCATCTTAGGGTCCCATGGTGCCCAGGGCCTGGCCACGCTCTGGTGCTGTGGCTTCGGCCTTCCAACCCAGAGTGCAGGTCCGTCTAGCGCGGCTGGTGGCGTATAGAGGCACCTGTCTGTGCGTGTATACGGGGGGCTGGGTTCCCCAGGTTCCGAGTCCCGTCTATTGTGTTTTGTGGCGGTGGACCTGGTGTGTGAGTCCATGTCTCTTAGTGCATGTATGGTCCTGTCCGACGGGTGTGTCCTGTCCCCTGTGTGCTCGTCTACCCCCCCTCTGTCTATCTGCCCCTCCCCCCTGTCCCCCCCTTCCCCCCGTATCCTCCCGCACCCCCGTGTCCCCCTCCCCCTGTCCCCCCCTCACCCCCTCAGGGAGTTAGTTTGCTGCTGGTGGCGTCTAGCACTCAAGTGTGTCTGCCCTGTAATACTTGCGGCCCAGAGTCCAGTGTCCATCCATAAATGATCTGTCCATCATGATGCCTGATTGTCTTTAGCCGGTAGGGCTCCAGGGGGCTGGGAGTGCGCATAGTGAGTGCAGTCTCTGTCGTTGTGGCGGTGCCTGTGTCCGTAGGGTGATCACTGCCGGTGGCTCTCTTGTGCAGATAAGCGCGTAGTGCGGGGTCGTTCTGTGGCCTAAATAGGTGTATGGTACATGTCCTGGTGTCCGGTTGGTGCTCCTGCTGTGCCGGCGGCTTGGGTCCTAGTTGCGTGCGGCATCGGGCCTCTGCAGCTCTGCATGACTATGCAGACCGTCCCTGCGGCTATGCGGTAAGTTGCGGCTGGTTGCTGGTGCTGGTGCTGGTGCTGGGAGGGCTGAGGCCGGGTGGAGAGGTTCTGGGAGTTGTGGCAGGCCCAAGAGATCCAGGAAGGCTGGGACTTCCTCGGCGCGTGAGATGGCGTGGAACCTTCCCTCCCTGCGGACAATAAGCTTGAATGGGTGGCCCCAAGCATACCTGAGGCCTTGCTGGGTGAGGTGGTGCGTGAGGGGGCGCAGGTCCCGTCGTCTTTTCAGGGTGGTCGGCGCCAGGTCCTGATATAGCTGGACCTGGACGCCTTCCACCTCTATGGGGGTCTCTCTGGCAGCTCTCATGATGCGCTCCTTTACATGGAAGAAATGTAGCCGCACGATCACATCTCTTGGGGTGCTTGCGATGTTGCTAGGGGCCCTCAGCGCCCTGTGTGCGCGATCCATTAGCAGGTCCGCATTGGAGGCTTCAGGCAGGAGGTTCCGGAATGCTTCGGTGAGGGTGTCAGTCAGGAGCTCGGTGGAAACTGTCTCCGGTATGCCTCTCACCCTTATGTTATTTCTTCTGCTTCTATTGTTGAGGTCTTCGTTAGATTCTTCCAGGGAGCGCAGCTGTTCACGGAGTGCCTGCAGCTCCCCGCCATGCGCCTGCACAGTCTCCATAGCCTCCGCCATTTTGGTTTCCGTGGCTTGTGTGCGGGCTGACAGGTCCGCCATTCCCTCCATGATCGGGCCCAGCTTCTTGTCCAGCTCCTCCGCGACCGATTTCCGGATGTCAGCGAGGAACCCCTTCATGTCCCGCCGGGTTAGTGGAGCCTCTGCCCGGTCCGAGGCTGCCTGGCTGCTCATTTCTGAGTCGGAGTCTGATGGGGAGTGCTCTAACGATGGCGCCTGGGCCTTCTCGGCCTTTTGCCGGAAGATCGGTGCGACCGCGGAGTTGCGTGATTTTCTGCTGCCTCCCATTAGGGGGTGAGGGGATGTGGTAAGGTGGGCGACAGGGGACGTTAGGGGGGGTGTGGGGGCTCAGGTGCGCTCGATGGCTTTAGATTAAGGCGAGGCCTCGGCGGAGCTCGGGGATTATGCCGCCATTTTCTTGCTCGGTCAGGCTCCGCCCCCAACAATATATAACTCTTGAAGTCAAACTTTAATCAAAGTTAACATTAATCATTGGTTATCTGCAGCAATAATATGGAGAACCTGAACCACACCGTTTCAAGCTGATAAAGTAACAACATTGGTAATCTTCTTTATCTGCTTTGTCTCTATTGAGAACATCAGGCATTGGTCTCTTGTAAACTGATAGCAGGGTCTACTCTGCGCGGCTTAGAGCTTTGTCCTACGCTGATCTGCAATCCAAGGGCAATCATGTTCAAGATTTGTAGACAGCCAACATGGAGCTCTCAGTTATGGCACCTGTCTTGTTCGGGTGCTGTATATGACTCGTTTGAACATCTTGAGCAGGGCAGAACAAATGTTGTGTCATCAGCTTAAGTTGTGTACAGAAATTTGATCTTGTGGCAGTAATAATCCATCATTATGGGATATCTAGACAAATGAACATTAAATTGCTAGAAATGTAGAAGTTCAAGTGCTGTTTATTTCATCTCTCATTTTGCTCATCATCACTGCCCTTACTGTGCCAAAGACATGTATTATCAGATAATCTTGTAAAAATATCTCTCTTTCATCAATCTTTAAAACCCTGAAGAGCAATAGAAAGATTATGAACACCATTACAACTCCTCCCAGGAATCCAATAATAACGCCATATAACATGTACCAGCACCACTTGGTAAGCGCTCGCTGGTAAGGTGGGTGTGGCTTTCTTTCAGTAATGAGATCCCAATCCATATCCTCAGAGGTGAAAACTGTAAAATATACAGATAAAACATCAGCTGTATGACAGAGATAGACTGATACATATTTTATAAATTATTAATATTATCTTTGAAGTTCTGTAAAAGCCCTGGTTCCTTTGCTGAGTATTGTAAACCAGTAGCAACCTGCACACTAAAGAGGATAGTAGGCTGCATTCTGTCGATGAGAAGGGGTGGAGCTGGGCAAAGGAAGTGACTGTCTCAGTAACCTT
Organism: Pelobates cultripes; assembly: GCA_933207985.1. NCBI lineage: Eukaryota > Metazoa > Chordata > Amphibia > Anura > Pelobatidae > Pelobates > Pelobates cultripes. The sequence goes on from OW240912.1 coordinate 133,847,374, forward strand.
GTCTTCCTGCTTCCTCTCTCTCTCAGCTGTACACCAGAAATCGCAATATGAAGGGCTAAAATAAGACTTTGGGGCTTTTCAGCAACCCACTCGAGGCTGTAACCTGGGTAACCTCACGCCCCATCGCCACCCTGCAATGTCCCTGTTATATATTATCCATATAGGTTTTAATTAATCAGTGAGTGTCCGCAAACAAACAAACCTTATATATCGAAATGTTTCATTATGTTGGGTACTCATCATCTCTCTGCCTGGCATCCATTTCAGAAAATTCTTCTTTCGGAAGAAGCAGAGATAAATCTAGCATTTTTCCTTGTATTCGTCAGTGTCCTTCTCAATCTCCAATATTTTCCCTGATTAAGATTTCTTCCAAGTTCTCTTAAATATTACGGCATGTAGAAAAGACAAATATATACAGTGAATGGAATGAAGGTGAATGAGTGTGGTAGCAGAGAATGCTACAGACCACCTGAGTGGGGACCCCTTATACCACTCTAAGAAATACAAAAATACAATACATTCAATAGGTGCATCACACGTCTTGATGCATCTAAAAGAAACACAAAATAATATAGTGCAATATTGGCAATATATAAAATATATAGATGCTATGGAGATAAAGTACTCACAAGCCTGGAGCCAAATAGTAACATATGGCTCTCATGGGTAGTGCAGTGGGACTTTTCAGTAGGATGTCCCCGTCCTTCTTCCTGATGTTCCCGTGGCTTTTCAGGATGAATAGGATAAAGTTGAGCTGCACAAGCAGATTTTCTTCAAAAAGAACTTTATTAATCCAAAATGAGTATAAAAATGTGTCTGGTGTAATAAAAACCAGTAAAAACCAATAAAATCGGTATAAATGGGTACAAATAGACAATAGGGCTGGATCAGTCCAAAGTTAAGTCCTGCCAAATGACTAGTGGTGTCCGAAACGCGTTTCGCCCCGTGGCAGGGGCTTCCTCAGTCGGTAATAGTGTGTAGAGGCTTTTTGGCGTCCTTTTCAACTGCCTGGTCTACGCACTTCCAGGTTCGGCTGTTGCACATTGGAACGTATTATGCATTTCAATTCAGACGACATGCGTTTTACTTCCTGGTTGCGTCACTTGTGCCGACTTGGGCGCATAGCTGATGTCACTGGAACGCATGGCACATGATGCGTGCGTTCCACTCGGGAATTCTCTTTCAAATCCAATATCACTGTATGCGATTGCAGTCAAAATGTGAATTTACTCAACCAGCATCCTCATGGATTATTAAACCATTATAGACTCTTATAATATAGATGTGGAATCATTTGTAATAGTATATATTTGGTTATGAGCCTAAATAGGCATTGGAATAGGTAATATAAATTGCCAATAGGTCAGAAAATGTAGATTTATTCAAACGGGTACTATTTAATGAATGGTGCTTTTATAATGTTAAATGATCTATCCTTTAAGTTAAATATAAGAAGACTATACATATAATAATCATCTTATTGATGGTGCAGATGGTAGAACTAAGTATTAGATTTCAAGAGAAAAGGCTTTTGGAAGAGTAAGAGTAGGCTGGTTGGTATTAACATTAATTGAGAGAGAAAACATATTGCATTGCACTATCTCATACATCAATATTAATGAAAGCCACAACATAAAACCTATGATACACAAACAATAGGTTATTCTAGATAAATATGCATAGAATCTAGTTATAGGTGGGTGAATATGTCCATTCAATAGTTGTGATTTCCAACCATTCTGAACTAGTGGGTAGGAGGGGGAAAGAGAATAGGTATAAGTGCAAATGAATGGAGATATGGTAGAAGGTGCATGAATATATTTGATTATTTAAAAAAGTGACAAATCTCAAAGTCCGAGTTTAAACCATGAGGTATAAGTGTGTTGAAATTGTAAATAAACTTTATTTCTTGTGTTCCTATTTTTTTCATATAATCTCCCCCTCTCCAATCTCTTTTTATAAGCTTTAAAGGACAAAAGAACAAGTTGTCTGGATTCTGGTTATGGTGGATCTTAAAATGATTGGAGATGCTAAAAAACCACAGGAACTTCGGGAAGAAGGACGGGGACATCCTCCTGAAACGTCCCACTGCACTACCCATGAGAGCCATATGTTACTATTTGGCTCCAGGCTTGTGAGTACTTTATCTCCATAGCATCTATATATTTTATATATTGGCAATATTTCAATATATTATTTTGTGTTTCTTTTAGACGCATCAAGACGTGTGATCTACCTATTGTATGTATTGTATGTTACGGCATGTATTGACATGATAAGACATTTCATTTCTCATGATCTCAGTAAAGTTCAAATTCTATCTTGGTGTATGAGTTCTTGACAGATCCTTTCACACTCTTATGCTACACAAGTATTTGATTTATAGAGCATGAACGGGGACTGGGATCTTTTTAAAAAAAAAAATAACATCTTATTAATAGACTCTGTAGTCTGAAGCATTTAATTTCAATATGTTTTATCAAATTAAGTTCATGAAGATAAAATGTGTCAGGATTGGCAGGAACACTTTCATTTCATTAAAGAAGAGACTGTATACGCAGAGACTGAAACACTGTGACCTCTAACCGCTTTGTCATTACTACATCTGTGATTAATAATATTTTCTACTAAATCACAAAATATATGTTTATCTTTAGAAACATCAGATCGTCCCGCTTGATATAGGATAGAAGAGATCCGGTCCCAATAGACAGTGTTTCCTTTTTTGGTCAAACCATTTCTGTGATGTTGCCAAACATTGCTCATTGGTCACTGTAGAAAGAAGAGATACAATGAGGATGAGCTCCCACGACTTTGCTGGTAATTGATCAGTGGTGCTCCGTGGACATGTAAATAATTATCTTGATATAAACAAGCCTGCCACACATTTTCATTGGAATGCTAACAGTGATCACTGAAATCACCTGTAAAGTGGGCAAACAACCAACTGCATTAAAAATATATTGCTGTCCTGTGCACCAGCTTCAGATTAGTTATGGGTATGGGCTCCCACGTTTTCCTTGAAATCATTTTTAGACATTTTTTAGAAATCTCTAAATAAAAATAAATGGTTATCTGTCTTATTTGTAATCAAGTTTTTATTTCCATATCGTAAGTATTTAAATTATTGTAATTTATCCTCCTGCCTTCATCAATTACCTCTGCTAATTCCTTGCCTTCAGCCACTCAGTGTAAAGGGACCCATTTCCCCCCAGTAACACACAGTCCTGGAGGTGCAACACAATTTTATTGGCCACACAAGGCTCTTATGCATACCTCGTGCAAGGGGTGGAACATACACACCTATGAAGACACATCCCACAATCCTCTCTCTCCCCGAAGTCCCAGGGCAGAAAGGGACTACATTCCCTTTGTCCCCAAAGCCCGCCACCACCCGCCAGGGGTCTTCTTCCCAAGAGTCTAGTTGCGGGAAAAATGGACCATCCCTTTGTCTCCCAGGCACAGAAAAGCCCACCAGTGGGGCAAAGAGCTGGTCTCTTTGTCCCTCGTGCTCATGAGAGCCCGCCAAAACTCACCAGTGCCCCAAAAGTGACCACACCAATCTCAGGGATACTCATGTCGGTCCCTCGATCGACTAGTCTCCGTTCGTGAGGGCCTGGTGTGAAACTCAGACAAGGGAAGCGTCTCATTTTGGGGTACGAATTCTCCCCCTGGATGGTGTTCTTCTGTATGAATAGCGGCCACCCAGGGGAGCACTCAATTATTTCCCTTGAGGTTTCACACCTATGTTGGGGGTGCGAGTGTTCTGATTAATTGGTGTGAACGTTCTAATGGGGCACCAGGGAGGCCTTCATTCGGGATACAAACGAGTTGGGAAACAATCCACGAATGCTTCCCCTGGTGACGTTCGCCTGTATGAATGGCGGCCACCCAGGGAAGCACTCATTAATTGTTTTCCTTGTGGTTTCGACACTTATATTGCGAGGTGATTGGGAGGTGTGAACACTTTTATTAAATTGGGATACTGTGAAGTAGTGGTTGGCTTAACCACTTTAATTTAATAACCACGCCCCTAAAATATTCGAATTGAACGATTTAGGTGGTCTGTGAAGTCATTGATGTCATGACGTCACCGTGCACATGCCACGTCATAGGAGGGGGTGGAAACACAGCGTCCAGTGTTGGGATCGCTGGAGAGAGACCATGGGAAAGTTCCCCAACCACCTGCAGGCTGGCTGTCCATAGGCCATGCAAGGACCTCCACTTCTAGAATGGCCAACAGAGTGAAAGGAAAACAGGCACTGAAGACCTAACAAGATGAGGAAAATGGATGTTTGAATTATCAACCTAGGACCTTTCCTTAGTATAAAACCCCTCTAATCAAGCAGGTATTGGAGATAAAATTAAAGTACTAGACTATAAATAGTTTGCTTTGGCTCAGACTATTGCCCTTTTCTATTTTGGTTCCCAATCATGTGTTATTATCCTTATAGCATTTCTGACTGTTCTCCTTTATATACTCCATGGCTCTGCTATTATTTGCAATACCTGATTTCTATCCCTAGACAGCCTAGAGTCAAGAACAGACTGACTTTGTGAAGGAAATATGGAGGGAAGAATAGGATGAAAATTGTAATTAAGTTTGAGTGGATTCACACAACAATGTTATTTTATACAATTTCAAGCCAACCCAAGTGTCCTGGTGTGCAGAAATTAAAGTTCTTAAATATTGTTCCAAATTTTGAGTACTATGTTTTGCTGCCCCGTTAGATGAGGGTGATTAGCTGACGAGAGACTGAGTTTGATATTCATTTGTGCACAGAAAGCACTCCAGAATCTGGAAATAAATTGGGTACCCCCGGTATATCTGATATAGTTTCCATAGGGTTGACATATAATTGAAAGACTACCTTAGCAAATATTTTGGCTAATTCAGTAGACAAGTGTAGCTTTTTCAGGGGAATAAAGTGAGCCATTTTTGAAAATCTGTCTATTGTTAATATAATTTTACTGCCAGAAATGGGTAAAACAACAACAAAATCAATGGCTATGCTAACCCAAGGCTTGTTTGGTATGTATAACAGCTGTAATAAACTACAAGGAAGTATATGAGGTAGTTTGATCTTAGTGCACAGGCCATAAATTCTCTAGTGTCTTTCCGTTAAGAAGGCCAACAGAATTCAATAGCAATTAGTGAGGTGTTATTAATGCTTGGGTGACCTTAAGTAAGTACTTATTTTTGGTGTTCAGGTGGTGCATAATTTTTACCATCAAGAAGTTGCACGGGTGCTTGACCTTGTTTTACCAGCATATCAGTAATCAGAACAGACTATATCTTAACACTGGTATGGGCTATTATACACTGTTTTGACACTTCTGTTTCAAGAAATACATTAGGTTCATACTGACGGGATAAAGCATGTGCCTTAGTATTTACCCAGGTCTATATTTTAAAATGCAATATAATCTTGACAAGAAAAGATACCAACGCGCCTGTCTTGATGATAAGTGTTTGGCTTCCCCAACGTAAGAAAGATTTTTATGATCTGTCAATATGGTTATGAGATTAGATGTCACTTACAAAACATGGCGCCCTTCATTTAAAGCCAGAATGATTGCAAGCAGTTCCCTGTCTCCTATTTCATATCTTTTTTGTGTACGACAATTTATTTAGAATAAAAAATGTAAGGGTTGTTCGGACTCATTCTTTGAGTACTGCTCCTACCCCTGTCTCAGACGCATCTACCTCCAGTAATACTGGTAAGGCCGGATCAGGGTGTACCAAGAGTAAAACTAAGGCAAAAGATGGTTTCAGGTTTTCAAATGCTTCCAAAGCATCGGGTGTCTATTGCTTAGAATTAGCACCTTTTTTTGTTATATTGGTTATAAGGGCTACTATAGACAAAAAAAACAAAAAACCTTTATAAACCATCTATAGTAAATTGAAAACCCAATAAACCTTTGTATGGCTTTTACTCTTTTTGGCAGGGGCCATTTAATAAAATATTCTAATTTAGTAGAATGCATAGAAAAACCCTAACTGCTATGTTTATAAAAGAAATGGGTTAACCCTAGCTGGACCAGGCACCCATACCACTTCATTAAGCTAGGGTGCCTAGAGTGGTCCTTTAAGATGTATTTACCCTTTACATTCCATACTGGAACTACGAAAATATGGACATCTATAAAAAGTACTGGGGTTTTTTACGTTCGGAAAAGTCCACCTAAAGTGTTCCAAGAACATCCTATCATGAGCTACAAGAGTAATAGAAATTTGACTAGAACGGAGTGACCCTGTTCACTACAAAAAAAACCTCTGGATATGGGAAAAAGGAATGTATCAGGTGCAGTGGATGTGTAATGTGCAGCCATATGATCTGTAGTATGTGATCAGACTACATTTGTACATCCACACAGTGGGAAACGTATACCAATATCGCATCACATTACTTGTACCAATGATCATGTAATTTATAAGATATCTATAATATAATCTATATTACCTGTGGACTTTTAAATGTGGGGAAGACAGACCTCATGTTGAGGGACTGCATTAGAGGACATTGGTTGGGAATTACATCTGAATTCAGAGACCTAGGTCAACATACGGACAAACCTGTGGCCAAGCACAGGAAGGATATCAAATATATCAGAACTGATTGATAAAGTGTCAGGGTACCTGTTGGTGCTGAATCCAGGGAAGACATCCTCTCTGTTTAGGGGCTCCCTGCCCCTAGCATTTCGGCATATTCCGGCCGTTTTCGCGCCGGCCGCGCTAGCTCCTCCCCCTTTTATGACGCGACGGCTAGCGTCGACGTCATGACGTCGGCATTTACATGAAGTGCCGGGAACCGCTATTCCGGACCTTTTGGGGGCGTGGTCTCTATTTAGGTATCAGGGTATTTAAAGGAAACCTTTACTACTGCTCATTGCCCTGTCGTGGTTCTAGCTTGCTAGTCACTCAGCGCGTTCTTTATCTTGTGTTTCCAGTTTTGACCCTTGCTTGTCTTTTGTCCTGTTGTCCTCTCCTCTCCTTTGACTCGGCTTGTATCTCGCTTACCTGTCCTCCGGCTCCCTCGACCTCGGCTTACCTTTTGACTATTCTTGCTTTGTCCCTACGTTAGTCCGGCCATTCTAAGGTCCGGTATACGTACCTCCTTCTGTCCGCACTCTGCGTATTGGATCCCTGTCAGTATCCTGACATTACGACAGGGCCAGATGGATCCTGCAGGTGCTAGTCCTCCTGACCCCAGATTTGAGGCCATGGACCATAGAATGGACCAAATGGCTTTAGCATTACAAACTTTGTTAACACGCTCCAGCACCCAGTCTGAAGAAATACGTTCCACTGCTAGCCACTCGCTAAGTACTGGTTTGGAAGTATCCACTGTAGGCGCATCTTCCCATGTCACTTCACCGTTACGATATGGGGGTTCGCCTGATGCTTGTCGTGGTTTTTTAAACCAGATAAGCATACATTTCGAACTTCAACCCCGGGCTTACCCCACTGACAGGGCTAAAGTAGGCTTTATTATAACCCTGCTAATAGATAAAGCACTTAGATGGGCCAATCCCCTTTGGGAGAATGACAATCCTTTAGTCTACAACTACACTGCTTTTGTCACGGCTTTTAGAAGAACCTTTGACCCCCCAGGAAGGAAGATTAATGCGGCCAGATCCCTGTTACGCCTTAAACAACAGAATAGGACCCTTGTAGAATATGCTCTAGAGTTTAGATCATTGGCAGCAGAAGTGAAATGGAACGAACAAGCTTTTATGGATGTATTCTTGAATGGGTTGTCTGATGAAATTCTAGATGAGATTGCCACAAGAGAACTTCCGGAAAATTTAGAGGATTTAGTATCCTTCATTTCCAGAATAGATGAACGCATGAGACAGAGGCAGAACACTCGGGAAAGAGTTACTAGACTTCCTGTAAGACTCGCTCCCTCATTTCAGAACCCTGACTCCTATAATCCTACTCCACCAGAACCTATGCAAATAGGTAATACTCGCTTATCTGAGGCTGAGAGACAGTACAGAAGAAGGGAGGGTCTCTGTTTATACTGCGGGCTGAGAGGTCACCTACGCCTTAGTTGCCCTAATCGTCCGGGAAACGCTCGCACCTAAGTTCCCTTAGAGGACGGGCCTTGGGTGTTTCATTACTGTCCTCTATGCATAATAAAAAAGACCATAGGCTTCTGATTCCTGTCTCTCTAGCTTGGGAAAAGGGGTTTATTTCTACGATGGCATTATTAGATTCTGGAGCAGCAGAAAGCTTTATAGACCAAACTTTCGCTAATAAGCATTGTATCCCATTCCAATTGAGAGATACACCCTTGGCCGTTGAGGCCATAGATGGTAGACCTTTATCTGAACCAGTAATATTCCATGAGACCGAACCCGTTAAGCTTACTGTTGGTATTTTCCACGAGGAGTTGATTTCCCTTCTGTTAATTTCCTCCCCGGCAGTCCCAGTGGTACTAGGATATTCTTGGCTCAAGAGACACAACCCTCAGATTGACTGGGAGGGTGGAGAAATCGTTTCTTGGGGTATGGGTTGTAGGAAAGAATGTCTGCAGAGAGTTACTTCTGTTTGCCCCGTAAACTCTTATGCTAACACTTCCCAATCCACAGACGTTCAGATACCATTACAATATCTAGACCTCAAATCTGTATTTGACAAGGGTAAGGCGGATACTTTACCTCCCCACCGGTCTTATGACTGTTCTATTAAACTTTTCCCTGGTACTATGCCTCCCAGGGGTACGGTATACCCTCTATCCACCAAGGAAAACTTAGTTTTAGAGGAATACATCAAGGAGAATTTAGACAAAGGATTTATTAGAAAGTCTTCTTCTCCGGCGGGGGCGGGTTTCTTTTTTGTAGAAAAGAAAGACGGTACCTTACGTCCTTGTATAGACTATCGGGGATTGAACAAAATTACTATCAGGAATGCTTACCCTATTCCTTTGATTACTGAACTCTTTGACAGACTAAAGGGCTCGAGTATTTTTACCAAACTTGACTTGAGAGGAGCATATAACTTGGTGCGAATTAAACAAGGAGATGAATGGATGACAGCATTTAATACCCGTTACGGGCATTATGAGTATACCGTAATGCCGTTTGGGCTTTGTAACGCCCCGGCCGTCTTCCAAGACTTGATCAATGAAGTTCTTAGAGAATTCCAACATGAATGTGTAATTGTATATTTGGATGATATACTAATCCATTCTAGAGACATTAATTCACATCATAGACAAGTCAGAAAGGTATTACAGAAACTTTTACAACATGGATTGTATTGTAAATTGGAAAAATGTAGCTTTGACCAGTCTCAGGTAACTTTCTTAGGTTACGTAATTTCCAAAGACGGGTTTATGATGGACCCGACCAAACTAAAATCAATTTTAGATTGGCCTTTACCTAAGGGACTCAAAGCCATACAAACATTTCTTGGATTTTCTAATTATTACAGACGTTTTATTAAAGGGTACTCCTCTGTTATCGCTCCTATCACTAATATGACCAAACAAGGAGCCGATACCAAAACCTGGTCTACTGAGGCTTTATCTGCTTTCGAAACGCTCAAACAGTCTTTTGCCTCAGCACCTGTATTAGTTCATCCTGATACCTCTCTACCCTTTTTACTTGAAGTTGATGCGTCTGAAACAGGGATAGGCGCAGTGTTGTCCCAAAGACAAAGTTTAGATAAGCCGCTGCACCCTTGCGGTTTTTTTTCCAAGAAACTATCACACACTGAAAGGAGATATGACATTGGTGATAGAGAACTTTTAGCTATCATTATGGCATTAAAGGAATGGAGACATTTGTTAGAGGGCACTGTCCTCCCAGTTACTATCTTGACTGACCACAAAAAATTATCATATATGGGGGAGGCCAAAAGATTATCTGCCAGGCAGGCACGTTGGTCTATGTTCCTTACACACTTTAATTATATGCTTACTTACAGGCCTGGTTCTAAGAACACTAAGGCAGACGCTTTGTCACGTCAGCACGAACCTATCACCTCTACAGAGGACACTTTGTTCCCTATTATTCCTGAAGTCAATATTATCGCCAACACCAATGTCAAAATACACTCTCCATTGCTCGCTGATATTATGAACGAACAATCTCTTGCTCCCGAACGTACTCCTGTGGGCCGCTTGTTCGTGTCTCCCAAATTCCAAGTGGACATTATTCGCTGTTTTCACGATAGCAAGTTCGCTGGTCACCCCGGCATCCACAAAACTTACTGCCTGATCTCCAAAGACTTCTGGTGGCCTGGTTTACGTAGGGATGTGGAAGACTTTGTCAAGGCTTGCAATGTTTGTGTCAGGAATAAACTTCCACGGGATCTCCCTTGTGGTTTATTGCAGCCCTTAGTCGTTCCCAACAAACCTTGGGCTTGTTTGGCTATGGATTTTATTGTTGATCTACCCGCTTCCAGTAGGCATACGGTTATCCTCACGGTCCTTGACAGGTTTACTAAAATGGCTCATTTCATTCCCTTGCCTAAGCTTCCGTCCTCTCCTGAACTGGCCGTGATATTTGCTAGAGAAATTTTCCGTTTACATGGTATTCCCAATGAGATTGTGTCAGACAGGGGTTCCCAATTTATTTCCCGTTTTTGGAGATCCTTCTGTTCCCAGTTGGGCATCAAACTGAATTTTTCCTTGGCCTATCATCCTCAATCTAACGGAGCAGCCGAACGCACTAACCAAAAAATTGAGCAATATCTACGTTGTTTTGTTTCTGAACACCAGGATGACTGGGTCGGTCTGATTCCTTGGGCGGAGTTTGCTCACAACAACCTTGTTTGTGGTTCCACTCGTAATAGCCCCTTTTTCTTGAACTATGGCTTTAACCCTACTGTTCTTCCGTCGGTGTCTCCTTCCCAGGGTATACCGTCGGTTGATATTCATATAGCCAACCTGAGAAAGTTGTGGGATCAGACTTGACAAATTCTTGCACGTAGTTCCGCGGCGTTTAAGTCACATGCTGATAGGCGTAGGCGGCCTGCTCCTATTTTTTCTCCGGGTGATAGGGTCTGGTTGTGTACCAGACACATTCGCTTGAAAGTTCCTTCCTTGAAGTTTGCTCCTCGTTACATTGGTCCTTACAGGGTGCTGAGGAGGATCAACCCGGTTTCTTATTTGCTGGATCTACCTCCTATTCTACGCATCCCTAACTCTTTTCATGTGTCTTTATTGAAACCTCTTGTTTGTAACAGATTTTCCTCCCGCTCTGCTCCTCCATCCTCGGTCCGTGTGGATGGTCAGGAGGAATATATCATCAAGTCCATCCTTGATTCTCGTATTTCTAGGGGGAAGCTGCAATACCTCATAGACTGGAAAGGTTATGGTCCAGAAGAGAGGTCTTGGGTTCCTGGTATAGACGTGCATGCTCCTCGTCTTCTTCGGGCCTTCCACGTTCGTTTTCCTTCTAAGCCCGGTCCCATCCGCCCGGTGGGCGTTTCTAGAAGGGGGGGTACTGTCAGGGTACCTGTTGGTGCTGAATCCAGGGAAGACATCCTCTCTGTTTAGGGGCTCCCTGCCCCTAGCATTTCGGCATATTCCGGCCGTTTTCGCGCCGGCCGCGCTAGCTCCTCCCCCTTTTATGACGCGACGGCTAGCGTAGACGTCATGACGTCGGCATTTACATGAAGTGCCGGGAACCGCTATTCCGGACCTTTTGGGGGCGTGGTCTCTATTTAGGTATCAGGGTATTTAAAGGAAACCTTTACTACTGCTCATTGCCCTGTCGTGGTTCTAGCTTGCTAGTCACTCAGCGCGTTCTTTATCTTGTGTTTCCAGTTTTGACCCTTGCTTGTCTTTTGTCCTGTTGTCCTCTCCTCTCCTTTGACTCGGCTTGTATCTCGCTTACCTGTCCTCCGGCTCCCTCGACCTCGGCTTACCTTTTGACTATTCTTGCTTTGTCCCTACGTTAGTCCGGCCATTCTAAGGTCCGGTATACGTACCTCCTTCTGTCCGCACTCTGCGTATTGGATCCCTGTCAGTATCCTGACATAAAGCCATTTTACTGGCGAAACGCGTCTTGAGAGTGCTTCTGAAGAACTTATGATTTGATTTATTTCTTCAATATTTGTTTTATTGTTTATTTGGTTTCTTTACTTGTAATAAATAGTATATTTATCCTTCCTGTGGACTCCATCCAACAGTTTGGTCCTATCTCCAAAGAAGGGTTTGTTGGTCCTATCTCCAAAGAAGGGTTTGTGTCCCCTATAAAGACACAAGTGCCTACACACTAAGCCAAGAAAACTAGAGCCTATTATACCTGGCTCTTAGTGTGTAAGAAAACTAGAAGCCAAGCTGCCTAGGAAAATGTTTAAGGGCAATTTTCATTTCAGCAAATCACACTGTTGAGTACATTGTAGCATTTATATAATGCTAAACTGAAATCAAGGGGCCTCCTATTTAAATGAATATTCATTGTACCATTATACCACCAGCCAATACTCAAGATAGCGTGGATAAATGGATGTGTTCTTTTACAAAACTTTCTTTTGTGTAACTACCATGGATTTACTTTCAGAAGTGGGTGTTCTTTTTGTATGCTTTGTTTTTTTTTTTATGGGTCACTACAATAAAAAGGTAGGGTAAAGCTATGTGATCTGAGCCTGTCCTTATTGGGCTCAGCTGAGTGTGAGTGAATCCAATTACAGTTTTATTCATGGCAAAATATTAGTCATATTAAACTTTGATTTTATTTCCTTAGATCACTAAATCTTAACCTCACTTTAGGAGTATATGGGTGGGTGTACACAGTCAAGGTTTTCATTGTTCTCATATTTTTAAATATTGGTAACTGTACTTTGTGTTTACATTTTTGGATGCAGGTTTACACGATTTGGTACTTTGCATCAAACGTAGAATACTGGTGTTCCTTTGTTAATTTGTGGCGGACTCTGGTGTATCCTGTCACTCTCATGTTTTTATTGCAGTGCATCTACATAGGTTACATAGTTACATAGCTGAAAAGAGACTTGCGTCCATCAAGTTCAGCCTTCCTCACATATGTTTTTGCTGTTGATCCAAAAGAAGGCAAAAAACCTAGTCTGAATCACTTCCAATTTTGCAACAAACTAGGACAAAATTCCTTCTTGACCCCAAAATAGCAGTCAGATGTCTCCTTGGATCAAGCAGCTATTACCCCACTAATTAGAAATTATATCCCTGTATGTTATGTTTTTGCAAGTGTTTATCCAATTGCAGTTTAAACATCTGTAATGACTCTGACAAAACCACCTCTTCAGGCAGAGAATTCCATATCCTTATTGCTCTTACTGTAAAAACATTTTCTTTGCATTAGATTAAGTCTCCTTTCTTCCAGCCTAAATGTGTGACCTAATGTCCTATGTATAGCCCTGTTTATAAATAGATTTCCAGATAAAGGTTTGTACTGGCCTCGAATATATTTGTATAATGTTATCATATCCCCTCTCAGGAGCCGTTTTTCCGAACTAAACAGATTACATTTTTTTAACCTTTCTTCATAATTAAAATACTCCATTCCTTTTATCAATTTTGTAGCACATCTCTGCACTTTTTCTAGTGCCATGATAGCTTTCTTTAGAACAGGTGCCCACAATTGCACAGCATATTCAAGGTGATTTATAAAGAGGCAAAATTATATTTTCATTCCGAGAGTTTATGCCCCTATTAATACATGACAAAACCTTACTGGCCTTAGCAACTGCAGATTGACATTGCATATTGCTGCCTAATTTGTTGTCTATAACAATTTCCAAATCCTTCTTGTGTGTGGTTATCCCTAGTTCACTACCATTTAGGGTGTAAATTGCTTGTGCATTCTTAACCCTGAAGTGCATAACTTTGCATTTCATCTGCCATTTTAGTGCCAAGTCCCCCAATCTATCCAAATCCCTCTGCAGCAAGGCAATATCCTGCTCACATTGTATTACTTAACAAAGTTTTGTGTCATCTGCAAACACTGATACATGGCTTTCAATGCCTATTTCAAGATCATTTATAAATATGTTAAATAGAAATGGTCCCAAAACAGAACCCTGAGGGACACCACTTACCGGTGGTTCACTTGCTTGTTACTGTTTTGTTTTGGTGACACTCTTGTTTGGGAAGAGCACCTGAGCCTGTGAAATACTCTTTTTAATATCATTTCACTTCTGTGCATTTCCTTCATACACGCACTCTGCAGTGGGGATGAGAGAACACTTTGTATTTTATTGATTCATGACCTAGCAACCACATATGCTGCATAAGATTGTCATACGTCATTGTCATACTTCTGTCTCACAACTTATTTCTGTAAAATATATATATATATATATATATATATATATATACAGGGCAGGACTGGGGAAACAATTCGGCCCGATCATTTTTTAATCACAGCGGCCCACTGTAAAGGGGGTGTGTTTTGTCATCACCAATGACAAGTACACCCCCTCTCAAAGTAAACATGTTGGTTCAATGTGCAGAGCTCTGCTGAAGAGCTCTTGCATGAAATAAAGGCCCTGTATTTGTTCTGTGCAGCGCAAGCAAATTTATTAACATGCTTGCACTGTGTTTGCTTGTGACATTTCTCCAGTGTCTCCGTAAGTGGGATACCAAAGGACAAAAGTGTAAGGAAAGCGTATTGTACGTGTGTTTTGAGCCTGCTTGTGGGATTGAGTGTGTGTAGTTAGTTTATTGAGGTGTGGTGTTTTGTGTAAATGTCGGTTGTTGTGTTGTTTTTTTTCTGGTGTAATATGTATGGCTAGGGGCTGTAGAGAGTGTGAGTATAGGTGATGTAGCGATTGTGTGCATAGGGGCTGTAGTGTATGTGTGTATAGATGATGTAGTGTGTAGGGGTTGTAAAGTGTGTGTGTTTAGGGAAAGTAGTGTGTGTGTATACTTACAGGGGATCTAGTGTGTTCATAAGGGATCCAGAGTATGTATGTCATTAATGTAGTGTGTGTGTAGATGGTGCGTTGTGTGCCTATAGGGGATCTATTGTGTGTGTATGGGAATCTAGTGTGTGGAGAACCCAGAGTTTGCATAGGAGATTTAGTGTGTGTGTGTAGGTAGAGGATTCAGAGCGTGTATAGAGAGTCTAGTGTGTATGTGTGTATAGGATCCATAGTTATGTATGGGATCTAGGGTGTGGGTATAAGGGATGTAGTGTGTGTTTCTAGAATGTAATGTGTGTAAGGGGTGCACTGTGTGTGAGGGGTGCAGGGTGTGCACTGTGTGTGTGAAGTGTGCACTGTGTGTTTTGGATTCATGGTGTGTGTGTTTGTGGTGCACTGTGTTTTGGGTGCTGTTTGCGGTGCAGTGTGTGTGTTTGGGGTGTAGTGTGATGTTTGGGGTGCTGTGGGGTAAAAAAAAAAAATGTATGTGTATTTTTTATTAAAAAAAGCATTTGTCTGGTATGCCCGATGGCCAGTCCGGGCCTGTGTATGTATGTATATATAAATATGTAACGGGTTCTTCCTCCTTAGTCCGCCCCCTATACCCCTGGGGTCCTTCACCCCGGTTACCTCATTGTGCTTGGTAGGCCGATCCTGAGCCTCCATCAATTGGGAGATGGGGTACCAACTTTTGGCAGTGTCTCCACACAGGTGGGCATCCAGAGTGTGGATGTGGGGTCTTGCTGGAAACATGGTTATATCAGCAACAACTGACAGGGTTATCTGTTTAAAAAAAATCTGTATTGCACAGCAGAATAACGCAACATGTGACACACACCAATAAAATACAATACAACTAAAACGCGGTCATAATGGAGTACCTTACATATATGCTCACCCATAGTTACAATGAGGTCCCTCACCCTTCCTTAGGCCTTCACACCAGTGGCCGTTGGGTACCAGCGGACGGTGCACGTAGTTGGGGCCCTGTCAGCTGTTTGTAATCGACCTGATGGGTTTGGAAAACTGTAGAGGGCTTCCACTAATCATTAAGAATAGAGTTCCAGTCTTTAAACTGTGCAGCCCAAAGTCAGGGTGCCCTGCTGTGTACAGGGGGAGAGTATGCTGGCTTACCACACCAGGCCCTGACTCTCCCATAGAACTAGAGGAGGTTCTAAAGGAGGTCCCAGGCACAAAGCACGGGCTTCAGAGTTGGAGAACCGTGTGACACCGGAGGGGTTCCAACATTGTGGGGTGCCACAGGAGTAAAGGGAGGCTGCTGCAATGTTTCTTCTTCTGATCAAAGAACTGTATGAGTATGCAGGCTTACCACACCAAATGTAATCAGGGCCAGGAAGAAGGGGAAACACTGCTTCTTGCTGCTTCTGGGATTTTCTCTCTGTTTCCCTAGCAAGTCTCTGCCAAAGACACCGCTCTGTGCCTGAGTCAGGATATAGATGCCTGCTGAAATCCTCCTTCCAGTGAGGCTTCACACTGGAACCAGCAGCTCTCACTCTGGAAACGTCTTTCTCCAGCTTAGCAGGGTTCCTTCTCCTTCCTTCTCTGCCAAAACCTTCCCGCCGAAACTTAAATGGAGCCCTGCATATATCCGGCCAGGTGCTGCAGGAGTTCCCCCTCTGCTGGTCACTCCATAGGAACTGCAGGATATTTCTTAAAGCAGAAATCACTGTGTTCCAGAGGGGTTATATATATAATATACAGAAATATATATATATAATTTCATTCTCAACAAATATTTATTTAATATACTAAATGCTTCTATAATGTTTGTTTTTACTAATCATAAGTTAGGGGATCTTCCTGACAACCCAGGGAGTCCCCTTGTAGGCAAGGATGTAATCTGCAGATCTGAATCATGTATTCGCGTTATCTTCGTGATCGCATGAAGCAGATGGGTAAGATTTGCTGCAGGGGAACTTCATTGGTTTTCAGGCAGTTTCCCATGGTCAGTTCTGGCGAGAAAGTTAAGTATGCCAACTGTTGTGGTCGTGACCTAAATATGAATATTAATCTCTTAATACATAATAATTAAGCAATACGGAACAACATTAATATTTTTATAATTCATGGTATTATGGTCGAATATGTGGATAGAAAATACACAAAACGTTGTAATATTAAATGTATATTTAATATAACTATAATAAATAAACAGATGCTAGCAGAATGTCAATTTACTACAATAATGATAATACAAAACTACAACATATTACTTACAAAAGGTTGCTACATGTTACACAACATTTTACTTACAAGGCCCCAGCCCTTTGGCTGGGGTTAAGTCAGAGCTGGTACTACATCTTAGGTTCAGTCAGGTACAGGCAAAGAGACTGAGTTTTCTCCTCCATATGGGTTTTATTCAGTGTGAGTAGGCTGGCCTGTGATGTCACTGCCAGAAGTACATGTCTTCCTACACACTCCCCCTAGTGGTGCCCCCAAAGCATTACACTAAATATGCTTTCTTTATGATGTAAAGTCATTAATTAATAAATACCATTACACCAATGTGTGACAAATACCATGAAATACATTCAAGGCAAATCTATGACAAAAAATATATGTAACTCTTGAAGTCAAAATTTGATCAACGTTAACATTAATCATTGGTTATCTGCAGCAATAATAAACTAGAAAAGCTACAATTTCTGGGGAAATTGTGTGAAGTGTTCTTGCCTCCACCAGTAGTCTACAACTGGAGTGGGCGACGTAACTGTTATCATTTATATAGCACATTTAATTGCAACGTTGTTGCACAGTTACATTAAACCATACATTTATAAAAACATTAGCAGGTGCTCAAAAGGCCCTGTCTATGACATCACTTGCTGCTGCAGCCTGACACAGGTCAGAGTATTTTGGCGGTTGCCATCTTCAAACGGTCGTATTTTAAAAACTATAAATCCTACAGCGAAGAGCTTTATATTGTGAGAATCACAAGACCCAGACCTACATTTTGATGCATGTATGTCTCTGAAGTATTAAAAATGAAGGCACAGTCGCAGTTTAGAAATTGCACTTCAAATTTGAGCTTTGTAGAGGGAAGTTTCAATGAATGTCAATGGACGGCATTAGTTGCAAACAAATGATTATATTGTGAAAACTATCAGGACTATGGCTTAGCCGTTGATATGTTTAGTGGCAGGAGGGATAGCTGAACGTTTTGATATAAGATTTGTGTAGGTGGGCCTGAAAATAAGGGAGTGGTGGCAGTTTAGAAATCATGTCCTGATTTTTCAGCTTTTGCCAGCACCCACTCTAGCTTTGCCATTCATTCCTATGGGACAAATTTCGCCACAAGAACGACGATATTCCGTGAACCATTCGGCGAAACGTTCCACAAAGTAATAGCAATCCGATCGGGAACAATCTGCACGTTTTGGTAAATTTTTGTGTATGTAGTGTAAAAACTGTGGGAGGAGTTAGGGTGGCAAATTTTGCTATAATAAGAATAATAATAACTAGAAAAGCTACAATTTCTGGGGAAATTGTGTGAAGTGTTCTTGCCTCCACCAGTAGTCTAGCACATTCAATTGCAACGTTGTTGCACAGTTACATTAAACCATACATTTATAAAAACATTAGCAGGTGTTCAAAAGGCCCTGTCTATGACATCACTTGCTGCTGCAGCTTGACACAGGTCAGAGTATTTTGGTGGTTGCCATCTTCAAACGGTCGTATCCTAAAAACTATAACTCCTACAGTGAAGAGCTTTATATTGTGAGAATCACAAGACCCAGACCTACATTTTGATGCATAGTATGTCTCTGAAGTATTAAAATTGAAGGCACAGTCGCAATTTAGAAATTGCACTTCAAATTTGAGCTTTGCAGAGTGAAGTTTCAATGAAGTCAATGGACGGCGTTAGTTGCAAACAAATGATTATATTGTGAAAACTATCAGGACTATGGCTTAGCCGTTGACATGTTTAGTGGCAGCAGGGATAGCTGAACGTTTTGATATAAGATTTGTGTAGGTGGGCCTGAAAATAAGGGAGTGGTGGCAGTTTAGAAATCATGTCCTGATTTTTCAGCTTTTGCCAGCTCCCACTCTAGCTTTGCCATTCATTCCTATGGGACAAATTTCGCCACAAGAACGACGATATTCCGTGAACCATTCGGCGAAAGTTCCACAAAGTAACAGCAATCCGATCGGGAACAATCTGCACGTTTTGGTAAATTTTTGTCTATGTAGTGTAAAAACTGTGGGAGGAGTTAGGGTGGCAAATTTTGCTATAATAAGAATAAGAATAATAACTAGAAAAGTTACAATTTCTGGGGAAATTGTGTGAAGTGTTCTTACCTCCACCTGTAGTCTACAACTGGAGTGGGCGGAGTAACTGTTATCATTTACATAGCACATTTAATTGCAACGTTGTTGCACAGTTACATTAAACCATACATTTATAAAAACATTAGCAGGTGTTCAAAAGGCCCTGTCTATGACATCACTTGCTGCTGCAGCTTGACACAGGTCAGAGTATTTTGGCGGTTGCCATCTTCAAACGGTCGTATCTTAGAAACTATAACTCCTACAGTGAAGAGCTTTATATTGTGAGAATCACAAGACCCAGACCTACATTTTGATGCATGGTATGTCTCTGAAGTATTAAAAATGAAGGCACAGTCGCAGTTTAGAAATTGCACTTCAAATTTGAGCTTTGCAGAGTGAAGTTTCAATGAATGTCAATGGAAGGTGTGAGTTGCAAACAAATGGTCATATTGTGAAATCTATCAGGACTATGGCTTAGCCGTGGACATTTCTAGTGGCAGCAGGGATAGCTAAACGTTTTGATATAAGATTTGTGTAGGTGGGCCTGAAAATAAGGGAGTGGTGGCAGTTTAGAAATAATGTCCTGATTTTTCAGCTTTTGCCAGCTCCCACTCTAGCTTTGCCATTCATTCCTATGGGACAAATTTCGCCACAAGAACGACGATATTCCGTGAACCATTCGGCGAAACGTTCCACAAAGTAATAGCAATCCGATCGGGAACAATCTGCCCGTTTTGGTAAATTTTGGTCTATGTAGTGTAAAAACTGTGGGAGGAGTTAGGGTGGCAAATTTTTGCTATAATAAGAATAAGAATAATAATAACTAGAAAAGTTACAATTTCAGGGGAAATTGTGTGAAGTGTTCTTGCCTCCACCTGTAGTCTACAACTGGAGTGGGCGGAGTAACTGTTATCATTTACATAGCACATTTAATTGCAACGTTGTTGCACAGTTACATTAAACCATACATTTATAAAAACATTAGCAGGTGTTCAAAAGGCCCTGTCTATGACATCACTTGCTGCTGCAGCTTGACACAGGTCAGAGTATTTTGGCGGTTGCCATCTTCAAACGGTCGTATCTTAAAAACTATAACTCCTACAGTGAAGAGCTTTATATTGTGAGAATCACAAGACCCAGACCTACATTTTGATGCATAGTATGTCTCTGAAGTATTAAAATTGAAGGCACAGTCGCAGTTTAGAAATTGCACTTCAAATTTGAGCTTTGCAGAGTGAAGTTTCAATGAATGTCAATGGGCGGCGTTGGTTGCAAACAAATGGTCATATTGTGAAAACTATCAGGACTACGGCTTAGCCGTTGACATGTTTAGTGGCAGCAGGGATAGCTGAACGTTTTGATATAAGATTTGTGTAGGTGGGCCTGAAAATAAGGGAGTGGTGGCAGTTTAGAAATCATGTCCTGATTTTTCAGCTTTTGCCAGCTCCCACTCTAGCTTTGCCATTCATTCCTATGGGACAAATTAAGCCCACAAAAACAACGCGATATTCCGTGAACCATTTGGTAACGTTCCCACAAAATGTAGCAATCGATGGGGAGGGAACAATCTTACGTTTTGGTAAATTTTGGTCTATGTAGTGTAAAAACTTCTTGGAGGAGTTAGGGTGGCAAATTTTACATATAATAATAATAATAATAATAACTAGAAAAGCTACCACGAAATTTATTGTGAGATGTTCTCTTACCTCCTGGTAGTAGTCTACAACTGGAGTGGGTGGAAGTAACTGTTATCATTTATATAGCACATTTCAAGTACAGCACATTCATTTGCACAGTTACATTAAACCATACATTTATAAAAACATTAGCAGGTGTTCAAAAGGCCCTGTCTATGACATCACTTGCTGCTGCAGCCTGGTCAGAGTATTTTGGCGGTTTCCATCTTCAAACGGTCGTATTTTAAAAACTATAAATCCTACAGTGAAGAACTTTATAGTGTGAGAATCACAAGACCCAGACCTACATTTTGATGCATAGTATGTCTCTGAAGTATTAAAAATGAAGGCACAGTCGCAGTTTAGAAACTGCACTTCAAATTTGAGCTTTGTAGAGTGAAGTTTCAATGAATGTCAATGGACGGCGTTAGTAGCAAACAAATGATTATATTGTGAAAACTATCAGGACTATGGCTTAGCCGTTGACATGTTTAGTGGCAGCAGGGATAGCTGAATGTTTTGATATAAGATTTGTGTAGGTGGGCCTGAAAATAAGGGAGTGGTGGCAGTTTAGAAATCATGTCCTGATTTTTCAGCTTTTGGCAACTCCCACTCTAGCTTTGCCATTCATTCCTATGGGACAAATTGCGCCACAAAAACGACGATATTCCGTGAACCATTCGGCGAAACGTTCCACAAAGTAATAGCAATCCGATCGGGAACAATCTGCACGTTTTGGTAAATTTTTGTCTATGTAGTGTAAAACTGTGGGAGGAGTTAGGGTGGCAAATTTTGCTATAATAAGAATAATAATAATATATATGTGAGATAACATTAAGTGGTCTTGCTATGCAAGAACACTTAATACTAGAAAAGTTACAATTTCAGGGGAAATTGTGTGAAGTGTTCTTGCCTCCACCTGTAGTCTACAACTGGAGTGGGTGGAGTAACTGTTATCATTTACATAGCACATTTAATTGCAACGTTGTTGCACAGTTACATTAAACCATACATTTATAAAAACATTAGAAGGTGTTCAAAAGGCCCTGTCTATGACATCACTTGCTGCTGCAGCTTGACACAGGTCAGAGTATTTTGGCGGTTGCCATCTTCAAACAGTCGTATCTTAAAAACTATAACTCCTACAGTGAAAAGCTTTATATTGTGAGAATCACAAGACCCAGACCTACATTTTGATGCATTGTATGTCTCTGAAGTATTAAAAATGAAGGCACAGTCGCAGTTTAGAAATTGCACTTCAAATTTGAGCTTTGTAGAGTGAAGTTTTAATGAATGTCAATGGACGGCGTTAGTTGCAAACAAATGATTATATTGTGAAAACTATCAGGACTATGGCTTAGCCGTTGACATGTTTAGTGGCAGCAGGGATAGCTGAATGTTTTGATATAAGATTTGTGTAGGTGGCCCTGAAAATAAGGGAGTGGTGGCAGTTTAGAAATCATGTCCTGATTTTTCAGCTTTTGCCAGCTCCCACTCTAGCTTTGCCATTCATTCCTATGGGACAAATTTCGTCACAAGAACGACGATATTCCGTGAACCATTCGGCGAAACGTTCCACAAAGTAATAGCAATCCGATCGGGAACAATCTGCACGTTTTGGTA
>OW240912.1:133869922-134061870 GCA_933207985.1 Pelobates cultripes
ACCAAATGGCTTTAGCATTACAAACTTTGTTAACACGCTCCAGTACCCAGTCTGAAGAAATACGTTCCACTGCTAGCCACTCGCTAAATACTGGTTTGGAAGTAGCCACTGTAGGCGCATCTTCCCATGTCACTTCACCGTTACGATATGGGGGTTCGCCTGATGCTTGTCGTGGTTTTTTAAACCAGATAAGCATACATTTCGAACTTCAACCCTGGGCTTACCCTACTGACAGGGCTAAAGTAGGCTTTATTATAACTCTGCTAATAGATAAAGCACTTAGATGGGCCAATCCCCTTTGGGAGAATGACAATCCTTTAGTCTACAACTACACTGCTTTTGTCACGGCTTTTAGAAGAACCTTTGACCCCCCAGGAAGGAAGATTAATGCGGCCAGATCCCTGTTACGCCTTAAACAACAGAATAGGACCCTTGTAGAATATGCTCTAAAGTTTAGATCATTGGCAGCAGAGGTGAAATGGAACGAACAAGCTTTTATGGATGTATTCTTGAATGGGTTGTCTGATGAAATTCTAGATGAAATTGCCACAAGAGAACTTCCGGAAAATTTAGAGGATTTAGTATCCTTCATTTCCAGAATAGATGAACGCATGAGACAGAGGCAGAACACTCGGAAAGAGTTACTAGACTTCCTGTAAGACTCGCTCCCTCATTTCAGAACCCTGACTCCTATAATCCTACTCCACCAGAACCTATGCAAATAGGTAATACTCGCTTATCTGAGGCTGAGAGACAGTACAGAAGAAGGGAGGGTCTCTGTTTATATTGCGGGCTGAGAGGTCACCTACGTCTCAGTTGCCCTAATCGTCCGGGAAACGCTCGCACCTAAGTTCCCTTAGAGGACGGGCCTTGGGTGTTTCATTACTGTCCTCTATGCATAATAAAAAAGACCATAGGCTTCTAAATCCTGTCTCTCTAGCTTGGGAAAAGGGGTTTATTTCTACGATGGCATTATTAGATTCTGGAGCAGCAGAAAGCTTTATAGACCAAACTTTCGCTAATAAGCATTGTATCCCATTCCAATTGAGAGATACACCCTTGGTCGTTGAGGCCATAGATGGTAGACCTTTATCTGAACCAGTAATATTCCATGAGACCGAACCCGTTAAGCTTACTGTTGGTATTTTCCACGAGGAGTTGATTTCCCTTCTGTTAATTTCCTCCCCGGCAGTCCC
This sequence comes from Pelobates cultripes, assembly GCA_933207985.1. Taxonomy (NCBI): domain Eukaryota; kingdom Metazoa; phylum Chordata; class Amphibia; order Anura; family Pelobatidae; genus Pelobates; species Pelobates cultripes. The sequence goes on from OW240912.1 coordinate 133,871,119, forward strand.
AGTGGTACTAGGATATTCTTGGCTCAAGAGACACAACCCTCAGATTGACTGGGAGGGTGGAGAAATTGTTTCTTGGGGTATGGGTTGTAGGAAAGAATGTCTGCAGAGAGTTACTTCTGTTTGCCCCGTGAACTCTTATGCTAACACTTCTCAATCCACAGACGTTCAGATACCATTACAATATCTAGACCTCAAATCTGTATTTGACAAGGGTAAGGCGGATACTTTACCTCCCAACCGGTCTTATGACTGTTCTATTAAACTTTTCCCTGGTACTATGCCTCCCAGGGGTACGGTATACCCTCTATCCACCAAGGAAAACTTAGTTTTAGAGGAATACATCAAGGAGAATTTAGACAAAGGATTTATTAGAAAGTCTTCTTCTCCGGCAGGGGCGGGTTTCTTTTTTGTAGAAAAGAAAGACGGTACCTTACGTCCTTGTATAGATTATCGGGGATTGAACAAAATTACTATCAGAAATGCTTACCCTATTCCTTTGATTACTGAACTCTTTGACAGACTAAAGGGCTCGAGTATTTTTACCAAACTTGACTTGAGAGGAGCATATAACTTGGTGCGAATTAAACAAGGAGATGAATGGATGACAGCATTTAATACCCGTTACGGGCATTATGAGTATACCGTAATGCCGTTTGGGCTTTGTAACGCCCCGGCCGCCTTCCAAGACTTGATCAATGAAGTTCTTAGAGAATTCCAACATGAATGTGTAATTGTATATTTGGATGATATACTAATTCATTCTAGAGACATTAATTCACATCATAGACAAGTCAGAAAGGTATTACAGAAACTTTTACAACATGGATTGTATTGTAAATTGGAAAAATGTAGCTTTGACCAGTCTCAGGTAACTTTCTTAGGTTACGTAATTTCCAAAGACGGGTTTATCATGGACCCGACCAAACTAAAATCGATTTTAGATTGGCCTTTACCTAAGGGACTCAAAGCCATACAAAGATTTCTTGGATTTTCTAATTATTACAGACGCTTTATTAAAGGGTACTCCTCTGTTATCGCTCCTATCACTAATATGACCAAACAAGGAGCCGATACCAAAACCTGGTCTACTGAGGCTTTATCTGCTTTCGAAACGCTCAAACAGTCTTTTGCCTCAGCACCTGTATTAGTTCATCCTGATACCTCTCTACCCTTTTTACTTGAAGTTGATGAGTCTGAAACAGGGATAGGCGCAGTGTTGTCCCAAAGACAAAGTTTAGATAAGCCGCTGCACCCTTGCGTTTTTTTTTCCAAGAAACTATCACACACTGAAAGGAGATATGACATTGGTGATAGAGAACTTTTAGCTATCATTATGGCATTAAAGGAATGGAGACATTTGTTAGAGGGCACTGTCCTCCCAGTTACTATCTTGACTGACCACAAAAATATATCATATATGGGGGAGGCCAAAAGATTATCTGCCAGGCAGGCACGTTGGTCTATGTTCCTTACACACTTTAATTATATGCTTACTTACAGGCCTGGTTCTAAGAACACTAAGGCAGACGCTTTGTCACGTCAGCACGAACATATCACCTCTACAGAGGACACTTTGTTCCCTATTATTCCTGAAGTCAATATTATCGCCAACACCAATGTCAAAATACACTCTCCATTGCTCGCTGATATTATGAACGAACAATCTCTTGCTCCCGAACGTACTCCTGTGGGCCGCTTGTTCGTGTCTCCCAAATTCCAAATGGACATTATTCGCTGTTTTCACGATAGCAAGTTCGCTGGTCACCGCGGCATCCACAAAACTTACTGCCTGATCTCCAAAGACTTCTGGTGGCCCGGTTTACGTAGGGATGTGGAAGACTTTGTCAAGGCTTGCAATGTTTGTGTCAGGAATAAACTTCCACGGGATCTCCCTTGTGGTTTATTGCAGCCCTTAGTCGTTCCCAACAAACCTTGGGCTTGTTTGGCTATGGATTTTATTGTTGATCTACCAGCTTCCAGTAGGCATACGGTTATCCTCACGGTCCTTGACAGGTTTACCAAAATGGCTCATTTCATTCCCTTGCCTAAACTTCCGTCCTCTCCTGAACTGGCCGTGATATTTGCTAGAGAAATTTTCCGTTTACATGGTATTCCCAATGAGATTGTGTCAGACAGGGGTTCCCAATTTATTTCCCGTTTTTGGAGATCCTTCTGTTCCCAGTTGGGCATCAAACTGAATTTTTCCTCGGCCTATCATCCTCAATCTAACGGAGCAGCCGAACGCACTAACCAAAAAATTGAGCAATATCTACGTTGTTTTGTTTCTGAACACCAGGATGACTGGGTCGGTCTGATTCCTTGGGCGGAGTTTGCTCACAACAACCTTGTTTGTGGTTCCACTCGTAATAGCCCCTTTTCTTGAACTATGGCTTTAACCCTACTGTTCTTCCGTCGGTGTCTCCTTCCCAGGGTATACCGTCGGTTGATATTCATATAGCCAACCTGAGAAAGTTGTGGGATCAGACTCGACAAATTCTTACACGTAGTTCCGCGGTGTTTAAGTCACATGCTGATAGGCGTAGGCGGCCTGCTCCTATTTTTTCTCCGGGTGATAGGGTCTGGTTGTGTACCAGACACATTCGCCTGAAAGTTCCTTCCTTGAAGTTTGCTCCTTGTTACATTGGTCCTTACAGGGTGCTGAGGAGGATCAACCCGGTTTCTTATTTGCTGGATCTACCTCCTACTCTACGCATCCCTAACTCTTTTCATGTGTCTTTATTGAAACCTCTTGTTTGTAACAGATTTTCCTCCCGCTCTGCTCCTCCATCCTCGGTCCGTGTGGATGGTCAGGAGGAATATATCATCAAGTCCATCCTTGATTCTCGTATTTCTAGGGGGAAGCTGCAATACCTCATAGACTGGAAAGGTTATGGTCCAGAAGAGAGGTCTTGGGTTCCTGGTATAGACGTGCATGCTCCTCGTCTTCTTCGGGCCTTCCACGTTCGTTTTCCTTCTAAGCCCGGTCCCATCCGCCCGGTGGGCGTTTCTAGAAGGGGGGGTACTGTCAGGGTACCTGTTGGTGCTGAATCCAGGGAAGACATCCTCTCTGTTTAGGGGCTCCCTGCCCCTAGCATTTCGGCATATTCCGGCCGTTTTCGCGCCGGCCGCGCTAGCTCCTCCCCCTTTTATGACGCGACGGCTAGCGTCGACGTCATGACGTCGGCATTTACATGAAGTGCCGGGAACCGCTATTCCGGACCTTTTGGGGGCGTGGTCTCTATTTAGGTATCAGGGTATTTAAAGGAAACCTTTACTACTGCTCATTGCCCTGTCGTGGTTCTAGCTTGCTAGTCACTCAGCGCGTTCTTTATCTTGTGTTTCCAGTTTTGACCCTTGCTTGTCTTTTGTCCTGTTGTCCTCTCCTCTCCTTTGACTCGGCTTGTATCTCGCTTACCTGTCCTCCGGCTCCCTCGACCTCGGCTTACCTTTTGACTATTCTTGCTTTGTCCCTACGTTAGTCCGGCCATTCTAAGGTCCGGTATACGTACCTCCTTCTGTCCGCACTCTGCGTATTGGATCCCTGTCAGTATCCTGACATAAAGCCATTTTACTGGCGAAACGCGTCTTGAGAGTGCTTCTGAAGAACTTATGATTTGATTTATTTCTTCAATATTTGTTTTATTGTTTATTTGGTTTCTTTACTTGTAATAAATAGTATATTTATCCTTCCTGTGGACTCCATCCAACAGTTTGGTCCTATCTCCAAAGAAGGGTTTGTTGGTCCTATCTCCAAAGAAGGGTTTGTGTCCCCTATAAAGACACAAGTGCCTACACACTAAGCCAAGAAAACTAGAGCCTATTATACCTGGCTCTTAGTGTGTAAGAAAACTAGAAGCCAAGCTGCCTAGGAAAATGTTTCTTGTTCAGCTACTTTGTCAGGAATTGAAAGTGAATTTTAAATTAAGGGCAATTTTCATTTCAGCAAATCACACCGTTGAGTACATTGTAGCATTTATATAATGCTAAACTGAAATCAAGGGGCCTCCTATTTAAATGAATATTCATTGTACCATTATACCACCAGCCAATACTCAAGGTAGCGTGGATAAATGGATGTGTTCTTTTATAAAACTTTCTTTTGTGTAACTGCCATGGATTTACTTTCAGAAGTGGGTGTTCTTTTTGTATGCTTTAATCGTTTACACGATTTGGTACTTTGCATCAAACGTAGAATACTGGTGTTCCTTTGTTAATTTGTGGCGGACTCTGGTGTATCCTGTCACTCTCATGTTTTTATTGCAGTGCATCTACATAGGTTACATAGTTACATAGCTGAAAAGAGACTTGCGTCCATCAAGTTCAGCCTTCCTCACATATGTTTTTGCTGTTGATCCAAAAGAAGGCAAAAAACCTAGTCTGAATCACTTCCAATTTTGCAACAAACTAGGACAAAATTCCTTCTTGACCCCAAAATAGCAGTCAGATGTCTCCTTGGATCAAGCAGCTATTACCCCACTAATTAGAAATTATATCCCTGTATGTTATGTTTTTGCAAGTGTTTATCCAATTGCAGTTTAAACATCTGTAATGACTCTGACAAAACCACCTCTTCAAGCAGAGAATTCCATATCCTTATTGCTCTTACTGTAAAAAAACATTTTCTTTGCATTAGATTAAGTCTCCTTTCTTCCAGCCTAAATGTGTGACCTCATGTCCTATGTATAGCCCTGTTTATGAATAGATTTCCAGATAAAGGTTTGTACTGGCCCCGAATATATTTGTATAATGTTATCATATCCCCTCTCAGGAGCCGTTTTTCCGAACTAAACAGATTACATTTTTTTAACCTTTCTTCATAATTAAAATACTCCATTCCTTTTATCAATTTTGTAGCACATCTCTGCACTTTTTCTAGTGCCATGATAGCTTTCTTTAGAACAGGTGCCCACAATTGCACAGCATATTCAAGGTGATTTATAAAGAGGCAAAATTATATTTTCATTCCGAGAGTTTATGCCCCTATTAATACATGACAAAACCTTACTGGCCTTAGCAACTGCAGATTGACATTGCATATTGCTGCCTAATTTGTTGTCTATAACAATTTCCAAATCCTTCTTGTGTGTGGTTATCCCTAGTTCACTACCATTTAGGGTGTAAATTGCTTGTGCATTCTTAACCCTGAAGTGCATAACTTTGCATTTCATCTGCCATTTTAGTGCCAAGTCCCCCAATCTATCCAAATCCCTGCAGCAAGGCAATATCCTGTTCACATTGTATTACTTTACAAAGTTTTGTGTAATCTGCAAACACTGATACATGGCTTTCAATGCCTATTTCAAGATCATTTATAAATATGTTAAATAGAAATGGTCCCAAAACAGAACCCTGAGGGACACCACTTACCGGTGGTTCACTTGCTTGTTACTGTTTTGGTGACACTCTTGTTTGGGAAGAGCACCTGAGCCTGTGAAATACTCTTTTTAATATCATTTCACTTCTGTGCATTTCCTTCATACACGCACTCTGCAGTGGGGATGAGAGAACACTTTGTATTTTATTGATTCATGACCTAGCAACCACATATGCTGCATAAGATTGTCATACGTCATCGTCATACTTCTGTCTCACAACTTATTTCTGTATAATATATATATATATATATATATATACAGGGCAGGACTGGGGAAACAATTCGTCCCGATCATTTTTTAATCACAAGGGCCCACTGTAAAGGGGGTGTGTTTTGTCATCACCAATGACAAGTACACCCCCTCTCAAAGTAAACATGTTGGTTCAATGTGCAGAGCTCTGCTGAAGAGCTCTTGCATGAAATAAAGGCCCTGTATTTGTTCTATGCAGCGCAAGCAAATTTATTAACATGCTTGCACTGTGTTTGCTTGTGACATTTCTCCAGTGTCTCCGTAAGTGGGATACCAAAGGACAAAAGTGTAAGGAAAGTGTATTGTACGTGTGTTTTGAGCCTGCTTGTGGGATTGAGTGTGTGTAGTTAGTTTATCGAGGTGTGGTGCTTTGTGTAAATGTCGGTTGTTGTGTTGTGTTTTTTCTGGTGTAATATGTATGGCTAGGGGCTGTAGAGAGTGTGAGTATAGGTGATGTAGCGATTGTGTGCATAGGGGCTGTAGTGTATGTGTGTAAAGATGATGTAGTGTGTAGGGGTTGTAAAGTGTGTGTGTTTAGGGAAAGTAGTGTGTGTGTATACTTACAGGGGATCTAGTGTGTTCATAAGGGATCCAGAGTATGTATGTCATTAATGTAGTGTGTGTGTAGATGGTGCATTGTGTGCCTATAGGGGATCTATTGTGTGTGTATGGGAATCTAGTGTGTGGAGAACCCAGAGTTTGCATAGGAGATTTAGTGTGTGTGTGTAGGTAGAGGATTCAGAGCGTGTATAGAGATTCTAGTGTGTATGTGTGTATAGGATCCATAGTTATGTATGGGATCTAGGGTGTGTGTATAAGGGATGTAGTGTGTGTTTCTAGAATGTAATGTGTGTAAGGGGTGCACTGTGTGTGAGGGGTGCAGGGTGTGCACTGTGTGTGTGAAGTGTGCACTGTGTGTTTTGGATTCATGGTGTGTGTGTTTGTGGTGCACTGTGTTTTGGGTGCTGTTTGGGGTGCAGTGTGTGTGTTTGGGGTGTAGTGTGATGTTTGGGGTGCTGTGGGGTAAAAAAAAAAATGTATGTGTATTTTTTATTAAAAAAAAGTATTTGTCCGGTATGCCCGATGGCCAGTCCGGGCCTGTGTATGTATGTATATATAAATATGTAACGGGTTCTTCCTCCTTAGTCCGCCCCCTATACCCCTGGGGTCCTTCACCCCGGTTACCTCATTGTGCTTGGTAGGCCGATCCTGAGCCTCCATCAATTGGGAGATGGGGTACCAACATTTGGCAGTGTCTCCACACAGCTGGGCATCCAGAGTGTGGATGTGGGGTCCTGCTGGAAACATGGTTATATCAGCAACAACTGACAGGGTTATCTGTTTAAAAAAAAATCTGTATTGCACAGCAGAATAACGCAACATGTGACACACACCAATAAAATACAATACAACTAAAACGCGGTCATAATGGAGTACCTTACATATATGCTCACCCATAGTTACAATGTGGTCCCTCACCCTTCCTTAGGCCTTCACACTAGTGGCCGTTGGGTACCAGCGGACGGTGCACGTAGTTGGGGCCCTGTCAGCTGTTTGTAATCGACCTGATGGGTTTGGAAAACTGTAGAGGGCTTCCACTAATCATTAAGAATAGAGTTCCAGTCTTTAAACTGTGCAGCCCAAAGTCAGGGTGCCCTGCTGTGTACAGGGGGAGAGTATGCTGGCTTACCACGCCAGGCCCTGACTCTCCCATAGAACTAGAGGAGGTTCTAAAGGAGGTCCCAGGCACAAAGCACGGGCTTCAGAGTTGGAGAACCGAGTGACACCGGAGGGGTTCCAACATTGTGGGGTGCCACAGGAGTAAAGGGAGGCTGCTGCAATGTTTCTTCTTCTGATCAAAGAACTGTATGAGTATGCAGGCTTACCACACCAAATGTAATCAGGGCCAGGAAGAAGGGGAAACACTGCTTCTTGCTGCTTCTGGGATTTTCTCTCTGTTTCCCTAGCAAGTCTCTGCCAAAGAAACCGCTCTGTGCCTGAGTCAGGATATAGATGCCTGCTGAAATCCTCCTTCCAGTGAGGCTTCACACTGGAACCAGCAGCTCTCACTCTGTAAACGTCTTTCTCCAGCTTAGCAGGGTTCCTTCTCCTTCCTTCTCTGCCAAAACCTTCCCGCCGAAACTTAAATGGAGCCCTGCATATATCCGGCCAGGTGCTGCAGGAGTTCCCCCTCTGCTGGTCACTCCATAGGAACTGCAGGATATTTCATAAAGCAGAAATCACTGTGTTCCAGAGGGGTTACATATATATATATATATATATATATATATATATAATATACAGAAATATATATATATATAATTTCATTCTCAACAAATATTTATTTAATATACTAAATGCTTCTATAATGTTTGTTTTTACTAATCATAAGTTAGGGGATCTTCCTGACAACCCAGGGAGTCCCCTTGTAGGCAAGGATGTAATCTACAGATCTGAATCATGTATTCGCGTTATCTTCGTGATCGCATGAAGCAGATGGGTAAGATTTGCTGCAGGGGAACTTCATTGGTTTTCAGGCAGTTTCCCATGGTCAGTTCTGGCGAGAAAGTTAAGTATGCCAACGTGTGTGTCAGGATCACCATTGTGCTTTACACAATATTGTGTATTTGGGTCTGGCTGGGATCAAACCTGAGTTTCCTGCATCCCAGTCGGTATCCTTGCATTGAGCTCCACACATCTTTGACTGTTTCTGGTTGTTCTTGGTATCCTGTAGTCTGAGCCTGTACGCCTGGAATGTGCACACCTGTTCCTGGTTCCTTGATGATTGGCTGAGACTCCCTATTTAAACCCCGCAAGGCTGGTTCTCGTTGTCAGATCGTGTTTCCTGTTCCTGTTTGGTTTCACTGCTGTTCATCTGACTCCTGCTTTTGATCCCCTGCTCGTCTACTGTTTTCGCCTGATTGCCGCCCGTCCTGACTTCTGATTCTGATACTGACTACTCTTCTGGATATCCTTTGTCTGTACTGCGTTCCAGGAAGCACTGGTTATTTCAGCCCCAGTGCACTGTGTCACAGCCTTGGGGATTTCTGTCCTGAGTCCCCTCGGTCTGTGTCGAATTGCAAAGGGTGCCTCAACTCTGCGTGCCGGACTCCCACTTCAGGTAAGATCCCTGACAGTACGATCTGACCAAATGGAGTCTGCAGAGTTGAAGATTACCGTTGCAGCCTTGACCCAGCAAGTTTCCCAGCTCACCCAGGCTTTGCAGGGCTTACAGCAGGAGCTGGCTTCCCTTAAAGGGAGAGTAACCTATGACTCTGGACTCTCTGAACCGCTGGTTGCTCTACCCGAGAAATTTTCTGGGATCCGGTCTAAGTATGATACCTTCAAAGTTGATTGCGAGGTCCTGTTCTCCCTGAGACCACTTACCTATGCCACAGACGTCATTAAAGTGAGGACAGCGATTACCTTATTGTCGGGGCACCTTAAGATCTGGGCCCACCAGTTGTTACTCGCCAAAAGCCCAGTCCTAGATTCCTGGGAGTCCTTTATTCGGTCCCTGGGTTTACAATGCAACAAGACACAAAAGTCATATGTACATAGATCATCTACTGTTGCTTCACACATATTGCAACCCGGACTGGAAATGGACTACACTACTCCTTTCACTCGGACTGATGTTACAGCTAACCCTACCGCTCCCAAGTCTCCCGAAACATCGTATAAATCTGGCAGGGAGGCGGAGGAACCCATGGAGATTGGACTGGTTAGGTTCCGTCAGTCATCTCAAGAAAGGGCAAGAAGGATGGCGCATGGACTGTGTTATTATTGTGGGGAGATGGGACATTTAATATCTTTTTGTCCCATTCGTCCATCTAGGTCTCGGGTTCTCCGTCTGGGTACTACTCTGGCATATCCTATGAGACCTGTCTGCCAACATGCTGCCTGTCCTTGCTTGACCACTCTGTCCAATCCTCAGCCTTCTACAGTCGTTGCTCCTGAGGTTGTGCAGGAATCTGTTACTAAAGAACCTGAGATCTCTATTTCTACTAAAGATTCTGCTTCTAAGAAGGCAAGCACCACAACCACTACAAGTCCTGTCAAGGAAGACCCTCTTTCTGGCTGTACCTATGCCTCTAATGGGACTCTAGTCCGGAAGGAGGACTTGCAAGTATTTGAAAAGGCCCTACAAGCTATGACCTCTGCTCCTACTAGTACCACCAAAGCCAAGAAATCCAAAAAGTAACCTCCTGGGTCGTAAGTTGCGTTCCTCTTCTCGCCTACGGCGTCTTTGAAGGGGGGGTAATGTCAGGATCACCATTGTGCTTTACACAATATTGTGTATTTGGGTCTGGCTGGGATCAAACCTGAGTTTCCTGCATCCCAGTCGGTATCCTTGCATTGAGCTCCACGCATCTTTGACTGTTTCTGGTTGTTCTTGGTATCCTGTAGTCTGAGCCTGTACGCCTGGAATGTGCACACCTGTTCCTGGTTCCTTGATGATTGGCTGAGACTCCCTATTTAAACCCCGCAAGGCTGGTTCTCGTTGTCAGATCGTGTTTCCTGTTCCTGTTTGGTTTCACTGCTGTTCATCTGACTCCTGCTTTTGATCCCCTGCTCGTCTACTGTTTTCGCCTGATTGCCGCCCGTCCTGACTTCTGATTCTGATACTGACTACTCTTCTGGATATCCTTTGTCTGTACTGCGTTCCAGGTAGCACTGGTTATTTCAGCCCCAGTGCACTGTGTCACAGCCTTGGGGATTTCTGTCCTGAGTCCCCTCGGTCTGTGTCGAATTGCAAAGGGTGCCTCAACTCTGCGTGCTGGACTCCCACTTCAGGTAAGATCCCTGACAGTGTGACAGATACCATGAAATACATTCAAGGCAAATCTATGACAAAAAATATATGTAACTCTTGAAGTCAAAATTTGATCAACGTTAACATTAGTCATTGGTTATCTGCAGCAATAATAAATAACAAAACTAAGCCAGACTGCTTATGGAGAACCTGAACTACACAGTTTCAAGTGTGAAGATCTATGGGTGATAAAGTAATAAAAGTGGTAATCTTCATTATGTCTCATGGTTCCCTAATGTTGTTTTTTCTCTACTGAGATTTGTAGACAGACAATGGAGCTCTTGGTTATAGTATGTGTTTTGCTCAGGTGTTGTGTATGACTCTTTATTATACAATTTGAATGTCTTGAGTAGGACATTGCTAATGTTGTATCACCAGCTCAAGTTGTGTACAGAAATTTGATCTTGTGGCAGTAATAATCCACCATTAGACAAATAAACATTAAATTACTAGAAATGCAGAAGTTCAAGTGCTGTTTATTTAATCTCTCATTTATTTCAATCATCACTTACTTACTGTGCAGACACGTATTATCAGACAATCTTGTAAAAATCTCTCTCTCTTCCATCAATCTTTAAAACCTTGAACAATAGATAGATCATGACCACCATCACAGCTCCTCCCAGGAATCCCAAAATAACGCCATATAACATGTACCAGCACCACTCGGTAAGTGCTCGCTGGTAAGGTGGGCGTGGCTTTCTTTCAATAATGAGATCCCAATCCATATCCTCAAAGTTGGAAACTGTAGAAAAGAAACATTATAAAAAAAATTACAGGACAGCATGTCATAAGCACAACATTATTAAACTGAGTAAAATATACAGATAAAACATCAGCTGTGTGACAGAGATAGACCGATATATATTTTATTAATTATTATTGTCTTTGAAGTTCTATAAAAGCCCTGGCTCCAGTGCAAAGCAAACCAGTAGTAACCTTCACACCAAAGAGTATAGTAGGCTGCATTCTGGCAGTAAGAAAGGGTGGAGCTGGGCAGAGGAAGTGACTGTCTCGGTAACCATGGCTTCCCCTCCCTCTCAGCCATACACCAGAAATAGCAATATAAAGTGCTAAAAAAATCCTTAAATATCTAAATGTTTATTTATGTTGGGTACTCACCATCTCTCTGCCTGGCATCGATTTCAGAAAATTCTTCATTCGGAAGAAGCAGAGATGAATCCAGCATTTTTTGCTTATATTCATCAGCGTTCTTCTCAATCTCCAGAATTTTGTCCTGATTGAGATTTCTTCCAAGTTCTATTAAACATATGAACACGTTACGGCATGTATCGACATGATAAGACATTTCATTTCTCATGATCTTAGTAAAGTTCAAATTCTATCCTGGTGTATTAGTGGAAAATCCAACTTTCTATGGATACTTTCACACTGCTATGCTATACAGGCATATGGTTTATAGAGAATGAATGGGATTAATTTTTACATTTATGAAAATCTACCTTATGAAATTCATAAACTCTGTAGTCTGAAGCATTTATTTCAATATGAAGATAAAATGTGTCAGGATTGGCAGGGACACTTTAATTTCTTGAAATAAGAGGATGTATACAGAGATACTGAAGCACTGTGACCTCTAACCGCTTTAACATCACAACATCTGTTATTAATACCATTATCTTCTAAATTACTACATTTATATTTACCTTTAGAAACATCAGGTCGTCCCACTTGATATAAAATAGTAGAGATCCGGTCCCAATAGACTGTTTCCCCTTTTTCATCAAACCATTTCTGTAATGTTGCCAAACATTGCTCCTTGGTCACTGTGTGTAGAAAGAGGAGATACAATGAGAATTAGCTCCCAGGATTTTGCTGGTAATTCAATCAGTGGTGCTCCGTGGACATGTAAAATAATTATCTTGATATAAACACGCCTGTTTAAACACATTTTCATTGGAATGCTAACAGTGATCAGTAAAATCAGCTGTAAAGTGGGTGAACAATCAACTGCATTAGCACCAGCTTCAGAATTTGGTATGGGCACCCACATTTTCCTTGAATTTTTTTTTACACATTAATTATAAATCTCTAAATAAAACGAAAATCTAAAATCTGAATTGTAATCTAGTTTTGTATTTATGTATGGTAAGAATGGAAATAATTTTGATGGAAGTTTATTATAATAATAATAATTTAAAGTATCTGATTATCTCACCCTAGTCTGAAGGAATATTTCTGTAATGGTACATATGAAATGATCAGAGAACTGCAATAAATGTGTATCTTTATAGATTTGCTGCTGCAAAGTACAGAGTAGCGTTATATAAAAACATTTCTAGTAAAAAGAGATCCTGCACAAATTTTGTCAGAACAAAAACAACTAGAAAAGCTACAATTTCTGGGAAAATTGTGTGAAGTGTTCTTGCCTCCACCAGTAGTCTACAACTGGAGTGGGCGACGTAACTGTTATCATTTATATAACACATTTAATTGCAACGTTGTTGCACAGTTACATTAAACCATACATTTATAAAACATTAGCAGGTGTTCAAAAGGCCCTGTCTATGACATCACTTGCTGCTGCAGCCTGACACAGGTCAGAGAATTTTGGCGGTTGCCATCTTCAAACGGTCGTCTTTTAAAAACTATAGATCCTACAGCGAAGAGCTTTATATTGTGAGAATCACAAGACCCAGACCTACATTTCGATGCATAGTATGTCTCTGAAGTATTAAAAATGAAGGCACAGTCGCAGTTTAGAAATTGCACTTCAAATTTGAGTTTTGTAGAGGGAAGTTTCAATGAATGTCAATGAACGGCGTTAGTTGCAAACAAATGATTATATTGTGAAAACTATCAGGACTATGGCTTAGCCGTTGACATGTTTAGTGGCAGCAAGGATAGCTGAACGTTTTGATATAAGATTTGTGTAGGTGGGCCTAAAAATGAGGGAGTGGTGGCAGTTTAGAAATCATGTCCTGATTTTTCAGCTTTTGCCAGCTCCCACTCTAGCTTTGCCATTCATTCCTATGGGACAAATTTCGCCACAAGAACGACGATATTCCGTGAACCATTCGGCGAAACGTTCCACAAAGTAATAGCAATCCGATCGGGAACAATCTGCACGCTTTGGTAAATTTTTGTCTATGTAGTGTAAAAACTGTGGGAGGAGTTAGGGTGGCAAATTTGGCTATAATAAGAATAAGAATAAGAACTAGAAAAGCTACAATTTCTGGGGAAATTGTGTGAAGTGTTCTTGCCTCCACCAGTAGTCTAAACATGGAGTGGGCGGAGTAACTGTTATCATTTATATAGCACATTCAATTGCAACGTTGTTGCACAGTTACATTAAAACATACATTTATAAAAACATTAGCAGGTGTTCAAAAGGCCCTGTCTATGACATCACTTGCTGCTGCAGCCTGGCACAGGTCAGAGTATTTTGGCGGTTGCCATCTTCAAACAGTCGTATTTTAAAAACTATAAATTGCTTTATATTGTGAGAATCACAAGACCCAGACCTACATTTTGATGCATAGTATGTCTCTGAAGTATTAAAATTGAAGGCACAGTCGCAGTTTAGAAATTGCACTTCAAATTCGAGCTTTGCAGAGTGAAGTTTCAATGAAAGTCAATGGACGGCGTTAGTTGCAAACAAATGATTATATTGTGAAAACTATCAGGACTACAGCTTAGCCGTTGACATGTTTAGTGGCAGGAGGGATAGCTGAACGTTTTGATATAAGATTTGTGTAGGTGGGCCTGAAAAAAAGGGAGTGGTGGCAGTTTAGAAATCATGTCCTGATTGAAAGGTTATTAAGGGATAATATTCAAGAATTCTTTGAGAAGAACATGGTTATCAGCAAAAATCAGCATTGTTATATGAAGCACAGGTCATTTCAAACTAACTTGATTGCGTTCTACGAAGAAGTAAGTAGAAGTATAGATCAGGGTGTTGCAGTGGATGTGATCTATTTGAATTTTGCCAAGGCATTTGATACAGTTCCACACAATAGATTAGTGTTCAAACTCAAGGAAATCGGTCTAGATGAAAATGCTTGTTCTTGGTAGAACATTGGCTTAAAAACATTGGCTTAAAAACAGAGTACGAAGAGTTGTCATTAATGGTAAATTTTCAAGCTGGACAGAGGTGGCAAGTGGTGTCCCTCAGGGGTCTGTTCTGGGACCCCTTCTATTTAATATGTTTATAAATGATCTTGAAGACCGCATTGAAAGTCATGTTTCAGTGTTTGCAGATGACACCAAACTTTGTAAAACAATACAATGTGAGTAAGATATTACTTTGCTGCAGAGGGATTTAGATAGACTGGGGGACTGGGCACTCAAATGGCAGATGAAATTTAATGTTGAAAAATGCAAAGTTATGCACTTCGGCGGAAAGAATACACAAGCAACGTATAACCTTAATGGAAGCATAATAGGGATAACAACACACGAAAAGAAATTGGGAATTGTTATAGACAAGAAACTATGCAACAATGTGGCCAAGGCCAGTAAGGTATTGTCATGCATGAAAAAGGGCATTCATTCTCGGGACAAGAATATAATTTTGCCTCTTTATAAATCACTGGTAAGACCCCATATTGAATATGCTGTGCAATTTTGGGCACCTGTTCTAAAGAAGGATATTATGGCACTAGAAAAAGTGCAGAGGCGGGCTACAAAATTAATAAAAGGAATGGAACATATCGGCTATGAAGAAAGGTTAACAAATTTAAACCTATTAGTTTAGAAAAACGTCGCCTGAGAGGGGATATGATAACATTATACAAATATATTCGGGGCCAATACAAACCATTGTGTGGAAATCTATTCACAAACGGACTTTACATAGGACACGAGGCCATGCGTTTAGACTGGAAGAAAGAAGATTTCGCCTAAGGCAAAGGAAAGGTTTTTTTACTGTAAGAACAATCAGGATGTGGAATTCTCTGCCTGAGGAAGTGGTTTTATCAGAGTCCATATACAGATGTTCAAACGGCTACTAGATGCATACTTGCAAGAACAGAATATTCAAGGATATAATCTTCAATGTAGGGTAATAACTGCTTGATCCAAGGATAAATCTGACTGCCATTCTGGGGTCAAGAAGGAATTTTTTTCCTAGCTTGTTGCAAAATTGTGCTTCAAACTGGTTTTTTTTTGCCTTCTTTTGGATCAACAGCAAATAACAAATGTGAGGTAGGCTGAACTTGATGGACGCAAGTCTCTTTTCAGCTATGTAACTATGTAACTATGTAACTATGTCCTGATTTTTCAGCTTTTGCCAGCTCCCACTCTAGTTTTGAACATTTTGCCATTCATTCCTATGGGACCAATTTCGCCACAAGAACGACGATATTCCGTGAACCATTCGGCGAAACGTTCCAGAAAGTAATAGCAATCCGATCGGGAACAATCTGCACATTTTGGTAAATTTTTGTCTATGTAGTGTAAAAACTGTGGGAGGAGTTAGGGTGGCAAATTTGGCTATAATAAGAATAAAGGAAAAATAGAAAAGCTACAATTTCTGGGGAAATTGTGTGAAGTGTTCTTGCCTCCACCAGTAGTCTACAACTGGAGTGGGCGACGTAACTGTTATCATTTATATAGCACATTTAATTGCAACGTTGTTGCACAGTTACATTAAACCATACATTTATAAAACATTAGCAGGTGTTCAAAAGGCCCTGTCTATGACATCACTTGCTGCTGCAGCCTGGCACAGGTCAGAGTATTTTGGCGGTTGCCATCTTCAAACGGTTGTATTTTAAAAACTATCAATCCTACAGCGAAGAGCTTTATATTGTGAGAATCACAAGACCCAGACCTACATTTTGATGCCTAGTATGTCTCTGAAGTATTAAAAATGAAGGCACAGTCGCAGTTTAGAAATTGCACTTCAAATTTGAGCTTTGTAGAGGGAAGTTTCAATGAATGTCAATGGACGGCGTTAGTTGCAAACAAATGATTATATTGTGAAAACTATCAGGACTATGGCTTAGCCGTTGACATGTTTAGTGGCAGCAGGGATAGCTGAACGTTTGATATAAGATTTGTGTAGGTGGGCCTGAAAATAAGGGAGTGGTGGCAGTTTAGAAATCATGTCCTGATTTTTCAGCTTTTGCCAGTTCCCACTCTAGCTTTGCCATTCATTCCTATGGGACAAATTGCGCCACAAAAACGACGATATTCCGTGAACCATTCGGCGAAACGTTCCACAAAGTAATAGCAATCCGATCGGGAACAATCTGCACGTTTTGGTAAATTTTTGTCTATGTAGTGTAAAAACTGTGGGAGGAGTTAGGGTGGCAATATATATGTGAGATAACAATAAGTGTTCTTGCAAGAACACTTAATAATAATATATATGTGAGATAACAATAAATGGTCTTGCTATGCAAGAACACTTAATAACAAAGTTTGCTGATAATATATATGTGTGAAAATTGATAAAATTTGTAATACAAAATAATAATACATTATCTTTCCTGATTTATTAAACTTTAAAATTCCCTATTTCATTAACTCTGCCCTCTAGTTACAACATTAACACATGATATAATAATCGCACGGCAAATTTACCAATCTCTCTGCGCCTTCGTCGTTTTGGAGACAGGTTTGAGACTTTCTTAACCAGATCGTCTTCAGGTCTATTGATTCTGCTGATGAAATCTTGGCATTCCTCAGGGCTAAGGAGTTCAGCCATCCTTATCACCATGTGAGGGCCGATGTCATCGGCAGCTAAAAAGGAAATAAAATCCTGTTAATTAATGCATCCGAGGTTACCAAGTACTTGGTGTATAAAAGTTCAGCCTTTTGTCAAAAATAAATAAAATTTAAGCAAAAATCTTGGTACATTTGTGTCAGTGTTACAGTCATGGATGATAACAGTTTTTCGCTGCAATGGGAAATCAAGCCCTGAACACATTGGTCAAGACATTTAGATGTTGTAATAGTAATATTATAGTCATTATTGATCAAATATTTAACTCCTGAAAGTTCAATGTAATACGTATGCTATATAATGGAATTACTAAAGATTTGCCATTTATACCCAATATGTCTGCTCTTTTGATACAGCTTAGATTTAACACTATCCAGAAAGGATACATTGATTTTTACCTGTATCTTCACATACAACACAATTCCATAAAGGAAACAGCACTACCAGTACAATGTACAAATCCATGTCTGAAGCTATTGAAACAATAACTGCTTTACTAGTGAGTTTAACCTCTAATGACAATCAAGGTGCCTATTTCTAGTGTGACTTGACAAGCTAACTATGACATCATGGTTACTGCTTTACTGGTGATGTCAATGTGTATATCTCTAGTGTAACACAACGTTTTTTATATTAAACTGAAAGTTGCATGCACAGATTTAAAGTGTGATTAATGTAAAGATGACTTCAATGTGCAGCACTATGCCAATTAATGCCCTGTAATAAATAATAAATTATAACAATTACTTTCATATACACAAACAAAATAAAGTGCAATTACAAGTACAACACCATAACAACCTATTATGAACAGCAAACAACAAATATGTGACATGAATCAAACCAATATAAAATATACTGTGCTAAAAAACTTATTAAATAATACTTATGCCATCAACATACACTTCTTGGCTCAAAAATCATTAAATGGAATAGTTTAAACAAACCTAAATATGAATAATTTGTAAATAGCACAGATCATTAAAATGTAATTGTAATAATATGTTTTTTTTTTTTTTTTTAAACACCCTAGGGTCTAGAGCAGGCTTCCCCAAACTCCGGCCCTCCAGATGTTGCTGAACTACAACTCCCATGACTCTCAGCCTATTTCATTTATAGGATCATGGGAGTTGTAGTTCACCAACATATGGAGGGCTGGAGTTTGGGGAAGCCTGGTCTAGAGCATTGTTTACAATGTAGGGGAGCCTGGGGCAGAAGAGGAGCAGAGGGAGCCTAGGCTAGAGAAAGAGCAGGGATGGCTGGGGCAGAGGAGAAGGAGGAAGAGTCTGGGGGAGAGGAGTAGCGGGAGAGCCTGGGCAGATGAGAAGCAGGGGATCCTAGGGTGGACAGTGCAGATAAAAATGTATACATTTTAAATAACAGTAACTATTTAACAACAACTATATTCATTACAACCAGTTTGCTAATATGAAGCGTGCAATTTAAGGAAAAGGGCTGCCATGGGGTACACAAGTGAAAAATGTTGTGAACCACTGCCCTAGAGGAATCTCATTCACCAGGAAAGGGTGGTATTCGGTGCCACGCAACACTATAGAGCACTGGGACGATCAGGTCCCTAGAGTGCGCTGAATCCAGGTTCCGCTACATTTATCTAAATATAGGGACAAACACTGATTCCAGTTTAAAATATGTATTATGGCACATATGCCTAAAGCAATAAAAATTTATAAATTAGTAAATACAGCTACAGCAGCTCAAGCCTGGGCAGTCCAATAACTTTTTAGAGTCCCTGGGTCCAGGTAATCAAAACTTTAGCTCCGCTGTATCCCTGTTGCTTCCTCGTTCGTGCGAGTCTGACGTGATACTTTGTCTTGGTATCTTAGGATTTGTTGAAATTTCAATTAAATTTCAATTTGTATTAGTATTTCATAGAGATCTTTATGAAATACACAGAAGGGACAGAGCTGCTTTAAGATTTGCAAAGAGATGAACATACGTGGCCTATTGTATGTGGTGAGGGAGCTTATTCTATTATTAGAGGGTAAAGTTGTAAAATGAAAGGGTTTAAGAAGGAGCAAATACAATCAGGTTTATTGTCAAAATGTACAGAATTTCAGCTGTTTGCAATTAACAAATCAAACAAAAGCAATTGAAATAGCTCAAAACAATGAATGCTTCAAACTTCAAGTGGTTTCCCAAAATTCAAGTGAAAATGGAGCTTATAATGACTTCTCCAGTCTCAAAATGATTTATCCCTGAATAGAATCCCTCAAAACAGCACATGTATGCAATACAGGTGTTATCCCAAGCACCCCTGATGCATCTAATCAAGATCTTCATTAGTAGCACCAAGTGTACTTGAGCTGGAACACTTGAAATACCTGAACTGGCTAGGGGTTTGTTGAGTGTCACAGTTGACTGTATGTTTGAAATATGGCTAAACCAAAAGCATGATACACATGTCACACCCTGTTCCTCGCTGCAGATCATTCTGGCAATGGCTTCTGGTATCTAGTCCTCTTTTTACAATTCTTGTTTAGTTTTTCTTGTTTTTTTGGTTTTCTATTCTATGTCTGGTTTTCTTTATGCTGGGTTTTTCTGGGTTTATTCCTGTAATCCATCCCTGGAATTCCCAGTGTCCAGGTTTCCTTTAAAAGTTTGTTTTATGTTGCCACACCCGTTTGTTTTCCATTTTCCTTTTGTTTCAGTCTGGACCTGCAGCAGTGTTTCAAGTCTCTGCCCTTTCTTACAGGTAAGTGCTACTGTGGTTTAGTATGGTTCTGTTAGCGAACATTAGGCAGTGTAGGACCTGCCGAATATGGGGTACATTGGCGTTGTGGCAGGCTTATGCAATGTATGATCATATAATGTAACTAAATCCCCATACTTTTCATATATAGTGCTTAGTTATGTCTCCTCTTGTTTTGCCTATTATATCTTGTCTTGTTTTATTTTGTAATCCCAGTTCATGTACAGTCCTGTCCTGCCCTGTTCTTGTTTTCCTCATGTCTTATGTACATGTTCTGGGTTCTGCTTTCTGTCCTGCTCCAGTTCTGGGTTCTATTAGTTCTGTCTTGTTTTCATGTTTGGTGCCTTTCCTAGTCTTGCCTTGTTTCTGTACTGGATACATTCTTGCTGCAGAGCCTCCCTATTCAGCTCCTGGAAAATAATTATTTTTGGTATGGTGGAGAATATTTTTTACAGATGAATGGGACGGCCATGGGGACGAAGTTCGCCCCCAGCTATGCCAATTTGTTTATGTCATATTGGAAAGGAGGAGCCCCTCTTTTGGAGGAATTTTTAGCTTTTTTAAATTTTAATACATCGGGGATCAATCTAACTAGTACTTGGAGTGAGAAAGAAATATCTTTTTTAGATTTGACTATTTTTATAGAAGAAGAAGGGAAAATTAAGACGAAAAATCATTTTAAGGCAGTAGATGCGAATAGTTTTATTGAAAAGGCAAGTTGCCATTTTACTCCATGGTTGGAGAATGCCCCTAGAGGGCAATTTTTACGTATTAGGAGAAATTGTACAGATTTAGAGAATTATAATAAACAGTCAATGAAGATTAAACAGGATTTTTTAGAAAAGGGATATGGAGATAAAAAATTAGAAGAAGCAAGGGAACAAGTTAAGGAGATAGAACGAAATAAGCTCCTGAGATATCAAAACCGTATACATCAGAATAGGGAAGGAGTGCCATTCATTTGCAATTTTAGCACTGAAAATTTTAAGATTAGGAATATCATAAAAAGATTCTGGCCTATTTTACGCCAAGATCCAGTGTTAGAGGAAATATTACCGCCACAACCTCAGTTTATCCACAGAGGAGTAAGGAACTTACGAAGTATTCTTACATCCAGTTTTATTAAAGAAAAGAAAAGCAATGATACATTCTTTCAGCGAGAAAAAGGGTTTTTTGGCTGTGGATATTGTTTAGCGTGTAGGAGAACAGGAAATAAAAGAAGAAAAATCACACACTTCATGAGCAAAGAGAAGAAAGAATATGAAATTAGAGAAGGAATCACATGTCATACAAACAATGTCATTTACGTAATGCAATGTCCCTGTGGACTAAATTATGTGGGGAAAACGACTCGGCCACTCCATGTTAGGATCGAGGAGCATAGTAGAAATATAATTAAAGGAGGAGAGAATCATAGTGTACCCCTCCATTATAAAATACATCATAATCAATCTCCACTAGGTAGCCTATTTTTAGGATTAGTGAGAGTAGAAAAAGATTGGAGGGGAGGAGATTTTAATCAGAAACTCAGTAAAGAAGAGATGAAATGGATCTTTGAACTTAACACTCTCATCCCCTATGGTCTAAATTCTGAATTTGAAATCTGTCACTTTTTAAATTAAACTTTTTTTTTATTTTTTTTTTTTCTTCTAGAGTTATTAGATTTAACTCTAATAGATTGTAGAGAAGATATTAATTATTTATTATTTATTGCCTTATGTGGATATGCACTTCTAAAATCAGTTTTCTTAAATAAAATAGCATTTTTTATTGTTTTTATTATATACTGTGTATGCTGCTGAGACTTTTTATTGGGAAGATTATTATAGCTTTATGTGTATTTCATATATCTCTTTTTATTATATGGTATGGATTAATGTGCGGTTTTTCTGTGAGGGGGGAGACTTTGTGCAATATGGAGATTTCCCCCGAGATTGTTATCTCTGCTCTATGCCTGTAACCCTGGTAAGAATACAAATGAACACTTAATAGGGAGAATGCAGGACTGACGTGTGACGTCATACGCGGAAGTGAACCGCAACGAAAAGGAGGCTTGAAATGCATACAGGGAGAACGCAAGATTGACGTATGACGTCAGACGCGGAAGTGAACCGCAACGAAAAGGAGGCTTGAAACGCATACAATACCGAACGAGGAAAGGAGGTAATACCAGCGCGCCAAAAGACAGCTGGACGCCGCTCAAAATCAAGGATAAGGTATAATAGCAGGACTCCAGATAGAAGGAGGATTAGATTGACCTAGCTGATGAAGCCGATAGTTTTTTGGCGAAACGCGTTCTGGGGACTTTAATATCATCACCTTTATGCCCATTGTTGTTATACAATTTATATTACTGTTATAACTATTACTTTTATACATACTTTGTTTTTATGTATTCTAATTGGCCATTAGAATTTTAAATTCAGTATACCTAAATAAATATTTGAATTTTATTGGGCTATTGGTTCCTGCTATATAGGAGTGTAGTCCTTAACTACACAACGCGCTGAAAAAGAGCCTAAGAGGGAGGCTCCACACTTCCACAACGTGGGTGTCGTTTTTGGTGATACAAGAAAGGGAAAGGTCGCCTTGACGGACCTGAAGGCGTATACCCCTGAGCTTGGCCGTAAGCTCAGTAATATGTGAGTGGTTCCTTATATAGAGCTACGATTGTAATAATTCTTTATTTACAGTGTTGCACTATGAACATTTAATTTCTCTTTCAGAAATAAATATACACATCACTGTTTTGAAAGAATAACAACAAAAGAATTGGATTTCGATCTGTATGTAGCGCTTCACCTTTTGTTTTATGTATATGTTTATGATTAGTGTATAAGGAAAGATTACACATGGTGATATAGCAGCTATTACTTGAATATTGTTATATAACGTGTGATAAATAGGTTTTGTATAAAGCGCCAGTATATTACTATTTTCTAATTGTACATAATCTTCTTTCCTATATATACAAGGCGGCTATTTGAGAAAATGTCTCTATTTGACAAAAGAAATAACATACATAGAGAAATGGCGATTGAATTTGCCAACTGGGTGGAGAGACCAGAGAACAATAAAAGAATAATTGAACCCAATAAAACCAGTGAGAAATTGGATAAACTCCTGCAAAAGGAACTAAAAATAAAATGGGAGATAGCCACACTGGAAAAATATATAGGGGAAAAGATTACCCCAAGAGGTTTACGATATTTTAAAATGCCCACATTTGATCAGGAACATATGGGCTTTATGGAAGAATGGCACAGTATGTTGGAAGGTTTTTCCTTCACTACTATGCAACTTATTATTAAAAGAAGGATAGAAAACCTAAAAGAGTTAGATGTGGAAATAAATAAATGTCAGGATGAAATCCTGAATGCGTTAAATCAGGAAGAATTTGATTGCATAACACAGGAGATTAAGGATAATTTGGATAAAGTAGAGAGAGGGGTAATAGAAATAAAGAAAAATAAATATTTGAGAGATAAAAGAGATTATAAAAATAAACAAGTAAGATCCTTTTCTAAGCATCAAGGACAATTTAGAGATGAGAACTATAGGGAGATGGATAAATATAAAAATTCAAGACAAAATTTTCCTCATTATACTCAATATGAACCCAGATATAGGCAAAATCCTATACCTCAAACAACCTATAAAGATGCTCTGGAGAAAAAACAGACTGAGAGGAAGGTGGAAAATAAATATGAGAAGAAAGAATGGAGGAATTATTATGATTATAAACCCTATTTTAGATCTCGGAGAGTTAGTTTTAGGGATAAACGAAGGGATGAAAATGAAAGAAGGAGTAATAGACTACAAGGGGAGAGAGAAAGGATTTCTGATCAGTCCCCCTATTACGAGAGAACTACACAGAGGAGAGATAGAGAAAGACACCAGCCCCAAACCAGAGAACCCTTAAGAGTGTATAATCAGTATCAAGCCTTGGAGAATAGAGAAGGGGAACAGGATTTTTGGAGGAGTCGAATTATAGAAAGACACAAGGAAGAACTAAGGAGAGATTTTCCCCCAAACCTCAAGAGACGAAGGTATTCGTTTCAAGAGGAAAGAGAGGAGGAAAATCAGTCAAAGAAAGACAAGAGAGAAAGGAAAGAAAAAGACTAGAAGATATAGAATTAAACGGGGACCCCAGTAGGTTGGGAATACACAATTTAAGTGGAATGGAAATAACTAAAGAACAAATTAAGATCCTTTAAAAAGGGTTAAAATTCGCCCCGAGTAAGCATATTAATCCTTTTGATATATACGTAGATTTAAATAAGTTTAAGAGGAACCTTTGCCTCAAGAAATTTTTTATAAAAAACCCTATGGAAAGGCAGATACAGATGGAGAATGAATTCAAACACACGAATCTTAAAAAGAAATCAAATTTTTTTCCTAAACAGATGATAAGTGACAAAATGATTACATTTGAGACTATGGTCCTTAATGAATGCAAAAAATTGGATCTTAAAGAAAATTTTCAGGACAATTTAAACATACAGGAAAAAAAAGCCCTTAGAGACTTGAAAAATAGAGAAGATTTAGTTATAAAGCCAGCAGACAAAGGGGGGGGTATAGTCATTATGACTAAAGAATCTTATAATAAGGAAGCCATAAGAATTTTGACAGAAGGAGTAACATATAAAAAATTGACAGTTAATCCTTGTCTGGAGATCCAGGATAAATTTAGGAATTTCCTGAAAAGGGAGCTAGATATAGGGATATTTAGTCAAAAAGAATTTGATTTTATTAATATTATATACCCGAAAGTCCCAGTTTTTTATTTTTTACCTAAAATACACAAGAGCATCACTAATCCCCCTGGTAGGCCAATAGTGGCGGGGATAGATGCAATTTCTAGCAGACTCTCACATTATATAGATCTACAACTCCAACCCCTAGTACAAAATACAAAATCCTATATAAAAGATACCATAGCAGTATTAAATATGCTAAATAACTGTGTATGGGAGGAAAATTCTTTATTAGTAACGTGTGATGTAGCGTCATTATATAGCAACATACCTCATGAGTACGGGTGTAGAGCAGTAGCATATTTTTTAAGGAATAATTCAGATTTCTTGGAGACCCAAATAGAGTATATTTTAGAGGGTATAAGATTGATCCTGGAAAATAATTATTTTTGGTATGGTGGAGAATATTTTTTACAGATGAATGGGACGGCCATGGGGACGAAGTTCGCCCCCAGCTATGCCAATTTGTTTATGTCATATTGGGAACAACATTTTATATATGAAGGACATGGCTGGGGTGCGAACTTGGCCTCCTATGGCCGTTACATCGATGATATTTTCTTCATTTGGAAAGGAGGAGCCCCTCTTTTGGAGGAATTTTTAGCTTTTTTAAATTTTAATACATGGGGGATCAATCTAACTAGTACTTGGAGTGAGAAAGAAATATCTTTTTTAGATTTGACTATTTTTATAGAAGAAGGGAAAATTAAGACGAAAAATCATTTTAAGGCAGTAGATGCGAATAGTTTTATTGAAAAGGCAAGTTGCCATTTTACTCCATGGTTGGAGAATGCCCCTAGAGGGCAATTTTTACGTATTAGGAGAAATTGTACAGATTTAGAGAATTATAATAAACAGTCAATGAAGATTAAACAGGATTTTTTAGAAAAGGGATATGGAGATAAAAAATTAGAAGAAGCAAGGGAACAAGTTAAGGAGATAGAACGAAATAAGCTCCTGAGATATCAAAACCGTATACATCAGAATAGGGAAGGAGTGCCATTCATTTGCAATTTTAGCACTGAAAATTTTAAGATTAGGAATATCATAAAAAGATTCTGGCCTATTTTACGCCAAGATCCAGTGTTAGAGGAAATATTACCGCCACAACCTCAGTTTATCCACAGAGGAGTAAGGAACTTACGAAGTATTCTTACATCCAGTTTTATTAAAGAAAAGAAAAGCAATGATACATTCTTTCAGCGAGAAAAAGGGTTTTTTGGCTGTGGATATTGTTTAGCGTGTAGGAGAACAGGAAATAAAAGAAGAAAAATCACACACTTCATGAGCAAAGAGAAGAAAGAATATGAAATTAGAGAAGGAATCACATGTCATACAAACAATGTCATTTACGTAATGCAATGTCCCTGTGGACTAAATTATGTGGGGAAAACGACTCGGCCACTCCATGTTAGGATCGAGGAGCATAGTAGAAATATAATTAAAGGAGGAGAGAATCATAGTGTACCCCTCCATTATAAAATACATCATAATCAATCTCCACTAGGTAGCCTATTTTTAAGATTAGTGAGAGTAGAAAAAGATTGGAGGGGAGGAGATTTTAATCAGAAACTCAGTAAAGAAGAGATGAAATGGATCTTTGAACTTAACACTCTCATCCCCTATGGTCTAAATTCTGAATTTGAAATCTGTCACTTTTTAAATTAAACTTTTTTTTTATTTTTTTTTTTTCTTCTAGAGTTATTAGATTTAACTCTAATAGATTGTAGAGAAGATATTAATTATTTATTATTTATTGCCTTATGTGGATATGCACTTCTAAAATCAGTTTTCTTAAATAAAATAGCATTTTTTATTGTTTTTATTATATACTGTGTATGCTGCTGAGACTTTTTATTGGGAAGATTATTATAGCTTTATGTGTATTTCATATATCTCTTTTTATTATATGGTATGGATTAATGTGCGGTTTTTCTGTGAGGGGGGAGACTTTGTGCAATATGGAGATTTCCCCCGAGATTGTTATCTCTGCTCTATGCCTGTAACCCTGGTAAGAATACAAATGAACACTTAATAGGGAGAATGCAGGACTGACGTGTGACGTCAGACGCGGAAGTGAACCGCAACGAAAAGGAGGCTTGAAATGCATACAGGAAGAACGCAAGATTGACGTATGACGTCAGACGCGGAAGTGAACCGCAACGAAAAGGAGGCTTGAAACGCATACAATACCGAACGAGGAAAGGAGGTAATACCAGCGCGCCAAAAGACAGCTGGACGCCGCTCAAAATCAAGGATAAGGTATAATAGCAGGACTCCAGATAGAAGGAGGATTAGATTGACCTAGCTGATGAAGCCGATAGTTTTTTGGCGAAACGCGTTCTGGGGACTTTAATATCATCACCTTTATGCCCATTGTTGTTATACAATTTATATTACTGTTATAACTATTACTTTTATACATACTTTGTTTTTATGTATTCTAATTGGCCATTAGAATTTTAAATTCAGTATACCTAAATAAATATTTGAATTTTATTGGGCTATTGGTTCCTGCTATATAGGAGTGTAGTCCTTAACTACACAACGCGCTGAAAAAGAGCCTAAGAGGGAGGCTCCACACTTCCACAACGTGGGTGTCGTTTTTGGTGATACAAGAAAGGGAAAGGTCGCCTTGACGGACCTGAAGGCGTATACCCCTGAGCTTGGCCGTAAGCTCAGTAATATGTGAGTGGTTCCTTATATAGAGCTACGATTGTAATAATTCTTTATTTACAGTGTTGCACTATGAACATTTAATTTCTCTTTCAGAAATAAATATACACATCACTGTTTTGAAAGAATAACAACAAAAGAATTGGATTTCGATCTGTATGTAGCGCTTCACCTTTTGTTTTATGTATATGTTTATGATTAGTGTATAAGGAAAGATTACACATGGTGATATAGCAGCTATTACTTGAATATTGTTATATAACGTGTGATAAATAGGTTTTGTATAAAGCGCCAGTATATTACTATTTTCAGCTCCTGGGAGGTCTGCTTAATTCCAAGCTCCTAGTTCCTGGGATCCGCATAAGCTGAATCAGGGTTCTGGTATGTGGCTGCACAAACGCTGGTGCTCAACACCAGGGGGCATGCGGTTACCCTGCACCAGACCCTGACCTATCCACTCTCACGCTAAAGACTCACACTTATCATCAGGCATACTGTGTCCTGGTCCTCGCACTGCCGCCCGGACAGTGTCTGGGTCCCGGGCACCGGACCGCCACCCTGACAACACAAGTTAAGAGCAGAGACCATCGCCCTTCTAAAATAAGGAAGAGGATACAAAAAGATAGTGAAGGCACTGACTGTTCCATTGGAGGCATAGTTCGCAAGTTCAAAGTTGAAGGATCTATTGTTACACTACCTGGATGGAGCAGAAAAAGGAAGCTATTAATGGCTGCAACCAGATTTCTGAGAAGGCAGGTTGTGAATAACCCTCAAGTGACTGCAAAAGTCCTGCAGCTAAACATGGTGGCAAAGGCACTGAGGCTTCAGTGAGCACAGTAAGGTTTTCGTGCTAGAACTCCAAGACGTATAGCACTACTGACCCAGAAGCACAAGAAACATCAGCTCCAATGTGCTAAAAATTATATAAATATGTTACAGAAGTTTGGGGATTCTGTTCTGTGGAGCGATGAAACAAAATCGGAAGTTTTCAGCCCAATGGATCAGCGGTATGTCTGAAGAAAGAATAATAAAGCATTTGTGAAAAATAACATTCTGCCTACAGTTAATCATGATGGTGGCTCCGTGATGCTCTGCAGCTGCTATGCATCCTCTGACACTGGAATCCAGCAATATGTGTCAATGAAGAGGGATTCACTGAAGTAAAAGGAAATCCTAGGAGAAAACGTCATGCCATCTATGAGGAAGCTGAAGCTTAGGCATCATTGGACCTTCAACAAGACAATGATCCCAAGTATACCTCAAATTCTATCAATGCTTGGTTGCATAGAAAATATCTAGTGGGATTTGAAGAAGTCAGTTGCAGCATGCAAACTCAGGAATATTACTGAACTGGAGGCCATTGCACATGAGGAAGGGCTAAGATTTCTCATGAACATTGCCAGAAGCTCAATAATTTCAATTACAGTGGTAGAGATGCAGTGAGGCAAGAGATATGGAGGGGAGTAGTACAATAAATCCCCCCAAGAACGAGACAAGGCTCCATGTTGAGGGTCAAGCAGTGATCTGGTTTAATGGGGCTACCTGCCCAGTATTTATGCAGGTCTTCCACCTGGTGGACACTCCCCTAGGGGACCAGATGGAAGACTGGGACACAACTGGTAAAATGACCAATCACAGGCATACAGGGTTAAAACACTCCCACAGTACATTACAATCCCTCCCCTCTATCCTGGAGATAATTGGGAAGTAATCCAATTATCTCCAAGGACAGAGGCAAAACTCCAATGAGCACGTTAGTAAAAAGACACAAAAAATACACAATGTTGCAAATAATGAATAAAACATGTACATTCTACCTATCCCCAGATATCTTAGATCTGAGCGCACATTATTACCGAATGGCGCTCAGATCACATACATACAGTTCAATCGCCATGTCTCTCCCATAGTTTTTCGTTACATGAATGGGCTCCATGGCTTAGCTATCTGGGGTAGCACTATTCACATGTCCAAAGTGCTGAATAACCCGGTGTCCGTGTAATTACAAGAGAAGAGAGGTTAAGATGGCCGCTGCCACGTGATCAGCTATACGAACAGCGGCCACCCAGCGTTCACCAATTAAGCTGCGGTAAACCGTAGCTTCTGGGAGGTAAATCACCGGCACACTCCTTGCCCAGGTGGTCCCTCCATTCGAGCATTGGTTCGGTAGATTCAATCTACCGAACGCCCAGGCAGAAAGGCGCGAATAAGCCTTTCTGCAGGGAAAATAAAGGGTTTTAAATGTGGGGCAATAATCCAGAGGGAGCAGGCGAGCAACCAGGCTTCTCCAATGTCCAGTGGCGAGGTTGGTTTCGCCACATGAATGATGGAGATTCAGCACTGAAGTCTGGTAAGAATGAGGAAGTGTATACATAGTTTTACAGTAGAGAATGTAAGATCCAAGGGAAATGTGTTAGATATACTAAAACCAAAGTTTTTGCTTCAGGTTTTTATATTTCCAAATATATTATCTACATTTAAATGTCCTCTTAATTGAATTATGGGTCTCTGTTAAACATTTGTATAAAATTGAATTTGAAGGCCCATTAAATATATGCAATAATGTATTGTCTCCTGAATCAATACTTCAAAATCTTACTTATAAGATGTCTGGAAGAAAATAAAATACCTGATAAACATACGTATGACTTTTATCAATCTGTTATCACAGTAAACACCACAAACCCATTGAAAGTTATATCTAACCTTTATTTTTATGTGTATTTGCTTGTACTAAATAAACCAATAACAAGAACATTTATCATTTTGATAAGAATAAAAGTAGTGTTTTAGTAGAAGTATACAAGAAGTATACTTGTCTAACTCGTCTAACACATACACTTTACAGCGTAAACCGTATCGATAATTTAACAGAAACATTACATTCTAAAAGTAAAATACAATTCAAAACAAAAAACTTAGGGCTGAAGGTTGATTCTGTCACATGACCAACAAGCATGGGGAAATAGCTATATATTAATGTAGATAGGAACTTCATAAAACATACTGCAAAATATTGCATTATTAAAGGTGGCCTGAGTAGTATTTATGTTGCAGAGAATACCTTGCATCTCTCAGCTCAATGTGGTGAATAACTGCAGAGATTTGTAACACTGCTGTATGTTTGTTTAGAATTTTCACCCATCCTAGATGATGATAAGAATTGCTGTTGGGAGATAAACTACTTATCTTATAAATTTCTGCTGGATCCAGAATATTGGGAGGAGCACTGGTAGATTGTTTAAAGGAAAATTCCAAGTACCATAACCACTACATATACCTGTAGTGGTTATGTTGCTACAAGTAGTTTAAGAACAGTTTGACAATTTTCCTGGGGTCTAAAATGTTGGTTCTTTTAGGAACACATTTCATTATATAGCAAGCATACTCACATGCACGCACACTGACAGACAATTTCACTGATGTACACAGACCAGCTCACAGACACACACACAAGCTCACTGACCCCCACAGACACAAGCTCACTACACACAAGCTCATTGACACAGACATTCACTAAAAATAAAATGACTGGCACCCACACTCAAACACACTTAAGTTCTCTATAGTCAGGCTCATTTCCACACAGACTGACTCAAGTTTACTACATACACAAGCTCACTACAGGCTCAGTAACACACACAAGAAAATTCACTGACACTATCATTCTCAACATGTAGAGTGTTTAATGTACATTAGCACCTGGCTGGCAGTGGGTTTCCATCTGTGGGTGGCAGAAGGATGTGTTCTGTGCTCTTATTGTCTGGTCTAGAAACAGCAGGTTGTTGGGTGGTGGGTGTGGAACTTGCTGCACACACTCATAATGCTGATACCTGGAGAATCTGACAGACAATTCTGGAGGTTAGGGTCCAGTCACACAAAGGAGTAGTTGAGGAGGAAAAGTGGGTGATTTCATTACAAACTGTTGTTTGAAAATGCATTGGTGTTGTGACAGATAATATTTGTGTCTGACTGGGGCTATGGGTAATATCAGACACCATACACCAGAATCTCCTCATTGTGAGAGAGAGGTCTGTCTGAAGCAGCAGTCAGCTTTTATAAGATGTGTTGCTTCTTATGCTGCTGTACAAGATGGCATGACATCTATAGGAGTAAGGTGACAAACTGCACACCTACGCTGTGATATATTCACTGCTTATACCACAGGTGGGTATGGATGCGTATATCTGCTACCTCTTATTGTAAAGAGGGGACTAAACACATTCAATCATGTTGTTGCCAACAATAATCTACTTTAAGAATGCATGATGAACCTGGATACATAATGGGGTCAAATTTATGCACAACTTATACACTCAACAAGGCCTCAAACCATTCCCTGAGCTGCAAAAGGAGTTCGCCCTACCAGCTAATGCTATATTCACCTACCTTAGGCTACAGCATATAACAGCGGCGCATAATGTCCACCACTTTGAGGTATACCAACTCACTAACTCATACCAACTCACTAAGTTTGGCCTGCACTGTATAGGAAAAAACATGAAGACAAAACCCCTCTTCCCTATGCTACAACGCCATCAACGACGCGGACCCACTGACCAAATACACTTACATAAAGCAGTGGGAAAAAGACCTTGACACCGCTTTTCCTCTCCCACTATGGCTTCAAGCCATACAAACTACCAAAGCATCCTCCCATTGTATTGTAAGCTCCTAATGAGGTGGTATCTGGTCCCGGCTTGTCTAGCACGCATGTACAACACGGAATCCCCTATGTGCTGGTGCTGCGGCTTACACGCCGGTTCCCTTAGGCACATTTTCTGGGACTGCCCCACACTGGTGCGGTATTGGCGGAGAGTGGTGGAGATAATAACGGTGATCCTGTCAAAACCACTACCATTCATGCCAGAATGTTACCTCCTACACCTGTCCCCATCCTGTTCTCTGCAAGCCAAAAGGTGGTGGTCATACACTTGCTGCTGGCGGCAAAAACCAGTATTGCAGGCCACTGGAAAAGTATTAATGTGCCCTCCCTGGCAGAGGTGTGGAATAGGGTGGAATCCACATGTGAATACGAATGCATGGCACATAGACTTAAAGGCAAAGTGGAGAGCCACTATAAAAACTGGGCCAGCTGGCTAGATAACCGCCAAGCGTTAAAACCCCCATAGAGCCAAGAAGGGCACGAACACTCAATACCTCAACATCCTCGTCCTTGAGCCCACTCGTTCCCTTATACATTCTCAATAGACACTTAACTAAACTATGCTCAAGCAGGGTCTACACACACACGCAACCAGTTGGGTTTCAGTTAACTACTCGTTTTATTTTTATTTATTTTTTATTTTATTTATTATTTATTTTTAGTTTTTAGTTTTAATGTTATTTCCCCTGTATTAAGTCTGTTACACAAATACCCACCCAATATGAAGATGGTATTAAACAGTCAACAATACAAAGAAACACAAACAAATGAACCTAACTGACCCCTGGAACGGGGCCACAGACACCAGGGTACCACTCAAGCGAGATAAGGCACTCAAACAAAACGAAACTGCATCCCATCACAGATAGGGAGGAAAATAGGTCAGGGAGATACCGGCAGAGTACAGAGATGACAGGGCACACTTTCCGAACCATCACCTACCCTACGTGACGACAATGCTGGTAGCTCATGCCCACCTGCTGTACCGAGGGGAACACGGCAGAGCATTTGCACGAAAGAGTTATAACATGAGCTCTATTGTATGCTGCAATAATTAGCCCGGTCCTGTCTCAAAAATGTTGAAAAAATGTCTGCATGATAAGTAGTCTGTCCGAACACACGACTGTACCCTGGATAAACACACCGACCGAAACAGATATAAGTAAACCTGTATATCCCATGTACTGACCATATTGGATGTACTACCCTTCATGTTTTGTATGTATCTTACAAAGCTGCACAAACTTCATGTTATTCCATCCCTCCCTTTTTCTTTCTGCATCCCCAATTGTCATTTATAATCTTCTGAAAATTTTTATAAAAATCAAACATTGAAAAAAAAAGAATGCATGGTGATATAGTCTTTTTTAGCATGACAATGAGTTATCATGGAGCATCTACAATACTACAGGTGTGTGAAAAGACTAGTGATTGACAAGGACTGACTATGATTTGCAGTGGAGTAAATCACATGTTTGTTAACTGGAAATGGTTGGCTTACTTCTCATAAAAGCATGCAAGGGGTGATAGGTGCTGTAATGGGGAAACAGTGGCTGTAATTAATGAGTTAGGGGCTAGGAGCTATATTGGGGGATAGTGGCTGTAGTGGGGGATAGGGACTGTAGTGGGGATAAGGGCTGTAGTAGAAGGGCTAAGGGCTGTAAATGGGGGGTTAGGAAATGTATTAGGGGATATGGGCTGCATTGTGGGAGAGGGGCTGTAGTGGGGGATAGCAACTCTAGTAAGAGAATAGGGGCTGTAGTGGGGTGATATGGGCTGAAGTTTGGATGAATGGGCTGTAGTGTGGGGGATATGGGCTGCATATAGGGGGTAGGGACTGTAGTGTGAGATAGGGGCTGCAGTGAGTAGTAAGGGAGCTGTAGTATAAAGCAAGAGGCTTTAGTAGGATTGTTAGGGGCTGTAGTAAGAAGTAAGGGGCCTTAGTAGGGGAGGTTAGGGGCAGGAGTAAGGGGCTTTAGTAAGGGGTTAGGGGCTATAGTGGGGGTTTAGGGGTGTAGTAAGGAGTAAGGGGCTTTAGTAAGAAAGGTTAATGGCTGTAGTGGGGGTTAGGGGTGTAGTAAGGAGTAAGGAGCTTTAGTAGGGGAAGTTAGGGCCTGTAGTAAGGTGTAAGGGGCATTAGTAGGGGGTTAGAGGCTGTAGTGGGGGTTTAGGGATGTTGTAACGCGTAAGAGGCTTTAGCAGGTCTGTTAGGGGCTGTTGTGGGGGTTAGGGGTGTAGTAATGAGTAAGAGGCTTTAGTAGGGGAGGTTAGGGACTGTAGTAGAAAGTAAGGGGCTCTTGTAGAGGGTTAGGGGCTGTAGTGGGGGTTTAGGGCTAAAGTAAGGAGATTTAGTAGGCGTGTTAGGGGCTGTAGTGGGGGCTTAGGGGTGTAGTAATGAGTAACTGGCTTTACAAGGGGGTGCTAGGGGCTTTAGTAGGGAAGGTTAGGGGCCCTAGTGTATGGTAAGGGGTGTATTAGGGCATAGGGGCTGCACTTGGAGGGCTGAAGAAAAATAAAAACTAGTGTACTTTGGGTCAGGGAACGGGGGAATCCTGTTCTTTGTTGGTCCAGTTGGAGTTGTCCTGCCGTGCAGACAGTTCCTTCCAGCATGTGTACCAAAAAAACCAAGTAAAACAGGCGCTAACCAAATTTCTACAATAAATCTTAATAAATGTGTTAAAAAACACCTTTCTATGTGATTATATATCTGCAACCTTAAAAGTGCAAATAACTCACAAAACACTTAAAATATCAACAAAAACAAAAAAGCTGCGCTGTGTCTTTAAGACAATGTAAATATTTTTCTGAAAGTGCAGTTAAAGTGCAATATAAAATAGTATTGTGCAATATAACATCTGTATAAAATCATGATGTCTTAAAAGTGTAAAACCATTTGTGCTCACCATAAAATAAAAGAGCACTTACAATATTCTTAACTCTTATAGTAGATGTTCCTCTCCAATGTTCAGCGTATATACAATGTAAACAAAGGAAAAAAAGAAAAGATATATAGTGTAATACAGTAGGGTAATATCTTATATAGTGTAAAAAGATAGAATCCCCACTCACAAGTCAGGAGTAGAAAAGTCTGCTCTAGCTGTATTCGCGTGAAATATCACCTCCCACTCCGTCTTCCTCCCTTTAAACCTGAACAGTGTCCTTTTGGTTTTCGCCGCCGGCTTGGCGTTACCACGGGCTGCAGGTTTATGAATATTTTGTGGAGGCGGAGCTTTGTACGGGACGTGACGGCCGGATGTGGCATGACGACGTGTTTTGCCTGCAATGGGCTTCCTCAGATCACACTCCCCTTTGCTGCTGTCATCCTTCTAAATCTCCCACAACGGGCGTATTCTTTCAAAGTCCATAAAATCATTGACTATCGTCAAACTGCTTATGTAAAATAGTCTCCATATTGAAATGTCATCACCTAAACATTAAACCAGATATCCAAATACAAATGCTAATACATTCCTAATTCAAATGGGAAAACACTAGCATACTACATTATCAGTAAATTTATTCTAAAACTCTTAAAAAATAAAATCTGCTAATCATAAAATTATGGGAACCTGCTATTTATGGAAGGAAAAGTGAAAGACATTAGTATTATACCTAAAAATAGAACATTTATTATAACAATATCATATAAAAAAAAAACTATTTATATAAAATATGTTTCTAGACAAAATATTATAATAACTTATAGGCAGACTATATAATAAAATCCATTGAAAATTATAAAAAAAATATACAAATGAAATTCTATATTAAGCCCCTTAGGCTGCAATGTTCCTAGTCTATATACCCATCTCATTTCCTCTTTACCGCCAACAGATGGTCCAGGATTTTTTAACTGTTTGAATCCCTAAGAAAATAAACCACTCGGGTCTTTCAGTTCCTTCCAGCAGCCAACGCCGCTGGGGTAAGTATCAGGGGTGGGGCCTATTGCTGCCCATGCACTTCTATCTACAACTGGTGTAGATAGAAGGGCAGCAGCGAAGCAGGGCCATTGGAAGTGCTCTCATCGTGCTGCACTTCAATCTTGGTGGGGGGGGGGGCAATTGCCACTGTGGGACCCATCAATGTAAATGTCGAACTGTTTGCTCATCTGGAGAATCATCTTCTCCGTGTGAGCAGTATGCTCTTTGCATTGAGTGACAGTGCAGGACTTAGCTCACTGGCAATTAGCAGACACTCTGAGCCAATGAACTGGACCTGTACAGCATGGCTTAGCTCAGAAGTACTAACAGAAGCACATAGCAGGAGGTATTAGCAAATGGTTTGACTACATACATTGAAAAGGGCACCAGGGCATTCCTGACAACATAACTACAACACTCTCCTGCAGTGGTTATGGTGCTTGAAGTGTTCATTTAAGTTAGCATGTAGAAAGAACACATGAGGTACAGAAAGATATAACTGGGTTTGAAACCTTTAAACGGGAATTGACAATTGCAAATGAATCAGTAAAAATATCTGTACAGCATTGAGAACAGAGTTAATTTGATCTTTTAATATCTCTTAACCAAAACTACTTTTAGGACTTTTTGATTTAACACACAGTCAGTCATTGCCTTCAATACAATTATGAAGGTTATACGTATTATGGTAATGTTTGGTAACTTTGGAGGGCACTTTCAAGAGTGACAAGAACATGATTTGATTCCATTAATATTATACTAACAGAACTAGTTATCTGTTGATAATAAAAGGAATATTGCTCCAAAATAAACATGCCTAATCAAAAGGTTGGTGGAAAATTAGTTAACGCGATAATGTGAAGGGGCTGAAACAATGAAGGACAGTGAATTTCAGGAATATATAAGTTGATGCTGGTGATCCCAAAGGTGGCCTGAGTTGTGAATTTGACCAGTGTCAGTAACCATGAAGTGGGTAATCCTTGCACTGGTTTGTCTCCAGCTGTCAGAGGGACTAATCAGGTTAGTAATATAATAATGAATTTCTATACTTATGTAAAGAATATATCAAGTTAAAAAATTTTGGGAATAGCCTTTTCTTCAACATTCTACTTTACATACAAGACATCATAGAAATATTATATCAAACCACATTCACCACTCTGTAATCAACAGTTAAAGATCTGTTTATGCAGTGAATTATGAAAACAGATATTAATTGGTATACAGTTTTAAGTTGCTTCTAGTATTGTCTTTGGAAATGTAACATATATTTGTCTTTGACTCACTCCTACTGTATGAGATCCCAATAGCCTATTTCAACAAATATACAACTTCTTACACTGGTACATCCATGCACATGTACATATTTTATAGCTTTGAAGTATTTATTTCCATTGTGTGGAATTTTTCCAGCCTTAAAGGATCACTATAGGGTCAGGAACACAAACATGTATTCCTGACCCTATAGTGTTAACACCACCATATAGCCCCCCTGGGTCCCTCATGCCTCCATAAATTTAGCAACATCTTGCTGTACTTTAAGCCTGAAGCTGTAACTCTGCATGCTGTTAGACTAAAAAAAACAAGCAATCTGCTGACATCATTAAAAGTGGTGGCCTGATCCAATCACAATGCTTCCCCATAGGATTGGCTGAGACTGACAAAGAGGCAGATCAGGGGCAGAGCCAGCATGATTCAAACACAGCCCTGGCCAATCAGCATCTCCTCATAGAGATGAATTGAATCAATGAATCTCTATGAGGAAAGTTCAGTGTCTGCATGCAGAGGGAGGAGACACTGAATGTTTGGATGCATTTTAGGCAGCCATGACCCAGGAAGGATCTCTAACAGCCATCTGAGGAGTGGCCAGTGAAGTTATCACTAGGCTGTAATGTAAACACTGCATTTTCTCTGAAAAGACAGTGTTTACAGCAAAAAGCCTGAAGGTAATGATTCTACTTACCAGAACAAATTCAATAAGCTGTAGTTGTTCTGGTGACTATAGTGTCCCTTTAAATATATAATTTTACCTATTTGTGTTTGAACATTGTCTTTTTAACACTTCTCTTATGTATGCAGAGAATAAGTTGGGTATGACGTTAATGATAAGGATTAGGAGGAGTAGATATTTGTGTTATAAATTCGGGTTAGGTTAGAGTTAAATTGAGTCATTTGGGTTAGGCAGTACAAGGTAGGGCAAGGAAATATAGAGTAAGCTTTTAGGGTATGCCAGGTAGGGTACAGTATTAAGGAGAGGAGTTAGGAGATAACAAGAGTAGTCAAGGGTATCATGAACAGTTATCATTAGGGTATAGGAAAATAAATGAATGTTAGAGTGAGGCTTAGGGAGTAGGGTGATTAGGAACACAAAATGCCAGTTAGAATAAGATAATAAGGTGAGGAATTGGAAAATTGGAATTGGAAAAAATAATGCCAGTAAGAATAAGATAATAGAGTTAGGTGTTAAAAGGTAAGTAGTTAGGGGAAAGGGATAGTAATTACTTTAAGATGACCAGGTAAGATCAGAGCATAGGATGTAAAGTTAAGGAACAATATAGTAATAGACTCCCTACTTAGGTCATAGACTCCCCTCACAATGGAATAAAAAGCATTGCCGCGCTGGTCTCCCCTCCATGGCTAAGACCACCAATCTTGACGCTCTCAGCCAATCCAATTGTTTCCCATAGGAAAGCATTGGGGGGCATTTGCGGATGCGTGGCAAAAAAGCAGTGCTGTGCCAATCAGCATCTCTTCGAAGAAATGCACTGAATCAATGCATCTCTATGGGGAGCTTTCAGCTACAAAGCAAGCACCTTCAGTTGCCATCTGAGTGATTGCCAATAGCGTTGTTACTAGGCAGCAATGTAAATACTGACTTTTCTCTGAAAAAACAGTATTTTCATTGCTTAGCCTGCTGGGATATGCTACAGACACCAGAACTACTACATTAAGCTGTAGTGGTTCTGGTGACTACAGTATACATTTAAAGTTGGAATGAGGTATTATGGAATACAGTTATATGTTCAATTTAGGAAAAAAAGGGAGAGGTTAGAGAATTCAGAAATATGTTAATGGTGGCAAAAACTACTTACTAAATTACATATTTAAAACCACGGCATGAAGATAGAAATATAGAAATAGCCCTCAGTAATTACCTTCTCTGGGAGGTACAGCACTCCCTCTAGAAAACCCAAAAGTCATCAATACCTCCTCTGGTCAATTAATTGCATTTGATACACACTCAATTAAATTATGCAAGAGCACAATTCAGTCTAATTCTATTTATGTTTGAACAGCAATCTATTCTGTAGGTAAAATATTGTAATTGCTGTTATGGTTAAATGTCTGATGTATTCCCCATTTGCTGTCCTCGTGTCCAGAGTCCCTCTGACAAAAACAAAATCAATCCGAGAGAAAATGAGGGAGAAAGGTGTTCTCAAGGAGTTTATGAAGACACACAAGAGAGACCCAGCCATGAAATATAGCTATAACCACAAATTCGACTTTGCCGTGGCCTATGAACCCATGTACATGGATGTAAGTAATTTACTAACAAACAAGAACAGATTAAGCATCATGTGAACAAAGCACATTTTTATAATTGCTATAACACATATTGGACCAGTTAATTTTATTATGCTAAAATAAATATTTGTCCTTTTACATAGGGGATTTGTATCTAGCGAAATTTCTGCAGGTTTCTAATAATCAATACCATATTAAATATTGATATCAACGGCATTAACTGGTTTGAAGTGGGTTTTACCATCATCATACTAAAGAAGCCAGAGAATTCCCTTTTATTGTAATAACTTGAACAAAATTGTTAAAGGATCTGATTCAAAATAAATTTAATTGTTAAAGATTTACTAGTAGCATAGTACATTTGTAATGACTCTAATGCAATAAAAGTTTTAAGTTTTGAGCTACACACTTTTCTTTGAACATTAAATAATATAATCATAGTGTGGTTTCACCATAAACTTCATAGTTGGGAACTCTTTAGCCATGGATATACCCTTCCTTATTAGAGAATGTATACCATTTGCAGCGTCTAAGAATGGAAGAGCAGAATCTCAGTATCAGTATGTGAGTGAATTGTTTTACATTTTGGAAACACGCAATAGAATATTTGTGATCAATTAAGATAACAGGATATATATATATAAAAAATTCATAGATCACACCATTAGGCAACTGCCATGTATTAAAGATACACAATCTAATTATTTAATTGACTGCCTCCTTCTAAAGGGCTTATCTACATTTGAGAACACTTTCCCATTGAATAACGCAAAATTTCATTTTACTAATTGGTTTAATTTCATTCTTAGGCTTGTTACTATGGACAGATCAGTGTTGGAACCCCTGCACAGAACTTCATGGTTCTCTTCGACACAGGGTCATCCAACCTCTGGGTGGCTTCCACATACTGCCAGAGCCAGGCCTGTCGTGAGTCACCATAGACTTCTAAATTGCACTCATAATCATACACAAAATTTGTGTAAAATCTTCCTACAAAGATTACGTTCTTTGTAAAATTACCCACAGAGCACCACTGCATAGTTTTTTTTTTTTACCAAATATTAAAAAAAAAAAAAACAGTTGAAGTATGGGATTGGCAAAGTCCTAATATTTGTCCCTATCATGTAAACAGCACCACTGAATCTGGATTTGAT
Organism: Pelobates cultripes; assembly: GCA_933207985.1. Lineage (NCBI taxonomy): Eukaryota > Metazoa > Chordata > Amphibia > Anura > Pelobatidae > Pelobates > Pelobates cultripes. The sequence continues at coordinate 133,911,658 of OW240912.1, forward strand.
TAAAACAAGAAGCGATTTGCAATAGATTTTTTAAATATATCATTTTGTTGTGTACATGCTATGTTCTTGAATCAACAATTTTGAAAAGTTGATTTCCTTGTAGGAACACAGCCAACCTCCATAATGTTTACATTAACCTTTAAAAATGGCCACATCCCAGAATTCCTAATATTATGTTTATTAATATGTATTTGTGAAACAAACAAATCACACAATTTCATTATCATTAGGTTTCAGTGTGATCATAATGCACAGTAAAATACACAATATGAATTAATTAGGGAATTTGGCTAAGTAATGCCCCAATTTAATAACACAGTTTAGTACACATGCAACTCAATGCACTTCTGCAGTCAGAGGTCTATTACAAGCTGACTTCTGTACTGGTGTTTTTGAATTGTTTAACCTGGAGTGGGATTTATTGGTTGTGGTTTGCTCGGCTGTTGACCAACCAATATGATAATTTCTCTTGTTTCCGTGCAAATAATAAAAATATAGGTCGATTTTTTTGAAGTTCGGTTTGTGAGAGCAGTGACTAAGTTGTTTAAAATGTAGTATCTAAGAGAGCTTAATAGTCAGCTTTCTCATAAAATATCAACATATACTACAAATCAGGTGTGTCCTTAGGAAAAGGCAAAGAGGTCTACCGACCCCACTCCATATATGTGGGGCCCACTGTTAAGCTGGTGCTTTTTTATATTTACTTGTCTCAACAAGGAATGCTATAACAAGCCATTGCGTTTGTGGAGCTGCTATGATCAAAGGGATTGTGTCTCTCCGAATTGCCTTAGAAAACATATTAGGAATGGGAAAAAAAAGATAAAAGAAAGGATAGAAATAGGACTTGCCACCCACTCACTCGTTTACCCTCTTATCACTCACTCACTCACACTCAATCAATCAATCACTCACTTACCTACTCACTCTATATAACAATAAGTTTAAGGGTAGAGCAAGAAGCTATTTCTCCAGTGAAAATCAAAACATTTTAAATGCTTTTTTGAATATGAATGTGTTTTCCTTTCTTTTCTTAGAGAACCACCCATTGTTTAACCCTAGCCAGTCCTCCACTTACACCACCAACAATCAGGAGTTTTCCATGCAGTACGGAAGTGGAAGTCTCACTGGTGTCTTTGGCTATGATACTGTAACAGTAAGGATTTTATTTTGTATTCTTTTGTATATTTCTAGCTCTAGAACTTGGAACTTTCTGTTTCATAGTCTTTACTTATACAGTTATGAACTATTTGTATAGTTTGTTCAGTTTTTAAATAGAAGTTGAAAAAAACCCAAAAAACGTGTAGCTAACCAGTGGTTGAACTGGGTACTGTGCAAATCACAGTTTCTGATTGGATGCTGACATTGCATGCTCATTGAATATGCGTGGATTTGTCAGTGACTGTCTTTTGATGATATGAAAATTGTGGTGCCAGCATAACATTGTTACGTGCCAAAGAGACCAGAGGTTGCAGCCTGCATATGTCGACTTAAACCCCTCCTAAAGCCATGCCTATACCATGCCCTTAGTTCAATATTAAACCCCAATGTGTTCTGTAAATCGCATTCTGACACCAAATATTTTATTGAATTCAGAGTATTACATAAACCTATATTTAATCCAAAGCCATGCTGTACTAACCCTTAACCCCAAATGCATTAAATGTCTCAACAAGGAATGCTATAACAAGCCAGGAAAGGTTAAAGGATCTTAACATGTATAGCTTGGAGGAAAGGTGAGACAGGGGAGATATGATAGAAACATTTAAATATATAAAGGGAATCAACACAGTAAAGGAGGAGACTATATTTAAAAGAAGAGAAACTACCACAACAAGAGGACATAGTCTTAAATTAGAGGGACAAAGGTTTAAAAATAATATCAGGAAGTATTACTTTACTGAGAGGGTAGTGGATGTATGGAATAGCCTTCCAGCTGAAGTGGTAGAGGTTAACACAGTAAAGGAGTTTAAGCATGCATGGGATAGGCATAAGGCTATCCTAACTATAAAATAAGGCTAGGGACTAATGAAAGTTTTTAGAAAATTGGGCAGACTAGATGGGCCGAATGGTTCTTATCTGCCGTCACATTCTATGTTTCTATGTTTCTATGTTTCTACACACATTAATACCCCCACAGAGTGCTGTATAATTAAAAATGGTCCATTAATGTGGCACTGTTACAAATGATAAAATTGGAGGTGTCATTTTTTACAGGGGACTCGGAACTACTAATCAAATGGTGGCAAAATTAGACCTTGGGTTTTTTAGGATTCCTCTTGAGTACAACAGTTGCAGATAAATATACTTTATTGTTGGAAGGAAATTATAGTAGTAAATTGAAAATAATATTTTAATTGGATTATGCTAATATTTGTATGACAAGCACTATAACCACTAGATTTGGTGCTGAATTTTAATGGTTTGACTTCTTACCTGGGTCTACCGGCATTGCTGTCTATTTTCATTGCAGGGCTTATCTCATTGGCTGAGAGTGTCAGTTGATCTTTACATTTTAGGCTGCCAGCTGGTTCAGAGCACTTCTCTGTTTTTCACAGGTACAAGGTTTGACCATCACAAACCAAGAGATTGGTCTGAGCATCAATGAGCCCGGCACCAACTTTGTCTATGCTGGTTTTGAGGGTATCTTTGGCATGGCTTACCCTGCACTGTCTGCAGGTGGTGCTACCACTGCCATGCAAGGCATGCTGCAACAAAATCTGCTTACCAACCCCTTATTTAGTGTCTACTTAGGAAGGTAAGTAAACTTCCTCAGAGCTTCTACTTCACATCCTTATAATTTCTAAATAAGACCGCCCACTTTTTATGAATAAATAATGTAACAACCTGAGGTGGATGGGAAGTATCCCAGGTTGAAGTTGTGGTTTTCAATTGTTGTCACTAGTTTGGTCACTCGTTCCTTACTCACGTGCCAGGCGACCAGCTGGAGAGAGTGGCATGCAGAGTAATTCACTAACCCAGGCATATCACTACTGGTAGAGTGACAGAATTTCGACAGCCATGAATTGCAGCTTCAGCTCAGAAATATGTGTTTCTGTATGCGTCTTTCGTATGTGTTTGTCAGTGTTTGTGTCTATGTGTTTGTATGGTTGGACTGCCAAAGAACAAACAATATCTGGCACTCCAGCTGTTGTGGAACAAACCTTCAAGCAGTGAAACATGTTTTAGGGGAAGGTAATTCCACACCAGTGCTCTAAAAACCATCAGTAAACCACTTAACCTGTGGTCTTATGGTTTATTATTCTGTTTCCAGAACCCCATAATGGCATTATTTCCCTAAATAAATACTATACCGTTATGTTTCCCTACACTATCTCTTTCCACTACTTCCTTTATTCTCTCACACACATTGTGTAAATGTAATTTCCTGATAAAATCTTTAAATCCTTAGTTAGCTGATCCATGATAGGTAATTTCAACTTGTTACATCCATTATCATGAGTTATGACACCATATATATATAATGGTCATCCATATAACGGGTTTTGTACAAACACTATAGTGCTTAACACATTGCTAATCAATAACCTTATTTGGAATGTTGTAATTGTTTTCAGCCAATCAGGAGAGGTCATCTTTGGAGGAGTCGATAGTAGTTTGTACACTGGTCAAATATACTGGGCCCCTGTCACTCAGGAGCTGTACTGGCAGATTGCCATTGATGCGTAAGTAACTGCTAGAAAACCAAAATAAGTAAATTAATGTGAAACTGGAGTAATCGGGAGTACTCAGGATTATTTTTTTCCTACAGCTTCTCAGTCAACGGACAGGCCACAGGATGGTGTAGTCAGGGCTGCCAGGCTATGGTGGATACTGGAACCTCCCTGCTCACTGTACCACAGCAGTTTATGGGCACTCTTCTCCAGTACCTGGGAGCCGAGGAGACCCAAGATGGGGTAAGAGACTGTTGGGAAGAAGACAGATGATGAGGTTGTCTAATTTTATTTATACTTTCAAATGTTTATATATGCTTTTTAGTTATTTGCTGTTTGGATAATTCTTTAGATCAGTGGTTCCCAATCCAATCCTCATGGATCACTAACAATCCAGGATTTATGTATTTTCCTGGTTTATTCCAATGGTGATAATGACAAAACCTGGACTGTTGGTGGGTCTTGAAGACTGGTTTGGGAAACATTGCTTTAGATAAAAAACTCACTGTTCGGCGGCAAACAAAACATATATTCTAAAATGAATATATTAGTGGTAAAGTGCTAATGTTTGTGGAGAATCTTAGCATATAAAAATACACTTTACCTTTTCAGGATACCAAGTCTGAAACTTAAAAAAACATGGTTGATGTTTATGCGTCTTTATGACTGTCAAAGCGTATGGTTGTCTCTTGACTTTATTTAAATGGACAGTTTAGGCACCAGAACCACTACAGCTTAATGAAGTGCAAAAAGACTGTCCATGATGGTTGAACAGTGTAGACACTGCCTTTTCTGAATAAAAGCAGTGTTTACAAAACTGCCTAACATCAACTTTTAGTGTAACATATAGAAACAATGTAGAGGGGGAAAATGGCGCTAAAATATAATATAAAAAAACAAATGACTCAGTGAAGCTAAAAAAAAAAAATCTCCCAAGTGCTTTGTCACAAAAAACACTTAATACATACATAGGAATAGGATAATTAACAAGGTGATCGCGCACACAATGGTAAAGGATGCTCTTGATATACGATGGCTGGTATATCCTATGCAGTGTAAATATAAAAAATCATCATAGAGCAATATGTACACTTAAAATTGATAAATAAGAGTAAATTGGAACACTCACAATGTTTAGAGCCCTTTTGAGTTGCTCTAACCTGTGCAGGCATTTCATCAATTAAATGATGCAAAGGTATATTCCTCGCCTGGTCCTCCAAAGTCAGCGGATATCTTTCGTTTGGAAATCAGGAACCAGGTAAGTATAGTTCAAAACTTTTATTGGAAAAGAAAATAAGCAAAACGTGTTTCGACCATAAAATGATTTGGGACTGTGATATAATTTTGTGTTTATGTTATTTCTATTTGCAGTTCCTGGTGAATTGTAATAGTGTGCAGAACCTACCTACAATCAGCTTTACAATCAATGGAGTCCAGTTCCCTATCCCACCATCTGCTTATATTCTCCAGGTACCTGATTCCCATCATTCTGCTACTTCCTACATGGACTCTTTGATGTTGGGAACATACAGAGGAGAGACCTAAGGGGAAAATAATTGTAACAGATGTATATACAGTTTACCATTGTGCTTTAATGTAGTAGTGATAACTAGAGGTATACCTAGATTTCATGGCATTCGCGGTGGACACGTATTTTGGTACTCCCCAAAAACTTCATTTTTTTTTTGTCTCACTCTGCAACCCCCTAACTACTTTTTGTTAGTTAAATCACATGCACCTACTCACAATCATATAGTTACAGGGGCACATATACACAGCTAAGTACATACACACAGACTTACAGACACATACTCATACACAAACATTCATATTCTCACAGACTCATATCCACACACCGATACATATACAAACATCCATATATTCACAGTGACTCATACACACACGGTTAATCTTTCTTCTATATGTTGCATCAACCGTAAATGTGTGTGTATATCTATATATATCAATTCCATTTTCTAATAAGATCTAATCTTCAGTTTTCATAAAGATGCAAACATTTAATCACTTCAGAATTATTCACTATATTTCTGAATGGACAAAATCTGGTGAATATGGTCAATTATTATATTTACTAATCTTATTCTGGTTGGAATTTAGCCAACCCGACTTAATCTGCACTAATCAGCCGTATGCATTTTGTGTCCAGATTAAAAACAGTCCTTTTCGCATCCAAGCCCTCTACAAAGTATAGTATAGTAAAGCTTACAGCAGTGCAAGGGTTAACTATGTGGTCGCTGGCCAAAGCTTGATAGCCAGCAACAGATTAAAATTTTAAAAATCCACATATTTTCTAAACCACCCTTATGCCCACACTTGCTATGAGAGGCACATCTACTAAACTGGGCAGCCATTGTCCATCATCATTTGGTCTTTATGAAATCCAGACCATATTCAGACTCATTCGAAGCTCCCAGACATTGTTAAATAGATTGAACACCTTCCAGTTTTTGCATTCCGAATGGCCCTGTACAGCAATGAGTGGCCATTCAGAGTTTAGTTAATAAACCTGCTGTGCCTGCTAATTCCCTAGCATTGTGTTTTTTACAGTAAAGATTTAGATCCGCTGGCAGAACTCAGCTACTCTCAGCAGCCTGCTTGCCTGATACACATGATAGGAAATCATGGATCATTAAAGGAACACTATAATGTTGGAATGCAAACATGTATTCCTAACGCTATAGTGTCATGGTCCATATTTAGATTCACCACCCGTAAAAAAAAAAGAGAGAAAAGGTTTTACTTGCCAAGACTCACTTGGTGTTACCACCTGCATTTCCTTCAGTGTTAATTTTGGCGGCATATTTCAATTAAGTTTTAGTCATAGTCTTTTGACTAAAAAGCCATTTTAGTTTTAGTCATCTGAATTGTTTTAGTCTACTAAATCTCCAGTAGATATTCTAAAATCGAATGGGTTTAGTTAAAGGCTGTCTCTTTTGCCCCTTCCCCAGCCCCTCTGTGTCTCTTTGTGTCGTCACAGCACCTCTAGGTGTCTCTCTCCCAAGCCCCGGTCTGTCTCTTTGGCCCCTTCCACAGCCCCTCTGTGCTGTGTTAATTTTGGCAGCAAATTTCAGTTTGGTTCTAGTCATAGTCTTTTGACTAAAAAGCCATTTTAGTTTTAGTTGTATTTTAGTCATCTGAATGGTTTCAGTTTTAGTCTAGTTTTAGTCGATGAAATCTCAAACATTTCAGTCGACAAAATTAACACTGATCTCCTTCTGCAACATAATTCTGTAGATGTTGCTTTTGCGATGATTGTTCTATTGGGCAGACTAGATGGGCCGAATGGTTCTTATCTGCCGTCGCATTCTATGTTTCTATCCAATGCTCCTCCTCGTGCGGCGAGCACTGCACACGTGTTTAATGATATGTTTCTCACAGGGAAGCATTGAATGTAATGCTTTGCTTTGAGCTGCATTTAACAACATGTGGCTGTCAGACAGCCACTATACGCAATGCTTTAGATAGAAAGTCTAAAACGAATGGGCCAAGGCACCCTGCCTTTAGTGGTCATTTAAACTGACTTCGAAGCACAACTGATTTTAGCAACATTGCAGCTGTTTACACTGCTTTGTGAATTAATGTGATTGCTATTAATTAGCATCATTCCAGCTTGTCCCTATCCTAACGAGGTCTCCCTACTTGTCTTTTATAATTGTGCATACACTGCAACTTTATTGGGTCTCAGTAAATGCAAAATCAGTTTTACTGTTGAATTTCAAAGTTTAGGCCAAAGTAGCTGAACTTAAAAACATCTAAATTAGATAATTAATTACGTTTAATTAATATGTCCTAAAATGACGTGCCTTTTTTTTTTTTTTTTACTTATTTGCTCTTTATTTCCCCAGAATAATGGATACTGCTCAGTTGGGGTAGAAGTGACTTACTTGCCATCTCAGAATGGACAACCCTTCTGGATTCTGGGAGATGTCTTCCTCAGAGAATACTACTCCATCTACGATATGGGCAACAACCAAATGGGCTTTGCTCAGGCTGCATAAACAGCATGTGTAACAATGTAGAGAATACTGAAAGAAAAGCATAGCAATCGTAATCATTTTACCAGTCACCAAAATGAATATTGCCAATCGACAAGTCCTGTAAGGTCTCCTATTGTTCACATATCTCCTATGCAGCTTTGTGATAACCCCATGGCCCCTTTAACTGGGGGTTCATTATAAATATTGAACCCGCATACCTCCGTGTGGCTCACAAACTCATCATTGCAAGCCATGCACATTCAATATGATGTTAAATGTCTGTGGGCTTTTTGCATACAATACACTATACTACAATAATTCACATTTACACTCCTGAAAAATCTGTTTCATCAAATAAAGCGTGACAGTGAAAAGGTATAATTCAATGTGTATGTCATTTATTTGTTAGGGTCTATATGTTTCAAGGACATTTTATATGTTTCTAATATATTTACAATATTGGTAATGATTGAGTGCCAACCACTTGGGGTCACCAAAGTTTACCAGCTGGAGCTATCTTATTTCTTGAAAATGTGCGTGAACATCCATCTGAACATTTTGTATACTCTGTTGTACCATTAACTCGTGCATTCGTTTAGTTCTAGAAAGAAAGGAATTAAAATAAATCTATTTCCCAATAACACTACCTTCACTAAACACTACCCTGCAGTTTGTTTAAAAGCATATATCTTATATGTTACATGCATCCCAAGTATCTCATTTTAGAAGGGGGAATCCCTATTTTGGGTCAAATCTCTCTTTTCAGTCCTAATGAACCTCTTTTCTAGGAGCTCCATATTTTTGGTGTATCTGCGTGTATAACAGAACTCCTCAGTAAATTCACAGGCACAGTCTGTTCACTTTAGGTTTACCATAAAGTGAACATGCAACTCACTAGGGCGTGAGATCAACAAAATTAAAAATATGAAGAAATAAAATTCAATATAATGCTTTACATTACATATAAATGATAACCACATAACATAACTGCCAAAGAAAAATGACTCTTTAACATGAGGTTTTACTTTAACCTAACTGTAACAGTATTATCCACCTGATTAGTTAATATTCAGAAATTACTGAGAAATAAGATATAAATATACTTCATTGGTTACTTTACTAAAAGGGGTACTGTAGTTTCCTTCTAAAAACTTTTTCCACACTTAAAGGAACATTATAATGTCAGTAATGCAAACATGTATTCCTGGCACTACAGCGTTGGTGGGACTGTTTAGGTGACTTGCCTCGCTCCGATCGTGTGTTTCGGAGCACCTTTTTTTCCATGCCGTGTCAGTCTCGCCGCGGCTGGCCCCACCTCCATGGCTGAGCTCATCAATTTTGATGATCAAGGCCAAGCAAATGCTTTCACATAGACAGACAGATATAACTTCATTCTAAGTGTATTTTGATATAAATATATATATATATATTAACATCAAAATACAGTTAGAATAATACTACATATATATATATATATATTTTATTTCATTTAGTTTTAATTAATTATTATTTAGTTTTTATTATTAATATTGCCATTTATATAGCGCCAACAGATTCCGTAGCGCTTTACAATATTATGAGAGGGTGGATTTAACTATAAATAGGACAATTACAAGAAAACTTACAGGAACGATAGGTTGAAGAGGACCCTGCTTAAACGAGCTTACAGTCTATAGGAAGTGGGGTATAAAACACATTAGGACAGGAAATAGCAATCAAATAAGGTAGGAGTGATGCAGAGCTCGTGGAGAGAGTAGAGTGCTGCCCTTAAGGAGAGAGCAAGAGATAGGTATGTAAGGTAGAGGTTACTCTGGGAGGCCATAAGCTTTTCTAAAGAGATGGCTATTGTGCAGACGTGGCAAAACGCTAAAATTGTTTTGTGCTAATCAGCATCTCTTCATTGCAATGCATTGAATCAATACACCTCTATGGAAATGTTCAGTGTCTCCATGCAGAGGGTGGAGACTGCACACTTTTCTGTGAAAGGCAGTGTTTACATTAAAAAGCCTACAGGGACAGAATATAGGCACCAGAACCACTACATTCAGCTGCAGTGGTTCTAGTGATTATACTGTCCTTTTAACCCTACAGGGACCAGACCGTTTTAAAATTTTCTTATCGTTAAGGACCAGCTGTAATTTTCCTCTTACTCATTTACTGTACCCACACATATTATATACTGTTGTTCTCGCCATTAAATGGTCTTTCTAAATATACCATTATTTTTATCATATCATATAATTTACTATAAAAAAATTATAAAATTTGATGAAAAAATGTAAACAAACACACTTTATCTAACTTTGACCCTTAAAATCTGTTATGCATCTACAACCGCCAAAAAACACCCATGCTAAATAGTTTCTAAATTTTGTCCTGAGTTTAGAAATACCAAATGTTAACATATTCTTAACTTTTTTTTGGAAAGTTATAGGGCTATAAGTAGAAGAAGGACATTGCTGTTTCAAAATATATATTTAAACATTTATCAGTAGTGACATTGTAACTTATCTGTCATAAATCTCTTAATTACACCTCACATGTACATATTTTTTTAAAGTAGTCAACCAAGGGTATGCAATATGCGGTATGTCCAGTCTTTTTTATTAGCCACTTAGTTACAAACACTGGCCAAAGTTAGCATTTATATTTGTTTGTGTGTTAAAAATGCAAAAAACAATTATGAACGCTAACTTTGTTTGCTACTAAAAAAGACTGAACATGCCCCATTTGCAATACCTTGGGTTGTCTTCTTTTGCAAATGGTATGCCATCATGGAGGTAATTCTCATTCCTGGGCTACCATATGCTCTCAAAGGCAACATAACCAATCTGGTAAATTTCAATGTGAAAAAACAGAAAATCAAGCCTTATATTTGGTCCTGTAACTTTCAAATATACTATAAAACCTGTACATGTGGGGTACTGTTATACTCGGGAGGCTTTGCTGAACACAAATATTAGTGTTTTAAAACAGTAAAACGTATCACAACACTGATATCATCAGTGAAAGTCCTCTATGTGTGTAAAAAATTCAAAAAATGTCACTTTCACTGACAATATCATTGCTGTGATATGTTTTACTGTTTTGAAACACTAATATTTGTGTTCAGCGAAGTCTCTCGAGTAAAACAGTACCCCCCATGTACAGGTTTTAGGGTGTCTTGGAAAGTTACAGGGTTAAATATAGTGCTACCAAATTAAATGTTCTTGACATTTGGCCTGGGTTGTCAGGCAGGTCCCCCAAATTGCAATCAATAAAATTACTTAATTATGTAAAAATATTACATAAATATGCATGTAGAATTTCAATATATATATACATATTTATATATTTGAAGGCTACCTGTATATTTATGAAATTATTTTTGTAATGATGTATATGGACATATGTATATTTCGTATTATTTTTATATACATAGACAGACAGATATAACTTCATTCTAAGTGTATTTTGATATAAATATATATATATATTAACATCAAAATACAGTTAGAATAATACTACATATATATATATATATTTTATTTCATTTAGTTTTAATTAATTATTATTTAGTTTTTATTATTAATATAGCCATTTATATAGCGCCAACAGATTCCGTAGCGCTTTACAATATTATGAGAGGGTGGATTTAACTATAAATAGGACAATTACAAGAAAACTTACAGGAACGATAGGTTGAAGAGGACCCTGCTTAAACGAGCTTACAGTCTATAGGAAGTGGGGTATAAAACACATTAGGACAGGAAATAGCAATCAAATAAGGTAGGAGTGATGCAGAGCTCGTGGAGAGAGTAGAGTGCTGCCCTTAAGGAGAGAGCAAGAGATAGGTATGTAAGGTAGAGGTTACTCTGGGAGGCCATAAGCTTTCCTAAAGAGATGGGTTTTAGGGCACTTCTTAAACAATTGAGGACTAGGGGAGAGTCTGATGGCGGTAGGCAGGCTATTCCATAGAAAGGGAGCCACCCACAAGAAGTCCTGCAAGCGTGAGTTGGCCGTACGGGTGCGAGCAGCGGACAGGAGAAGGTAAGGGGCGGAGCGGAGACACCAAGAAGGGGCCTGGGTTGACAGGCAGGTCCCCCAAATTGCAATCAATAAAATTACTTAATTATGTAAAAATAAAACACGTATATATATAATATATATGAACCATTCTAGCCCCAATTATATCTCTTCACAGATCCATATGGATCTGTGAAGAGATATAATTGGGGCTAGAATGGTTCATATATATTATATATATATACGTGTGTAATTTTACTCTAAGTGTATTTTTATATTAATATATTTATATATTAATAAAAAAAATACACTTAGTATGATGTTATATATGAGATACATATATATATATATACATATTATATATAGATATAATATATATATATATATCTCATATATACATATATATATTTTTTATTTTAATTTATGAAACTTTATTTTTTTATTTTAAAACTTTTTTTCACCAGTCAGGGGACTGCCTGTCAGTTCAGGCAGTCCCCCTGCAGGCAGATGCCTGGACGCCTATTGCGGATATGTGATCGCTCTTTTTTAATATATTATTTTATTCTTCACTGAGTACCTCGACACCTCGAGGCACTCAGCACAGGAAGAGCTTTGGAAGCCTGCCTGATGGCTACCGATGCTCTGCCTCACCGCCGGGCGCCACGTGGGTTAGCGATCATCTGGTGGCCCGGCAGTGAGGGGGGGTATTGCTGAATGCCTCAACATCGAGGCATCGCTGCAATACCATCAGAGCGGCTGGAAACGATCATGATCACTTCCAGCGCTCTAATTCGCAGAGGACGTATCAGGTACATCCGAGGTTGTTAACAACCAGTTTTTGTCGTACGTCCGAGGTCACTAAGGGGTTAAATGGTATGACTCTTCTGAAAGCACACTTCATCTAGAGGGATAAGTGCTTAATAATAAGTGCCCCACGGCAATAGTTCCTACCTCTTTGGTTCTGCATGCAATAGTTCCTACCTATTTGCATTAAGTATTGATTTAATTAGTAAAAATCGGGAAAACATAAATACATATAAACTCACGTACAGTAATAATAATCATAGTGATGTGTCTGTAAACTACAATAAACATGTTCAGAAATCAGTCTGTGTTTATAAGATGCATTGTTCTTGCTTTAAATTACATTTTAGTTTCATAAAATGTTATTAGGTCAACTAAATTTGATCAGTACACACCCCTACTCACACCGTTAAAATCAAATTGTCATTCTTTGTCTATCTGAAATGATGGGAGGTATGATTTTGTGATGTGCTATTCTGAAGGGAAGCACTTGAAGGCACACCCTTTACATTGTAGATATTTTAATGTTCAAAATACAGCACTATTTATTCACTAACAATAGATATAACTGCAGAGCATTTAGTGTTCTTTCACAGAATTTGTATATTTGAAATTGTACTCAAGGATTATATTTACCATATACAGCTATGAACCATTTTGAAATGAAACAAAACTGATCTGCCAAAACACATTTCTTTTATTTCTTATGGGATTCATATTCAACTGTAGGTTATAACAGAATGGCACAATCATAAAACAAAACATGGCAACATGAAAACAAATGAAATGATATAAAAAGTCTGCAAACCGTTAGTTCTTAATACTGTGTATTGCCCTCTTTAGCTTCAATGACGGTGTGTAGTCTTTTTTAATATTTGTCTAATTCTTGCAGGTGGTATAGCTGGCCATTGGTCTTGGCAAAATGCCTCCAGGTCATGCAAAGTCTTTGGTCGTCTTGCATGAACTGCACGTTTGAGATCTCCCTAGAGTGGCTTGATGATATTAATCTCAGGAGACTGTGATGGCCACTCCAGAATCTTCCCCTTTTTCTGCTGTGACCATTAAGAGTCAACTTGGCCTTGTGCTTAAGGTCATTGACATGCTGGAAAGTCCATGAGCGTCCCATACGCAACCTTTGTGCAGAAGAATGCAAATTGTCTGCCAGTATTTTCTGATAACATGCTGCATTCATTTTGCCATCAATTTTTACAAGATTCCCCATGTCTTTAGAGCTCACACCCCCCAAAACATCAGTGAGCCACCACCATGCTTCACAATGGGGATGGTATTCTTTTCACTATAGGCCTTGTTGACCCCTCTCCAAACATAGCGCTTGTGGTTGCGACCATAAAGCTCTATTTTGGACTTGTCACTCCAAATTACAGTGTGCCATAAGCTGTGAGGCATGTCAAGGTGTTGTTGGGAATATTGTACCAGGGTTTATTGTGGCATTGGCGCAGCAAAAGGGTTCTTTCTGGCAACTCGACCATGCAGCTCATATTTGTTAAAGTATAGTCGTATTGTGCTCCTTGAAACAACCACACCGTGTTTTTCCAGAGCAGCCTGTATTTCTCCTGAGGTTACCTTTGGGTTTTTCTTTGTAACCCGAACAATTCTTCTGGTAGTTGTGGCTGAAATCTTTCTTGGTCTGCCTGACCTTGGCTTGGTATCAAGAGATCCTTTTCTGCTCCCAAAGGCTCAGTATATAACCTGCTCAATGCATCCATGTGAGAGCTAATTGTGTGTCTGTAACAAGGCCAAACATTCAGGGGTATGTAAACTTTGGTCAGGGTCATTTGGGTGATTCTTGTTATCATTATAAATTAAAATCAACTATGTGATAATAAATGGTTTCATATGATCACTATCCTTCAATAAAATAATTTTTTTTTTTTGCATGATCAGTCATATTTTCTAAATCAATGCCAACATTTGTGTCAAGGTATGCAAACTTTTGAGCACAAATGTAATTATTATAGTTTTTATTTATGTTGCGTGAGGGTGCGCACTTTGATTTTTCATTTGTTATTTAAATGTTTAGCACACACAAAGTTTGTTTGCACCTCACTAGTACTTTTTGACTAATTTGTATATTTAACTATTAAACCACTTTTTTGTATTACACATTTAACCAGTGAAAAACAGATGACTTGTTAAACACCTGGAAAAGTGTTCAAACAGGGTGGTCATTGCTCCCTTGTTCTGTCATTATCAGCAACATTAATGTAGCCCATGGAACAGCGCAGCTAAGGGGAGTGGGCCTTGACAGATGCTGCGGAGGAGTCCGGGTAGGCAGGATACTGGGGCTAGCGGCAGCAGTAGTGAGTCCCCGACGGGGGGCAACATGGAAGGGCCCCGTAGGGCTAACAGTGCATGGGAGGGTGGATTGTGCTGCTCCCAGGACCGTGACGCTGGACCCCCTCGCAGGAGTTCCCCATGGGGGGCTGGCAGGCATGCTAGGCACAGATCTAGGAGTGGTCGGCGTTCGCAATACAGGTCTGCAGGCAGGAAGCGCAGCGCTGTCAGGCGTTACAGTAGGGAGAGGTCAGGGGTTACACGGGCATCCCAGTCAGCGGATCGGGCGCTTGCTAGTGGGAGTTCCCCGGACAGGATGCCAGCTAGCAATCGGGCTAACCTTGACGGCCGTCAGACGCAGCGTGCAGATCAGGCGCAGGGGAGCGCAGCGGGAAGGTGGGCAGGTGGTGGACAGACGCCTTACCCATGTCTTCTTCTCCTTTCAGATTGCTGGAGCATCCTTCTACGGTCCGGGCGCGGGGCCCAGAATGTTGGCAGGAACTCCTGGGTCCTTGAACTGCGAAATTTTGAAGGGTCCCCCAACGCTCTCGGTCAGGGGATCGGCTGGTGAGTCTTCCAATAGGGAGAGTGCTGTCAATTTTCTACAGGGTCTTCGGTCATTTTTAGATAGTTGGGGCTCTGGGCAGGACCAACGAGGGAGTTTTGGGCATGTCTGGGAGCCAGGTTCTGGGGTTTCGGGTGCTGGGGTTTCCAAGTTAGCACAGTTGTGCGCAGGAAGTTCAGAAGTCACGGCTGGGGCATCGACGTAGATGTGTACAGAGGTCAGTGATGAACGCGCCGAGCTGGCAGGTGGCATCCCTGATGCTGCACGACAGAATGTGCACGAATCCTTCGCTGGCCACTCGGTTGCCACTTAAAATTGGACTTGAAGGAGAGGTTATGGAAGGGCGAGTTCCTTGAAAGTTTTGAAAGAGGAGAAAAAGCGTAAGTATCGGCAGATTCCGAAATCCTTTGGCAACTAGATGCGAGCATTCTGCATTTTGGCCAACATGCTAGGCGAGAAGTGTCCGGATAAGTGCTCGCAACTTTTTTGTTATTTGGATGGCATAATGGAGGCTTATAGGACATATCTCTCGGCGTCTCTCGGCTAACCCTGGCATGCGGTGGGACCAAATGGACCTTCCTTTGTGGATTAAGCTCATGATGGCTCAAAAATCAATGTCCCCCTTTTAGTCAGGGGCCGGCGTGGGCTCTGCCTCCGCCTCATCTGCCTCGCACAAGAAGGGTGCTGGTCGTTCAATGAGGGCCAGTGTAAGTGGGGATCCAATTGTAGATTTAAGCATGAGTGCAACAGCTGCGGAGGGGCGCACGGTTTTCAACCGCTGTTTTAAATGAGGAAAAGCAGCAACTGGGGGGGGGGCACCACCGTGGCCCCTTCTTCCGCTGGGGCTAACGCCAGTGAAGGTCGGCGCAATGCTGCCCTGACTAAAACGGTATGGTAACCGGGCCGATGCGGCGCTGCTGCGGGAGGGTTTTACACACGGTTTTATAATTTCCTTTTCGGGCGTCCAGAACGTCGGTTGCATAATTTAAAATTTGTGGTGGAGTATCCGGGGGTAGTGCGAGTCAAACTTGCTAAGGAGGTTCAAATGGGTAGGATGGCGGGACCCATCGTCATCCCGCCCATGGAGGGTCTTCGGGTTTCCCCTTTGAGGGTAGTGCGGAAGGAGCTGAGGAAATACCGGCTCATACATCATCTTTTGTACCCAAAGGGGTCGTCAGTCAACGTCGACATTGACGCGGGGCATTGATGGCAAAAGCTGATGGAGTCTGCTTTCTGTCTTTTACCCATACATCCGAATTGTCACCACCTGTTGGGTTGTTTTTTTGACGGGGAGTACTTCATTGACCTTTGTTTGCCCATGGGATGTTCCATCTCATGCGCTTATTTCGAGAAGTTTAGTACTTTCCTGGAATGGGTAGTTAACGTGGAATCGGATAGCAAGTTTATAGTTCATTATCTGGATGACTTCCTGTGTATCGTTCCCGCCGGTTCGGAGGCCTGTCGCTTACGGTTGCGAACACTGGAATGGGTTGCCACTGTATTTGGGGTCCCTTTGGCGGCTGACAAAATGGTGGGACCGACTTCATGTCTCACTTTCTTGGGTTTGGAAATAAATTCGGTGGCAGGGGAATGTCGACTGCTGGAAGATAAATTGGTAACATTACGTCGGGCAGTCCGGGAAGTTAGGGCAGCGTGTAAGGTGACGTTGAGATCGCTGCAATCCTTGCTCGGGCGTTTGAATTTGTCTTGTCGCATTGTGCAGGTAGGGCGGGTTTTCAATCGTTTTTTTAGCAAAGGCGAAGTGTGGGATTAGTTCCCCTCATCTTTTATTAGGGTTACAATCCCAATGAGGGAGGATTTGGCAGTGTGGGATGTGTTCCTTCGGGACTTTAATGGCAGGGTCTTTTTCAGGGAGCCCACAGTTCAAGCTAAGGAATTGGAACTCTTTACAGACGCATCAGGGAGTGTGGGGTTTGGGGCGTATTTTGCGGGACAATGGTGTGCGGAATCATGGCCGGAAGAATGGAAGGCGAATCCCATAATTTGAAATCTGGCGTTTTTAGAATTGTTTCCCTTGGTAGTTGCGTTGGCATTATGGGGCCCTAGGTGCAGACCACTGAGAAGCGGATTACAGTAGTCAAGGCGAGAAAGGACAGTGGAATGGACCAACACCTTAGTCGCATCTGGCGTTAAGTAGGGGCGGATGCGCGCAATGTTTTTGAGATGGATAGGACAGGATTTGGCCATAGATTGAACATGAGGCTTGAAGGAGAGGTTGGAGTCAAAGAGAACACCTAGGCAACGAGCCTGCGTGGTGGAGCTGATGGTAGCACCATTGACTTAGAGGGAGACAGACACAGGAGTAACAACACTTGAGGGAGGAAAGACCAGAATTTCAGTTTTGGTCAAGTTTAGTTTAAGGAAGTGGGCAGCCATCCAGTTAGAAATAGCAGAGAGGCAGTTAGAGACACTAGTCAAGAGGGACAGGGAGAGATCAGGAGAGGACAGGTAGATTTGCGTGTCATCTGCATAGAAATGATATTGGAAGCCAAAGGAGCTAATGAGTTTACCAAGGGAGGCAGTATATATGGAGAACAGTAGGGGACCAAGGACTGAACCTTGGGAGACACCAACAGAGAGGAGTTGAGGAGAAAAAGCAGAGCCAGAGAAAGAAACACTGAAAGAGCGCTGGGAGAGGTAGGAGGAGCACCAGGAGAGAGCAATATCTTGTAGACCGATATTGCGGAGGATGAGAAGAAGCTGTTGATGGTCAACAGTGTCAAAAGCCGCAGACAGGTCAAGGAGAATTAGGATAGAGTAGTGACCACAAGATTTTGCAGCGAGTCGATCATTGGATATTTTGGTCAGTGCTGTTAATCGATGAGTAGATGAAAAATAGATAGGAAGGAAAACAATAGGGTTGGAGTCAAACAGGTAATAACACTTAAAATTCTTACATATTGGCCTGAGAATATGGTGATTCATATGGCTTTTCCATATTATTCCCCTAGTGATTAACTTAAACTGAATGTCTGAGTTACAAAATGTATTTTTGGTATTTTATATTTTTTTATTGAGTGGATAAAGAACATTTCAAGCGGTATAACCACAACAGTCTTCTGTAGTAGTTATGGTGCAGAGGTTCTGTGGCACCCTTCCAGAGTAATTTATCAAACCATTTTATAGCAGTTTTACAACTTGCTTGGATCCCCTGGGTGGCATATGATCTTCTCCTGCAAGACAAGCCAAATGTTTTCGACTAAGCAAGCCTGGCCGTTTTGGGAGCTCGCTTACTGATTGAGAGTGGTCAGCTGACACTCTCAGCTAATGAATGTGGCTATGCACAGCCATGCTTAGCTCAGTGCTAACTGGATTGTATGGAGAATCTGAAAACATGGGGCAGCCACCTTTGGTTGCCAGAGTAAATTATCAACATGTTCTAAAACAGTTGACAAACTACCCTGAGAGGGAACCAGGGCTCCTGGCACAATGAACACTACAGTGGAATGTTCTTTTAATACAGGCAAATTGTATGCTCATAAATGAAGGAAACAGAAGAGTGACGCAAATAAGAAGAATGGCAAGACATATCGTAACTTACACTAAAGTTTCATTTAACACTTAATGTAAGCCTAATGTCAGCATGAACGGAAATTCGAAATTGGGAAGCAGTGGCGGATCCAGAGCCTTATTTCGGGAGGGGCACTCATAAATTATTTAAAGAAACAATCCAGGCACAATAACCACTAGAGCTCTCTGTGTGTGTTTGTGTAAGGTAGTGTGTGTTTGTGTGAGGGGTGTAGTGTGTGCATGGGAGTGCAGTGGGTACGTATGGGGCCAGTGTGTGTATGGGGGTACAGTGAGGGCAGTGTGTGTATGGGGGAGAAGTGTGTGTATGGGGGTACAGTGGGGGGAGTGTGTATATGGGAGGCAGTATGTGTGTAGTTGGGGGAGGGGGCAGATTTAAACAAATGTTTAAACAAATGTTTAAACAAATGTTTTTTATTTATTTATTAAAAAGTATTCTTTATATCCCCTCTCCCTTCTTACCTTTTCCCAGGGAGGGGGGATATAGATTGTGAAGCCCTTGTGGTCTGGTGGAGAAATTCCTTGGCAGTTCTAGTGGGGAGTGAACTCTAGCCTACAGCTACTGAGGCTAGAGTTCACTCTTGCGAGAACGGAACGTTGCCATGGTGACCGTGGCAACGCTCCGTGCTTGCGAGATGAGACCCGATGGAGCTGCCAACTAGAGCTCCCAGTCTCCTCTCCCTCCCATGCCGGCCGCCCAGTAAAGTGCCTGCGGATCAGTGAGGAAGATCTCTGATCTCCCCTTCAGTCCGTGAAGGCTTGGATCCAAGCACCGGCCCTGCAGGGGAGAGCATCGTTCTCGAGGGGGGGGGGAACCATTGCCCTGTTGGCTCCCCCCTGGATCCGCCACTTGTGGGAAGTTAGAGCTATATTCACAATTGTAGCTTTTTGTAACAGTAAAAGCTATATGTAAGGAAGCACATATTAGTAGTTCACATTATACTAAAGATGGTACCCTGCAATAAAACTAGAATATAATCCAGAGTAAGTAAGAAAAAACCCGAAATAAAAGACAAACCTTAAAATGTTTATTCAACACTTGGTTGGTGGTAACCCCAAACAGATCTGGAATATATATATATATATATATATATATATATATATATATATTGTGAGCATAAAAGTGGAATAGTGGTTGATGGAAGATACATCAGGCCTGATTTGCTAAACAGCAACCTGAGAATTTTCAGTTAAATGCCCCAGGGAGAGATGTTAGAGTTTGCAATCTACATTGCTAAGGTTCTGCAAAACATGGTATGGGTCCCTGGGGCGGAGTATTTGGAGAGCAGGGTGGGCCAATGCTCCAACAGCATTAGTTGCTGTGTAACAGACCACTATTTGGATCTGACTTACGAGTTAGTTAATTGGCACTCACCTGTAGCTAGTCAATTAGTAGACAGGCCTTTAAAAGAAGAGGGCAGCCTGCTGCAGTGTGAGGGAGAAAAAGACAGCTAGGAGAGTGAAAGACAAGTGTGTTTATTGCAAAGACATTTCTTTTGTTTGGAAAATTGGTAAGTGGGAAAGCCACCCAATTGCAGATAGCAATTCCTGTCTAGTAAGAGCTCAAGTAAGAGCAAGGGATTTTGTTTGTTTTTGTTATTATTTAAAGAACCTGTTTTCTTACTGAATAAAAAGAAAAACTGAGCTGAAGGTGTCCTGGACTTTGTATACCCTAGAAGGCTGTGGTTACTGCAAGATCAGTGACAATCCTACCTGTAAAAGAGGTGGTTTGTTACATATGGTGGAGAATGCGGGCAGCCACGTTAGCCTGAGGGTAGAAGTCATTTAAAGCTCAACATGGAGGATGTTATCAAGGCTCTGATCCAATCCACCTCTGTGCAACAGGAGGCTAACAGGAGAGCTGCAGAAAACAGTGCAGCCCTGCAGCAACTGGTGCTGGCCGAGGCAGAGTGTGCTAAAGTGCTGGCCAAAACACAAATGGAGTGCACTGAGTCCTTGGTGAAACAGCTTGTTGTGACACAAGCGGAGATGTTTAAAGTAGCCCGTGAGGAGCAGCAAAAAGTCACCCAGGGACTACAACAGGAAATCCAAGCTATCTCTGAAAAACTGAATGGAGACCCTGATGGAAGATACCAGGGGCCAAAGGTGATTCGGGCGAGCCACTATCTTCAGAAAATGACTGCATCAGATGATGTTGAGGCGTACCTTCTGGCATTTGAGCGCACTGCTGAGAGGGAGGGATGGCCGGCTGGTGAGTGGGCAAGCATACTGGCACCGTTCCTAAGTGGAGAGCCGCAGAAGGCATATTATGACCTAGAACCAGCCGATGCAAGTATCTACAGCAAATTGAAAGCTGAAATCTTGGCACGACTGGGTGTAACCTCTGCAGTACGTGCCCAAAGGTTCCACTCATGGTCATATTCTTCAGACAAAGCCGCACGTTCCCAAATGTTTGACCTCATACACCTTGCACGGAAATGGTTACAACCTGAAATCCATTCAGCTAGCCACATTGTGGAAACCTTAGTAATGGACCGGTTTTTGCGTGGTTTACCAGCTTCCCTGCGTCGCTGGGTCAGCCAAAGTGACCCCCATACAGCTGACCAACTGATTGCCTTGGTGGAAAGATATGTGGCTGCAGGAGAACTGCTATGTCCTACTTCACAGGCAAACCCTCGCAATCCTAAGCCCCAAGATTCTGCAAGACCTGGTAAGACTGTTCAAGGTTTAAGGGGAGCTGAAGAACTGCAGCTCTATACACAAAACACCAGGGGGGCATCCAGGTCTAATAGGCCTGGGAAAGGAACTAATTGGTGGTCAGATTGTACTGTCAAATGTTTCAAGTGCAAAGAGGATGGTCATATGGCCAAAGACTGTCCATTTAAGGATGAACCTATGGAATGCAATATGGGCAAAGATGAGGGAACACGTTCATTTTTGCTCAATTGTTATGGTACTGTTAACGATGACTATGATAATAACGCTCATAAATGCTGTGTAACTGTGAATGGAAAAATGTCTAAAGCATTACTTGATTCAGGTAGTATGGTTACGTTGGTAGCAGAGTCTATAATACCTTGTGTAAAACCTGATCATGTACAGAAAATAGGCATTATCTGTGTTCATGGTGATAAAAAGGAATACCCCACTGCGGAAGTAAATATTGGAACCCAGTATGGGGATTTAAAGTACCGAGTGGGTGTAGTACCTAGATTAGCCCATGAGGTAGTGATCGGTAGAGACTTTCCTCATTTTCTAAAATTATGGGCAGCTTTACAAAAGACAGACCAAAATTTATCAGAAATGAGTCAGTCTGTCGAGGATAATGTGTTCCCTTTTTCCGATATTGACTTGGGTTTTGACCACTGTGACGGAAAAATAAGAAAAAAGAAAAAATACTGCCCTAAACCAGTATTAATAGGAGATAACCCAGCTCAAACTAGTGAGGAGCCTACTAATACTGCAGACAAGGATAAGGACTTAATTGATATTGGAATTAGTCCAGGTAACTTTAAAAGCGCTCAGTGGGAAGATCCCACTTTAGTGACAGCTAGAAATGATATTAAAGTTGTAAACGGGGTTGCTAATCAGCCAGGAGAAGCACTGCCGTTCCCCTATTTTGAAGTACAAAATGACCTAATTTACCGTGTAGAAAAAAAGGATTCAGACATCATTAAGCAGCTGTTGGTTCCTCAGACTTACCAGAATATAGTGCTAAAGTTGGCTCACAGCCACATATTAGGGGGACACTTGGGAGTCGAAAAAACTAGAGAGAGAGTCCTTAGAAGGTTTTACTGGCCTGGAGTGTTTGCTGCTATTACAAACTATTGCTCCTCATGTCCTGAGTGCCAGTACAGGGCTCCTTTCAAGACTTTTCGTAGTCCACTTGTACCCTTACCCATAATTGATGTGCCTTTTGAAAGGATCGCTATGGACTTAGTGGGGCCACTGGTAAAGTCCGCTAGGGGACACCAATATATATTAGTCATCTTGGACTATGCAACTCGCTACCCTGAGGCCATTCCCTTGCGTAATACCTCTGCAAAGTTAATAGCTAAGGAACTTATGTTGATGTTCAGTAGGGTGGGTATCCCTAAAGAAATACTGACAGACCAGGGGACCCCGTTCATGTCCAGAGTCACAAAAGAGTTGTGCAGGCTCTTGCAGGTTAAACATCTTAAGACCTCAGTATATCACCCACAGACTGATGGTTTAGTAGAGAGGTTCAACAAAACCCTTAAGAGTATGCTACGCAAGGTAATTGATGCAGATGGAAGAAATTGGGATTTTTTTATTGCCATATCTACTGTTTTCCATTAGGGAAGTTCCACAGGCCTCCACGGGCTTCTCTCCTTTTGAATTATTATATGGAAGACATCCCAGGGGAATATTGGATATTGCTAAGGAGACCTGGGAACAGGAGACTACTCCTCACAGGAGTGTAATTGAGCATATAGCTCAAATGCAGGATAGAATGGCCACCATCATGCCTATTGTCAGGGAACACATGCTGGAAGCCCAGCAGGCTCAGAAAAACAGCTATAACCGTAATGCTAGAGTCAGAGTGTTCCAACCTGGAGACAGGGTATTGGTTCTGGTCCCTACTGTGGAGAATAAGTTCCTTGCGACTTGGCATGGACCCTATGAAATAATAGAGAAAGTGAGTGATGTCAATTATAAAGTCAGACAACCAGGAAGAAGAAAGCCTGAACAGTTGTATCATATAAATCTGTTAAAACCATGGAAGGACAGGGAGGTCCTGGTTGCTTTAAAACCTTCAGAACCTCCTATAGTAGAGCCAGAGGTGAATGTATCTGAGACTCTGTCTGTACATCAAAAGCAAGAGGTCAGAGATTTCATCAGAAGAAATAGGGATGTTTTCTCGGTAGTTCCAGGAAAGACTAAGGTGATTAAACATGACATAATAACCGAACCAGGGAAAAGAGTTAACCTCAAACCCTATAGAATTCCTGAGGCCCGGAGGGAGGTTATAAACTTAGAGGTTGAGAGCATGTTAAAACTTGGAGTCATTGAAGAATCCCAGAGTAACTGGAGTAGTCCTATTGTATTGGTGCCAAAACCTGATGGCACATGGAGGTTCTGCAATGACTACCGCAAGTTAAACGCCATCTCAAAATTTGATGCTTACCCAATGCCAAGAGTTGATGAGTTAATAGAAAGACTGGGCAAAGCTCGTTATCTAACAACCTTGGATTTAACAAAGGGTTACTGGCAGGTCCCTCTCACTGAAAGAGCCAAAGAAAAGACAGCCTTTTCAACACCCAGTGGCCTGTTTCAGTACACTGTATTGCCATTTGGGTTACATGGGGCACCTGCCACATTCCAACGAATGATGGACAGAATTCTTAAACCTCATGTTCGTTATGCTGCAGCATACTTGGATGATGTCGTCATCCACAGTGCAGACTGGGAATCCCATCCACAGTGCAGACTGGGAATCCCACCTCCCTAAAGTTCAAGCGGTACTTGATGCTATCCGCTCAGCAGGCTTAACTGCCAATCCTTCCAAGTGTACGATTGGTTTAGAGGAAGCAAAGTACTTAGGTTATTCTATTGGGAGGGGTTTGGTTAAACCACAGGAAGCCAAAGTAGAAGCCATACAAAAGTGGCCACAGCCTCTTACAAAGAAACAAGTAAAGGCATTTTTGGGTTTAATTGGATATTATAGACGGTTCATCCCAGATTTTGCTACCATTGCTGCACCTCTAACAGACCTTATTAAAGCAAAATCCCCAGTTGTAGTTAAATGGTGCCCTGAGGCAGAAAAGGCGTTTAAGAGTCTGAAGGAAGCTATCTGTAGCCATCCTGTCTTGGTGACCCCAGATTTTTCCAGGGACTTTATAGTTCAGACAGATGCTTCTGATGTTGGCTTGGGGGCTGTTCTTTCACAGGAATACCAGGGTGAAGAAGACCCTGTTTTCTTTTTGAGCAGAAAGTTAAACCCACATGAGAAGAACTACTCTATTGTTGAAAAAGAGTGTCTTGCTATTAAGTGGGCATTAGACTCTCTTAAATACTACCTACTAGGCAGAAAGTTCCGATTGATAACGGACCATGCACCTCTGACATGGATGTATCAGAACAGGGAAAGTAACTCCAGAGTAACCAGATGGTTTTTGAGTTTGCAATCTTTTAATTTCACTGTGGAACACAGGGCTGGTCTGCAACAAGGTAATGCTGATGGGCTTTCGAGGGTACACTCTCTGTTATCCATGGTCGCTCAAACCCATGGGTATGAGCTGGGGGGGAGGATATGTGAGCATAAAAGTGGAATAGTGGTTGATGGAAGATATATCAGGCCTGATTTGCTAAACAGCAACCTGAGAATTTTCAGTTAAATGCCCCAGGGAGAGATGTTAGAGTTTGCAATCTACATTGCTAAGGTTCTGCAAAACATGGTATGGGTCCCTGGGGCGGAGTATTTGGAGAGCAGGTTGGGCCAATGCTCCAACAGCATTAGTTGCTGTGTAACAGACCACTATTTGGATCTGACTTACGAGTTAGTTAATTGGCACTCACCTGTAGCTAGTCAATTAGTAGACAGGCCTTTAAAAGAAGAGGGCAGCCTGCTGCAGTGTGAGGGAGAAAAAGACAGCTAGGAGAGTGAAAGACAAGTGTGTTTATTGCAAAGACATTTCTTTTGTTTGGAAAATTGGTAAGTGGGAAAGCCACCCAATTGCAGATAGCAATTCCTGTCTAGTAAGAGCAAGGGATTTTGTTTGTTTTTGTTATTATTTAAAGAACCTGTTTTCTTACTGAATAAAAAGAAAAACTGAGCTGAAGGTGTCCTGGACTTTGTATACCCTAGAAGGCTGTGGTTACTGCAAGATCAGTGACAATCCTACCTGTAAAAGAGGTGGTTTGTTACAATATATATATTTCCTGGCTAATCATGGCAGCATTTAACATATGGGTTTAGCTCCTCCCTCTAACCCTCAGGACAGGAAACACAAACCACTAAACAATTAAGCATACCTTCCCCTGGTATAATAGGAACCCCATCAGCCATCACACCTCAGTCTTTTTTTCCTGTCCTCATAGCCCTAGGACAGTTGTTCATTTATTTTTCTCTCCCTGAATTTTTTTAGGGTTAAAACTTTTTTTTATGCTTACCTGATCATGCTGCTATGATCTTCACCCTATGCAGGTCAGCCTCCCTCCACAGGAAGCCCAGGCACATGTAGC
Source organism: Pelobates cultripes (assembly GCA_933207985.1). Classification (NCBI taxonomy): domain Eukaryota; kingdom Metazoa; phylum Chordata; class Amphibia; order Anura; family Pelobatidae; genus Pelobates; species Pelobates cultripes. The sequence continues at coordinate 133,937,712 of OW240912.1, forward strand.
CCTTTCACGAGTGGGGAACCCCTGGCAGCCAAGGTGGGTAGTCCACCTGACATCTGGAGCCTGTGTTCGCCAGGATAAAGAATCCAGACCTCGATCAGATGATCATCCGTCCAGTAAGACGCCCGCACATGCGCAATGGCCACGGCCTGATTTTCGGCATATTTGTCCTCATCCAAGATGGCGGAGCCACGGACTTGCGGCCAATCGACGCATGCACGCTTCCTTAAAGGCACAGAGCGGGAAATTTGATAATGGTGTTTTTTCCTGAAATTATCTAGCGTTTTCAGTTCCTTTGGCCTTACACTGCTCTCTAAGTGCCTCATTCATTCTCTGCAGGTATGTTTTGTGCTTTAATTAACATAATAACACTTCAATTGGCATAACCTTTTGTTATATAGCCCTTCTAAGAGGATGAATCCAGCATCTCCTTCTGCAAAATCAGCAAGATCTGCAATAGGTCATAGGTGAGCATTAGAATTTTTTTACCATTTCTTATGATTAAAAAGAGTGCATGGAGGGTACAGTCATATGACTTCTGTGTTTTATAGCCCTCAAAACCAGTCTGGCCCTAGATGTCCATCTAAGAGGGATAAACCGGCGGCCTGCCCTGGATGTGGTGCAAAGTCTTTGGATAACTGTAGGCTATGCCGCAAGTGCTTATCCATGGTCTCAGGAGAGTCGGAACTTCGCAGGTCACCTCAAGCCTCTACATCCTCGGCTCAGGATATAGCCTTTGGATAAAGCAAGCTGTGGCGGAAGGGATTTCAGAATCCAATAGAGGTAAAAGACCCAGATGTGAGAGCTTTGGCCAAGAATCCGACTTCTTAGAAGAAGACTTCAGACACACGGCTGGTTCCTTAGAATTAGAGCCTAGCTCTTCTAGTGAGGAAGAGCTCATGGAGCAACTGTGCTCGTTAGATGCTAAGTCCATGGAACATCTGATCATGGCAGTCAGAAAAACTTTGGATTTGCCGGAAGAAGTCAGAGAAGTTTTGACCTCTGATAGACATTTTGGAGACCTCCACAAGAGGAGACCTTCCTTTCCAGTACACAGATCCATTAAGGATCTGATACGCTCAGAATGGAATACTCCTGGGAAAAGGATTACAAGTCAGGGCAGATTTTCAAAATTGTACCCTATTAAGGAGGAGGGTTCAAGTATGTGGACGGCGGTCCCAAAGATTGATGCTCCAATTATTAAAGTGGCAAAAAGATCAACTCTGCCTATTGATAGTAATGGTTCTCTCAGAGAACCCATGGATAAAAGAATAGATGCAGACCTTTCTAAGGTCTTCATGACAGCAGGCTTGGGATGTCATCCTGCAGTCTCTATCTCTGCTTTGTCCAGAGCATTACGTTCATGGATCCTCGATTTGGAGGAGGATATAGAGAGACGAGTGAGTAGACGCCACATGACGGACTCCTTAAGGGAAATTAAACTAGCCAGTGACTGGCTGTTGGAATCCTCCACAGACCTCATCAGGATTTTTTCAAAGGTTATGGCACACTCCGTTACTGCCAGAAGGGCTCTGTGGTTGAGATCCTGGGGAGCTGATCTCTCTTCTAAGAATAATTTATGCACCCTACCATTCTTGGGCGAGGTGCTTCTTGGCAGACCGCTTGAAGAAGCCATTAAAAAGGCAGCTGAGGTCAAGCAAATCATGCTTCCACAAGACAGGCGTCCGAAAAGACCACAACAGGACCATCGTCCTTACAGGCCTCAAGGGGGATACAGGTATAGTAAAACCTATCGACCAGGCAGAGAATACTCTTGGCTCTCCAATTGGAAGAGTGGCCAAACCTCAAAGTCTTCCAGACCTAAGGATCAAAATTCTTCCTTTCGCCCCACCAGACAGTTCTGAAGGTGGCTTAGGCCAGGTCCCTCATGTCGGAGCACGTCTTACGTTCTTCCAGAGGACCTGGAGTATGATTTCAGATGCCTGGGTAAAGTCCATTATCACAACAGGTTATTCTCTGGAGTTCGAAGAATTTTCCCCTCCTCCAAGATTCATCAGAGCAAGACTCCCTGTCGACAGACAAAAGAGAGACGTCTTGACTCACTATGTAACAAATCTATTACAAGAAAAGGTCATTGCTCTGGTACCAGTGACGGAAAGGTTCCAAGGGTTCTACTCTCCCCTGTTCTTGGTAAAGAAACCGGGAGGAAAGTGTAGACCTATTCTAGACCTACACCAGCTCAATTTCTTCTTAAGGGTAAGAAGGTTTCGCATGGAATCCATCCGTTCCATCATTCCCGTGGTACACCACAGAAACTGGTTAATCTCAATAGATCTAAGAGAAGTTTCTTCGATTCTGTGTGAAAAAGGAGCACTTCCAGTTTCAGGCTCTTCCCTTTGGGATAAGTACAGCCCTGAGGACTTTCTCAAAAGTGCTGGTCACAGTTATTGCTTTCCTCAGAAGGAGGGATGTTGCCATCTACCACTACCTCGAAGATATCCTGGTAGTGGCTTCAGACTTCGAGACGATGCTTCGACACAGACAGCTGATCCTCAAGACTCTATCTCAATGGTTAATTAACCACGAGAAGAGTCATCTATAACCAACAAGGGAGCTGGTGTTCTTAGGAGCAAGCTTCAATACCCTCACGGCAATAGTAACTCTTGCTCAAGAGAGAAGGTTGAAACTGCAGGATCGTGTTTGCACCTTTATTCGAAAGACGTCTGCTTCTGCAAGGGAGTTTATGAAGCTCCTAGGTACCTTGACCTCTACGATAGATCTGGTCAGATGGGCGCAATAGAACCTGCGTCCACTTCAGCAGTATCTTCTGAGGAACGTCAGAACCAGCTCAGAGGAATGGGAAAGACAGATCCACATTCCTCTCGATCTGAAAAGGAAGCTTCAGTGGTGGCTGAGGTTTTCCTCTTAAGGAAATCGACTGGGTAATCATCACGACAGACGGATGGGGCATACGGATGGGGAGCACATCTGGAAAAATCTTTCATCCAAGCAGAATGGCTTCAGAGGCTCAGAACCTGCCTTCAAATATAAGGGAGTTGAGAGCGACATCTCTGGCTCTTCTCCACTTTCAGCACCAGATAAAGGGAGCCTGGGTAAAATTAAGAGTAGACAACAAGGCGGCAGCCGCCTATCTCAACCATCAAGGAGGCACCAGGAGTATCTCGCTGATGAAAGAAGTGACAGCAATCATGAACTGGGCACAAATACATGTGGAAGGCCTGCGTGCGGTCTTTCTCCCAGGGAAGGAGAATGTGTTAGCAGACTTCCTCAGCAGACACCAGGTGGAAGCCACAGAATGGCATCTTTCAAGGCCTGTGTTTCTAAAATTGGTCCAGAGGTGGGGTCTTCCCCAAGTGGATCTCATGGCGATGGCTCAGAATGCTCAAGTCCTTGTTTTGTATCCAGGAAATTCCATCCGAAAGCACTGGATCAAGATGCTCTTTCAATGAAATGGCCCTTTCATCTGGCGTATGTTTTTTCCCCCATTCCTCTCATTCATGCGGTGCTGAGGAAGATTTCCAGAGAACGTTGCAGAGTGATTACTGTTATCCCCTTCTGGCAGAGACGTCCTTGGTTTCCTCTTCTGAAGAGGTTGGCAATAGTGGAACCTTGGGAAATTCCGGTCATAGAAGATCTACTGACAGAAGGCCCAGTGGTTCATCCAGAACCTTACAAGCTCAGGCTTCATGCATGGCTTCTGAAAGGCAATCTTTAAAGGAACAGGGTTTATCGGACCAGGTGGTCTCTACCCTTTTATGTTCCAGAAAGATCTCCACTTCTTCTACCTATCACAAAATTTGGGAAGCTTTTGCGATATGGTCAAATTCAACCGTGCAGAACATGAGTCCTCCTACGATCTCTCAAGTCTTGGGTTTCCTACAAGCTGGCCTGGAGAAGGGTCTTAGTCTTAACACCCTAAAAGTGCACTGCTCAGCTATCTCTGCTCTTTCTGGCATTCGATGGGCGCTTCATCCTATGGTGGTTCGCCATTTCAACGCCGTTTTACAGATTAGACCTCCTATTAGATAACTGGCGGCTCCTTGGAATTTGCCTCTGGTGCTTCAGGCTCTCACAGATCCTCCCTTCGAACCTATTGGCGAAATTCAGATGCACATCCTTTCTCTGAAGACCCTATTATTGCTTGCTCTAGTCTCAGCTAGAAGAATGTCTGACATCAGCGTTTTATCAGCCGAGGACCCTTACACTTCCTTCTTCGATGATAGGGTCATTCTCCGTCCGAGACCTGAATTTCTTCCCAAGGTGGTTACACCTTTCCATCTCCAACAGGAGATTGTCGTGCCTGCCTATTTTCAGCATCCTTCTACTCCTGAGGAGTCAAGGTGTCACATGCTGGATCTTAGGAGATGTTTGCTGATGTATATTGAACGCTCAGCTGCTTGGAGGAAATCCTCCCAATTATTTATTATACCTTGGGGTTCTCGTAAAGGGGAAGCCGCTTCTGTCTCCACTCTTCGTTCCTGGACAGTATCTGCGATTTCCAAGGCTTATAAAGCTAGGGATGTTCCTGTTCCCAAAGGCATCAGAGCTCATTCCACAAGATTCATTGCTACCTAATGGGCTGCAGAGTCAGGTGTTCAGGCAGAGAGCATATGTAAGGCTGCAAATGGTCATCCCTAAAGACCTATGTGAAACACTACAAAGTGGATGTGGCTTCTCGCCCAGATTCGGAGTTTGGCCTGTCTGTCCTGAACTCCTTTAATCCTCAGAGCTGATTTATTTATTAAACTATTTTGTAGCATGTATTTCCCTCCCTGTGTCATTATTGCTTGGGGAATCCTATATGTTAAATGCTGCCATGATTAGCCAGGATACGGAAAATGTATTCATACTTACCGTAATTTTCTTTTCCTGGCTATTATTCATGGCAGCATTGGGTTTTCCCACCCTCTTTTGGATATTCGTTTTGTTACTTGACTGAGGTGTGATGGCTGATGGGGTTCTTATTATACCAGGGGAAGGTATGCTTAATTGTTTAATTGTTTGTGTTTCCTGTCCTGAGGGTTAGAGGGAGGAGCTAAACCCATATATTAAATGCTGCCATGAATAATAGCCAGGAAAAGAAAATTACGGTAAGTATGAATACATTTTCCGTAATATATAGTAATTCAATTATGCTATGGTTTAAAGGGTCTCAAAAATGTGATTCTCTTATGTTGTCCAGATAATATCTGCAGGTTTGAAAGAATATTCCTTTTTTTCTCCTGGGATGATTGCTGCAGACTTTGATGAATGACCTAACAAGTGCTCTTCACCTTGCATGCAATGAGATAAAGGGTAATATAACATGTAAACAAGACTAGAACATCCCCAAGCACCCTAGCCCAATATTAAGATGACCTGGGGGTGCTCAATGCTTCTAATAGCCAACATGCTCCATTCACCTGAAAAGTTAAATATTCCTTATACCCTGCATTGTTGTTGGAGGTGTTGCTTATCTCAAAGGCTATCTCTGTATGTTTGGTATTTCAATCATGACCAGTAGCCATAAATGGTCATTCCTTATAGCAATGGTCTGCCCATTAAAGACCAATAGAGGACACGTGTGTTTTATCTATTTGTTGCAGCTATTTGTTGAGCATTAATTTCTGAATTTGTGAATGCTGTCATTAGGCACATCCATCATTAGTAATAATATATAGATACTTGCAAGGAGCAACTAAAAATAAAATAAAAAAAAACAAATAAAACTGTCTTTTAGAACTTCATACCATTGTGCATCTCACCAAATGTGTCATCACACCATGCACTAATAAGGGAATATCTCTTTGTAGTTCTTTAAAGAATGTAGACAATACTTAAATTTCACACGTGTAAAAAAGGAACAAAAACATATTTTGAAACACACACTTGTGACTATGACACTCACTTTAACCAGTGCTTATAAACCAGCTGTTTTATAAACATACTATGGGAAGGGTCTTAGTCTTAACACCCTAAAAGTGCTGGAAACTTTGCTTAAAAATTGTCTTTATTGTAAGCTTGAAAAATGCATATTTGACCAGTCAGAGGTACAGTTTCTGGGTTATAATATCTCTGCCTCTGGTTTCCAAATGGATCCTTGTAAACTAGAGGCTGTTTTACACTGGCCGCTACCTAATGGGTTAAAAGCAATTCAAAGATTTATTGGTTTTGCTAATTACTACAGGAGATTCATTCAAGGGTTTCTCTTCTGTGATAGCCCCCACCACCAATATGACACGTAAGGGAGCTAGTTGTACTGTATGGTCTAAAGAAGCTAGAGAAGCTTTTTAACTTCTTAAACAAAGGTTTGCTTCTGCTGACATATTGATACATTCCGATACTAGCAAACCCTTCATACTGGAGGGTGATACCTCTGAAACAGGGGTGAGGGCTGTCCTATCCCAGAGGGATAGTCAGGATACTGCTTTGCATCCATGTGGGTACTTTTCTAGAAAGTTGTCTCCAGCAGAGTGTAATTATGATATTGGCAAAAGGGAATTGTTGGCCATCATACTAGCGCTTAAAGAATGGCAACACCTTTTAGAGGGTTCCAAGGATCCTCTTTTGATCATTACTGGCAAATATTGGTGATGCTAAACGACTGTCTTCTAGACAGGCCAGATGGTCTTTGTTCTTATCCCACTTTAACTTTATTATCACTTACAGACCTGGTCCCAAAAACGTTAAAACTGATGCTCTCTCTCGACAGTTTGATATTGAATCAGAACAAGAACAAGAGACGTCCCCTATTGTTCCTCCTGAGTGTATCATTGCTTCCACTGTTCTTTCCTTGTCGTCCCCTCTGCTTGGTGCTATCATGGAGGCTCAGTTTCAGGCACCATGCAACAAACCATTGGATGAATTATTTGTTCTGTTGGCTGAAAGGAAGAATGTCATGAGGGTGTTCCATAATAACGTGACCGCTGGGCATCCAGGCATTAATAAATCCATATCTGCGATCCTAAGATAATTTTGGTGAGATTTTCTTTGGAAAAATGTTAAGGAATGTGCAAGCCTGTTCAGTTTGTGCAGTTTCTAAAGTTCCTCATAAGCTTCCATGCAGGGCCGTCTTTAATAATAATTGGGCCCTGGGCAAGCATTTGATAGGGCCCCCTGACCCTAACTCCCTGGCATGCAATCACGATCTCCACTTCCCAACGCAGTAACGGAACCATTTTCCCATGCTTGCAGAGGTGTATTTAGCAGAGTTGTGTTTGTGTGTTTGAATGGAAGCATGTTTTTGTATGGAGTATGTTTGTGTAAATGTAGGGGTGTGTTTGTAGGTGGTGTTGGTGTTTGAATGCAAGCATGCATCTATGTGTATTATTTTTTTTAATGCTGGGTGTGTTTATATATATTTTTGGTGTTTAACACAAAGATGTATACCCATTGTACAGCGCTACGGAATTTGTTGGCGCTATATAAATAATAAAATAATAATAATAATAATAATAATATGTATTGTTGACGTTTCAATGCAGGACTGTGTTTGTATGTAGTGTTGTAGGTTGAATGCAGGGGTGCACTTGTGTGTAGTGTTGGCGATTTGAATGATGAGATGTACGTACATGTACACATACACTGCCACACACACACATTGTGATACACAAATACACACTGAAACACATGCAGATACACAGATATAAACACTGACACTCACACTAACACACAAGCAGATACAGACTGACACAGATACAAACACTAACACATACAGACACACAGATACACAACCTGACACACATACAGAGACAAATATACAAACACTGACACATATGAATACTCAGACACACTGATACATATACTGACACACATGCAGATACACAGATAAAAACACTGACTACACACAGATATACACACGCAGGTACACACACTGACAACATACAGATACACAAATACATACAATGATAACTTACAGATACACACACTGACACACATACAGACACGCAGATACAAAACCTGAGACACATGCAAAGACACACAGACCACATAGAGAAACAGACATACTAAATACAGATACACAGATATACATACTGACAGACATAATGACACACTGACATACATACTGATACACACACAGACACACACACACACACACACACAGACACCCTGACAGACATACTCACACACATACTTAGATACACACAGACATACTAAGACACACACAAATACTGACACACATGCGACGTTTACATTTTTACACATTGACAGGCATACTGACACAGTGACAGACAAACTGACATGCACACTCACAGACAAACTGACACGCACAGACAGACATACTGACACGCACAGACAGACAAACTGACACGTACAGACAGACAAACTGACATGCACAGACATAAGCCCTGACAGACATACTAAGACACACATACACACACAGATTTACTGACACACACAGACAGACATACTAAGACACACACAGACACCCTGACAGACAAACTCACACACATGCCAAGACACACACACACATACTGACTCACACAAATACTGACACACACACATGCAAAGTTTACATTTATAAAGCCACCCTCCAGCCCTACCTTATGGGTTCCCTGGGGTCCAGCGGCAGGCTGAGGTCGTTGGGAGTGAGAGGCTCCTGCACTCCAGCTCCCTCCTGACGGCCTCCTACTCCATCCGGCTTCGTTCTATCTGGGAGGAAGTGTCTCACGGCAGTCACTTCCTCCCAGCCTGCTGCAGTAAAACAAGGGGGCCAAAGTGCCGACCGGGGGCCTCTTTGTGTGGGGGCTCCCGGTGCAGCCGCAGCACCGGCAGGCCCAGGGGGCAAATACATTTATTTATTTTTGCGGACAGCGGGGCCCACGGGGTAGCTGCTTTGGGCCCCCCCAGGAGTAAGTGGGCCCGGGGCAGCTACCACGTTTGCCCCGCTTTAAAGACGGCCGTGCTTCCATGTGGTTTGTTACATCCACGTCATGTACCTAGTGTTCCATGGTCCCATTTGTCCATGGATTTCATCGTAGAACTTCCTAGTTCTAATGGCTTTACCACCATCCTTGAGGTGGTTGATCACTTTTCCAAAATGGCTCATTTTGTTCCACTCAAAAAATTGCCTTCCTCACAAGACCTGGCAAAGAAGTGGTTCTTTGTTGAACTCATTTGCATATGCCCACCCAGAATCCGTTGCAGTTTCCCCATCATAACTTTTGGTTTGTGCTCCACAAGTAACACCAAGCCTCCATAGCAAGCCAGTAACCAACCTCATGCTGATAAGTTGCATTAACAACGAAACAGCTGTCCATGAGCGGTAATCTGGCTTTGCTCCTCTTCCTGAGTTATGTTTCACAGATGTTGTATACAGCAGACATAAACTCCAAGGAAACCATGTTTCAAGTAGAATAATAAGGCAAAAAGGTGACTCTTTGTTGAACTCATTTGCATATGCCCGCCTGGTAACATCACTGCAAATGGGAGATTTCTGTGGAAAAAGCAAGCCATATGACTTGCCTGGTGTATACAGATCTGTATTTACCAATGTATTTACATCCAGTAACTTCAGGTGGAAGGGGTTTTTAATCACCATAATGTTCCTGGTTTGTGCTCTGCAAGTAACGACAAGCCTCAATAGCAAGCCAGTAATGAACCTCATGCTAATGAGTTGCATTAACAATGAAACGGCTGTCCAATCACTTTTTTGCTCAACATAATTTATTGGTATATATATGTTGAGCAGTTATATACAGTTGCAAGAAAAAGTATGTGAACCCTTTGGAATGATATGGATTTCTGCACAAATTGGTCATAAAATGTGATCTGATCATCATCTAAGTCACAACAATAGACAATCACAGTCTGCTTAAATAAATAACACACAAAGAATGAAATGTTGCCATGTTTTTTTATTGAACACACCATGTAAACATTCACAGTGCAGGTGGGAAAAGTATGTGAACCCTTGGATTTAATAACTGGTTGAACCTCCTTTGGCAGCAATAACTTCAACCAAACGTTTCCTGTAGTTGCAGATCAGACGTGCACAACGGTCAGGAGTAATTCTTGACCATTCCTCTTTACAGAACTGTTTCAGTTCAGCAATATTCTTGGGATGTCTGGTGTGAATCGCTTTCTTGAGGTTATGCCACAGCATCTCAATCGGGTTGAGGTCAGGACTCTGACTGGGCCACTTCAGAAAGCATATTTTCTTCTGTTTAAGCCATTCTGTTGTTGATTTACTTCTATGCTTTGGGTCATTGTCCTGTTGCAACACCCATCTTCTGTTGAGCTTCAGCTGGTAGACAGATGGCCTTAGGTTCTCCTGCAAAATGTCTTGATAACTTGGGAATTCCATTTTCCTTCGATGATAGCAATCCGTCCAGGCCCTGACGCAGCAAAGCAGCCCCAAACCATTCACTTCACAGTTGGGATGAGGTTTTGATGTTGGTGTGTTGTGCCTTTTTTTCGCCACACATAGTGTTGTGTGTTTCTTCCAAGCCACTCAACTTTGGTTCCATCTGTCCATAGAATATTTTGCCAGTACTGCTGTGGAACATCCAGGTGCTCTTGTGCAAACTGTAAATGTTTTGTTTCAACAGCAGTGGCTTCCTCTGTGGTATCCTCCCATGAAATCCATTCTTGTGTTTTACGTATTGTAGCTTCGCTAACAGGGATGTTGGCATTTGCCAGTGACTTTTGTGAGTCTTTAGCTGACACTCTAGGATTCTTCTTCACCTCATTGAGCAGTCTGCGCTGTGATCTTGCAGTCATCTTTACAGGACGGCCACTCCTAGGGAGAGTAGCAGCAGTGCTGAACTTTCTCCATTTATAGACAATTTGGAGGCTTTTGGAGATACTTTTATAACCCTTTCCAGCTTTATGCAAGTCAACAATTCTTAATCGTAGGTCTTCTGAGAGCTCTTTTATGCGAGGCATCATTCACATCATGCAATGCTTCTTGTGAAAAGCAAACCCAGAACTGGTGTGTGTTTTTTATAGGGCAGGGCAGCTGTAACCAACACCTCCAATCTCATCTCATTGATTGGACTCCAGTTGGCTGACATCTCACTCCAATTAGCTCTTGGAGATGTCATTAGTCTAGGGGTTCACATACCTTTTCCACCTGCACTGTGAATGTTTACATGGTGTGTTCAATAAAAACATGGCAACATTTCATTATTTGTGTTGTTAGTTTAAGCAGACTGTGATTGTCTATTGTTGTGACTTAGATGATGATCAGATCACATTTTATGACCAATTTGTGCAGAAATCCATATCATTCCAAAGGGTTCACATACTTTTTCTTGCAACTGTATATATATATATATATATATATAGAACAGAGGAAACTGGCCTTGGGGAAGCAAGGATGTTAAATCCATGGACAAAACCCTCCCTTCTCTTTTGGACACGATTCAAATTTATGTTTTTAAATGGTGGGAAGGAACATCTAAAATACTGGATAAACGAGTTAGGTTTAAAAAGTGACATTTTCTATGAAAAAATCAGTATTTAAAAAAAGAAAATAAGTTTCATGAATTGAAATTATCTTTTAAAAAAACAAGTGAACGTTTTATGACAGTTGTACTTTAAAACGATGGTTACAAAAGTGAAATTCGACTTTCCTTTATAGAGGTGTTGAGGTACAATGAGAAAGTGATAAGAATCATATTATAATATTTGTGTTAATAGAAGCTCTATTGGTTTAATATGGTCAGTCGATTGCTCCTATCAGAATGACTTCTCTGGCACCCACTCTGGCTTAGTGTACTGATAAGGGCATGTGGTTATGGGATAACAGAGCAGGGAACAATATCAAGATGAGGGTGTACTTGTACATATAAGTAGCAAACTATCATTCCGCAGCAGTTGCAGTGCAGACCTAACACCATTGATCATGAAGCCGATCATCTTCATATTCATTTGTCTACATCTCTCAGAGGGACTAGTGAGGTGAGTTTATCATTCCAGTTATGCATGGAGAGACGGGATGTGTCAAAATGGTGTTACTTATCAGAGGACACAAAATAATAGCAAGAAAATGTGTTGCAACGCAGAACCCTGATAACTTTTTATGGAAAAAAACTAAACAAAGGAGTCAGGGGGGTATTTACCCTTCAGTTCATTGCCCCGCAGGGCATGAAGCCCAGAGTCTTACAGTGCATTACTTCTGTTGTAAGAGCAACTGGAGATCAGTTGGGATGTCTGTTGGCAGAATTCTCAAGACATTCATAACATTCTTGGATCATCAATGGTGGCAATAGAGTTGCAGGAAACAATGTTTGCATGTTTAATGCATGCACAGACTTAACACATTCACTGTGAATGCAGGTCATACTAATGGAGTGATGGAGGTATATATGATGTCCTGCATCCTATTTTCAGCAGCATCTGTTAAATCTATAGAAATAAAGTGAGAAAATGATCCCCATCCCACTTACCCCTGAGCACCAGTGCAAGGGACTGTAGTGTGCCAGTCCTGGCAAACGTTACTGAGTAGACCTTTTAGATTAATGCCCTATACATCACATATTTTTAATAGCTGCACTTTCAAAATTCAGTATTCCTAAGGACTACAGTTTTCTTTTTTCAAAATTCTTTACTACAAAAAGGAAAAATAGAACAGAAAAACAATGTTTGGAATCAGCTGAAATAAGCAAGACAAGGATACATATAACATAAATAAATACAACATTAATCAAGGTCTTGGTTGCATTGATAGCCCTAGGAAAGGGGCAACTGTGAGGTCTATTAGTGGGCAATATGCCTGACCATAGACTGAATGAAAAGTAATTGACCAAGGGTTTGTGTGTGTTCATAAAATAACAGATTGATGTTGGAGGATTAACGTAGGATCCATCCTCTTATCATTAGTGGTGAAATACTATAGGGGAAGATGTCTCGAGTTATATCTTGTGTGAATAGAGTGCCAATGGGACTACAGTTTTCTTTTAACTCTTTTCTATTACAGTGTTGTTCAACCTGTTAAGGTTGAGAGCCTCACGGCATTTTAAAGTTTTTGCAGGAGAACTAGCTGATATTAATGACAAAATACAGCAAAATCTATTGGGTAGAAGGAATCCATACAGTATTGCATTACGTCATTTATTTAATTGTTCCCCCAGCCTATGAGATTTATAGGACATTATATTATTCTAAAATAAAAATGTTGAATCACTTCTGGTAATCTGAAATGTTTGTGTATTTTAAAGAGTCCCTCTGAAGAGATATAAATCCATTCGAGAGACTATGAAAGAGAAAGGTGTTCTGGAGGAGTTTGTGAAGACACACAAAAGGGAACCAGGCATTAAATATAACTTGCTCCAACAGAATGACTTTGGTGTAGTCTATGAGCCTATGTACTTGGATGTGAGTATTTCATGGAAAATATGAATCATTATTTTATTACCATATTATTATAGCACTATATTAGCATAGAGTGTTATTATTTTATTGCTAATTTTATTATGATAATACTATACAGCAACAAATATGTATAACTCTCTGATCTCTTCCAGACATATTACTTTGGTGAGATCAGTATTGGAACACCACCCCAAAACTTTTTGGTTGCCTTTGACACTGGTTCATCAAATCTTTGGGTGGCTTCTTCATATTGCCAAAGCCAAGCCTGCAGTAAGTCACATTGTCAATTTTGGATAGTGTGGAATAGTAACTTTATAGTTTAATTTAAAAAGCCTATGATTTTATAATGTTATATGATGATAACGTTTCAGATAGTTCACGCAGTGATAAAAATAATGGCTACTTAACTTGGAAAGTAGTTAATTGTTTTTCAAGTCGAAGTAATATATTCTCAAAAATGTTTGACATAAATTGCAGTATGACACTCAATGAAGTAAATGACAGTATGACACCCAACATCAATTGTCTGTTTTGTAACACCATCCATTTTGTATGGAGTACTAAGTAGACTTGTTTTTTCAGATCTGGCTTAAAACTCATTTTTGTTTGTCCAAAAACAATATGGCCCATTGGACTGTAGGATGTAGAGGAAATTCATCCATTATTTTGGACTCGCAATTTCATTAGGACAAATTAAATTCCGCAATCCGCAGCTGCATCTTTCAGCTATCTTGCATATAACTTCCAAAACTGGTACCCTTGCTGGATCGTCATATTTAAGGATACCAAAATTGGAAGCCGTTTAGTAGATAGCTCCCTAATTTGGTAGCCTTATGGTAATCCCACGCAAAGGTTTAGGGAGCTATCTATTAAACAGCTGATAGATAAAAATTAAGAAAAGCTATTTCAACTTATAAAAATTAAGTAAAAAATACTTACTATTAGTAACAGTTTTACTCCTGCCTCATGGCCCCACCTGAAAAAAATAATAAAATGGTCAGAACAGTGCCTTGGGTGGGGGCTATTAAATAAAATGAAGGGAGTACCTAGTGTTCGTATTGGGGATCTAATTTAATAAACCATGGGGAGACATTTTGTCCCCCTCAGCCATCACTAATTGGCAGTGAGTAGGGGCTCTAATTAATATAACAAAGTATCTATTGTCCCCTCAGTCCTCACCTATTGACAGAGGGTAGAATCTCTAAATACTTAAATAAATAATAAATATATAGTTTTCCCCTCAGGTGGGGAAGAGTACCCAAACCCTAGTCACGTAGCTCCTGTCAAAAAAAAAAAAAGTTACAGTGGGACTTTTATTTGGCCTTTTTTCGGGCCAAAGAAATGAAGATAAAAGAAATAGAAATAAATAAAGAAAACTAATGGTATGCCCCCCACACTTTAATATTTTACTCGGTGCCCCACTATGGGGCCCCTAGTTGGTAAATTAGTAACTAGGAAGCAGTAGTAATTCTATTTTTAAATAATCAAGGAGGAGCATTTTACCCAACAAGTAATTTTCTCCCTGTTTAATTCATTGTAATTTATATCCACCCATTTGTTTTTCTGAAAGAATGGACAAATTGATGAAAATTGGATGGAAATGGATGACCAAACTTAGTACTAAGCAGTTCTGGTAGACTTTATTAAGACCTGTGACGAGAACACCAAAATTACAGTTTACCTAGTGCACAGACAATCATTGGCCTCATGCCCAATTATACCAAGTCTTTAAATAGTTACTAGAGAATACCCATTTTGAATAATAAAAATATCCATAAATAAATACATAGGCAATAATAGATTGATTCTTAAATAGTTATTGTGCATTACATTGAAAAGTATTTTTTTTTCATTTTTTCAGCCAATCACCCGTTGTTCAATCCCAGCCAATCCTCCACTTATACCTCCAATAACCAACAGTTTTCCATGTGGTATGGCAGTGGCAGCATGACTGGCATACTAGGATATGACACAGTGACAGTAAGTAGCCAATTATATCCTTAGGTGAACAGGACTGGATTTAAATGGCACCAAAGAAATATTCTAGTAGCGTAGGAGTTGAGATTTTAAGCCCTGATATAAAGCATAATTTTTAATCTCCAGATGCCATAACAAATTTAATATTTGTTATACTTAGTAAATGTAATAGGGCTTCTGCAGATAACATTTGTGTAACTACTTTCTGTAGGTACAAGGATTGTCCATACAGAACCAGGAACTGGGTCTGAGTGTGACTGAGCCAAGTAGCTTCTTCTACTATTCCAAATTCGATGGTATCTTTGGGATGGCCTATCAGACATTGTCAGCAGGAGGTGCGACCACTGCAGTGCAAGGACTAATCCAGCAGAATCTGATCCCAGAGCCAGTCTTCAGCTTCTACCTGACAGGGTGAGGGACAACATTCATGGTTGATTGTCCCCAGGTCATATTACACAGTTTTTAAGGATCTCTGTAACTGAGCACAGATGGGTACATTTGCTAGTGACTGCGGATAACCACAAAACTTTATTCTTTTTTGGATTCTAAGTATACACATTCAGCTAGTGATATTAAAAAGAGTGTTTCTTAAAGGAACACTTCTACTCCCATAACAACTTGAGCTTATTTAAATTATTATTGGGGCAGGAATGTAAGGGCACCTTTTTACCTTCAAAAGTTAAACTGTTTGGCAATGGTTTAGCCCCAAAGTTGGGGCTCCTGTGCCTGGTGCTCCTGTACTCCACTTTCTTTTTCTGTACTGTGCAGTACAAGGAAGGCATATCCGTTAGTGTATGCTCTCAGACTATCAATGAGCACCCATTGAGAAAATGAAGCTCAAGTTGTTATGAGGCTTGGAGTGTTCCTTTAAGATCACTGTTGAAACAGATTTTTTTTTTTTTTTGGTTATAGAGTTAATAGGCCATTAGTTGGTAAGTGCATCAAGGCAAGAGAATATGGTACTGATGACAGAGGGTACAACAGTATAAAGAGATGTATGATGGTGGAAGACAATATGAATGAAATCAGAGAAGAAAATATCCCTAGATCTGAGCAGAATTGGAATATTGGGTGGATGAAGAATAGCACTAAGGGACTTGTACAGAATTATGAGGAGGACAATGGGAATATCAACAAAGTAAGAGAATATAGGAGATAAAAAGGATATGAGAAAAATAAGATGTGTTTTTTAAAAGAATGAATGTTGATCAGGTTAAATGCAGAGTGCAACCAAATAGGAGAGAGGAACAGAGGGATTATTGCTTCAGGGATGAACTGTCTTCCAATAGGAGTATACTTGGGAGGTATGTATGTGCTTTGACAAACAGCATTATTACAATTAATGTCAAAAAAAAATTATTTTCACTCTTATCTTCCCAGTCAGTCAGGGGAAGTGATCTTTGGTGGAGTAGACAGCAGCCTTTATTCTGGACAGATTTCCTGGACTCCGGTCACTCAGGAGATCTATTGGCAGATAGCTATTGAAGAGTAAGTTTAAATTATGAGGGCCAATATTTGTGTGGTCCAATGTGCTGGTTTACTTTTATTATAATTATTTCTGCTGTATTTCATTTCTTCAATTTAACTTGTCCAATTTTAAAAAAAGACACAAACACCTAAATAAATAAATAAATAAATAAATAAATAAATAAGGCTAGTTATGCTGTTGCTATATATAGTAAAAGAATAAAAATTTAAGGGTATATTACTAATGTGTGAAAGACTGTATAAACAGTATAAAATGTCTATTTATTTACTAGACAGTTGTTTATCTACTAAACAGTTATGCTTTGCTGGTCCATTTATAATAAAATGTATAGTATGTAATATGATTGAAAGAAGAACTGGCATAGCTCATATGACCTATCAGTAACATGCCTGTTGTACACTATACATTGGGCCTGTTTTAAAAACATTTAGGATAGTTCTGCCATGACCTTGCATTGGGCTTACACTGAGCTCTTTATTGATTTTTTATTTATAAGCAGAAAGAGCTGTTGGAAGAGACCTGAGACCTCCCACTGCCCTGTTTCCCACCTCCCCTGGCTATTTGTCACTTGAAAATGGGATTTAGTGTCCAGTCTCTTGCAGTGGGGACATATGCAGAGTATTGTCTGCCCTGATCTAGTGCTTGTGTTCAAATATTCCGCAGTTATGTTCTTCTGAATTTTATTCAGCCATAATACAACACTTATTTATTCTAATCAGCCATTATCTCCCTCTTTATTTCTTTCTCTTAATTTGGTTACCATGCCTACTTCTCTAATGTGCCTTAAGCTACGATAAAGTTTCTCTACCAATTTCTTTCTCTTCAAGTCATGATGTTCCTTTTGCTTTGTATACCTCCTATTTTTAGCCATCAAATTCTCTTAACTACATCTAAATTGTTCTTACTTAAGTCATTATGTCTCTACCTCTCTCCTCCTTCCATCTACCCTAACTCTATAACCACCCTGCCCCTACTCCTTTCTTCATGGTTCATGTTCTTACTTCTCTTTAAGCCATATTTCTTGCTACTGGTTGATCTAGACTAAAGTACCTTACTGCCTAGTATTATTTGGCAAAGCAGGAAGTCATCATCTCTACAGATTGGTCACAGCATGAAACGTCGCCCTACCCTCTCTTACTAGACCCCAACATCTATTATCTACTATTGTTTTGTACTAGACTATCGTCATGAAAATCAGACACAATTGAGAAGAAAAAGGTCCAGGCAAGATTTCGACCCTACAATGGGTCTTTGAATGCCTGGGGCTCTTTCTTCTCAATTGGATTCAACTATTTGGGGTGTGTGCTACCCCAAGGCCTTCCCCCCTTTTTTTGCTCATATAAATGAATGCAGTTCCTAATCTTTTTGTTGTTATAAATATATGAAAATCGGACATATTGCTTTTTTCCCCATTTCGAATTTCTTTTTTTTTTTGCTACATATTTTTCACTAAATTCTTAAATTCATAAGATCACAGCATTTATATTTTTTAGTCTTACCACTTATTAAAAATCAAGTTGACTGTTGATCCAAAGAAAAGTCTGATCGCTATTAGAAAAATGATGTGTTCTCTCCAATTTTAGTAAAAATTTAAATTATCTTTAATTAGAAAAGTTTGCCTTCTACATAAACAATCAATAGATATATTTTTTCAACTCACTAATTATGACCGTGATTTAAAATTTTTGGATCTGCTTTTCAAATGATCCCAATCTGTTAGAAAAACATATCCAATGATTATCTAGAAAAAATACCCATAGACTTTTCTGGTGACTTAGGAACAATTGCCTACAGATTGCTACTTTGCAGAAAGAGGTTTTAATTGCATTGCATTAATTCAGTGTGAGTCAATATCCTTCAGGTTTTCTGTTAATGGTCAGGCCACTGGCTGGTGCAGTCAAGGATGCCAAGGCATCGTCGACACTGGAACCCCTCTTTTAACTATTCCACAGCAATATCTGAGCTCCCTTCTTCAGTACATTGGTGCTCAGCAAGCAGAGAATGGAAACGTAAGTTCACTGACATTGAAAACACACACTTCGCTCTTCTGTATAGGTGGCATGGAAAGTCCAAAATTAACATCAGATAAATAAAATGTTTTGTTACAAAACTGCACAATCTTATAAATAAACAAACTAACAAATTAATATATTAATAAACTTAGATAATTATTATTTTATAGAACAGTGGTTCCCAAGCCAGTACACAGTGTTTTGCCATGCATGTGAAATAGCCTACCATTGCTTTCCTATAGGATGGTCTCAGCCATGGACAACCATGGCGCAACATCCATTCTGGGTGGAGGGGGGGCATCTAACTAGGTAGTCCAACACTACAGAGTTAGAAATACATGTTTGTATTTCTAACACTATAGTGTTCCTTTAATTTACAGTGTAACGATGTCAAATGTCATCTCTGCTTTTTAAAATACTCTGCTAATTCTTATGCCACTGTCAGTAGCAAAGAGTCAAAGTGAAAGATCCCATCTGCATCCTTTATTTGGGGGGCAACCACTGTATGCACTGTGATGACCATATTCATTAAACAACTTTATATATTTTTTTCTTAGTATATAGTCAACTGCAACAATGTACAGAGCCTTCCTCCCATCAGCTTTACCATTGGTGGAACCCAGTTATCAATTCCACCTTCTGGATATATTCTTCAGGTAACAGTAAATCTTAAATTCTTTTTCTAGAGTTTTCATACTGTAATGGAAATGTATTACACACTGAAAATAGATTACCCTGTCTAAAAACATAGATTTGATGGAATACTATAATTTGCCACGTTACCTATTTGGAATTATAGACGTAGCAGTTTCAAGCTTGCCTCCACAAACTGTAGCCTGCAGGCAAATTGATACTATATTATGTAATATAAAATTTGCCAAAGTTACCCTTAAGGTTTTCACTCAATTTATGCACATGGGATGTAACAGGTTCTCAGCCCATAACTAAAATTGCCAAAATGTACTACCTGAACCCACATTCTACACAAGTGTAACATATTACTCACACACCCAGAGCTATTGACGAACCGGACATGACGATAGACAGACTAGAGCTTCGTACCACTGTTGGCGATAGTATTGCTCTGATCCCCAACTGCCCCCATTGGCTACTGCAGCCCATCTGGTCTATTTTGTATGGGAACATATAAATGTTGATTGATCGTGATGGACAACTTGCATATATATGACATATACCTGTAGCTTCCTTTGAAATTGTATAATAAAAGGATGTCACAGTGACCTACTTGTTGATTGTTGAGCAAAGTCCTCTGTTCGCAACCTTATGAAAACAAAAATAAAGATTGTTTAAAAAAAATTAAAATTGCTAAATGTAGATCAGGTGAATCGTCTGCCCAGAGAAGTGCAAAATAAATGAAAAAAGTATTACCTTTATTTCTTCATAGCAAATCATGTCTAGGAGCAGCAATATGGGGAAGACGCCACCACCATAACGCTTACACGGTTCATGCCTCATGGACGCAGTCTTTGATGAAGTGTTCGTGAGGCATGAAACGCATAAGTGCTATTGTGGTAATATCTTCCCCCTGATGCTGGTCCCAATCACAATCTTTAAAATTGATACATGTATTAATATCTATATGACTAGAAAACAGAACAGATGTGATAGCATCTATTAACTTAAACCTCTACCTTATAGATGAATGGATATTGTGTTGTCGGGTTTGAGGAAACCTATCTGCCTTCCCGTAATGGACAGCCACTCTGGATTCTGGGAGACGTCTTCCTTCGTCAGTACTACTCTGTCTATGACTTTGGGAACAACCAGGTTGGCTTTGCTGCCATGGCATAAAGGATGAGATAAAACAGAGCACAGACGTTAATAGCTTGTGAAAATTCAAAACTATATGAAGCAAACCTTGATATAAACCTTAAAGGCAGTAGGGCATTGGGAAAAAACATCACTGTCATGCAATAACAAACCACAAAATATAATAAGATACACAACATATTCTATGTATGACCACACAGGATATTCACTGTAATATCATTTGTGCCAAGAAATTAAAGTTCATGATCTTATTATGAACAATAGATTGTACTGTCAATCTTCCCTGACGCTGACCTCCAATGAATGGCCCTAAAATATCCTTTGGCTATAATAAAAGCATCAAAATAAATAAAGTATGTAAAAATTAAAGCATCGGAGTAATTGTCTTGCTTCATACTGACTCTCTGCATTTTAATTATTTTATTTATATTATACCTATTCAAAAAATAAATAAATAAATAATAAACTCAAGGAGAGATAACCAATTGTACAACGCTACGGAATTAGCTATATAAATAATAAAATATTAATAATTACCACATATAAAGATTTTGAGACACATTGCTTCCAAAGAGACAGTGTCATTTAGGAACGTATAAAGCCTTCGAATTGATAAGATGCTTACTTTTATGCCATAGAGGAGTTTTTTTCATTTTTGCGATGAAGATCTATAATGCCTCCATTCTGCCTGTATCTTCATTACCTGTGTGTGTTCCACTTGTAATCAGAAGCAGATGTCTAAATACTTAAACTATGTTACTGCAGCTACCTTAGATGACATATATAAACATCTGTGACAGAACAGTTGTGTCATTAGCATGATATATAGGTAGTTGTCACCAGGGAATATTTTATAATCTAGTTTTTTGTACCATTAAAGAAAAACACCCATAAATAGCGGTGGAACTAACGTAGAGAGTAACCTGATGCAAGAATATTTTTGGGTCCCGTCTAGCGCAAGGGTGACCAAAAGGTAGATAGCCATCTTTCATACAACTCCCACAATGATTTGCTATTTGCCCATCGTTGAGGATTGTATTTGTGAGCAGTGTTTGTGTGTCTGCATGTAAGCATGTTTTTGTATGGAGTATGTGTGTGCATGCATTTGTATGTACTGTTCTCCATTCCAAAGAATGGAGACTAGGTGAGAGCCTAATGGAGCAGGAAGGGAGATCCAAAGGAATTGTGAAGCCCTAGAGAAGTCTTGAGGTGGGCGAGGTGCAAATATGAACAGAGGATAGACACAGGTATTCAGCAGAGTGTAGGGGCCTGGAAGGGAGATATTAGTGAGGGAGATAAGTAGATAGGAACAATCATATGAGGGAGATTTGTAAGTGAGAATCAGAATTTTGTATGTATCCCTATATCCTATGGGAACTCAATGTGGGACAGCCAAAAGGAAGAGGCATGGAAGGACAGGAAGATAAGCCATTATTCATCATAGATCTTAGTCCCGTTAGCTGGGAGATTATAAGACCAGTGAGAAGTGGTTTTCAGTAGTCAAGGCGGGAGATGATAGAGAAAAACAGAGAGGAAGATGCAGCGCCTGGAATGTCCTTGGAGTGTGTATATATAACCATAAAAAGGAGGAGAAATAGGAAACTGAAGTATGTAAAAAATACAATAAGGTTAGGGTAAATAAAATGATATGCACTCACACTATATAGGAGCTTAGGTGCAGCTCCAACTTAGACGCTTGGGTGGAATAATCCCCGCCTGAGGATATTGTGGAGTACAGACTCTATAGGAGATTCTTGTGGATGCAACTTCTCTTGCACATATGTAGGAGAAATCTGAGATATATAGTACAATATGCCAGACTCAATATTAAAATATATAGCTATAAAAGATGTGCACTCAAGTGTATGGGAGCCTATAGCATGGCTCCACAGGTATGGCTTGAAGTGGTATGATACCCACTCCAGGATATAGGTGCTGTTGGTCTCTCTCTCCGATTATATAAGTAAAAGAGAAAATAAAACCACAATAGTGTAGACTCTAAAAAGTGATAAAATGAAATAGATAAAAACTACTCACACTTGATAGAGCAAATAGGGATTGCTCTGTCCAACAGGCTTAGGTGGTATTATCCTCACCAAGGATATGGAGTACAGGAATCATTAATAAAAAACAATAAATGATTAAAAAAAAAGGGTAAAATAACTATATAAAACAATATTTAAATACACTTAATGCTTTTCACCATACAATGGCTTTTGAGAAAGTGTTTTTGATGATAGAGGCCTGGACAAGCACCCTAGCCACATCTGTTGTTTGGTAGGTGATGTGGAATCAATCAATTAATTGATAATCTTGCGTATCTGCCCCCGGCCAAATTTAAAAAGATGCGTGCACGCTCCTGAAGTAATTCACACCAGACACAGGTTTTGGATTAATGAAAAACTTGAGGAAAGTTTATTCTGGGGGGACGGCATGCCCCTTATAAAGCAAAATTACACCATATGCATTGTCAGAGATAACATGGAATAATACATCAATAATTGGTTAGGTGTTAAGTGGTTCATTTAGTGCCCTTCCTACCGGGTGTGATGTCACTGGTATCTTGGAGACCTCCCCCAGATTCCAGCGCCATCTTGTTAATGAGGGTGTTAGTCGATGTCAAAGGGAAACTCCCTAGCGGCCATTTTAGGTAAATCACGTATAAGGTTGAATAATGTGGATTGTGGTTATGCTGAGTAAATAGGCATTTTATTAATATGAATTGGGTTAATATCTTGTCCACAACAGTCCCCCCCTTAAAATGACTTTACTAAAGAGACAACTACTAACTGACCCTAACAATGTCCCTACTTGGCTGCAGCTCATCTGTCTGAACAAGCCTCGAACGCTTCACTGCGCGGGTATCCCGTAGTGGCTAACCCACTACATTTCCCGCGTCAGACTCCTACCCATGGAGACAGACACTGTTCCTATAAAGAAGTAGTTGTCCTTTTGGGGTGGAGGGACTGAAGAGGTGTGTGTGGGGTGTCACAGTCTATATCGTCAATATCTTGATGTAGGAATGTAGGTGTGGTGCGGTCAATGGTCTGATCTACAGTCTTTTGTAAGTACCTTTGCACCCAGGGCATCACGCAGCAAACCAGGAAGAGGAGGAGAATCACTACTGTAAGAACTGCCATACCAACTTGAAAGAGAACTCTCTGCCATCCACTCATCCATCCCAACCATCTGTCCCATGAATTGGAGACCCCTGAGTTCTTTTTTAATTCGTCAGAGAGACTTTCTAATTTTTACACACCCCCCTTTTCTGCTAGGATCATGTCTAAGGCCATTCGATTCTGGAATGCAATTGTTCTGCCAAGCCTTGGAGGGCATCTCTAGTATAATTGACAAAACGTTGCTGATTATAATAGATATAATTAATCCAGTTAACATTCTTGTTAGCGGTAATGAGTGGGATCAAGGATTCGAATCCTGCCGCAACCTCATCTCTGGCCTTGAACTCGTTTGGTACCCCTCTTGGTACACCTATGGCATCGATATACATATATGTGGGTCAAAACTACCTTGAATAGGGGTTTCTCTTTTTATCCTGAAGTACATGTGTGGGGAATCAAGTGGGCCTTGGTGGTTATCAGAAATTATATGTATAGGCATGATGGCTTTGGTCAGAGTGCATTCTCCCCACCACAGGCCAGTCATTTTAGATCTGAGTTGCATATCACCACATAGCCAATAAATGTCTCACAAGGACTTGACTTGATTTACCAATAAGGTAGTGGGAGGTTTCCAATAGGTGGCACAGTAGCCGGGAGGGAAACTACCCACAAATTTATCCGTGGTTCCGTGTATAGTGTAGCAAGTGTAATTACCTGGATACACGGTGATTCCATCAGGTGGCCTGAGATTCCCTTGAGTTATTGGATATACCTTTTTCCATGATTCACATACTGATGAGTTTGTGGCTGATTGTACATAGAGGCTTAGAAAACACATCTCAACATCGGGGGATTAAATGGCACTGTACCCAGATGGGGTCTGGCCCCGCCGCAGACATAACAGTTAGTTTTATTGTGTGAATTAGCATTACACCTCATCCACTCAAGCCATAGGTTGGTATCTGAAAAACCGGTCTCCACAGCCATAGTGTCCTCGAATGTAGGATTGGCAATTGCCACCATGTCCTTAAGAGTTTTAATGTGTGGTTTTAGAGGGTTAGTGGTCATGTGTGTAGAGTCTACCCAGTCAGGTGATGTATGCATGTCTTGTAAATAGAAGGTCCCCAACTTGTCATATGAGCCACCCCCTCTCCAGTACATCCCCATTACGTACTCTCCAGTGTCTCCTAGGCTGGGATGTTCTATGTTTAAGGTGAGTTTCATTGGGGTAGACCCTGTTGGCTTACATAAGGTCATTCTGTGTAATAAGGGTTTCCCATGTCTGTCCACCCTATCCAAGGCGCTTTGTGGTCTGTAGCCTCATGGTCGGCCTATGTTCCAACCTGCTGCTTTCCAGGTACTACAATGATGTCCCCAATGGTCACCTGTCACACAAATGTATGGGTCCTTTCTATTGGGTATGTCTTTGTAATATTGCTGAGTGTTGTGATTGTAAAGAAGTACAAGGAACAATATCACAGTAATCAAAGGTAAAAGTAGCTACATGTGTGTTTGAAGAGTTATACCAGAATGTGTAAACACGATTATCTTTGGTGATAGCAAATTGTTGGGCCTTTAATAGGCCTAGCAGAATTAATAGACACAGGAAGCTCATAGTTTAGCAGGATCTGCTTCCTCTGGATCAGGAACTTTCTTACAGTGTGAGGCGTGTATCCAGGTATTCTTCCCAGCCAATTTTACCGAGGTAGACGTGGTCAATAGGACTTGGAATTGACCATCAAACCTTGGCTCAAGAGTGTGCTTTCTCAGGAATTTCTTGACCATAACCCAGTCACCAGGAAGGAGTTTATGTGTGCCTGTGTTTGATTCTGGATCTGGAATAGAAGAAAACACCTGTGCATGGATTTTGGTCAAGGCATGAGAGAGTGCAGTTATATAATCTACCATTGCATCTGACTGAATTTGTTGTTGAGGAAAATAACAGCCTAACCTGGGTGCTGTACCAAATAAAATCTCGTAGGGGGATAAGCTAAGTCTCCCTCTTGGAGTGTACCTTACACTAAATAGTGCTATGGAAAGATTTTGCGGCCAGGGTAGGTTAGTTTCTTGGGCCATCTTAAGCATTCTGGCGTTTAAGGTGCCATTCATGCGTTCTACCTTACCACTGCTCTGTGGGTGATAGGGTGTGTGGAAAGCAAGGGTCACCCCCAGTGCTGCCCAGATTTCCTTGGTTAGCAACGCGGTGAAGGATGTTCCCTGGTCACTTTCAATCACCTCAGGAACTCCATATCTGCAGATGATTTTGGTAAGTAGGCGCTTTGCTGTGGTCTTAGCAGTGAGATTAGTGACAGGAAAAGCTTCTGGCCATCCTGAAAATATATCCACCAATGCATATTCATTGCCGGCCACTTTTTGGCATTTGGATATGATCAATTTGGATCCTTTGGAAAGGGTACTGTGGCTTGGCCAAATGGTTTGGTGCAGCTTTAATTATTTTTCCCGGATTACATCTGGTGCAGATGGTACAGGATCTGCAGTAATTTTTTGTCAAAGTAGTGATTCCGGGTGCCTCAAAATATTTATCAGTCAGGGAGTTCATGAGGTGCTTGGATAAATGAGCTGGTCCATGGGCTCACTGAACGATAGCTGGGTACATATTCTTGGGTAGACAGAATTTGAGGTTGATTGTGTACATTTCATTCTGGAGGGTTGCCCCTTTATCTTTCCAACTTTGTTTTTCCTGAGGGGTGGCAGCGGCCTGTTGTTCTCTCAGGAACTTGAGATCAGTAGGTAGGGTTTGCATAGTGTAAATAGGAGTCTGTTCAATGGGCACTCTTCTGTCCACTTCCCGACACTGGCGTGCCGCATCTTTAGCAGCCTGATCGGCTAAGTAATTGCCACATGCTTCTTCTGAATTCAATCTCCGTGGGCCTTTACCTTCAATATGGACACCTCTTCAGGAAGCAGTAAGGCATCCATTAATTCATTGATAGCTGCGCCATGTTTCACCGGAGTACCTGCTGCTGTAAGAAACCCCCTTGTTTTCCAGATTAAGCCAAAATCATGAGCTACACCAATGGCATACCTTGAGTCTGTATAGATATTAGCACGCTTCCCTTCAGACATCTTACATGCTGCTGTAAGGGCTATTAGTTCGGCTTCTTGTGCTGACTTAGATGATGGAAGTGAAGATGCTTGGAGTACTCGGTCTTCTGTGGTGACAGCATATCCAGTGAAGTCAGGATCTGGCAGAGCAGCCTCGTGCACCGTTGGGAGATGGGTTATCTCCATTTTCATCTGTTCAAAACAGTCATGAGGGGCATCCGGGTCCTGTTCTGTAGGAGGGATGTCTTCACATATCTCTGTGTGATATCGAGGGTAACCGACTGTTTTATAATTTATGGTCCTTTTAGTGACCCCCGTCAATGTGAGCTGTTCTTGAGTTGTGGCTGAGTTCTTGTTCTTGGGCCGAGTTCTTTCCATGAGAGATTTGGAGATTTGGTGAAAGATATATGAGGAACTGCCACCTTCCAGTGGTGGTGTAAATGTGATACTTCCATGGGCAGGTAGACCAAGATAACAATATTTCCTCTGGAGTCACAAAACAGGTCTGTCAGGGTGATGCGTATTTCCACCAGGCTAAATAATTCTTCTTCATAGTATGGGTCAGGACCTGGGGTATTCCTGAACCACAGGGTGCAATGTAAGTAGCCCTCAGGTTGTTCATCATGTGGAACCATGGGTTTTTTCACTTGAAGTTCCATATGAACATCAGGATTTATGTCCAGACTGTACCAGTATTGTGGTATTCCCCCCTTGGGAAGTGGCAGAAGAGTGGCCGGGTTCAAAGAGTAACATCTTTGTAGAGTGACGTTATCAGGCAAGAGGAGGGAGGTTTAAAGACGGAGGTGTCTTTGGGAGGAGAGATGTTTCGGTTGGACTTGATTTAGGATGGCCGTGATATCATGGGGAGCAAGGACAGTGAGTTTATGTCCGAGAACAAAGTCATAAGTTTTGTCCAGCAGAGCACTGGCAGCAAAAACAGCACATAAACAAGAAGGACCGCCTCGAGCCACAGGGTCCAGCATGCATGAAAAATAACCAATAGGGTGTTGACGGGAACTATGTGATTGTGTAAGGACCCCTGAAGCATGGCCCATCTTTTCAGAGACAAAAAGTTTGAATGGCTGCGGATAGTTAGGTAGGCCCAAAGCTGGGGCAGAGGAGATGGCCCTTTAAAGGGCGTAGTAGCAGGAGCGAGCTGTTAAAGACAATGAAAATGGTTCAGTCTTCAAGGCATCATAGAGAGGTTGCATGAGCTGAGAAGCCTCAGGGATCCAAGACCTGCAGTATGTGATGAGGCCCAAGAAGGCATGCAGAGCTTGATGAGTATATGTGAGAGAGAGATTTGTAATAGCAAGTACTCTGTTCTTTGTTAGGTGACGGGTGCCATGGGAAAAGCAATGTCCCAAGAAGACCACAGAGGGCCGGCACCACTGAAGTTTAGTTCTGGAGGCTTTACATCCTTCTTCAGCGAGGAAACAAAGGAGATCTTCGGAATTTTGTTCAGCAGTTGGAAGATCATCCGCACAGAGAAGTAAATCATCCACATACTGGAGCAGGACCACGTCAGGGTGAGACTTCTGCCAAGGTTCTAAGACAGTTGACATAGCTTTGGCGAATTGAGTAGGGGAATTTTGTGCACCTTGAGGCATGACAGTCCAAGTGTACTGTTGGCGATCATGTGTGAAAGCAAACAGATATTGGCAAGAGGGATCGAAGGGCACGCTGAAAAAGGCATTTGCAAGATCAACCACAGTGAAGAATTTAGCTGTTGGAGGGACTTGTGACAACAGTGTATGTGGATTCGGGACAACAACAGTGTCTCGGTTGGTGACATCATTAACAGTGCGGAGGTCTTGAACCATACGGTATTGGTCAGGTTGGCCTTTTTCAGTCTTCTTCTTCACTGGAAATAGAGGGCTGTTACACACTGACACACACTTTACCAGAACACCTTTTGCCAACAGACTTTCAAGTTGTTTGGAGATGGCAAGGGCTTGTGCAGGCTTTAATGGGTACTGTGGTCTTCGTGGTGGATTAGCTCCCTTTAGTAGCGTGACAACCATGGGTGGGACTCTTAGGCGTCTAATGTCATCTGGGCCTGTAGACCAAAGTTTGGTTGGGACCCTATCCAGGGCACTGGGGGCATCTGGGACCCTTACCTCCTCAGAGGGGGAAGTCATGTGTAACAGTAGGGGCAAAGAGCAAAGAACAGAAGTATCTTTGCGAGAAAGGGGGGTTTATAATTGAACCTGGCCATCAGCGGTGAAGGAGATAGAAGCTTGAAGACGGGACAAACCGTGAGAGAATGTCTGAACCCACCCGCAAGAGCTTAGTTAATGGGTTGTTTCTAGGGATACCATCGACACCTACACAAGAGACATCTGTGTCGGATAGGTAAGATGAGTCAGGCAGGTCTTGTTCTCTGAGAACACTGCGGGCTGCACCTGTGTCAACTAAAAAGGTAGTAGGATGACCCTCTACGGGTAGGACTACTGTAGCGAGAGGCCCCCCTTTGTCCCCTGTAGACACTGCCATGACAGGGGTGCTAGACACAGGTTTACCAGTTACCTATTGTATGAGGTCTAGATGAGATTGATCAGGGCCAGTGTAGTGACATGTGGGTGAGGTGAAGCGACTGGTCTGCTGAGTCTGACGTGTAGGGCGATGTTGACTGGGTACCGGACGGTCATCTTGTTGATAATCATCTGTATCATAATTATCAGGGGAATTGTGAACATAGCTGCGGTGTGGAGGGTGATCATCAGCTGGAGGTGGCTGACAGGCAGCTTGGGTACATTCCTGAGGAGGGTAATACGAAGTATGTGCCTGAGGATATACCTGTGGAGGGTAACCTGGCTGGAGGCAACTATGTGTGATTGCAGGGGCATAGGGGTACATAGGATAGTTGAACACAGGATTAGGTGGTCTAGTGGCCGGCTGTTGTTGTCTAGGCACTCTGGGGTGTGGACAATCTTTCCTGAAATGACCTAATTGGTTACAATTAAAGCAAGCCCTGGTCTGAGACCTAGGTGTGTGTGTATGGTGTTGTACCTGTGTAGCTGGCACAGGATACCCTGTGGGTGCTGGGGCGGGTCTGGTGGTAGGACTAAAAAAGGAAAACAAAAGGGGATTACTTTTCCTTTGGGTTGGCTGGTGTGCAGATTCTAGGCCTTTAGCAACCAAAAGGAGAGTGTCTAGAGGAATAATTCTATATTCAGGGCGGGAAAGCACTAAGCCTTTCCTGAGGGCTTCCTTAAGGCCCGCAACAAAGGCCGCTGATAACATTTGGGTATGTGCCTTATTGTATACACTGAATCCTAGATGAGAGAAAGAGTCAACCGTGAATGCTACTTCTCCACAGACTCAAGTTTATCTTGTATAATATCATTTATACAATTGCTTGGTCAGCTAGTTTATCTTGTTCACAGAATGTGATACCTGACTGAAAATCCATATCAGTAGTGAGGAGAGCGTCATTAAAACTCCTTTGCATAATGGGCCAATAGGCATCCCCAGCTTTGATCTCACACAGACTAAACAGATCGCGCCAGGCAGCTGAGTATGTCTTGCGAATCTGGGCAACCCTCCGAAAGAAGGGCATGGGGTGTTTCTCAGGGTCGGGGAGGGGTGTTATTAGGGTTGCAGCTTGAGATGGGTTGAAAGTAACATACATTGGGGGTGCCCCTTCCACAGTTGATAAGGTGTGGATGTGATTGGCCAGGGTGGCCTGTCTCTGGGAAACCCTATGATTTGCAGGGCGGAATGGGCTGAGCCCCTGCACGTTGTCATCTTCGGGGGGAATCGGGAACGGGAGACCGTGGTAGCTGGCAGCATCTTGTGAATTAGGGGCTTGAGCGGCCGGAGCATCGGAGTTGGGGGAACCAACAGCAATGGCCTGGAGAGTAACTAATTGAGAGGTAGTGGGATGAAAGCCTGATGTAGCAGGAGAGGCGACTACAGAATGAGGTTGTTCCGATGCAACAGATTCATTCGACCCAACTATCATGATTGGGTAACTGGGAGCCGCCATGAGGGAGGTGGAGACAGGAACTGGAATGGATGAGGGGGCGGAAGAGGAAATGGTTGGAAGGGTGCTGGGAGGGGAAGTGATAGTCATAACCGGAGGTGATGGGGTCTGAGTAAGCTGAGGGAGATGAGCGGAGAGGGCGGAAATGAGTGATGAAAGATCAGGGGAGGGAAGGACTATGGGATTGGAGGCTGGAAGGGGAGGGGAAGCTGAAACTGGGTCAGAAGAGGTGATGGGGAGAGGAGAGGGAGCAGAGAGGGCGGAAATGAGTGATGAAAGATCAAGGGAGGGAGGGACTACGGGATTGGAGGCTGGAAGGGGAGGGGAAGCTGAAACTGGGAGGGAAGAGGTGAGGGGGAGAGGAGAGGGAGATGCAGGAGTGGAGGGAATGGCACAGGAAGATTGGTCGAAGGGGAATATGGCAGAGGGAGATGTGACAAGGGGAACAACGGGTGAAGGCAGGAGGGGAGCAGGAATAGAAGGAATGACAGGGAGAGGGACAAGAGGGGTGACAGGGGAGGCAATGGGTGAAGGTGAAAGGGGAGCTGGAATAGAAGGAATGACAGAGGGAGGTAGGAGAGGGGTGATCTCAGAAGAAGTGATAGAGGAATGTAGAAGAGGGACGGGATCAGAAGCGACAGGGGAAGGTGGAAGAGAGACGGGACCCGAGGGAAGTGGGAGAGGGGCTGGGATAGTGGGAACGACGGTAGGAGGTGGGAACAATAGGAATGACAGAGGGAGGTGGGAGAGTGACAGGAACAGTAGGAATGACAGAGGGAGGTGGGAATGGGGCGGGAGCAGTGGGAAAGACAGAGGGATGTGGGAGAGGGACGGTATAGTAATAAGATCAGTCCGCCCCGAGGACCGGGAACAGAGGGGTGGGGACAGAGGAGCCTACGCCAATTGGAGGTGACGACTGGGTAGTGGCTGGGGAGGTGGAGCCAGATTCTTTCACATTGTGTTTGGCGCCATCATAGGGCGGTGGCTGGGGAACATCAAGAGATGAATCATCATTACAAACATTTCTGTGATATACATAAATTGATTGTCCTCCAAAATCTAGTTCTTCCTCTAACCAACCCTCCCTCTTGAGTCCTCTTGCCACCTGATACCAAGCATCCACGGCTTTCGTTAACCCATTATCCAACAATAAGCCCTCTTTGTCAGTAAGCAATTTCCTCCAAAATTCTGGCTGTAATCTACCACTGGGTGACATTTGGAAGCCACAAATCTTTGCTATTTTCTTTATTTTTAACATAGCCTCTTCTCTTGCTCTCTACTTAACTATGTCACAAGCTAAGTAGCCTTTGGAAGGTCTGGCATGTTCTTGTCCCATTTTTACCAAACAAGGCTTCCCACGTAAGAGGGACAGAGAGAGAGAGAGAAAAAAAGAAGGAATGTCTACAGTGCTCGACTGCCACGAGGAATTGATCTTTGTGCATCTTCCCTAAACGCAGACTAGTCACGGGATCCGCCCACCCGAGATGGTGGCCACGGATCTGAGCAGGCGAGCGTGGGTGACTAACACAGCTCTGGGTAAAAAGTACAGAAGAGGTACAGAATGAAGGAAAAGTTGAACGTGGAGAGACTAATCAGAAGACATTTACAAGAGTCACAGATGTAGAGATGTACACATAATCCGGAATCAAGGATGAGCCACACAACACACACACACACACACACACACACAGCGAGGGTACCCACACTATGGCCACAATTAAATAAAAAACATAATATAATAAAGAACAATATAACAATGAGCATAGTAACAACTAAACAGTAAATAAAACCCTGTTCTGCTCTGAACAGTACAACAAAATTCCCAGCCTTTCTCCAGGCGGTTCCCTGTCCTTCACCGGGCGGATGCGTTCCCTGCCCGCTAGGCACTCAAGCTATAATAAATTACCAGCCCCTCACCGGGCGGATGCGTTCCCTGCCCACTAGGCAGTCAAGCTATAATAAATTTCCAGCCCCTCACCAGGCGGATGCGTTCCATGCCCGCTAGGCAGTCAAGCTATTATAATAAAATATAAACCACACACCAGCTGTCTCACACGCACACACATACTCAGGAGGCAGATAGACAATCGACAGGTTTGTTTTAAAAGGGCACCGGATAAGAGATTACCTGTCATGTAGCCTTCTGGAAGCCGGAAGTGGACACGGAGACAGACCGACACAAAACAGGAGAATACAGACAAACCACTGTATTTAGGAGGTGATCAGGCTCCGGTTGTCCCTCTTTCCGGCCGTCCGAACCGGCGAAACACGGTGCCCCACGTTGGACGCCAAATGATGTGGAATCAATCAATTAATTGATTATCTTGCGTATCTGCCCCCCGGCCAAATTTTAAAAGATGCGTGCACGCTCCTGAAGTAATTCACACCAGACACAGGTTTTGGGTTAATGAAAAACTTGAGGAAAGTTTATTCTGGGGGGATGGCATGCCCCTTATAAAGCAAAATGACATCATATGCATTGTCAGAGATAACATGAATTAATACATTAATAATTGGTTAGGTGTTAAGTGGTTCATTTAGTGCCCTTCCTACCGGGTGTGATGTCACTGGTATCTTGGAGGTCTCCCCCAGATTCCAGCACCATCTTGTTAATGAGGGTGTTAGTCGATGTCAAAGGGAAACTCCCTAGCGGCCATTTTAGGTAAATCACGTATAAGGTTGAATAATGCTGATTGTGGTTATGCTGAGTAAATAGGCATTGTATTAATATGAATTGGGTTAATATCTTGTCCACAACAGTAGGGGTGCAAGCAAGCTATGTTTTTTAAATGGAAGAGGCAAAATTTGGCGATTGACTGGATGTGAGGGGTGAAGGAGAGTTTGGAATCAAGGCAGCTCTACCATAAGTAGAGCTTATGTTAGTGTCATTGACTTGGAGGAAGATAGACATGGAAGCAGAGTTGGCTCTTTAATTAGGCGAGTCAGACGGTCTCCTAAAGTCTCTTGCTCTCTTGGGCATCGCAGCTGCCTAACTTGCCTTAGAACAGACTGATTCTGGAGCTCTGCCAGGTGCAAAGGTGCAGACCGTGAAGTAGGTGTCAGCAAGCTCTGGCCAATCAGAGCATTGCCTCAGATTATCACAGCAATGCTCAGACACATCAAGTGCTGGAGCTCGTAATACACCAACATTATGGTCTACCACTATGCAACCAATGGAGTTGCAGACTAGATGGCTAGCCCACTGCACTATCAGGGAGCCAACTGGGCCATCAGGTAATCGATTAATACATTAAAAAAAAAAGAAGATATTTCAGTTTGAGGATGCTGGTCACTGAAACACAGCCTCCCCACACACTATAACCATCCGCCACACAATGTTACCCTTCCACACACTGTCACCTCTCTTCAACATGCCACACTTACATTAACTCCTCCTAATCCGGTCACACTCAACCCCTCCAACCTCACCACACTCACCTCCCGCCACTGTCACACTCCCCTACTCCCGCACTATTACAATCATCCCAAGCCTTGTCACACTCATGCTCTATCACTCTGCAACACTAACTACTCTTCACCCTGCCACATGCACCTCATCACATTAACCTCTCCAATCCTCCTACCTATATGTGTGGAGAAAATGCTTTTTAGACCAACCAGAACTTTCGTTTTTTTCCAATAACCCCTTCACACTGGCACTTATGTATACAGGAGTGCCAGAATATGCAATCATACCCCGCAATCGAATACAAACGATTAGCATTATTTCAACTTGTATTTGTTTATTGCAAATTAATTGTTTTTGCACATTTTGCCATAACTACAGTGAGAGAGCTCACAGGGAGCCATGACACATCAAAACTCAGAATAATACAGAGACTGGTTCTCTATATCCAGCGCTCCAATCCCATCCTTCAATATAAATACAGCTACTTAGACACCCACAATGCAACCCCTATTTTCTTTCATGGGTGTTAGTAGGACTCTCATGTTTGGCTTTACTAGGAACACCAGCATGCACATGTAAAGTTATGTTCTTAAAGTTCTGTCTTACAAATCAACTTTTTTTTTAAATAAATAAATGGAAAAAAAAAATAGAAGCAATCTCCATTATTCCAGGCTCAATTCCCAGAACCTAAACAAAGCAAGGAAGGAAAATCCCAAGTGAACAGATATTTGTGTCTGAGTTAGGGTGGAGGTGCAGAAAAATATTTAATGTTACGATATTAATCTGCAGTGAGAGGTAACCTACGTTAGTGTTTGATCAGTCATCAAATGCAAATAATCTCTAATTTAATTGAGGTCCTATCACTGACCCTGTGAACCTACACACTTTGATTCTGATAACACTATATACATAGGTAGAACAAAAGAGCAGCGTGTGTTTGAAACGCTTTAAAAACATTAGCCTGGATAAATTTCATTTAAGTAGAAGCTTAAAAGTCAGGGACCAAAATTGACCCATTACCTTTGAAAAAAGGATAAATTAAATAATCTCAGGACCTCAAAAATGTGAGGTATTAAATTAACCATTTATAGCAATATGTCTATACAAGTAAGAACAAAACAAAATACTCAATGGATAAAAACATCAGTCTATTTTCAGTTAAACACACATTAATCTGTTTTCTAATAGTAAAGGGAAAAGGCAGAGACGAAAGAAGACAGTTTGAGAGATGAACTGTTTTAGGTGTCCTAAATAGAATAGAACTGTGGCAAAAAATGTCTGCTAAAACAAAAGAAGTACACTCAAAAAGGAATTTTTATAGATGAAGACTTCAGGTCTCAGGAACAAAATGGACAATGTTGGTGCTGAACTGGAGAAAGGGGGGGATTTTATTGAGAGGTTAAGGAATTGGGTACCCAACAGTGATGAAGACATCAAAAGCCTGGCGTATGGTTGAGATGAGGGTGAGGTAGGGTGTAAATTATTCTTATTGGGAGAATTTTAGATGGTTACTTTGTTTTAACCTACAGTTCCAGAAAAGGCTCTTCTTTATGAAACTCTTTCTATACTAAAGTGCAATGAAAAGGTACTTGCCCCTACCTGATGTTTGTATACGTATCACACTGAATGGTTTCATATCTTCTACAATGTGATCATAGGTAGTAAGATAGCAGATTCATTGAAGATTCAGGGAATGAAGTAACCTCAAATGAGGTGATTGGGATCATTGTCCTATTGCATGACGCAATTTAGGGAAAGTTATTTTTTTTTTCATTACAGGTTCATTTTCAGCCTTATGTTTGGAAATGCTTGCCAAACCTAATGGGGTCCAGGATGTAAGTGTCCTTTGATAAATATATATTTACATAATGTCATTCTAAGTGCATTTAGATATTTTTAAAAAATAAAATTGTTATATATATACATATACAATGAACAAAATTATAAACGCAACACTTTTGTTTTTGCCCCCATTTTTCATGAGCTGAACTCAAAGATCGAATACTTTTTCTATGTACACAAAATGCCTATTTCTCTCAAATCTGTCTAAATCTGTGTTAGTGAACTTTTCTCCTTTCCTGAGATAATCCATCCACCTCACAGGTGTGGCATATCAAGATGCTGATTAGCACAATGTTGCAGTCATAACTTTAATATACAGGACATAAACCTAGCTCCAAAGGGTAAATAATTTCACCATAGGTGTTAATGTCAGTAGAAAGAGTACTAGGTAAAACCCTGGTAAAAAGTATTGACAGTTAAATTCCAGTCAGAACTCCTATCAATCTTCATTTCCTATTTAAACGGGTACACTCGAATCTACCTGAATACGTGATCTGTACCACATATATACAGACCAGTAAGTTACATTCCCTGTTATACCTGTTTCTGGCATCTATATAACACGGCCATTAGAGTTAGCTACACACAATTTAAAAGGTAACATTAAGTTATCCACACTAACAGAATAACTTTAAATAGAACAGCCTATACATAGTAATTCACGTAAACCAACATAGACCTACAGCACAAGCATGCTTTGCTCTATAAGGTAAAAGACATATTACGCGCAAACAGGTCATACAAACGCTCAAGTCAAGAAACATATTTACGTAACCACACAAACATACCAGGAGGACAATTACAAGGTAATATCAAACATTTGCACACAGTTCATATAATTTCATATGTACAAACAATCTACTTACCAAACATATAGTTCTATTCACATCTAATCACGTGAAAATTAAACATGAGCTTCATTTCAACCCAACTATACTTGCAGGGCCAGATTAAGAGCCCAGTGGGCCTGGTGCTGACAATTATGACGGGCCTAGTTACAAAATTTTATTTACCAAAAATACTAAAACAGTCCTACGTCCTAAGCGTCATGTATCTGATGGAGATGGTACTGGAGGGAAACTCATAGGATGCAGCTATGAGAAAACACATACCCACGCTTTCATCTTTCAAGTAAACCTATACCCCCTAACAGCAGTGTCCTGTAAAGCAGGAAGTCTATGGACAGGGAAAAAGGGTGGGCCACTGACACAAATCACATAACCAGAACTGCCGAAAGGTGCGAACATACACAAAAAGGGGGCATGTCTGTCTCCCCATGTCTCCCAGTCCCTTAGTGTCTGTGTCCCCATGTCTCCTAGTGTCGCTATGTCACTAGGACACTAGAGGACATTGAGAGACATTGGGAAACTGAGAGACCTGGGGACACTGAGACTCTTGGGGAAACTGGGAGACATGGGGACACTGGGTAACTTTGAGACATGAGAGACACTGGGAGACATGGGGCACTGAGACACTGTGATACATAGGGGACACTGATATATAGGGGACACTGGAGACTTGATAAAGACCTGGGTACAGGTCAAAATGTTGTGGTGTCCAATAAACCTGCTTAAATATATCACAGTGAGTGCCTGAGATTTTTTTCTTTTATACTAGGGGACACTGAGACACTTGGGGGCGCTGTGAGACATGGGGACACTGAGACACTAAAACACACCAGGGATACTGGGAGACATGGGGCACTGAGACACTCTGATACACAGGGGACACTGTGATACATGGGGCACACTGGAGACTTGATAAAGACCTGGTTACAGGTTGAAACATTGCGGTGTCCAATAAATCTGCTTAAATCTATCACAGCGTAATAATAACTACCTATTTCCAGAGCTAAAAGACTCTGAATGTCGGTGTTAGCTGGAAAGGAACACAAGATGAGGAAAAGTATGTTCTTTGATAGAATGCTGCACACGACTTATATTAATGGTCAGATAGCAAATCTAAAGCCAACTGGCTATACCT
This sequence comes from Pelobates cultripes, assembly GCA_933207985.1. Classification (NCBI taxonomy): domain Eukaryota; kingdom Metazoa; phylum Chordata; class Amphibia; order Anura; family Pelobatidae; genus Pelobates; species Pelobates cultripes. The sequence goes on from OW240912.1 coordinate 133,975,663, forward strand.
CTACCTACTCAGAAAAATAGATGATATATGCAGAAATAGATAAAGAATATAAAGTTGTCCAATTGTCCTAATCTCTGACTTTATTGAGTGAGGTCTCTATCAGGAGTTGGATTTTCTTATATCACACTGAGTAGGTGTCTAGGATACAGGGAGCAGATGGCTGATGTCATTGATTCTACAATATGGTAATATAGAACTAGCAGAAGGTTGTTTGTAATTACAAATTGTTGCAATCTCTCTTCTCCTAATTTTGGTTAATGCAATTCAATATAGGAGACAGTTTGAGTGAAGAAACTGAGTCAGATAGCTGTCAGGTTAGGGCTTCTGTATTATCACAGTATTGCAATATTGTTGCAAAACGGAGAGAGCATAAAGAGGATACTAATTAGCTACAGTTGCTTTAACCCTCAGTTGTATGGGGTTGGTAACTTGTTTCAGATTGCAGCCCCTATCTACTGCTCTTATCTAATGCCTGTCTTGAATAAACTTGAAGAATTAAAAAATAAGTGAAAAATCTCTCTGTGAAATAGAAATGATTGAGTAATTATTAACTCATAAGGTATTCACAGGCAGAATAGAGACAGGAGTAGAAATATAACAGCTTCTCTCTGATTGCTCACTAGACTTAAATCTATCACAGTGAGTGCCTGAGATTTGTTTTATACTAGGTGACACTAGGAGACATGGGGACACTAGGGGACATTGGGACTGAGACACTGGGAGACTAGGGGACTTTGGGAGACTAGGAAACACTGAGACACTGCGGACACTGGCACACTGCAGACACTGAGAGACACCAGGTACATGGAGACAAGGGATACTGAGATACTAGGGACACTGGCTGGAAGACATGGGGACACTGGGAGTGCCCCATGTCTCCCAGGTCTCAAAGTCGCCCAGTGTCCTCATGTCTCTCAGTGCCCCCTAGTGTCTCAGTGTCCCCATGTCGCCCAGTGTCCCCTAGTATTTGTATCCCCATGTCTCCCAGTGTCCCTTAGAGTCTGTGTCCCTATGTCTCCCAGTGTCCCGATGTCACTAGGACACTAGGGGACACTTAGAGACATTGGGACACTGGGAGACATGGGGACAATGAGACACTGGGAGAGACATGGGGACATGGAGAGACATGGGGACACTGAGAGACTAGGGACACTGAGAGACTAGGGACACAGAGACCTGGGGACACTGAGAGACATCAGGGACACTGGGAGACATGGGGACACTGAGACATTGGGACACTGGGAGACATAGGGACACTGGGGAACATGGGGACCCTGAGACACTTATCTAATGCCTGTCTTGAATAAACTTGAAGAATTAAAAAATAAGTGAAAAATCTCTCTGTGAAATAGAAATGATTGAGTAATTATTAACTCATAAGGTATTCACAGGCAGAATAGAGACAGGAGTAGAAATATAACAGCTTCTCTCTGATTGCTCACTAGACTTAAATCTATCACAGTGAGTGCCTGAGATTTTTTTTTATACTAGGTGACACTAGGAGACATGGGGACACTAAGGGACATTGGGACACTAAGACACTGGGAGACTAGGGGACTTTGGGAGACTAGGAAACACTGAGACACTGCGGACACTGGCACACTGCAGACACTGAGAGACACCAGGTACATGGAGACAAGGGATACTGAGATACTAGGGACACTGGCTGGAAGACATGGGGACACTGGGAGTGCCCCATGTCTCCCAGGTCTCAAAGTCGCCCAGTGTCCTCATGTCTCTCAGTGCCCCCTAGTGTCTCAGTGTCCCCTAGTATTTGTATCCCCTTGTCTCCCAGTGTCCCTTAGAGTCTGTGTACCTATGTCTCCCAGTGTCCCGATGTCACTAGGACACTTGGGGACACTTAGAGACATTGGGACACTGGGAGACATGGGGACAATGAGACACTGGGAGAGACATGGGGACACTGAGAGACTAGGGACACTGAGAGACTAGGGACACAGAGACCTGGGGACACTGAGAGACATCAGGGACACTGGGAGACATGGGGACACTGGCTGGGAGACGTGGGGACGCTGAGAGACTAGGGGCCACTGGGAGACATGGAGCCACTGTGTCCCTAGTGTCTCAGGGTCCCCATGTTCCCCAGTGTCCCTATGTCTCCCAGTGTCCCAATGTCTCAGTGTCCCCAAGTCTCTCATCGTCCCCATGTATCGCAGGCTTGTAGCTGCTGTCTGGACTCTCTGTGCAGAGCTGCTCCCCCGCGGATCAGTGAGTAGAGAGAGGCAGATGCTGTAACTTCTTATCCCTGCCTCTCTCCACACAAACAGCGACCCCTACTGGCTGGCGCTGGTATTGCAGAATAATCTGTTTATACTGAGATAGACATTTGTATTGCCGGTATTACTGCAATACCGGCACCGGCTAGGCAGCCTCAAATACATGATAAATACTTCTGAGAAATACCTGGCAACCATAAGAAATACATGAGAAATACCTGGGAACCCTAATAGTAGTGTGTGTAAAAAAAAAATAAAAAAAAATAAATTTTTTTTTTTTTTTTTACATCAATGGGCCTATTCCATGGGTGTGGGCCTGGAGCTGCAGCTCCATCAGCCCCTATGTTAATCCGGCCCTGCATACTTGCAACCCCTTAAGGGGAGAATTGGTTTACCCAGGTATGTATCACTTTAACCCCTTAGTGACCAGATCGTTATTCAATTTTCTTACCGTTAACGACAGGGCTGTTTTTACATTTCTGCGGTTTTGTGTATAACTTTGTATTTTAACTTTGTATTTGTGTATTTTTCTCTTACTCATTTACTGTATCCACACATATTATATACTGTTGTTCTCGCCATTAAATGGTCTTTCTAAAGATACCATTATTTTCATCATATCATATTATTTACTATAAAAATAATTATAAAATATGATGAAAAAATTTAAAAAAACACACCTTTTCTAACTTTGACCCCCCAAATCTGTTACGCATCTACAACCGGCAAAAAACACCTGTGCTAACTAGTTTCTAAATTTTGTCCAGAGTTTAGAAATGCCCAATGATAACATTCTTAGCTTTTTTTGGAAAGCTACAAGTACAAGTAGCACTTTGCTATTTCCAAACCATTTTTTTGCAAAATTAACGCAAGTTACAGTGTAACACTGATATCTGTCAGGAATCCCTGAATAACCCTTCACATGTGTATATATTTTTTAAAAGAAGACAACCTAATGTATTAAACTTGGGGTATTTTGATGCTTTTCATGCAACCATTTTACCCCCAATCTATGCCAAATGTAAAAAAAAAAAAATACCTGGTGATTTTTTTGACACACATAGCAATTTAAGAATACATGTACAGAGAACTTTAAGGGTTATTGCCAAAGAATACCCCAATACGTGTTCAGCAACAACTCCTGAGTACAATGATACCCACCCATATATAGCTGTGTCTGGTTCTCGGGGGCTAAAAGACCTTATTTGGAGGATGTGCATTCCAGTTTTCAAAACTGAAATTTTCACAGCTGGTCATCATGCACCCATGTCCTATTTGGGACATTTTTTAAGCCATCCGAAATAATTTACCCCATCAATCCATATTTTTTTGAAAAGTAGACATCCTGGGGTATTTCAAATGGTGGTATTTTAACACTTTCCATGCTCTAATTCTACCACCAGTCTTTGTCAATATTTTGGGTAGTAATTTTTGGGGTTATTTTTCACACACATTGTACTTTAGGCATGATTATCAGCACCGGTTATGTATCACTGCCAAAGAACACCTCAATATTTGTTCGGCAACATCTCCTGAGTAAAGGAGTGCACATGTTGGCGAACCAAGCCCTTGGGAATTGCAACCGGAAAATATAACAATAAAAAAAACTATTGATAATCGACCTGTCTGCTCCACATTCTGTTGCTGTTCCAAGCCAGGCACCCTACGGTTAGAAGGTCACAAACCCATAAAACGACAGCCAATGTACGTGTTTTTACGTTCTTATGAATTTACAGTAGAAAAACCAACTATACTACCAACATGCTCAAAATAACAGACCTAAACAAAGTAGGGGACCACTACGTATTGACACTAGACCAATCCAAAACAAATCAAATGGGACCGCCTGTCGACATACAACTATTTCCCACAGGTAACAAATGGTGCCCAGTTCAGTTGCTCGACCACTGCATCCGACCCGCACAGGTCAGGACAACACCGCTCCACTACTGAGCTTACATGGTAACCCACTGACAACATCAAAATTCATGATATACGTTAGAACTCTATTTATAAAAATAGGCTGCGATTCAGCAGCCTTCACAGGTCACTCATTTCGCATAGGGGCAGCAACAGCCACCTCAGGCCAAAACGTACCAGAACACAAAATTAAAAGACTGGGACAATGGAAATCATCTGCATACAACCGGTACATACCACAACCGGAAAAAGAACTAAGACAAGCTTTTAAAGAGTTAGCTAATTAAGTCAAACTGTCACATCTACATGATTGTTATTACAATTTCATACGTATTAAAGTTTGTATTGTTAAATCTCTTTTTACCCTCTTTATTTACAGGCCCGCCCAAACGCCGGTTTCGGCACACCACAACCGACTTTAGTAAATATAATGGTTAACACTTTTAGGGCTTTTTTTCCTTACCACAAATGGGAAGGCAGAGCCTAGAGTTGTATGAGGGATCAGGGCCGGCCTTAGGCAATTAGGCGCCCTGTGCAAAAAGTCTTCACGGCGCCCCCCCCCACCTCCCACCAAGTTGCCTGAATACAGTAACACACACAGGCACCGGGGACGTGTGTATCACGAGGCAAACAAGGCATCTGCCTTGGGCGCCACTTTGCAGGGGGCGGCAAAAAAAAGCATCCCTCCAAACCCCCAGGCAGATCCCTTGCTTGCCTCGCATCCTGGGGGGCTCAAGAGCTGACCGGCTGGCCACTTTTGAGCCCCCCCAAGGCTGGCAGCGGGCAGCGAAGGAGCATACTCACCTGAGCTCTTCCTGCTCAGCTTCCTCTGCGCCGCTTAATGAAGCCGGGAGCCAGAATATGACGTCAGTCCGGCTCCCGGCATCACTAAGCGCTGCTTACTCAGCCTGTGCGCCCCCTGCCTGCCTGCCCAGCAGCCACACTGGACTGCTGGTAAGAAATCCACTCCAGCTTTCCCAGGGAGGCTGGGTGGATTTAAAATAAATGTAAAAAATATTAGTTTGTGAGTGTTAGTGGAAATGTCTGTGTGTGTGTCTGTGAGTGTTTATTTTGAAGTGAATGTGTGTGTGTGTGTGTCTGTAAGTGTGTAATTGTGTGTGTCTGTAAGTGTGTAATTGTGTGTGTCTGTAAGTGAATGTGTGTGTGTCTGTGAGTGAATGTGTGTGTTGGTCAGTGAGTGTATATGTGTCAGTCAGTGAGTGTGTATGTGTCGTCAGTGAGTGTGTATGTGTCGTCAGTGAGTGTGTGTCGGTCAGTGAGTGTGTAGGTCAGTGAGTGTGTAGGTCAGTGAGTGTGTATGTGTCGGTCAGTGAGTGTGTGTCGGTCAGTGAGTGTGTGTCAGTCAGTGTGTATGTGTCGGTCAGTGGAGTCGTGCATCTTTCAGTGAGTGCTTGCGTCTGTCAGTGAGAGTGTGCATCTGTCAGTGTGTGTCCAAGTAATAGTGTATGTGTGTATGTCATTGTTTGTCAGTGTATATGAGAGTGTGTGTCTGTCAGTGAGTGTGCGTCTGTCAGTGAGTGAGCGTCTGTCAGTCAAAGTGCGGCCTTGACAGGAAGGGGTGGGGGAAATTTAAACTCGGTTACAGGCATGTACACACACACTCAGTTAAAGGCAGTCACACATACAGGCACAGGCACAAACAATGGCACAGCTACAGCGACACACACACACACAGACAGTCACATAGGCAGTCACACACACAGACAGACACACAGTAACACACACATAGACAGTTATACACACACAGGCAGGCAGTCACACAGATAGAAAGTCACACACACAGGCAGGCAGTCACACACAGACAGATAGTTACAGACAGACACACACAGGCAGGCAGGCAGTCACATACAGGCAGTCACACACACAGGCAGTCACACACACAGGCAGTCACACAGACAGACAGTCACACAGACAGACAGTCACACAGACAGACAGTCACACACACAGGCAGTCACATACATGGGCAGTCACATACATGGGCAGTCACATACATGGGCAGTCACACAGACAGACAGTCACACAGACAGACAGTCACACACAGGCAGGCAGTCACACACAGAGACAGTCACACACACACACACAGAGACAGACAGTCACACACACACACACACACACACACAAGGACAGGCAGTCACACAGTCACACACACACACAGACAAACACACGCACACAGGCAGGCAGTCACACAGACAGACAGTCACACAAACAGGCAAACAGTCACACACACACACTTACCTCTTTCCAGTGGATGCAGTTGGCTGATGGGAAGCATCTTTCCCTCTTCCTGTACAGCAGGGGCTTCGGGAGGTATTAGCCCCGTCTCCGCCTCTCGATAAGCCCCGCCTCCGCCGCTCGGTAAACCCCGCCCCCTCTGCCGCGATTTTTTTTTTTTTTTTTAAATAGATCCCGGTGGAGAATAATTAATCCTCCAGCCAGGTACCTCTTTTAGCTCCCCTGCACTCCGGCCATGAGTGAGCTGTGTCGGCCACAGGGCGCCCCCTGTTCCATGGCGCCCTGTGCGGTCGCACAGCTCGCACACCCCTAAGGCCGGCCCTGTGAGGGATTGATCAAAACAAAATGGTACGAAAACTGGTATTTGCGCAATGTCTGTTCAACCGTAATTCACCTCTTTCATATTAAGTGCACCTAAACTTATTATATATAATTTTGTTCAGGAGAAACTGGGCTTTAATTTCTCATGAACTATTCATATTTGAAACATAATTTATTATGAATAAAATTAAAAAAACTGTGAGAAATTAAGATTTTTTGAAGATTTTTTGTCATTTTAGCTGTAAATGTCATAATACCGTTAGCATTAACTGCAAAAAAACTCATATTTGGATTCAGCAAAGTCTCACGAGTACAACAGTACCCCCCATTAACATTTTTTACGGTGTTTTGGAAAGTTAAAGGGTAAAATGTTGCACATTCCATATTTCATTTTTTTCAAATTCAAATTTGCCAGGTTGGTTATGTTGCCTTTGAGACCGTGTGGTAGCCCAGGAATGAGATTTACCCCCATGATGGCATACCATTTGCAAAAGTAGACAACCCAAAGTATTGCAAGTGGGTTATGTCCAGTCTTTTATAGTAGCCACTTAGTCACAAACACTGGCCAAAGTTAGCGTTCATATTTGTTTTTGTGTGAAAAAAGCAAAAAAACTAATATTTGGCCAGTGTTTGTGACTGAGTGGCTACTAAAAATGACTGGACATACCCCATTTGCAATAACTTGGGTTGTCTACTTTTTCAGATGGTATGCCATCATGGGGGTAATTCTCATTCCTGGGCTACCACACGGTCTCAAATGCAACGTAACCAATCTGGCAAATTACAATTGTGAAAAAAATGAAATGCAAGCCTTATATTTGACTCTCTAACTTTCCAAAACACCATAAAACCTGTGCAACCTTATACTTGGGAGACTTCACTGAACAAAAACATAAGTGTTTCAAAGCAGTACAACATATTACAACAATAATATTGTCAGTAAAAGTGCAGTTCGTGTGTGAAAAATGCAAAAAACTTAACTTTTACTAAATATATCATCGTTGTAATACAATTTATCATTTTGAAACACTAATACTTATGTTCAGCGAAGTCTCCCGAGTAAAACAGTACCCCAATTGTACAGGTTTTATGGTGTCTTGGAAAGTTACAGGGTTAAATATAGCGCGTGCAAATTTAATTCTCTGCACTTGCTGCCTGGGTTGTCAGGCACGTCAATCAAATTTTAATTAATTAAATCCCATAATTATGTTAAAATATTACTTAAGCATACACATAGAATTTTTAAATATATACATATATATGTATTTAAATTCTACGTGTATACTTATGTAGTTATTTATGTAATTATATATATTTATCTATATATAAATATTTGCAGTTATTTGTATTTTATATATAGATATATATATGTCATTCCAAGTGTATTTAGTTACCGATATATATATATATATTAATAACAAAATACAGTTAGAATGAGATTACGTAAGTATATATAATTTATTTAAATTTTTTTTAAAAATATTTTATTTATTTAATTATTTTATTTATTTACTACTGTATTTATACATATATATATATAAACATAAAATATATATATGTATTATATATACAATATATATATCTTATATATATGTAACGTCATTCTAAGTGTATTTTAAGATTAATATATATGCTTATATTAACATTAAAATACATTACGTATCACGTTACATATTTATAAGATGAATATATATTAGATATATAATATATACATTTTTATATATATATATATATATATATATATATATATTTATTTGTGTTAGGTGCTTATGATAGTACAGTGTGAAATACCATAAATAAATGTAGGATAGTAAAAAGAGCAAGTCGGTTGTGGTGTGCCGGAACCGACGATGAGATAGGCCTGAGAAAAAAGAGGGCCTAACCAGGGAAAGAAATTAGAAAATAAATGTTAAAATGTGGTGTGGTGGGAGGGTCATTCAACGCTGTCCTCGAAGGGTAAGGAGCCAGGTAAGGGGAGTGCCTTAAGTAGGCTAGGGGTAGCAAACCAGCACCTCCCACATATCCAGGCAAATTGCCTTAATACTTGTGTTAGGTGCTTATGATAGTACAGTGTGAAATACCATAAATAAATGTAGGATAGTAAAAAGAGCAAGTCGGTTGTGGTGTGCCGGAACCGACGATGAGGTAGGCCTGAGAAAGAAGAGGGCAAAAATTAAGTAATCAAATTTATTACAGACAACCAATACATATACATTTTATCAACCAGACATGTTTTTGAAAGCATCCATTAATTCTTGTACTGGGTTCGGTATGTACCGTTAGTAAGCAGATGACTTCCAGCGCCCCAGTGTTTTGATAACATGAGTTGGGATGTTGACACTGGAGGCTGTGGACGCGGCTCCTATACGAAAGGAGTGCCCTGAGTATTTGTCTGCGTTGAGGCCCAGTTGTATGAGCAAGGACCTGACGTAGGTCATGAAGGTTGTAGTGGTGAGTACTGCACCTTGTAGCTGTAGTAATGGTTGTGAGGGCAGTAAGTTATGATGCTGCATTCAACGCTGACCTCGAACGGTAAGGAGCCAGGTAAGGGGAGTGCCTTAAGTAGGCTAGGGGTAGCAAACCAGCACCTCCCACAAATCCAGGCAAATTGCCTTAATACATATATATATATATACACACACACACACACACACATTTATTTTATTTTAACAGGTTTAATTATTTTTTTTTATACTTCCCACCAGCAGGGGGACTGTCTGACAGCACAGACAGTCCCCCTGCAGGCAGATCCACAGCCACCTATAGGGGGACATGTGATCGCTCTTTGAGAGCGATCACATGGCCCCCGGGGGCCTCATTTGCCGGGGGGGGGGGGTTTTCAGGCAGTCCTCCCGAAGAGGATCGCAGCGGAGGTGAGTACCTCCGAGCTCCTGGGGCTGAAAGCCGTTACGGCGTTCTATGCCGCCGCAACGGCTTTAAAGCCCATTTAATGTGGGACGGCATAGAACGCCGTAACGGCGTTAAGGGGTTAAATAATGCAGTGTGTATATGTTTACTTATGTTTTTGCAAAAGAATTTCTGACAATAGCAATCATTATTTCATTTTTTTTATATATATATTTTTTCTCTTTATATGGTACAATAACTAAATGCATATTTCACTTTTAAATTCTTTATGCAAACATTAATTTTCAGTTGTTTTACATAAATATCTGCCAGTTTGGCCCAATGGGCTTTTTGTCTGGCCTGCGTTGTGATAATATATACTTGTCTTTGTGATTTCATGATGTACAAGTGCTTTGTACTTTTACGTCATGCAGCACTTTGCGTCAATGCCCCGATCTTGTGTGCTATTCTTTTTGGGACTGTTATTCTTCTGTTTGCGTCATCAGATGCATATGCACTATACACCTTGACTTTTTTGCCACACTTGTGCTCTATCTGTGGGCACGACTGACATTACTGCGCAATTCAGCGCTGATCTTGTTGTGGTCATTTGGCTTCAGCTGCAGACCATTCGGATAATTGAGCGAGTATCTGCGATTTAGTTTTAATTATTGCTAATTATATCTTCTATATATACTGTTTGTATACACTGGTGTGTTCGCTTGATAAAGATCTCATTTAAAGTTAAAACATTGCTGTGGTCACGTTGTACAGAGAAACTTCAAGAAATCTGAACTCTTACTACCCATGAGTGCCTGGCTCACATTGCATTTTCTATTTTTGTATGCCAGCCTCAGGTCCGAATTTGCACCTTGGATTATCACTCAATAAGAGTGCAGGCTCTCTATATTTTTTATTTTATTAGATCTCCTCTAAAGTGGAAAAAAAATAGCCTATATAAAAAAAATTAAAGTATTTCCTCGAGACCAGTCTTTCATTCACTGTGGAGGAATTTTAGCCTACTCTCGGAATTTATGTAATTTCGTAACACTGTTGAGTTTTGGAGCATGACTGCTCATTTAGTTTCCCACTACTCTATTCTCACACCGTCACACTACCACTAGGGTTTTCAAGGGGTCATGATTTGAGTGCTGGGAGAGTTTAGGTTTTTTGTCAGTATCCTCAAAATTCTTTATGATGGACTCAAAGACTCATTGCAACCTAACAATTTCAATAAATGTCAGTAGTCATGTTGCTTAAAGTATCCCTTTAACTACTTGTAATTGGCATAATAAAGGAGATTTATACAGCGATGTTTATGAAACCCTATGATAGCCAAATATATTTATTAATTTCAGCACTGTGTATTCAGGTATTCAGTTTACTTTCTGATGCAGATAAGCTGCAGCCAAAACAATGAGACGTGAAGGTGAATTGAGAACGTATATTGTTCTTGGCTGTCAAGTGTCCTTAGATCTGTTCTTTCTTTACTATCAGTCAATATCTCTTATCATATGAGTTTTGGAAGACGAAATGGAAATCTACTGGCGTCAAATCAGGGGTATGATTGGTAGACATGTTAGAGGGTGGAGAAATGGGGGGGGGGAAACCCGGCCTTAAAAGTCAGGACAATTTGCAGGCCTGGAATCTTTCTGCCAAGCAAAGAGAATCGGGAACATGAAGTGGGTCGTGTTTATCTGTATCTGTCTCCAGTTAGCAGAGGGGCTCGTGGTGAGGTAAGCATTACCAATGGGCCTCTTTCTCTCTACACAAATGTGAGACATAAATCACAAGCTTAACAACAACTGTGTCTTGTAGTAATATTGTTATACATGGTGAGTCAAAAGTCCTGAAATGTCCCACCTGAAAGATGCTTATTGTTAGATAAATAGATGTCAGCTTTTAAATGAACCCTATAAGCACCAAAATTAGCCAATTAAATGGTTTTAGTGCATTGCAGTCTCACTGCCTATTACATCCCTTCAAGATGGCAGAGGATTAGGGTAACATATGTCATATGTACATGTATTGGTCTTTTACATAATGGTAATGAGGATATTAATGCAACATTAACCCTTAGTGAATTAGTTTTTTTCTCAGACTCCATGCTTTTCACAACCGGAATTTCACACTTTATCACTAAGCGCACCAACATATGATATACATATTTATTTATTTTTAATTCTTTATTTTTGATATGCAGGTAAGTACAACAGTGCCTGTATCGCCACAACGGCGTCAGCAGGCTTGATTTCCATGTTCATAACATAACAGTGTTGTGGCATGTTGGGTTTGCATGTATTTCTTTTTAAAACAAGCGTGTGAGTATTAATAGACATGCTTAGAAAGTATATTACTAAATCAGGCTCAACAATTGAACTTAGTATACGCTGGTACAATAGAGTTGTATTTTAAGACGATTTGCCCTGCCTAGTCAGCTAGGTGAGAAACATTTAGTCTACAGTGACATACAGGCTGTACCCTGCCAGCCAATGCCGGTATAGGGAAGCCACACAAGGTGAAACTGGCTCAGCGGTGCAATCCACAACACCAGCAGTGTTTGAAGGGTGTATTGCTATGTAATTGACAGGCTATTCTTATGCATGAATTGAGTTAGCAGAGTGGGAAACTCCTGTTTAACATTGATTTAGTATATAAGCTAGTGTATCTGCAAAGGGCTAATAACAATTCTGTTCCCTCGCTATACTGGTCTCAACAGCAAGATTAATTAAAAATAGAAATAAAGACAACAGTAATTAGCATCATGTTTAGTCCTGTAGTGTGTATAGGCTGCAAATGAGAAGAACGCTTTGCGATATACCCAGTGTTGTCATTTAGAGTCCGTGATGGGATGGGGGCATAGTCCGCATTTGACCTGTATGAGATGTCTGAGACCGGGTATTCATCAGTAGCGAGAGTTTGTAACAGTCCAGGCCAGAAATACCTTTGGGGCAGCGTGGTGGGCAGTTCAGCCTATGCCCAGCGTTGGTAACTCCAGTGCGTTGAGACTGCTAGTCCCGTCAGTGCGGCTGTAGGGCCCGGTGACTCCTCCTCAGGGGTCTGATCTGGTGGTGCCCCCCATGTTGTGGATCCGCGTGGCTACGTGCAATGTGGCTTTGAGTGGGGAGATGTGCTTCATGTCGCGCTGGTTGCCGGGGTTCCGGTCGGGCGGGAGATGTGTGTGCGTCGCTTGGTTCGAATTCCTGGCTCTTCTTGTGTGTTGGTAGGGGCTTGTGCCTTAAGGGTTTGGTGCCATGCCCCGTCTCAGGGCCCGGCGATGTCTGTTTTGCCGAGCGGCCATCTTGGAGGCTCGTGGTACCTGAGTGTAGTGGCTGCGCTTCGCTGCTGGACGTATCCACGAGGTCACCATTAAGTAAGCTTGTCGATGGGTTGCCCCCCTGCTGTATAGTGCCTCCTTGAGGCCTGTGCAGAGCCGGTCAAAGAGTTCCATAGGGGACACGTGTGCCTTAGTATGGGTGCTCCGCTTTCCAGGCGTATGCTGGTCGGCCATTTTGGCCAGACTTTGTGGGTCTGTTGCCCTGTTGTGCTCTGTTACCCTTCTGCTTGTTTTCCCATCAGGTCTGTGTGTCCTGTGGGGACCGGGATATCCCCCACCGGTCCAGAGGTCGCATGTTGACTTTTGTGCCGAGGAGAGCGGCCGCCTCCCCTCTGCTGCAGCACTAGTAGGCCACATTTGGATCTCCACAATCCCTGCTCTGATCAGTCCCGGGGTGTTGTCAGTGGGTTCAGTGGGGCACCCCCAACGTGGGTGGTGCACCCTTGGGTGAGTGTTGGCTTGGCAGCTGTCGATTTTACCCCCGATTCCGCCCGCCGGGCTGGAGCTCGTGCTAGTTGCGTCTGCACGGCTTGGTGGTCAGACTCATCCCCATACATAGATAGGGCTTTCGTTTGATACACTATATGTATACAAAACACAACATTAAAGGAACACTATAGGGTCAGGAACACTTACATGTATTCCTGGCCCTATAGTGTTAAAACCACCATCTAGCCCCCCTGCCTCCCTAAATATAGTAAAATGTTACTTGTATTCAAGTCTTCAGCTACTGCCTCTGCCCCAGATCTGCCTGCTTAGAGCTGAAATTATCAGAAGTGATTCTGTTAGCCAATCACAATGCTTTCCTATAGGATTGGCTGAGGCTGTCAGGGGCAGAGCCAGCACAAGTTAAACACAGACCTGGCCAATCAGCATCTACTCATTTATTGAATCAATGTATCTCTAAGAGGAAAGTTCAGTGTCTGCATTCAGAGAGTGGAGACACTAAATGACAGTGCTGCACACTGTGCACCACAGCCCTAGGAAGCACCCCTAGTAGCCATCTGAGGAGTGGCCAGTGGAGTTCTTACTAGGCTGTAATGTAAACACTACATTTTCTCTGAAAAGACAGTGTTTACTGCAAAAAGCCTGAAGAGAATGGTTTTACTCACCAGGAAAAATACAATACGTTGTAGTTGTTCTGGTGACTATAGTGTCCCTTTAAGAATGAATAAAGTATAACAGAATGGGGTGAAGATAATCACACTTTTTACTTGCAAGTTTTTCTATATAGTTAAAGAAAAATAGCTCAAATAGATTTTCTTATTAGCCCTGATTGTGGGAATCTTTTATATGTCTAAGATGCCAATCATCTTTTTTTTATTTATAACACAATAATTACAAGAAGGGAAAAAAGATTTACAGCTAAACATTTGCACAATTTGTATGTTGAGCCTACAAATTGCCAATGTAAAATCATGCAATCAGTTCATGAATAAAATCTGCCAAAACCTCTGGTTATACTTCAACCGTCATTAATTTTTTTAAAATATGAATACTGTAATCCTGATATGGGCTGATGTAGAAACACAGATCCATGCTTAAAGTATCTCACTACCCTCACAATTGCAATTTCAGTATTTAACATTACAGTAAAAATAAAACATTATTATTATTATTGGGATAGGTACAGCTCCAACTTTTTCCACAGCGATTTACAATATTATATCCTTGTTTAGGATTAATTCCAATAGGAACAACAAGCTACTCGAACGAGCTTGCAATCTATTAACTCCCATCAAATTTCAGAATTCAGCCTTACATTTTTGAAATTCAAAGTTTCATTGATATTGGGAATAGGATACAGAAAACAAAACCGGGGAAAAGGGGAAGGTTAATAAAGCATAATTTGAAGATCTAAAAGCAGTTTTGACCGGTTGAATTGCAACATTTCTTCACGAATTTCTTTGAAATTTAACAGAAATATGTTTTTTACACTTTGCAATTTTGTGGTGACTATCACAGAGCTGATGTGCCAAGATTTGTATTCTGCTATATTACACAAGTAAATTAATACTCCATGCATACAAGTTTTGCAGAAATTCATAGAGAAAAATTATAGAATGGGTCCACGTTTTGATTGACTGAAATATTTAACTTTCTTCTGCCATTTTATGTTGTTTTTTTCATTATAAAATTGTCACACATATATTGCATTTTAATTGTTAATTTTATAAAAGCTGACATGTTCTACTGTAAGACTCCAATTTTATTGGAACTAAAGAGTCAATTAGAGATATGCGCTAATTTTGAAATGCCTCTTAGTTTGCTTTCACAAGCTGATTAACCCCTTAAGGACTGGACTGTTTTTGCGATGTTGTACATTTGCAACCAGGCATATTTTTACACTTTTGTGGTGTTTGGCTGTAATTTTCCGCTCTCTCATTTACTGTTCCCATACAAATTATATATTGTTTTTTTCAGGACAAAAGGGGCTTTCTTTACATACCATTATTTATATAATCTCATGAATTTTAATTTTAAAAAAAATAATAAAATATGATGAAAAATTGAAAAAAATACATGTTTTTTGACTTTTACTTGAAAAATCTTTTACTCATCTGCAAAAGCGAATGAAAAAAATTGCTAAATAGATTCAAAATTTTGTCCTGAGTTTAAAAATACCCAGTGTTTATGAGCTTTTTTGCTTTTTTTTTGCATGTTATAGGGCTATAGGTACAAGTAGGATATTGCGGTTTCAAAACAAACATTTTTAAAATTTATCAATAGTGACATTGTAACACTATTATCTGTCATAAATCACTGAATAACACCCCACATGTACATATTTTTTTTAAAGTAGACAACCCAGTGTATTTAATATGGGATATGTCCAGTCTTTTTTAGTAGCCACTTAGTCGAAAACACTGGCCAAAGTAAGCATTCATATTTGTTTGTGTGTGAAAAAAGTAAAAAAACTAAATTGAACGCTAATTTTGGCCAGTGTTTGTGACTAAGTAGTTACTAAAAAAGACTGGACATACCCCATTTGCAATACCTTGGGTTGTCTTCTTTTGCAAATGGTATGCCATAATGGGGGTAATTCTCATTCCTGGGCTACCATATGCTCTAAAGGGGACGTAACCAACCTGGCCATTTTCAATGTAAAAATATTTGAACCATATATTTGACCCTGTAACTTTCAAAAATGCTATAAAACCTGTACATGGGGGGGTACTGTTTTACTTGGGAGACATCGCTGAACACAAATATTATTTAAAAACTGGAAAACGTATCACAACAATTATATCATCAGTAAAAGTGCTGTTTGTGTGTGAAAAATGCAAAAAAAGTAACTTTTACTGACAATATCATCGCTGTGATATGTTTTACTGTTTTGAATCACTAATATTTGTGTTCAGCGAAGTCTCCCGAGTAAAACAGTACCCCCCATGTACAGGTTTTAGGGTGTCGTAGAACGTTACAGGGTAAAATACAGTGCTAGCAAATTAAATTCTCTGGAATTTCGGCCTGGGTTGGCAGGCAGGTCCCTCAAATTGCAATCAATAAAATTACTGAATTATGTAAAAATATTACATAAATACGCACGTAGAATTTAAATATATATGCATATTTATATATTTGAAGTCTACGTGTATATTTATATAATTATTTATGTAATTTTGTATATGGACATATGTATATTTTGTATTATTTTTATTTATTTATATATACATAGATATATATACAAATTCATTCTAAGTGTATTTTGATATAAATATACATATATTAATTTTAAAATACAGTTAGAATAAAATTTCATATAGATATATAATTTTTTTTCAATTTTTATTATTTAAAAAAATGTAATTTAATTTAAATTACTTATTATTTATATTTTATAATATATATATACAATATATATAGTTATTATATATATTATATATATAAGTGTGTAATTTAATTATAAGTGTATTTTTATATTAATATATGTACATATTAATATAAAAATACCCTTAGTATGACATTCTATATATGATATATAGACATATATTATATAGATATATGTCTATATATCATATATATATATATATATATACACATATAGAATTTTTTTTTTTTTTATTAACACTAACTTTATTTATTTTTTTGATTTTACACATGCAGGGAGACTGCCTGTCAGCACAGGCAGTCCCCCTGCAGGCAGACACATGGACACCCATTGTGACCATGTGATCGCTGTGTTAAGCGATCACATGGCCACAGGGGTCCTAATCCGGTGTGGGGAGACTGTCTGTGCTGCAGGCAGTCCCCCCACACCGGGAGCACCGCTGATCGCCGCCGGGGGAACGACGGCGATCAGGTAAGTCACGAGGACCGTTAGGACAGTTCAGGACCGTCAGTGGTCGGCAATGGGAAAATGCCGATGACGGTCCTGAACCGTCCTCGGTCCTTAAGGGGTTAAATTACACTTTTATCATCAAACAATTGATGCAATGTCAGTGACATCATAACATTTGCCTAAATATAACTTACCTTTTTACCATTAAAACATTAATCTGCCAATATCTCCTAAATAAGGTCCCAAACTAACTAAACACATACGAATATATTGCTAGCCCTAACTGTCGTGCCCAGCAGTCATGATTCATTGTTGCACTGTAGAAATAATGTTAATAAATGTGATTTGTATAATAGATCCATGAAATGGTTAATTAATAGGAGTGGTATAGGGGCTGTGTCCCTCTGGAAAGGTGTGATATTTTACACCCAAAAGATATTGTGTACTTTAACCCACTCCTACAGGCTACACGCATTTGTCTGGTAAAGAATCACTTATATTATTTTTAGTTGCATAGACTTATTGCTAAATTGTGTTTTGTGGGTTTTAAAATCTGATGAGCTAGTGTAACCTAAAGTGCCCCATTTCTAAATTGCCCTGGTGGTGGCAGCTTTTAATACTGGTGTTAGGTGTGGAGGGTGTTAAAAGAGAGTTTTTTTTTACCATTCATTTGGTTCTAGTGCAGATAAATAGTAATTTTTGTAACCCTTTCACCCACCAAAGCAAAACACAGGCATACTTGGAGTAATGGTGTCTGTGACACCAAATCTGATTGTAACTCTAGTTCTAAACTTAACACTAAACCTAAATCTGAACCTATCATTTTAACCCTAGCTGTAACCCTAACCTTACATGTGGGCTTAACCATGACTTTAAACTAGACTTGAAGTTTGTCTGGAATTTGTCTGACTTGGCAATACAGAAGCATCCGAATTTCCCAAGTCCCGTAACACAAAAAGTAAACAAAATTTAATGAATTTGTTTCAGATCCATTCATTTTGATAAGGATAGTAAATTAGGGAGTTATCTACAACTGAAAGAGCAAAATTTAAAAAAGGGCTTGGTATCCCTTGGTATACTTAAATATGGCAATCTTTCATAAGGCCTTTTAATTTTGATCACTGCAGCTGTAAGCCCCAAGTCACCATACATCCCGGCAAGAAGGCCTTTTAATTTTGATCACTGCAGCTGTAAGCCCCAAGTCACCATACATCCCGGCAAGAAGGCCTTTTAATTTTGATCACTGCAGCTGTAAGGTACGGTCTGAGATGGAGAAGATATTCAACCAGATTTCTTTCATTTTGTTGCTAGATTTTTACTTTACTATAATGATATTATTATTATGATATTTATAGAGCACAGTCAAATTCCGCAGCGCTCTACAATGCGTGGAACAGACATGTAGTTGTAACCAGACAAGTTGGACACACAGGAACAGAGGGGTTGAGTGCCCCCACCACTCTTAGCTGTAAATGCCTTTTAAGTAACTGTTTTATCTCTCTTCCTTAGCCCCTAGTCACCATACATCCCTGCAAGAAGGCCTTTTAATTTTTCTCGGCTCTACCCACCATGGTTCCTTCTAACTATATAGCATGCTCTTCCAGCTGTTTGGAACCATAGCCAATCACTTCCTCATTTCCTTCACATGCTATCAGCTGCTGCAGTTATACTATTAACTCTCTCTGCTACCTCTTGTCTCATCTCCCCAGTTTAACCTTTAGATTGTAAGCTCACGGGCAGGGTCCTCTACCTGTTGTATCGGTCTGTTATTATTGTGTTTGTCTTTTTCCCAATTGTACAGCGCTGCGGAATTTGTTGACGCTTTATAAATGCCAGTAATAATAATAATAATAAGGATAGCAAATTAGGGAGTTATCTACTAAGCAGCTGAAATATCAACATTAAAGGACCACTGTAGGCACACAGACCACTTCAGCTCAATGAAGTGGTCTGGGTGCCAGGTCCCCCTAGTCTTAACCCTGCAGCTGTAAACATAGCAGTTTCAGAGAAACTGATATGTTTTCTTTGAGGGTTAATCCAGCCTCTAGTGGCTTTCTCCTTGAAAGCCACTAGAGGCTGCTTCCGCGATTCTCAATAAGAAAATCGCATTGAACTCACGCAGCATGAGTTCAGATCCCCATAGGAAAGCATTACTCAATTTGAATGCACGCTCGGCTCTGGCGGGGGAGGAGAGGTCACCAGTGCCGAGGAAGCCGGGCGCTGGATTAAGGTAAGTAGCTGAAGGGGTTTTAACCCCTTCAGCCCAGCGGGAGGGGAGGGGACCGAATAGTGGTAACTCCCTGAAGTGGTACCCTTATGTGGGATTTCCATATTTAGTGATACCAAATTAGGGACATGTTTAGCAAATAGGTTCCTTATTTCGTATATTTACATATGGCAATCTTACATAATGATAGCAAACTATGGAGTTATCTACTAAACAGATGTACAATCAAAATTAAAAGAAATTGCTTTTCTAAATTCTGATCTTTTAGCAGTTTAGTAAAAAATTCCCTAAATTGGTGCTTTGTAATTTTTTTGACTGCCACCTTTATTTGTTCCCCATAGGAAATAATGGGTGTCCAAATTTCAAGAGAAATGTGAAAATTTAAGAATGAAAACAAAATGTTCCCAGTGCGTATCTCTACTTTAAACTGAGTGATTGTGAGAGCCAGTCACAGTAATTGCGTGCCAGTTACCTGTGGGCACTGTGATTATCTTCCATTGCGTTCACAGGTCCAGGGGGGTAACTGGTGCGCTTTTGTAGAACTACCTCACTATTGCAGCAACAGCCTTGTACCAGCTAGAGGTTTGGTCCAGTCATGTAGCATGTAAAGTGTCTTGAAAATGGAGCACTCTTAAAGACT
Organism: Pelobates cultripes; assembly: GCA_933207985.1. Taxonomy (NCBI): domain Eukaryota; kingdom Metazoa; phylum Chordata; class Amphibia; order Anura; family Pelobatidae; genus Pelobates; species Pelobates cultripes. Next base: position 133,995,727 of record OW240912.1, read on the forward strand.
ACTTGCACCATAACCACTGAGCTATACTGGTTATGCAGTTTATGAGTGTTCCAGGAACATGAGTTACATAGTTACATAGCTAAAAAGAGACTTGCATCCATCAAGTTCAGCCTTCCTCACATTTGTATTTTGCTGTTGATCCAAAAGAAGGCAAAAAAAAAAAAAAAGCTTTGAAGCGCTTCCAATTTTGCAACAAACTAGGAAAAAAATTCCTTCTTGACCCCAGAATGGCAGTCAGATTTATCCTTGGATCAAGCAGCTATTACCCTACATTGAAAAATTATATCCTTGAATATTCTGTTTTTGCAAGTATACATCTAGTTGATGTTTGAACATCTGTATGGACTCTGATAAAACCACTTCTTCAGGCAGAGAATTTCACATCCTTATTGTTCTTACAGTAAAAAAACCTTTCCTTTGCCTTAGACAAAATCTTCTTTCTTCCAGTCTAAACGCATGACCTTGTGTCCTATGTAAAGTCCGGTTTGTGAATAGATTTCCACACAATGGTTTGTATTGACCCTGAATATATATTTGTATAATGTTATCATATCCCCTCTCAGGCGATGTTTTTCTAAACTAAAGAGGTTTACATTTGTTAACCTTTCTTCATAGCTGATATCTTCCATTCCTTTTATTCATTTTGTAGCCCGCCTCTGCTCTTTTTCTAGTGCCATAATATCCTTCTTTAGAACAGGTGCCCAAAATTGCACAGCATATTCAATATGTGATCTTACCAGTGATTTATAAAGAGGCAAAATGATATTCTCATCCCGAGAATGAATGTCCTTCTTCATGCATGGCAATACCTTAGCCACTGCTGATTGACATTGCACATTGTTGCATAGTTTGTTGTCTATAACAGTCCCCAAGTCCTTTTCGTTTGTTGTTATCCCTAATTCGCTTCCATTAAGGGTATACGTTGCTTAGGCATTCTTTACGCCAAAGTGCATAACTTTTCATTTTTCAACATTAAATTTCATCTTCCATTTGAGTGCCCAGTCCCCCAGTCTAAATTCCTCTGCAGCAAAGTAATATCTTGCTCACATTGTATTATTTTACAGAGTTTTGTGTCATCTGCAAACACTGAAACATGACTTTCAATGCTATTTTCAAGATCATTTATTATTATTATTTTATTATTTATATAGCGCCATCAGATTCCGTAGAGCTGTACAAACATGCTAAATAGAAGGGGTCCAAGAACAGAACCCTGAGGGACACCACTTACCACCTCTGTCCAGCTTGAAAATTTACCATTAATGACAACTCTTTGTACTCTGTTTTTAAGCCAATGTTCTACCCAAGAACAAGCATTTTCATCTAGACCGATTTCCTTGAGTTTGAACAGGAATGAGTGGTTCCTGATGTTTGACTCACCAAGTATAATTCATGTCTGGCTTTTATCTGAAAATATCCATCAAAGGGTCCAACATTATTTGAATATTGCAGTACTTCAACTACGCATCAGTAATCTTTTAGAAACAGAAACTGATACTACACAATAACAGATTGCACAATCGCAGAAAAAAATGATAAGTCTTCTATATATAGTAAGATATTTTGAAAACTGTGTTCTAGTGTGATAAAAATACTATGCAGCTCTAGTGTTCAAATATATTTGCATGTAACCCAAAATAAACTTGGTGGGAGGTGCTCTCTTGCTATATTAAACAATTCTCGATGTGATGAATCAACTTTTATGACATTATTTATTGAAATTTATACCAGTCATAACCTCAAAAGAGCAGTGTCCCAAAATTCTAGCATGACACCATGTCTCGAACTATATTGCAAGGTTTAAAAAAGTAAAGCTCTACTAATTTCATCAGTATATGAAGTGCTGTGTTAGTGCCATAAGCATAAATAATAATTGTACTACTTATAACTACAATACCATTTCTCACTCAGAGTCCCTCTAAAGAAATACAAGTCTGCCAGGGAGAACATGCGGGAGAAAGGAGTCTTGAAGGAATTTATGAAGACACACAAGAGAGACCCAGCCCTAAAATATGGCTTTAACCAAAAGAACGATTTTGCTGTGGCCTACGAACCTATGTATATGGATGTGAGTCATACATGAACGATTGCACATGCACATCAGCATAAACATTGCAGAGAAACCCTAACCAATGTATCATACTTATATTTTCTTTTCAAATGTTTTTTTTTATTTAATTTTTTTTAATTCATTTGTACAATATAAAAAAACATGTTGATAATATTCTTATATTTTCTAGACATATTACTATGGCGAGATCAGTATTGGAACACCACCTCAAAACTTCTTGGTTCTATTTGATACTGGCTCCTCTAACTTGTGGGTACCTTCCACAAACTGCCAGAGCCAGGCCTGTAGTAAGTATTAATTTGAGAGCTTTTAATCTATCTGCTCACTTGCGTTACAGAACTAGTTTCTTTGTGGTTCTTTTAAAAAACATTGCAGTTTACCAATAGTTTCAGAGTTTAAAGAAATATGACAGCTTCACTGTAATGTAGAAATATATACCGCATAAGCACCCCAGTAAACACAATTTCCATGTTTTCTGTGGTTAATAGAGTAACATAAATAAAAATTAAGCTTACCTCTATTGCGCTTCCATGATTTAGGGGCTTCACTATCTCATGATGTGATGGGCATGTGGATGCATGCTTGAGCATCTAGCAAATAAATTCAGTATGTGTGAATGCAAATTAAAGGGACACTGTAGTCACTAAAACAACTTTAGCTTAATCAAGCAGTTTTTGTGTATAGATCATGCCTCTAAAGTCTCATTGCTCAATTCTCTGCCATTTCAAAGTTAAATCACTTTTGTTTCTGTTTATGCAACCCTAGCCACATAGGACTACACACAGATTAAAGGTTATTCCAGCCATATCATTTTAATTAAAAAAATGAAAAAAAAGACTATGGCCAGTTCCAGATTTACCAAAGGTTCTCCACTCAAGTGAAAATCACTCTTATTACCAGATCATAAGTGTTATGACCCAAGTTAGTGCGAGTGCATTTACGTTGTGATTGATTCTCACTGGATTTTACTATCGACATGTAATTTGGTATTATTTTAGTATATAGTAAAAATGATCAATATGAGAAAAGGTGCAGTCAATCTATGGAAAAACAACTGTTTTAAGAGGTAGAATTTTCAAAACATAAACCATCTATTTTTCTTGCAGGCAACCACAACATGTTTAACCCCAGTCAGTCCTCCACCTATACATCGAATGGACAGCAGTTTACCATGTCCTACGGAAGTGGAAGTGTCTCTGGTGTCTTTGGCTATGACACAGTTGCGGTAAGAGACTAATGCTTCTGTATGATGCATGTTATGTAACTCTTGTGGAATAACTCTTGTCGAATAAGTAAGATATAAATTATAGCTGTAGATTTTTGTGAACATCAATGTGATAAAGGAAATCCTTAAAATATACCAATATAGCAGCTTCCCGTTAGTGTATTTCACCCCCACCCTATGGTATACAATAAACCTTGTGGTGATAACATGTATATAAATATCCCAATTTATTGTCTCCATTTAACAGATATCTCCAAGAAGTACAATTATACATTTATACTGTACAGAATTCATAACCATGGCTGAAATAAGTTTATGTCTGCCAAGATTAATGGTGTTTGCTACATGGTAAAAAGTTCCTATATTAGGGATAATAAGACATTTGAAACATTAAACCTATATAACAACAATGAAGACTCTTAATTAAATGCAGTCTATGGTACTGTGGTCAAGATTTAATGGAGAAACTCACAGCCAGACCTACATTTTTTTAAATGTTTTGCTTGACCACAGAAATATACAAGGCTGAAGAGAAAAAATCAGGAAAGTACAAAAAGGAAATAATATCCATATATAATTGAAATTTTCCAGAAATAATCTGTAATTGGTACACTTCTGACCCACATATTTAAAAAGTAATTACCCAGTGTTATTCAATGGCATGGTTTGTGTAATATACAGCTCATTTACTGCTATGGGGAATGATGATGAATAAAATGTGTTTGTTCCTACTAAATAGGAACCCATATAAATGACATAAGGACCCAATTTTATGGACTAATCTATGAGTTAAGAACCACTGATATAAATGATATATGTCTTCTGGCTGCATTTTTCTTCTCTTCTTGTACTGTGCTGGAGTATATATCATCTCTTTGCAGCGCATACACATTTAAGAACTATTTATTTCTGTACACAGGTTCAAGGGCTCTCCCTGACTAACCAAGAGTTTGGTTTGACCTACTCTGAGAGTGGCAGCAGTTTCTACTATTCCAAGTTTGATGGGATCTTTGGAATGGCCTATCCTGCCATGTCTGCAGGGGGTGCCACCACTGCTATGCAAGGCATGCTACAACAGAACCTTCTGAACAACCCCATCTTCAGTGTGTACATGAGTAGGTAAATGTCATCAGAACCTGCATGGAGCTGGTAATAGGTTTAAACAAGTCAAAGAGAGACAATTCAGATAAAGAGGAATATTTGCCAAGATACTTTAGAGGGATAATTTGCCTCATTTAGGACTCTGTGTTTTAGATGAAGGCCACAATCATGAATCCCTCTGTACACTATTAGCCGTCAATCTTCTTTCTTTGGTGACTTAAATAAACCTTATATTATATACTTACGGTAAAGTGCTTTGAAAATACGCTATATACATAAGGGGTATAAAATAACTCTATTAACTATGATGGCAGCACTGATGGAGGTTCCGGCTCAACCTTAAAGGACTGTAAGGGATATCATCGGCATGGTCATCCTAACAAGGAACAATTGTAGGTGACATCACCCTAGAGCACTCATTGCTTGAGAACGGGAAAACCCAGCTATCTTGCTGGCGTCACTCCTGTCCACCATCTCAGCTACTGAACCTCAAACTGCACCCACCCACGGTAGAGGGAAGGCAAAAACACTCCAGTCCAATAGGGCCAAGGAACCGCCAGGCTGAAAGAAACCGATAGGTTCAACATGTAGAAGTAAACTAACAAACTGTTGACTCCCAGCTACCTAAAAAGAAAAAAAACTGAGGGGGAAGCAAAACTAGCTCCCAGCTCTGCCACCTGCAAGGAAAATAGTACTACGGAAGCAAGGGGAAGGGAGGGAGAGCTTGAGAAGAAAGCAGGCACCAAAGAGGGATAACAGGAAGTGGAGAGGCCTCATAAAGGTAAAAGAAGGCCCCTCCCACAACATGAAACAATCTCTGTATATCCACTAAACAGTGAGCAACCAGCAAATAGGCAACGATTGGGGTGGGACCTTTAAAATAAAGGGGGGGGGGGCTGGTATATGTCCTCCCAGGCATCATTCATGGGTATCGAGTAGGGGCTTAAAATTTGATAAAGGGGAGTGGAACTGAGATGGGGTGGCTTATGAGGGGTGGCTAGGGGATCCTTAGCATTTGGGTCAGGGTTTCAAGGGGACCTGCCTTAACTTTGGGAGAGTGGACAATGGCAGCCACTAGACATTAAGCCTGCAATGTAAACATTGCTGTATCTACTAAACGACAATGTTTTCAGTTGCTAAAGCTAAAAAAGTCAGGGGCATGGCAGCCAGACCACTTCATTTAGATGTAGTAGTCCGGATGCCTATAGAGTCCTTTTAAAAAAACACACACATGCTACTTGCACTGCTGTCTCCCTACGTACAGTATAGATTAGAGAGATATATTTGTAAAATGTTTGTATTTCTGTTGTCTTTATATAGCCAAGGAGGAGAAGTGATCTTTGGTGGAGTTGATAACAGTCTGTATTCTGGACAAATTATGTGGGCTCCGGTGACCCAGGAAGTTTACTGGCAAATTGGAATTGATGCGTAAGTCACATCTCTCTGTTCCTGACATGGGAGTAATGAGTATATTGCTATACCACACTGAAAACTAAATAGTACATTTGTTTTGTGAATATCCAGCATTTTCAAACACGTTATATGTTTTTATATAAACATTTTTCTAAATCCATATTTCATTATAAAGCTTACAGGTGTCCAAAACAGTCCTTGAAGATCATATCATAATTAAGGATTTCTCTAATTACACTTACTTGAATCGTTTTTACTTTCAAGGTTATTTGATATATTTAATTTTTGCAAATAAAATCCAAATGGGAAACCTGAAATCAAAATAGCTGATATTAAAAAATTCTCCAATTTAGCCAGTCTATTTATGCTTTAGTTTTGCAATTTTGATTTAATTAGTAAAAATTCATAGTTTAGTGAATAACCCTGTTATCTTTCACTAGACTTGCACTATCATCCTGTGCAATGGCCATTTAGACATTATTTGTGGATGTTACACATAAGTGGAAACAGCCTTAGAAGGAAATTCGGTCAGGGAATTAAGCCAAAGAAGAGCAACCCTTGCTGAATCCAAATGCCAAGGAAGCCAGCTCCCAGTTTTCCTCAAAATGTATATCCCCAGATGTTATAATACTACAACGCCCATGATATTTTGGTAGCATTTAAATGGCAAACCATTGTGGATGAAAACTGTGGTTCTAAAACACCTGGGGGAAATACCTTTTGAGCATCCCTGCTTTAGGAGATTACATAACAAAGAAACAGAAAGCTATGCATCACTGACATTTCATCACATCTTAGTAAAACCAATTCACCCAGCAATGTTTGCTGGGATGGGAATTTAAGCAGTAATAATGGCTTATATTCATATCAAAACTTAAAAAAGGAAATAAAACAAAAATGGACATCAGACAGTTATTAAAATGGGAAACTATATAGTGCTGATTTTTCAAAAAATCCAGCTCGGTCTGCAAACTTTACTTTTGCCTGACAGGGAATAAACTTGTATACTAAACCTTATTGTCAAGAATAAAGACCTGGCCTGTTATTATATTGCATTTAAAGAGACACTCCACTGCCCAAATACAAAATAAGTAAAATTCAGTTTAGTAATAAAAACAGCTTGTAAAATCTACAGTTCTCTTGTCTGCTGCCTTTGCAAGCTTACAACATTCTAACACTGCCCAGACTTTCTGTGGCTGTCCAATCAGAGACCGAGAAGTTTTTGCAAGTCAGGTGCTCTGGGCAATTGCTGCCTCGAGGTCAGCTGCATTGAGCTAACCAAAACAGGAATTAGCATTACCTGTTGTCTGCTTGGAATCCAAGGGGTGTAACCAGGTTAATTTATAAAAGTGTAAATTTCTATTGAAATCTGAACTTTTAGCGCAGACTCATATAAAGCTTTTCAGCAAGCTAAATTTGTTTAGGGGTCTGGAGTGACCCTTTAATTAATTCTGTTGTCAGGCTAATTTTATATGAACGAGGAAGTTACTAATTCCCTCCTTTCAAGAAAATCTTCACGCTAGATAACACCAATTGGCTTTGAAATTTGTTTTTCCCAAATATATCTTTTTTGTAGGTTTTCCGTAAATGGACAGGCAACTGGATGGTGTAGTCAGGGCTGCCAAGCCATTGTAGACACTGGAACCTCTCCTCTTACTGTCCCTCAACAGTATATGGGAACTTTTCTAAATTACCTAGGAGCACAGCAGGGGCAGAATGGAGAAGTAAGTGGACATTATAGACAACTCCTAATTTATGAACTACTTTAAACACCCTCTCCGATATTGGTTAACTTAGTAAAATCACATTAAAATTTTTTTGTACTACTTTAAACACCCTCTCCGATATTGTCTGTTTAAAGTATCAACTCTATAAGGGAGTGCACACTATTGAATGAGATTGAGAAAAAGATCAATAATGTATATAGATTTTATCATCCATTTCAATTATTTCATTAATGGGATATAAACAAATTTCTTGGAACAGGGATAAAAATTGCTTAGTATCAGCCAAAAAAAAACAAGGTATTTGTTTTAACCAGGTAATAGAGTGCTGCACACTAGTATCTTGATGCACTGGAGCTCTGTGGGGGAGGTCAGCTAGCCGCCAATATAAATCCAGAAGTATAGAGCCACAGGCTACACAGTGCAAGGTGAAGAGTAAGGTACATTTAATTATGGTCCAAAAGACAAAACAAAGATACGACGCTTCAACCGTGAGGCCTTAATCATGTATGATTACAGGTTTTAGGTCATGTTGTGACATTACAAAGAGAACCTAAAGCCTTAAAAGTGCAGGCTGTCTCTCTCTGCACGAGAGATACAGCAACCCCAGACAATCATTTTGACCTTGTTAGGCCTTGTCTGTGATACTTCTCAAGGCAGAGTGAGCAAGGGGTCCACATTTGTATTACCCTTTTACCTTAGGGAGAGCAAAAATAAAAAATAAAATCTTTAGTTTAGTATCAGAATTAGGAATTGTTGAGAAGAAATTTGTCAAAAGTGTTCCCAAGGGCGATCAGGTCATTGGCATGAAATTTGCCAAATGATGGACATCAAAGCGGCTAGGTGGAGGAATCAGAACACATTTGGCAAAGGTAGTACTAGTTGTAACTAATAAATAATGGGCTGTGGATAAATTGTGGAAGCCAAATCAGTGTGAACATTCCATTGGCTTCCATCATGAATATTCATCTTCTAGCACTCAATAAAAGACTTTAGAAAGAGTCCTTTCCAGTGAACAAACTCTTCACTATAGTAATATCGTTGAATAACAAAATGCACAGTTTGGAATTTAATTATATATTTTCTTCTTAGTTTCTGGTGAACTGTAACAATGTACAGAACCTGCCTTCAATCAGTTTCACCATCAACGGGGTGCAGTTCCCTATTCCACCTTCTGGATACATCCTTCAGGTACTCATCATAATTTGTAGCGCATGTTTTTAAAAAAGTCAAGGTGCGGAGTGGTTTCACATTGTGACACTTATAGGGCAATATGCAAAATTTATAGTGACAATCACACACAAAGAACAATATATTGCAATTGGTTATGTTGAAATTGTAGCAGGTTTTATGAGTAGGTTTTAACAGTAAGGGAGGTTTTGTACATGGTACTTTGAGTAGTTGTTAGATACTATGTGCATGTAGTGCTACTAAAGAGATACATGAGTGTATTGTATGTAAAAATAGATATTATCATCATTTATATAGTGCCAAGATATTCCTTAGCGCTCTACAATATTATAATTTGACAATATATGAGTCACTTACAAAATGTTACAGGAACCAAAGGTTGATGAGGACCCATCTCAAAAGAGCTTACAGTCTGGAAGATTTGATTTAAGTAGAGTGAATAGGTGATCTGTATTATGTACAGTTCAGAATAGTTTTTTTTAGTTGTTAATATGGTGGCTAGGGTATGGTCAGAGAGGTAAATATTAATGTTTGTGAGACTAGGTGTTAGGCTTGGTGCTTCTCATGTCTGAGAAGCATGCGAGTTAAGGTCTACAGCCTTTTGAAAACAGGCACTCCCTAACTTCCACGAAGTGTAAGTGCCCCAAACCCTTAACAAACGTAAACCTACCACACTCAGTGTTCGCTATTGTACTTCGCTTGATTACACCACCACGTACAGCAGTTATCATAAACAATGTAATGTTACTGGTACTTTGTAAAGCAGAAATTATTATTGACATTTAGGTAGCATCAATTAATTCCACATTGCTTTACAATATGATTAAAGGTGAATTTAACAACAGATGAGGCAAACTATTGCAAATTTAAAAAGGAACAAAAGGTTGGTGAGGACAATGCTTACAATAAGGTAGCAATAGTGATGGCAGGGCAGCCATTAGAAATTGTGGGGCCCCTAACACAGCTCAAGGTCTGGGCCCCCGGGTGCCGCCTCCAAATCCCGCCCACAGAAATACACACACACAGACACAAAAGGACAGACACACAAACAGAAAGATACACACATACTAACAGACACAAATACTGAAACAGACATAGACACATATACAGACACATGCATAAGGAGATACAGATACACACACATACTGACATACAGACACACACTCTGACATACATACATACTCACATACTGACAAACTGACATACAGGCATACATACATACACATAAATACATACTGACATACATACATACATAATGGCATACATACACATACATACTGATATAAATACATACAGACATACACACACATACAGATAGAAATATACATACACAGATACATACAGACATACTGAGATACACACACAAACATACATACTGACATACACACACAGACATACATACATACAGACACACACACATACATACACACACACACACATACATACAGACACATACACACACACATACATGCATACTGACATACATACACACATACATACTGTCACACACACAGACATATATACATTCTGACATACACACACATACAGATAGACACAGACATACATACACACAGACATACAGACAGGCATACTGACATACATACACACATACATACTGATAGATACATACAGACATACACACAGACATACATACACACAGACATACATACATATACACAGACATACATGCATTCTGACATACATACACACATACATACTGATAGATATATACAGACATACATACATACAGACATACATACACACAAACACAAAGACATACATACACACACACACCTCATTTATCAGCCACCCTCCTCTTCCTTACCTTTAAGGTTGCAGGAGGGTGGCTGGGGATGATGGGCTCATCGGATGGCCCTAAATGCTTGGGCCAACTGATTGGCCCACGTGCAGATGCACCTGCGCCAGTTTCGGCGCTCCACGTGGGGCCTGGGCGGCCGGGCCCCCAGGGACGCCGGGCCCGTGACAACAGTCATGGTTGTCACCCAATGATGGCGGCCCTGAGTGACGGCATCTTTTAAGGTTGACATTTTTAAATATGAATCAAATGTGAAACATACATTCTTTCGAGTAACTTTCCTTCATGTTTGTACTTCAATGTTACAAAACCCTTCTTTTTTTACTTTCAGAATAATGGCTACTGCACAGTCGGTGTTGAGGTTACATATCTCCCATCCCAAAACGGACAGCCCCTCTGGATTCTGGGAGATGTTTTCCTAAGGCAGTATTACTCTGTCTATGACATGAGCAATAATAGAGTTGGCTTTGCTCAGTCAGCTTGAAGACCCCCTGTGTTGTCATCTGAGAAAGAAATAATCCTTCCCAATTGTGTGAAGGTGGTAGACTCTTCCAACAAAGTCACAACATTAATTTAAAAAATGTGTTAGCGTAAATAAGTGTGACTGCAAGTCTATCAATAAATCGTGGATTTTACCAACAACAGCACGTTTTTTATATGCTCACAAATAGTATAATAATAATTATAGTTTTAATATATAATTCACAACTTTTACAGAGATATCACTATACTACAGTTTTAAAGGGTAACAATCACAGTAGGTGTTCTAGATAACAGCATACCTCTTAACATTGGATTTTGACATAGGAACAGAGGGTGGTGGGCCTATAGGGTCTGTGCCAGTGATATGATTGGCATCACTGATGATGCGCAAAGGGACATCTGAAAAAGGGTATATTTAGCTGGAGTGAATAAATACCAGGCTTGCTAATAGACTTTGACCAGCCCCACTCTGACCAGCTGTTTTGAGGGAAACCTGTCATATGATATGTTCAGATTATGTGAATTGATAGAGGTTCCATGATGTCCTCAAATGCAAGACACCAAGGAATCTACAAGGTCCGGCGAAACAGGAACCACAGTACACAGAACCACGGACAGTTGGGAGGCCTGTAATTTTTATAGCATGGTTTATGTTCTTTGTGATATATAATATCCATTCACAGTGAAGGTATGCTATAATCTGTATAGATCTGCTATTTAAGGTGACCACATTATATATTTATGCAGAAGCATTTTTGGCTCTAGTAACATACCTGAATGGACAAGCATCATTTGATATAGGTACACAAAATCAGACAGTTAATGCATAACCAGACCTTTTCTTTCCCCCCCAAAAAATGGTTATATTCATGACACACACACACGCGCGTGCACACACATAACGCCAAGCCTCAATAGCAAGCAAGTAACCAACCTCATGCTGATGAGTTGCATTAACAACGAAACAGTTGTCCATGAGTGGTTCACTGGCTTTGTATCTATTCCAGAGTTGTGTTTCAAAGCTGTATATCTTGGAGGAAAGACAAGACAGGGGCGATATGATAAAAACCTTAAATACATAAAGGGAATCAACACAGTAAAGGAGAAAACCATATTGAAAAGAAGAAAAACTACCACAAGAGGACAGAGTTTTAAATTAGAGGGGAAAAAGTTTAAAAATAATATCAGGAAATATTACTTTACTGAGAGGGTAGTGGATGCATGGAATAGTCTTCTAGCTGAAGTGGTAGAGGTTAACACAGTGAATGATTTTAAGTATGTGTAGGATAGGCATAAGGCTATCCTAACTATAAGATAAGGCCAGGGACTAATGAAAGTATTTAAAAAATTGGGCAGACTAGATAGGCCGAATAGTTCTGATCTGCCATCACATTCTATGTTTCTGTTGTATACGGCAAACATAAACTCCTAGGAATCCATGTTTAAGATGGAATGAGGCAAAAATGTGATACTTTGTTGTACTCATTTGCATATGCCCAACCAGAATCCCTTGCAGTAGTAACATCACTGCAAATTTGAGATTTCTGTTGGAAAAACAAGTTGTATGGCTTGACTGGTGTGTGCATATATATATCGCCTAAAGGCTCAACCTGTATATGTGGGAGGACTTGTCCAGCCTATAAATACAAAGACCTCTCCTTCCTCTGGGCTGAGATTGTCTGGTTCAGTAGAGATCCATCTACTTCCGGTTCAAAGGTCATCAACACAAACTGCCTAAACTCCAAATAAGGTGGTGTTGGTCCTGTGCAGCCAACGCAAGTATTCATTTTACCTCACTTGAGTAAAAAACAGCCGCTACCTTCAAAGCTCATGGGACACTGCCGCGTCTAGCCCAGCTGCGGCTTTTCCTGTTGCTGTTAGCGCATTTATTACAACAAAACCGTTTGTTTTTATTTTCAGCTCTCATTGGGCCACTCTGTTCCTGACATTCAACATTAATTCATCCCATGTTCAGCCTTTCACTAACTAGGGTGACATTCACAGTTCAGTCCGTATTCTGCCCTTATTCGGATATGGCGATTTTCACTACTAACGCGAATTTGGCCTATTTTAATCATACATAGCATCATAGTGATGCCTTAATTAGGTTTGTGCATTCTGTTAACTGTATTTGGCCCTCATTTGGTCATATTAATTTTAACATATGCAATTCATTTAGTCACCCTGCATTATAATGTTTAATTAATGCTATGCCATATATTTAGTTTTTCATATTTGCAGATTATTATTGTCGGCCCATACGGCCTTGGTTATACTTATCAGATTTGAGCAGATCAGCATTTGTCACTTATGTTCACCAGGCCTCTTGTAGCTTCAGTACCTATATGTATTCTATATGTCTGCCATCTGGGTATTCAGGCACTAATAATTATATGGCTATATGGGCCTCTACATATGGTTAGCATTTATGGTACTGCCTGTTAATCTTATTTCACTGTCCAACACTACTTACACTGTTTAAGCCCTTTCTGGGTATTGCACAGACCTGGTCAAGTGTACATTGACTTAATGTTGGTCATAATTATGCCTGTTCTATGGTTATACTGACATATTCATGGCCCTCTACTAAATATGTTATTTTTACACTTCAAATCAAGACATAGAAACATATAATGTGATGGCAGATAAGAGCAATTTGGCCCATCTAGTCTGCCCAATTTTCGAAATACTTTTAATTAGTCTCTGGCCTTATCTTAAGTCTAGGATAGCCATATGCCTAGCCCATGCATGCTTAAACTCCTTCACTGTGTTAACCTCTATCACTTCAGCTGGAAGGCTTTTAATGCATCCACTACCCTCTCAGTAAAGTAATACTTCCTGAAATAATTTTTAAGCCTTTGCCCCTCTAATTTAGACCATGTCCTCTTGTTGTGGTAGTTTTTCTTCTTTTAAATATAGTCTCCTTTACTGTGTTGATTCCCTTTATGTATTTAAATGTTTCTATCATATCCCCCCTGTCTCGTCTTTCCTCCAAGCTATATATGTTAAGATCCTTTAACCTTTCCTGGTAAGTTTTTTCCTGCAATCCATGAACCAGTTTAGTAGCCCTTCTCTGAACTCTCTCCAAAGTATCAATATCCTTCTGAAGATACAGTCTGCAGTACTGTGTACAATACTCAAAGTGAGGTCTCACCAGTGTTCTGTACAATAGCATGAGCATTTCTCTATTTCTACTGCTAATGCCTCTCCCTATACAGGGAGTGCAGAATTATTAGGCAAGTTGTATTTTTGAGGATTAATTTTATTATTGAACAACAACCATGTTCTCAATGAACCCAAAAAACTCATTAATATCAAAGCTGAATATTTTTGGGAGTCTCACATTTGATGATGGACCACAGGTTCTCAATTGGGTTCAGAACAGGTGAACAAGGAGGCCATGTCATTAGATTTTCTTCTTTTATACCCTTTCTTGCCAGCCACGCTGTGGAGTACTTGGACGCGCGTGATGGAGCATTGTCCTGCATGAAAATCATGTTTTTCTTGAAGGATGCAGACTTCTTCCTGTACCACTGCTTGAAGAAGGTGTCTTCCAGGAACTGGCAGTAGGACTGGGAGTTGAGCTTGACTCCATCCTCAACCCGAAAAGGCCCCACAAGCTCATCTTTGATGATACCAGCCCAAACCAGTACTCCACCTCCACCTTGCTGGCGTCTGAGTCGGACTGGAGCTCTCTGCCCTTTACCAATCCAGCCACGGGCCCATCCATCTGGCCCATCAAGACTCACTCTCATTTCATCAGTCCATAAAACCTTAGAAAAATCAGTCTTGAGATATTTCTTGGCCCAGTCTTGACGTTTCAGCTTGTGTGTCTTGTTCAGTGGTGGTCGTCTTTCAGCCTTTCTTACCTTGGCCATGTCTCTGAGTATTGCACACCTTGTGCTTTTGGGCACTCCAGTGATGTTGCAGCTCTGAAATATGGCCAAACTGGTGGCAAGTGGCATCGTGGCAGCTGCACGCTTGACTTTTCTCAGTTCATGGGCAGTTATTTTGCGCCTTGGTTTTTCCACACGCTTCTTGCGACCCTGTTGACTATTTTGAATGAAACGCTTGATTGTTCGATGATCACGCTTCAGAAGCTTTGCAATTTTAAGAGTGCTGCATCCCTCTGCAAGATATCTCACTATTTTTGACTTTTCTGAGCCTGTCAAGTCCTTCTTTTGACCCATTTTGGCAAAGGAAAGGAAGTTGCCTAATAATTATGCACACCTGATATAGGGTGTTGATGTCATTAGACCACACCCCTTCTCATTACAGAGATGCACATCACCTAATATGCTTAATTGGTAGTGGGCTTTCGAGCCTATACAGCTTGGAGTAAGACAACATGCATTAAGAGGATGATGTGGTCAAAATACTCATTTGCCTAATAATTCTGCACTCCCTGTACAACCAAGCATTCTGCTAGCATTTCCTGCTGCTCTATTACATTGTCTGCCTACCGTTAAGTCATCTGAAATAATCACCCCTAAATCCCTTTCCTCACATGTTGAGGTTAGTAGGGTATCGAACATTTTATACTCTGCCCTTGGGTTTTTACGCACAATATGCATTATCTTGCACTTACCCACATTAAGTGACCATTTTTAAAATTTACTTAAATTATTTGCCATTTGCTTTATCCCTCCTGGAACATCAACTTGCCACGAACTAGGTCTGCCACTTGGGTGTCACCAATAACATACTACATTGCAAGCGGTCTACTCAAATATTTTCAACATTCATTAAACCCCATTTAATTGTATCATTATGCACCTGTAACTTCTCATTAGGTCCTCATTTGGACACCCTGCATCTAGGTATA
The DNA here is from genome assembly GCA_933207985.1 of Pelobates cultripes. Lineage (NCBI taxonomy): Eukaryota > Metazoa > Chordata > Amphibia > Anura > Pelobatidae > Pelobates > Pelobates cultripes. The sequence goes on from OW240912.1 coordinate 134,011,576, forward strand.
GTTATGTTGGGTTCTTATTTGGTCTTCACTATCATAGGAAAGTGAAGTATGTGCTAAACAGTGTGAAAATATGTTTACTTATTAAAATAGGGTAACTGGATACATGTAGAGAATAAAAAAAAAGTCACAACCTTTCATGAAACAAAATAGAGCACAACTTTTCATGAAAAAAAAAGAAAGGTAAAATGATTAAGTCCCCATGAAAGATGCAGGACATCACACATATACGTTTATATTAGGCCCTCACTTGGCCTTCCACAACATATGCTTAATATGGCCCTCAGTGGGCAACCTACTACGATCAGTGCCATGTTACTCAAGTGCCTCATCATTATCATCTCTAATTAACAGTCCTACCATTCAGGCCTCTGACGGTTCAAGTTGGTTATGTACACGTTATGATATAGAGCAGGTTTGCCATTTTGCATCACTGTGTAAATTGCAACTGCTCCACAGCCCAACAAACATTAACCAACCCACATCATATCAATTCATACACCCGCTAATTCTCAGACTGCCCTTAAATGGCTACCCTGCTACTCATGAATTATAATGAGCTCTCTCGGCCTTCTACTCCTCTGCCTTGACACACGGATCTCACTAGGCCTTCACTTGCATAACCTTCATACTGTCCCAGGTGGACTTACAGCTATCACCTAATTTCAGCCTTCCTGACGCTCAGGGGTTATATATTGCCCTATTATAGTGCCTTTAAGTACACAACTCAGTGTAAAATAAATAAATAAATAAATAAAACCAGATCGAATACCAGAGCATCACTATTCTCCATACGCAATTCACAGTCCATTTATACTACTTTGGTACAATTAACCTACATTTGTTCATGCCATAATCATTACTTTACATATACCATATTATACACCCGACAGCTCGAGACTTACATTTGGTAATATTGGCCTTCCTCTGCAATACCTCTACACGTGGCCCTCACTAAGCCTTCACTCCATAGGTTACATTCAGCCCTCTGTGGACAATTCACTACAACACAATTTCTGCCACACATTTGGGAAATTACATACATTTCCAGATTTAAAAGGGTCAACTTCAACCCTGTCATACTACAGTTGACTATTACTCTCACTCTTGTTATGCCCACGCAATTCCTTCCTGTACAACCCTCTCTCTGCACTCCTGAGAACCAAGAACCCCTTTGTGGCGAAACCGGCCTCGCAACGTGTCCTTGGAGGGGGCGGCTTGCCTGCCTCTTGCCTTTGGACTATGGAACAGACTTTATGTGAATGTGTTAACCCAGATAGCTATGCCATGGAGCCCATTCGTGTAGTTAAAGACTTCGGCTCCATGGCAATTGAACTGTGTGAATAGGATCTGAGCGCTATTTGGTAGTTTTGTGCGCTCAGATCCCAGCTATCTGGGGATATGTGAAATGTCTGTGTGTTATGTGTAAAAGGTGACTTTTATGTATTTTAAAGTGTTTTATGTCTTTTTGCAACCATGTGCTCAATGGAGTCTGCCTCTATCCCTGGATAATTGGATTACTTTCTCCCATTGTCTCCAGGATAGAGGGCTCTGTAAAACCTGTTTGAGCCAGATAGCCATGTGCCAGCCAGGGCCCAAAAGATTATTTTACTAACCTTTGAACCCCTGGTCGGATTCATGCCATTTTTTAATATGTTGTTCCCCTGAATGGATTGATTGTGAATATGTAATTTTATGTGAATGTGATGTATGGTTTTAAAGTTATGAAAGTTGGGTAGAAAGTATGTTTTAACTGTATGTGTAATTGAGTTTCCTCTCAGGATAAGGGGAGGGAATATGTGGGATGTAACTGATATGTGATTGGTTGTTTTATACCTCCCTGTGGGCGGTCCTGTATGTGAAAGGCTGTAATAAAAACCAGGCTGGGTGTGCCAGCACAGGAGTTCCTGTTTTAACCCTCAAAGTGAAGTGTCGTCTCATTATTGGGGGAAGGATTTATTGTATGCTGTTCCAGTTTGACTGCTAGGAGAGTAAACCTATTCGTATGGTTCCTATTCAACTGTCTACAGCATTCATATGCTTGAGAGGATTGATATGCTTCTCCGGTTCGGTGATTGTGGTGTCTGCCAGAGTGCTTGGAGTCCTCAGGAAGCGCTAGGAGCATCCTTCAACGGAGGTACCCAGTCGGGGTGCCAGGCGAGCTGTTACACCCTTATTACACATTAAACCATATTCAGGTTTTACCTAAGCGTTGTATAATCCACAACTCCTGTCACAGGCACTTACTAGATCTTACATATTTTGCTTCCTGCTAGTAAACTAGAGATGTTCTGATCTTTCTCATACATACTTCAGGTCCTTATTGTGGAAGGGCACACAGTGGGAACTCGTAATTAGACACAGCACTACTAGGTATTTCTTTCATATCAATATTGACAATCATAAGTTTTATTTTTATCAAAGTTTCTACTATCCCTACTTATCATCCTAACGCTTTAATCCTTAACCACAAAACAGGTATGTTATACCCTTACCTCAATAAGCACTTACACCATACTGGACATATTTCCATTAACATTCCCATTGTGTCTTTAGGTTCCTCTCTATAATATTCCTTTCTCAAGCTTAACCACACACTAATTTGGCAAGATATGTACGTTCCAACATAGTTTCTATCAATTAATTACGTGAAGAGGAGAGAATAGAGTGCTCTTACCTCTCTAGGTTTTAAAAAGGGCCTTACATGTCACGGCCACTCCTTTAAATCTCTTATTTGTCACAGAGAGGCTAACATTCCTGCCATTTTGTTTGGTGGCCTCATTCCCTCAGCCAATTCATAGCTAGAGCCTCTCAGAGCCACTTGACACTTAATAGGGCCTCACCTTCACCCTTATTTAGTTAAATTTTCGCCATTTGGCACTTTGCAAACCACCAGTTGTTATACTATCACCTACCTGACTGTCACATTAACTCTACATGTAGATGTTGCTCATCTCAGAACTAGAAAGATATTTCAATCCAGGCTCCTCAGCCAAACCCATCACCCCACCTAGTCAATGCACTCCAGCCTTAACCCAGGATACCCCAACCCCAGTTCCTGTCGATCTTGTACCATTCCATTTTTACACCCGAGCACCGACATAAAGGCGTGCCATTCTCTTCTTTGGCTTGGAAAAATTAGCTGTACAAACTCCGGTTTCTAGATTTGGGTTGTAGGCCATAATGGCTCCCATCCTTTTATCCTTATAAGCAACTGTTGACACTAGTGATCTGTACAGTAAGTTACAGTAAGTAAATAAGGACATAGCTACGAGACTTGTCAGTAGTTCAAAGCTAGGGAACACGGACAGTACAACCTGACTGTTCCGTATTCGTACTCTCCTTTTGTCACAAAGAGGCGACTCCCTCAATACTCACACTTGCCCTCCTCTAGTTACATAGTTACATAGCTGAAAAGAAACTTGCGTCCACCAAGTTCAGCTTTCCTCACATTTGTTTTTTGCTGTTGATCCAAAAGAAGACAAAAAAACAGTTTGAAGCACTTCCAATTTTGCAACAAGCTAGGAAAAAAATTCCTTCTTGACCCCAGAATGGCAGTCAGATTTATCCTTAGATCAAGCAGCTATTACCCTACATTTGTTTTTGCAAGTATGCATCTAGTAGCTGTTTGAACATCTGTATGGACTCTGATAAAACCACTTCTTCAGGCAGAGAATTCCACATCCTTATTGTTCTTACAGTAAAAAAAACCTTTCCTTTGCCTTAGACAAAATCTTCTTTCTTCCAGTCTAAACGCATGACCTTGTGTCCTATGTGTCGCATGACCCTGTGTCCGGTTTGTGAATAGATTTCCACACAATGGTTTGTATTGGCCCCGAATATATTTGTATAATGTATCATATCCCAACTCAGGCGACGTTTTTCTAAACTAAAGAGATTTAAATTTGTTAACCTTTCTTCATAGCTGATATGTTTCATTCCTTTTGTAGCCCGCCTCTGCACTTTTTCTTGTGCCATAATATCCTTCTTTAGAACAGGTGCCCAAAATTGCACAGCATATTCAATATGTGGTCTTACCAGTGATTTATAAAGAGGCAAAATTATATTCTTGTCCTGAGAATGAATGCCCTTTTTCATGCATGACAATACCTTACTGGCCTTGGCCACTACTGATTAACATTGCACATTGTTGCATAGTTTGTTGTCTATAACAATCCCCAAGTCCTTTTCGTGTGTTGTTATCCCTAATTCGCTTCCATTAAGGGTATACGTTGCTTGTGTATTCTTTACACCAAAGTGCATAACTTTTAATTTTTCAACATTAAATTTCATCTGCCATTTGAGTGCCCAGTCCCCCAGTCTTTCTAAATCCCTCTGCAGCAAAGTAATATCTTGCTCACATTGTATTATTTTACAGAGTTTTGTGTCATCTGCAAACACTGAAACATGACTTTCAATGCTTTCTTCAAGATCATTTACAAACATGTTAAAGAGAAGGGGTCCCGGAACAGGGGACACCACTGAGGCACACCACTTGCCACCTCTGTCCAGCTTGAAAATGTACCATTAAAGACAACTCTTTGTACTCTGTTTTAAAGCCAATATTCTACCCAAGAACAAGCATTTTCATCTAGACCGATTTCCTTGAGTTTGAACACTAATCTGTTAGCTGTGTGGAACTGTATCAAATGCCTTGGCAAAATCCAAATGGATCACATCCACTGCCACACCCTGATCTATACTTCTACTTACGTCTTCGTAGTTAAGTTTCTAATTACAGGTTTCACAGCAGGTTTCCGCACAGGTGTCATTATACCTCGATCAGGTATTAGGGTGTGTCCTACTCTCCAATCTACTAGTTAAGACTCATTCAACTTAATTACTATTAGTGGCAGAATCAAGTATTGGTTTCTTGCTGGGGACCTTCTGACAACCCCTTTATTTGCGGGTGCACCTACCATTTTAGCCTAATCAATGGGAATCCAAATAATATCTGCTCAATTTTATTATCGGCAACTCGTTCTTTAAAGTTCCCAGGAGTAGGCCATGGCATTTGGCAAATCTTAAGGGCCACAGAAGCAGCATGACTAGGAAAATGCCATATTCCTGTAACGTTCACTAGGGAATCCTAACACACAGACAGGACAGAGTAGAGAGAACTGCAATACCGATCCTTAGAATGGTCGGGTTATGCAAAAAGGGATAGTCATAACACAAGCCAAGGTCAAGGGAAACAGAAAGACGGAATAACGAGAGACAAAGCCAAATATCAGTAACCAGGAAATCCAAAATAACAAGTGCAACGCTCAATGGTAAACCAAAGACCACACTAAGGCAAGGGAGAGGTTAGCTTTTATACACACAGGGTGTGTCTGATTGGCGAACCTCCAATTAGTGTTAACCACAACACATGGGAGGAGTTTCTTCCCCCCCTTGTGTTCTCTGAGGTCATCCCTGTGTGCTGGGTTACATGACCGGGTGCAGCACGTATATAAGGAAGCTGCTCTGGAGCGTGCAGCGTCAGACACACTGCGAGTCTGGAGACAGGGTCCAGATGATGCCGCTCGCTGTGATGAGGCAAGCAAGGTCGCCGCGAGCGGCGCGGGAACAGGGGACCTGACAATTCCTAATTTTCAAGTTGCTCATAGTGCATTGGTCCCAGTGGCATTTGCACAATATTTTGTGAGCTGAGCATTCTACTTTGCCACCTGTCTTACGTTTGGAGCGGAGAGATGTCCAAACTATTCAATATAGTTGCATAATCTCTCTGTAGGCTCATCTTGTACGTCAGTACTGTCCCTCAGTAATACATTATCTACATGAGTGTAACGATTATGGAACGAATGCCATACCCTGAAGTAGATTTTTCTTTTGTATCTGGTACATCCTTTGGAACATCCATTGGAACTCCGCTGTCTCGATCAACCTCTGGCCCCTACACCAATTTTAATTTTAGACTTTATTTCATCACAGTTCAGCCTCCCTGCAGACGAAGTCCAGCGTATTCTGGGCAAAAATGTCTGTTTCGCATATGGATCTGCAGTCTCTCCCTGTTCCTCTGAACTTTGCCATGCAACTTACAGAAGTGAGCTCATTCATTTCCCATCCACTCAACCTGCTTAGGTTCACATGTCAATAGCACTGTTACATTCGACACATGCTTGAGCAATCCTGTTCATGTCAATCCCACCAAAACAGGGAAACCGTGTTCACTCCATCACTGTCCCTCATTTCTGAACCAATACAGCCGCCCCCACTGGATGGCAGCCAATTTCATAGTTAACTGGGTCTGTGATGCATTTCCCATAGTGACATGGAACCTACCCTCTTTTTTATTAAATCAACAGAATGGGAATTATTACCAGTCAGTGCCCCTCACTAACAATATTAAGGTTGATTAGGAAGAGATATGGCTGGCAGTATCACAGAAACTCTACTTTGTTCACATACCAGGATGTCACAACAAGGCAACCGATGAGGTGACTGGATCACAATTTGTCATATTCTTCCGAACTCTCCCCATGGCGGCCAAACGACCTACCAAACCCCTACATTCCAGGATTCAATTGCTGGCACACGCAACACTCTCTGCCAATGCCACCTGTTAATGTGCTGGGCATTGGCCATTTTCAATAAACTCACTTCCGCATATCAAATCATCAAACCATACTCATTCGATTCCATGGCGGCGTTCACATATTGTTTGCCAGCTCAACCTTTAACTAGGTCACAACACTCAAAGTTACTCAAATACAACCGTTAACATTTTCAGGTAACTCTAAAAGAATAAGCGCTGTTCCTACTACCTCTAGGAATATCCCAGTACATATCATCTAATGGCTTGGACAGTAGAGTCATCTGCATATCCCATATATATTCCTCAACCTGAGAGGGAATTGAGACATGCATGTAAGTATTGGTTATGTAATGTCAACATGTATTTAGTGATAAACTGTTAAACTTTTTGCCCTTTTTTACCCTACTTGGATGTCAGTTCTGGCACACCACTACCAACTTACACCATTACTATAACTCAGCTTATTGTATACGACCACAAATGAGAAGGCTTAGCCGTTGTGGGAGGAGCTACCTGCCTATAAATACACAGGCCTCCCCTTCCTCTGGGCTAAGACTGCCTGGTTCAGCCCACCCACTCTTCCTTTATTAACCCCTTAAGGACTGGATTGTTTTTGCGATGTTGTACATTTGCGACCAGGCATATTTTTACACTTTTGTGGTGTTTGTGCTTGGCTGTAATTTTCCGCTCTCTCATTTACTGTTCCCATACAAATTATATATTGTTTTTTTCAGGACAAAAGGGGCTTTCTTTACATACCATTATTTATATAATCTCATGTATTTTAATGTAAAAAGATTTTTAAAAAATGATGAAAAATTTAAAAAAATACATGTTTTTTTACTTTTACTTGAAAAATCTTTTACTCATCTACAAAAGTGAATGAAAAAAACTGCTAAATAGATTCAAAATTTTGTCCTAAGTTTAAAAATACCCAGTGTTTACGAGCTTTTTTTTGCATGTTATAGGGCTATAGGTACAAGTAGCATATTGCGGTTTCAAAACATACATTTTTAAAATTTATAAATAGCGACATTGTAACACTATTATCGGTCATAAATCTCTGAATAACACCCCACATGTACATATTTTTTTTAAAGTAGACAACCCAGGGTATTCAATGTGGGGTATGTCCTGTCTTTTTTAGTAGCCACTTAGTCGAAAACACTGGCCAAAGTAAGCATTCATATTTGTTTGTGTGTGAAAAAAGTAAAAAAACTAAATTGAACGCTAATTTTGGCCAGTGTTTGTGACTAAGTGGTTACTAAAAAAGACTGGACATACCCCATTTGCAATACCTTGGGTTGTCTTCTTTTGCAAATGGTATGCCATCATGGGGGTAATTCTCATTCCTGGGCTACCATAAGCTCTCAAAGGCAACGTAACCAACCTGGCCATTTTCAATGTAAAAATATTTGACCCATATATTTGACCTTGTAACTTTCAAAAATGCTATAAAACCTGTACATGGGGGGTACTGTTTTACTCGGGAGACATCGCTGAACACAAATATTAGTGTTTAAAAACTGGAAAATGTATCACAACAATGTCATCAGTAAAAGTGCTGTTTGTGTGTGAAAAATTCAAAAAAAGTCACTTTCACTGACAATATCATCGCTGTGATATGCTTTACTGTTGTGAATCACTAATATTTGTGTTCAGCGAAGTCTCCCGAGTAAAACAGTACCCCCCATGTACAGGTTTTAGGGTGTCGTAGAATGTTCCAGGGTAAAGTATAGTGCTAGCAAATTAAATTCTCTGGACTTTCGGCCTGGGTTGGCAGGCAGGTCCCTCAAATTGCAATCAATAAAATTACTTAATTATGTAAAAATATTACATAAATATGCATGTAGAATTTAAATATATATATGCATATTTATATATTTGAAGTCTACGTGTATATTTACATAATTATTTATGTAATTTTGTATATGGACATATGTATATTTCGTATTATTTTTATTTATTTATATATACATAGATATATACACAAATTCATTCTAAGTGTATTTTGATATAAATATATTTCATTTTAAAATACAGTTAGAATAAAATTTCATATAGATATATAATTTTTTTTCAATTTAAAAAAAAAATAATTTAATTTAAATTACTTATTATTTATATTTTATAATAATATATATATACTATATATAGTTATTATATATATAATATATATACGTGTGTAATTTAATTATAAGTGTATTTTTATATTAATATAATTACATATTACTATAAAAATACACTTAGTATGACATTATATATATGATATATAGACATATATTATATAGATATAATATGTCTATATATCATATATTTATACACATATATAATTTTTTATTGTGACCATGTGATCGCTGTGTTAAGCGATTACATGGCCACAGGGGTCCTAATCCAGTGTGGGGAGACTGTCTGGGCTGCAGGCAGTCTCCCCACACCGGGAGCAACGCTGATCGCCGCCGGGGGAACGACGGCGATCAGGTAAGTAACTAAGACCGTTAGGACGGTTCAGGACCGTCAGCGGTCGGCAATGGGAAAATGCAGATGACGGTCCTGAACCGTCCTCGGTCCTTAAGGGCTTAAGCCATTCATCTTGGCGGGTCCTCTTTTACAGGCCTACCCAAACATCGGTTCAGGCACACCACAACCAACTTACATCACCGTTAGTATAACTTGGCTTATTGTATACGATCACAAATATATATATATGTCCCTTCTCGGTCTCTCCGCTCTTCCCGTGACCACCTCCTGTCCGTTGTCCGCACCCGTACGGCCAACTCGCGCTTGCAGGACTTCTTGCGGGCGGCTCCCTTCCTATGGAATAGCCTGCCTACCGCCATCAGACTCTCCCCTAGTCTTGCATCTTTTAAGAAGTGCCTTAAAACCCATCTCTTTAGGAAAGCTTATGGCCTCCAAGACTAACCCCTACCTCACATACCTGTCTCTTGCCCTCTCCTAAAGGGCAGCCCACCTTATTTGATTGCAAATTCCTGTCCTACTGTGTTTTACACCCCACCTCCTATAGAATGTAAGCTCGATTGAGCAGGGTCCTCTTCAACCTATTGTTCCTGTAAGTTTATTTGTACCGTATATACTCGAGTATAAGCCGACCCGAATATAAGCCGAGGCCCCTAATTTTACCCCAAAAAACTGGGAAAACGTATTGACTCGAGTATAAGACTAGGGTGGGAAATGCAGCAGCTACTGGTAAATTTCTAAATAAAATTAGATCTTAAAAAAATTATATTAATTGAATATTTATTTACAGTGTGTGTATATGATGAATGCAGTGTGTGTGTATGAATGCAGTGTGTGTATGAGTGCAGTGTGTGTATGAGTGCAGTGTGTGTATGAGTGCAGTGTTTGTGTATGAGTGCGCAGTGTGTGTATGAGTGCAGTGTGTGCATAAATGCAGTGTGTGTGTATGAGTGCAGTGTGTGTGTATGAATGCAGGGTGTGTGTATGAATGCAGGGTGTGTGCATAAATGCAGTGTGTGTATGAGTGCAGTGTGTATATGAGTGCAGTGTGGGGGGGTGGGCATTTTTATAAAAAAAAAAAAATAATAATATTATTATTTTAATTTTTTTGTTATATTATTTTTTTAATTTTTTTTATTATTATTATTTATATATTATTAATTAATATTTTAATTTTTTTGTTATATTATTTTTTTTATTATTATTATTATTTATATATTATTAATTAATATTATTTTAATTTTTTTGTTATATTATTTTTTTTTATTATTATTATTTATATTTGTATATTATTAATCTATTTATTTGTTGTCCCCCCTCCCTGCTTGATACATGGCAGGGAGGGGGGCTCTCCTTCCCTGGTGGTCCAGTGGCAGTTCAGTGGGGGGAGGAGGGTGGCTGGCAGAGCTGTTACTTACCTCTCCTGCAGCTCCTGTCAGCTCTCTCCTCCTCCACGCCGGTCCGTGCAGCTCTTCTCTCAGCTCACACTGTAAGTCTCACGAGAGCCGCACTATGACCCCGCGGCTCTCGCGAGACTTACACTGGGAGCTGATCGAGGTGCTGACCGGACCGGCGCGGAGGAGGAGGGAGCTGCAGGAGAGGTAAGTAACAGCTCTGCCAGCCCCAGTCTGTATTATGGCAATATAAATTGCCATAATACAGACTGACTCGAGTATAAGCCGAGTTGGGGTTTTTCAGCACAAAAAATGTGCTGAAAAACTCGGCTTATACTCGAGTATATACGGTAATTGTCCTATTTATAGTTAAATCCCCTCTCATAATATTGTAAAGCGCTACGGAATCTGTTGGCGTTATATAAATGGCAATAATAATATATATATATATATATATATATATATATAAAAATAATCTGTAATACCAAACACCATAAACAGTACATACAGGAAAACAATACAAAAAACAATCATAGTGCAGCCTTTCCATAGGTTATTTCTCACTTTGAGGATGGTCCTTTGAAATTAAAGTTTCTTGTTTACAGATTATGGTCTTATAAGCATATTCTGTAACAGTTATTGTTTTTGTGCTGCCACTGGGGTGAGCAACATGGAGATGGTAAGTTTATATCTGACTATAGATGAACATGTAGCGGTATGGGCTTTGCCACAGTACCCCTTTTTGTACTAGGGGCTGTCTGTGGTGTATTACCAAACTCTATAAATTATTATGTCCGCATACACATATAAACTCTGGTCCGTCTACTTTAACAAATATTTATTCAGAGACAAAACAACAACAACATACAAATAATGACACACAATCTAACTAACTATACCAACAACAACAGCAACAACAACATAACTAACAATAACAACTACATCTTATAAAATCACCAGATCCCACTCACAGTTCACCATGATAGAAATTAGGCCATGTCTGCTTAAAGGACTGCTCAGTAGCACAGCCAAGAAGGAACAGAGAGGAATGGAGATAGGGGGAAGTGGTTATCTCTTTCCTGACTAGTAAAGGTATTGAATTACCAATTAACATTTCAAAAGGGTAAAGCTTATCCCACTGTAAGAGCTTGGTCACATGATCCCTGGTCACCATATTAGTTTGATGACAGAATGTCACCACATTCCCTCACTTTTTTTTCTCTTATGTTGAGCACATTTAAAAGTGAGAGAATATAGTCAAACAGGGGTTGCATCACCCCACATTCCCCCAATTTCAATTGTTTTCAGTTGTTCCGTTTTTAAATTAACCACTGCCCAAGTGGGTTGGTAAGAACCCTGGTAGTTGTTCATTAATATTATATGGTAATGTGTTCATGTGAAGTAGTAATATCTAGACGCAATCAACCCCATACAGTAATTATCACTAGTTTATGACACAATATGATGTTTAATTTCGCCTGGGACTGGAATCTGAAGACTGTGACTGATCTGTGTGCTTGATAGCTGTGATTTTAGAATGAACTCTCCTTGAATATTGTCTTTGCCAATCCATTACAAAGCTTGAGGTTTGTAGGTTTAATGACACATGCAAGTTCATGAGTGTAGGGTAAACTCATTCTGTGACCACCTTGAAATGACACAAATTCCTGCCTCTTGCTGTTACTTTAGCCTCATTCTGGGCTGTGTTAATAGTTTGACTTGGTAATCTCAGCACTTCTTCATCTGTATAGTATCTATTTTCAGGATAATAGTTTGACGTGTAATCCCAGCACCTCTTCATCTGAATAGTAATCATTTTCAGGATAATAGTTTGTCTTGGTAATCCCAGCACTTCTTCATCTGTATAGTAAACAGTGACAGGACATGTCAGTTACCTTCGCCTCTCTGGGCCTTCCAATTAAAATGTTCTTTGAATCAAACACAGACAATGAAATATGTACAACAGTAATCAGCATATTGTCTTGTGTCAAAGGCTTAACTAGTTTTGTCTAATAAAATCTATTTGGTTGTGGTGTCTTAAGGCTATGTTTACATTTTAGAGGTATGTAAAAGACCCACAAATGTCTCCTGAAATTTTGATTAATTTAGACATTTACTCCACACCTGATGGAGAGTTGAACACAAAACCATATTAGTTATTTTATAATTTACTGATGAATACATGCAATAATCACAAAATGTACATAGTTTAAACCGTAAATTATTATACATGAACGTGAGTGGGAAAGATCTAAGGGTGAAAAATGTATTCGCAATTGAACGTAGGTGCAAATTCTCATACCCATAACTATTTAACCCCCTGCGGATAGCTAAATAGAACAAATAGCATACATTTTCACTTTATTATTTATGCCATCTTCACTCAAAGCAATCTAATTTCCCTATATTCTTAATGACAAAAAAAAACCAAAGCATCAAAGATGGAGAGAGAAGAAAAAAAAAGTAGATTGAATGCTACCATTACACAGTTTGGCAGCGTGCAATCTATAGAAAACTGTCTGTTGCTATTCAAAAATCAAAATCAAAAATCAACTTGAGGTTATATTTGTTGGGAACCAAATTTAAAAAAAAAATGCTTTTAAAGTTTTTACTGTTGTAAACCAACAGAAAGTTACACTATCACATCTCTCCAGTGTGATCAAATATAAGCCTCACGTTGGCAACAATTCACTTAATCTATGAATTTATAATTATTAATCCAGCATCAAAAAATAAAACATAGCTGGCAGTGCAGGCGTGCTAAACTAATAAAAACAAAAATTATTTGGAATTTGGCCCACCTGACTGTAATGAATGAATTTAGAGGCTTATCCTTAGTATGACTAAAAAAATATATATATATATATATATATATATATAACAATACATACTAAGGTCCTCTTTAAACTGGAGTGTTACGAGATAATGGTGAGACAGATAAAATATAGAAACAAAAGAAAAAACAAACATACATACAGATGTAGAGGACAACAAAAATTATGGGAGTTATTCATTGCTGGGGACCCCCAATTGATCAGTATTTCCCTCTCTCATCTGTTCCCTAAGCGCTTTCACGTCTGCCTCCAATCTCTCAGTCTGTCTCTTTAGGTCCCAGTAGTCTCTATTCCCTTCTTTATTCCTCCAATTATCCCAATTCCGTCTATTGGTCTGATCATCCCATCTATGGTTCCTTTTCCAATTATTCTCCCAATAACTGTTCCTGTTGTTTCTCTGTTTTTCTTGCCAACTGTGATTTTCCCAGTTATCTCTCCTTTTTAGCTTCTCCCAGGTGTTATTATTATTATTCCAATTATTATTGATTACCTTAGGCTCCTCCCATCTATTTTTCCAATTATCTCCCATTACATTACTTCCTTTAGAACTGTCCCTATTCCTATGGTCCCTCTGTGGATCTCTCCATCTTTTGTCAAAGTCCTGTTTTGGTCTCCAGTTCTCATTATCCCTCTTGTTCTGAGGTACATCCCACCTTTGGCTTCTCCATTTGCCATCTAAATCTCTGCCAGAGTCAACCTTGAATGTTCTTATAGCTGAAACAGATAAGGCCTGTTCTGAGGAAGGATGCTTAAGCCACCAATTATCAGCTCTAGTTAGTAGCATTTCTAAGTCTACTGGTGTTGGATCAAAAAGCCTGACAAATTCTTGACACTCCCAGGGAAGGGCTTCCATTACTTTAGCAATGTGTTCTGGTGAGCCCAACACCAGGGGCTGTTGAGGTTGGCGTAGTGTATACCAGAACAATATCCTTTGAGCTACCTCTCTAGGACCATCTGCTGGCCTCATCGTAATATTCGCTATTTCTTTCTCTATGCTGAGTATATAGAAATTAGTTTCAGCAATTCTTCCTGCCTGATCAGACACACTGTTATTGAATCCCAATAGTCTACTAGCCAAAGGACCCATAGCATATTCTAAAAGTTCTGTCCATTCCTCTAAGTTAAAACCTCCTTTTTTAGCTCTATTTGCTCCCCTCATAAACCAGTGTGTAAAAGTATTAAAGTTGTTATTTGGCATACTTCCCCACCATTTCTGGAAATTTTCTTTGTCTGTGATTGACATAGTGCTTGTCTGTCTAGAGAAACTAGTAGGCATTTCTCTTGCATTAAAGTGTTCAGTTATTATTAAAGGGGCTTGTGGGACACAGTTAACAACTGGCACATTTCCCTTGTGTTTGGTTCCGAGCACTGGTTCTGTACCTTTAGATATAAAATGAGACTGGCATGGGCATACTTTAGGAATCTCCTTATCCCATTTATTTATGTTTTCTTTAGTTTTCATTTTATATTCCATAACTAGGTTTTGGAGTTCAGTGATCGTAGCACTATATGCATCTCTCTGTTGTTCTATTTCCTTTAATTCCTTCTCCAACCCCTCGGTCATTTTGTTTGTTCTTAGGGCAGCTATTTTAAAACAATTTCTTTCATCAAGAGCATCTTCCATTTTATTAGTGGTTACTAAATTAGCTTGCTGCAATTCGAGTACCATGCTTGCCAAACCCCCTATTGCAGCAACAACCGCTTGTGCCACCAAGCTTTTCCTTTTCTTAATATGGCATTTTTTATTAGTAACAATCTGTGTCAAAACATCCATGAAACCTTCATATTTTCCACAATAGGGGCCTGCTGGTTCTGGAAGCTCATATGGTCCATCATGTTTGTCAATGTCATTCTTAAAGTACTCTAGTACTTCTGCAGAAAAATACTTAGTACCTAGATATGACATTTTAAAACCGAGCTCTCCCTAGGTCTTTAATCAAAATAGACCAGCAGACTAAGGAAAAAAAAACAACACGCTTTTAACAATGGGATTAATTTAAAAAAAACTGAAACTGGCTCCAAAGAGATTGAACCATTTGAGAAACTTAATTACATTAACCTATTCAAACAAACTCTTGTCTTTTAAGAAAAAAAAACTTCACAGTCTCAATACAACAAATGCCCACAGGCAGCAAAACACAAAACCACCCTTTTGCCTTTGTTTAAGTGCAGTGTGGGGGTTTACAAATAAACAGAATGATTTAAAGGAAGGTATGGGAACTGAAAAATACCTGACTGTAACTTCAGCACAATGATAATTCCCAACCATATAACAATCTAACATAGGCACCTTTACCTCAAATACAAACTGTTCATTCTCTATTAAACACACAGTGTAAAAATTTAAATTTTAGCCTGGCTAAACAATAGCCACCACACTGTATTAGCCCCAATACCTTTATCATGTAAACACAATGCTCCTACCCAGAATTCAATGGTTCAAACAGACAAAAGATAACCCACCAAAAAAAACAGTTTGCTATTTAAACTTAGAATGCAGGGAAGCCACAAAATGTAACATCTAAAAACAATTACAATATATTCAGTTTAGTTCTAGTTAGATGCAACAGGAGAGAGACACTACAGCACATGGGCTATTAAAAATGGCCGAAACATCAATAGTACCAATGCAGTGGAACTATTCAATCTTCCCCTTTAATCACCAATACTTTAAAACTGTGCATAAACAAAATTAAACTATAAATGCTACAATTTGCAACAAAATACATTATGTCAGTCATAATGCACAAACATTATGCTCCTATCCTGAATTCAATGATTCAAACAGACAAAAGATAACAAAAAACGTTTGCTATTTTAACTTAAAATGCAGTGAAGCCCCACAATTTAACACCTAAGAAGACAATTAATATAGATTAAGTTTAATTCTAGTTAGTTGCAACAAGAGAGACAATACAGCACATGGGCAATTAAAAATGGCCAAAACATCAAAGGTTCCAATGCTATTCAATTTTCCCCTTTTATCCCCAATACTTTAAAACTGTACAGAAACAAAGTCAAACCTATAAATGCTACAATTTGCATCAAAATATGTTCTGTCAGTCACAATACACAAATTCAAAACAGTCAACAAAACAAATATGTATATTTGTTTCAACAAAATGAATCCTATGCTATAAAGTATCTTTCTCTTAGATTATGTATCAATATGGTAGTTATTGTGCCTCACAAACTTTGTTGTAGAAGTCTAAAATTCGTGGTCGCCAAATGTGGTGTATTACCAAACTCTATAAATTATTATGTCCGCATACACATATAAACTCTGGTCCGTCTACTTTAACAAATATTTATTCAGAGACAAAACAACAACAACATACAAATAATGACACACAATCTAACTAACTATACCAACAACAACAGCAACAACAACATAACTAACAATAACAACTACATCTTATAAAATCACCAGATCCCACTCACAGTTCACCATGATAGAAATTAGGCCATGTCTGCTTAAAGGACTGCTCAGTAGCACAGCCAAGAAGGAACAGAGAGGAATGGAGATAGGGGGAAGTGGTTATCTCTTTCCTGACTAGTAAAGGTATTGAATTACCAATTAACATTTCAAAAGGGTAAAGCTTATCCCACTGTAAGAGCTTGGTCACATGATCCCTGGTCACCATATTAGTTTGATGACAGAATGTCACCACACTGTCCATACCCCTTGTGTGCCTTATTTTCCTGTGTTGCTACTGTTCGTTACTTGGGGAAACAAGTAACAAATGATTACATTGTATCCTTTAGTCTGGTTGTTCGGTATTATCTCTACTTCAGCTGACTTTCCCTATATAATTCGACAAACGAACTAAGTACCGAACCACCAGGCCACCCGTGAGAGGAGTGTGGCGCCAACTGACCTTCCTAAACCCTGTTCACACTCTCTTAATCACAAAACAACTGGGTGATCACCTGGGTGGCCGCTGTTTGTATATATGCGAAAAAGTGGCGGCATCCATCTTAGAATACGAAGTAAGTCGAGTGTCCGATTTTAGTTCCAGACACTCAACGACCAAGTCCCGCTGCCTCCTTTCATGCAAACAAGATGGCCGCCATTTTCTCTTCCACGTGGCGTTCGAATATGCAAACGGCAGCCATCCAGAGAGCGCTTAATGGACGGTTCCCTTTGAAGTTAATGAGCCAGGAGGGTGGTTGGTGTTCGGTAGTTTAATCTACCGAACCAATAAACAAAAAATAAACGAATAAAAGAAGAAAATTCCTAAACTTAGTCTATTTTCTTCACAGCCAGCATGGCCCATTAAAGATCAGTTCTGTTCCTAATACTGAGTGTCGTCCAGTTATTAGGAAGGGTGATGGGAGAATTGTGTAATATTCTGTATCTATGCCTGTATTCCTGAAGAATTCTGCTTGTTCCTGAGTAGCTGTTGGAGTACCAGTGGAGGAGAGTACCTGCTAAGACTAGCGCTCCGCCACAGTATATAAATCCCAAAATTGCCCAAAAAACACGATAAGGACAAATATGTGATAAATATGTGATGTGTTACACATATCACTAAAACAGTGGTTATCTTTTTTAAACTAGTGTTTTTTTAAGCACATTTCAAAGCATTTCTACTTGAAAGACTAGTTATTGTTAGTTTTAAGCTGTGAAACAAAATAGTGCTCCAAGAAAAGAGGAACAGCAAGATCGAATAAAGGGGCCATGCCATTTGTTAATCAACCTCACTACATGTTGTCAGTCTTGTCATCCAAATTGTGATATTCTGTTTTTTATTGTGAATGCAAGAATTGGCAAGCACGGCGGCAGCAGCAATAAGTCAGAGTATCAGAGAAAGTGTGTGATGCTCAGTTTTACATGCCCCCACTCCATATCCAGTAGTGCTACTAAGCAAGCTTGCCAGAATCAGACTCCCCCAAAAAATCTTCGACAAGCTGCACTCTCTAGCAGTCTGTCTCTCTCTAGCAATCTCTCTTTTTTAGCAGACTCTCTCTCTCTCTCTCTAGTAGTTTGTCTCTTTTTAGCAGACTCTCTCTCTCTAGCTCTCTCTTTTTAGCAGACTCTCTCTCTCTCTCTCTCTCTCTCTAGTAGTTTGTCTCCACTCTCCTGCGAATCCCCCCACCCGCCTATATCCGTGGGAGCTGGTCCTGTGATAATTGTTTGGCCACCCTGCCTTCCCACCACCGAGTGACAGGATGCTCCCACTCCCCATCCAGCCCAGCACTCAGTGGTCATTGAAGCTGCGGGTACAGCGCCCCCACCTGGCGATCACTGCACACCGCGAGCAGGGCACGGGGTGCGGTCACAATGACACCAACATCACCCAAGGACAAGCCTATCCGCAGCCTCCCTTATCAAAGATGGCCGCAGGGGGATTTCTAGACTATATCTCCCATCACCCCCCTCGGCTGCTAACTCTCCTCTCTCTCTCCCTCCCATGTTCTCTTGCTCCCCCTGCTGGTCATGTGACTCCATCGCGGCGGTGACAGGAGCCGGTGACAGGGGGCGGGAGCCGCGGCTGACACACTGGGGGAAAACACCTCGATCCGGGGCTCGTACTGGAAGGAGGAGCTGACAGCCATAGCGGGCTCTGAGCAGGCCGAGCACACCGACACGGCAAGCAGCACCAGCCGGCGGGGAGGGTGACCTTCAGTGCCGCACGGCCAGCGGGTGAGGAGCTGGGGACACGGGCTGGGGACACGGGCGGGGGCCCCAGGGGGAGGAGCTCCGGGGACACCTGTCACTGCCCGGACAGGGGCCCATCAGGGGCCACAGGGAGGTTATGTGGGTCACAGCTGGCTCCTGACAGCAACTTTATCTGCGTATGGGCTGGTACTTACCGGGCACTGTGTACCTACCTGCCTACCTGCTTGCCATTGGTAGGTGGGCAGATAGTGGGAAGACCAGAACAGAGTGTCAGTAGCTGTAACATGGATGGAGGAGAGCTAGCTCCCATCAGATATACCACTAGTTGTCAGGATATTGTTTCCGCTGTTTCGGGTTACTGTTGTTATTGATTATGTATGCGAGTGTTCTGTAAGTTGAGCTATAAAGAGTTCCATTCTACAGAAAAGAAAACCTTCATTCTTTTTTTTTATTGTTTCAAATTAACAAGTACTGCAACTTTATAGAATATAATTAATCTACATTTTGTGTGATATATATATATATATCTCACACTCCTAGTTTGTTGCAAAATTGGAAGTGCCTTCTTTTGGATCAACAGCAAAAAACAAATATGAGGAAGGCTGAACTTGATGGATACATGTCTCTTTTCAGCCTATGTAACTATATAATTTATATTATTTTTAAATGTGTACACCTTTTATTTTAGCTTATCTCCTACCCATACTATTAGCATATAGAATGTAATTTAAACTGAAAGTATGGCGGTTGCACTGGATCTATGTGCATCCATGTGTGCTGCCCACAGCAGAGACAATGATTCATGTTTCTGGTAAGCATAGCTATGAACCTGTATATTTTCTGCCAAATTTACTGGCACAGTGTGTAAATGAAATGCCAGTAGTATGTCCTGAGTAGTACTTGAAGACAATATAGCCACTGTTTATTCAACTTTTTGATCAGATTAAGTTTGTTTTTTGGTTTTGTTATTTGTTGGTGATCTAGCATGATGTCTGATTGTATAAGGAAAAATAATAGTTTGTTCCACTGAGGGATTTTATGTATATTGGTTCTGTACTAATATGCCCATTATAATTATAACCTAGCATATTTTGATTGTAAACTTACTAACCGATTCCACTTTACCGATACTATAGTTGGTGTATCGTTAAATTAGGGTATCTCAACCCTAATTTTCATATCTAGCTACTTACAAGCTCCAATCAGGCTTAATTGCAATATCCAGTTTTAAGTAGAACCATTAGACATTTGCTACTGAAATGATCTTGATTTTAGCAAGTAAACATGTACTTTGAGGCAACGGAGAGGTCACCATTAAAAAAAAAAAATCACCATGAATTACAAACCAACAGATTGCAAGCTTTCTCTTTACTTGACATATTTGAAAATACACACATTTATTACTATATTCCATAAAATGTTATGTGTATATTATGTTTGTGTTTTTTTGTTTGTTTTTTGGTTCTCATTATTTTTTTTGTTGGTGTTGTTTAGATACAAAGGTTCATGAAATAAAACAACTTGGGGAATTGCGTGTTCCCTTTTTGTCTCATGTCACTGTGTGTTGGCTGTTCAGCATAAAAAGGAACAAATTAGATCTGTTTATGGAGTTGTGAGAAACATTTGCAGAACAGTAGTGTTGTGCAATACGTAAGGCGCTGATTGCAACACAGCTGGAATCATGCTTCCTAATTCAAATGCATCACTGTAGAATAGAAATGTATCAACGCTTTTAACTATTTGGGTTTTGTTCATTAATAAACTGAGAGCAAGGGTTGCAAAAGTTATGACACAATATTTGAAGCAAAGGTCAACAATCTGAGAATTTTTAATTCAGTTTACTTAATTCGAAACACGCTGATGAAACTACCAGTACTTTGTTGTACAAGGAGAGGGGGCAGTAGTAGGATTGTTAAACACGTAAGGCATCTGCGCTACTTAGAAAGTGTTATTTTTTTAATCACAACTGAAGATGGTTTTAGCACTATTGTGAAGGTGGAGCCTCCGATAGAATGACCGTATAATTGATAGTTGTAGCACTCGTAGCAAAATAAATGTTTTTTCCATGGATCACAAGCAGGGTTACCATTTCCATAACACACATACACCTCAACACATACATTTGACTTCACACACAATTAACATAGCTCCCTGAAAACTCTTATTTAAAGTACAGAAGGCAATTTCACAAGATGGTATCTGAGTGACACTTTGCCAGTGCCCAGCAGGAGAGAGTTTAAAAAGTAAAACGCACACACCAGCTGTTTACTGGGTTGACATGCTAGGACAGTAGAAACAAACCCAAGTGGATAAAACAGGAGGTAAACATGGCTTCAAAAGTTACATATTAACCTGTAGGACTTTATAGTTAAATCAAAGCAGTGTGTTCTAGCAGCACTGCAGTGTTGGTGGTTAGCACACACACAGTTCTATTGCAGCTTCTGATTAATGGTGTGGGACACATAGGTAATGGAGGCAGATTGCAGTAGGAATGGAGGAGGCATTGCTTAGACATGACTAGCTTTTCATTATCTCTAGCAATTATAGCTGCAAGGAGAGGCAACCATTTAATTAAAGGAGAAAAAAAAATGTCTATTAATGATTCCAATCTGTGCCACCCATCTACCCTGCAGTCACAGGTTTAATGACTGGTCTAGTGACATACAACAATGTTACTTCATTACCAGTTACATTTCTAGTTACTGGTATAAAAGATAAATAAATACCAGGGTTACTTCTTCAAAGAAAGGCATTAGAAAAAGGGTTACTTCTTTAAAGCTCGACATTAGGAATACTTTGCTGGAAATATCTACCATTATTAGTACTTAGAAAGATGAGAAGAGGAACACTGCTCTAGATTTTCAAAGCCTGTTCTCACCTTTTTTAATTTTTTTTTTAACTTGGACCCATATTAGCTTGATGAACCATTCTTCAACTGGTGTGTAACAGATTACGTTTTATGAAAACACCTTCATTGGACCTTTCCCTTGCACAGAAACCAGTTTGTAGTTGTACTGGATCCATCGGATGAGTTAAGATTTAAGGTTCAAAAAGTTGCCCAATAGCTCCTGACTGATTCCTCTTCTGCAACTGTCACTAGTCTAATACTATCCTTACCTTTTTGTGTCATTTTACTCCACTCCCTCTAGCATGTAAGCTCATTGAGCAGGGCCCTCAATCCCTCTGTTCCTGTGTGTCCAACTTGTCTGGTTACAACTACATGTCTGTTCGTCCACCCATTGTAAAGCGCTGTAGAATTTGATGGCGCTATATAAATAACACATTAATAATAATAGGCCAAAATGAGTATATTTGAAAGTGAATATAGTATAATGGTTTTGTGTTCTTATTTCATATGTACTGTAGAATCTTTGATCTTTTCCTTGATTTCTAAGCCATACAAAGTGTTGTATCTACCACTTGGAGGAACTGGGTTACACACTGAATGTATATAAGCACATTTAGTTAAAGACAAAAAAACAAATCCATACCTGGCTGCCATGTCTGTTATTTTCATTCCTAAATGTTCAAGCAGAGGCAAACTCTGGGTGCATAATAAGTGCTGCTGGATCATCAGATTGTTGAATGTTATAATAATGGAACATTGTCTAGTTCACAGCTATGCACAGGGTGAATGGGTCACACAGAGAGAAATGTGAGCAGTCTATGACAACCAAATGAATATTATCAGTCTCTGACAGCCAACGGAATATTTATTTACAAACCCACTAAGTTACATGCGAATAAACATTATGCAACTGTCGGCCACATTTTTCTTAGCATTCTATGAATGTGCCCCATTTATATGGTGTACATCAACATAATATATACCGTATATATTTTACTGAGTATCTCTATATTGATTTATTTTGATACTCTATATGTGCAAACAGCTTAATATGCATATGTACAGTACAGGAAGTTTCACACCCTTTGACAGACACACCTGTAAATATTGGTGGTTTCCATACATTCTCCACACTTAGGTATGCCACATGTGCTCTGTCATGTTAAAGGAACATAATGCAAATCCAACCATAGCACACCCTTGTCATGCGAAAAAGTATTTATTGATACAAATGTATAGCAATAACTTAGCAATATTAAAGAAGGTGTAGACCACAGCCCCAAAGTTTCGGCTTGATGCCTCGCTCTATTTTGTATCAATATATACTTCTTCACATTATGACAATGGTGTGCTTTGATTTACATTTTGTACTTGTAATCCTATTTAGGTAATAGGAATATCACATTTAGCACCCTAGAGAATTTATCTGTGCTCAGCATTAAACCTTTACAGTACAGCACTACCTACATTCATAATTTTCAATGGTAAAGCAACAGTCTCTGTCTGTATAGAATGATATATGCTCTCACTAAACAGTAAAACTTACCAAATGTCTGTTTCTGTCTGTTTCAAATTACACCTGCTTCATCTTGGTAAATAGACGAAAAGAGAAGTTAACGACTGCTCTCAATACATCCTATATATTATGAAAATGCTTTTCTTCTGTATTTAACCCATTAGGAACCAAGGCTTTTTTTTTTTTTTTAAATGCAACTCGTTTGTGACCAAGGCTTTTTTTGGCACTTTTGCCATGCATTCATTCTACCATCATTTCAGCCTATCTGATTAAAGGAACACTATAGACACCCAGACCACTTCAGTTCATTGAAGTGGTCTGGGTACAGTGTCCCTATTGCACGTTGGAAGAGGCGGAGCCACAACCCAGAGCAGAGGGACGTCGGCCCTGGGATAATGTAAGTAAATAAAGGGTTTTAACCCTTTATTCACCGCAGTGAGGGGGCAGGGAAATGGGGTGGCAGAGGGATTTATAGTACCAGGAATACACTATATACTGTATTTATATACAGGAATACACAATATACTGTATTTATATACTTCCAAGTAGCAACTAAAGAAAACAAACTCAAAATAGGGGAGGAAAGGGGGTGGGGGGCTCTTAAACTGTGCCTGTTTCAGCCGCATTGAAATGCAGAAGTGAAGAAACACTCCAAGCACCATAACCACTACACCTCACTAAAGTGGTCATTGTGAAAAGACTAATCTGCCCCCACTCTCATTGTAAGTAGTGAAACTGTTTTTCAATAGCTTGACTCCTTACCTGAAATGTGCAGGCTCTGCTCCTAGCCTCCACTACTTACGCTGGAGAGCTGGAAGCACCTAAGCTTATTGGCTGAGAGAGATCATCGGATGCTTTTAGCCAGTAAAACACCACTGAAGCATTTAGCTTGGGAGCGCTATCACCTATTGCTTAAGAGATTCTAGCTCTCTGGTGTTAGTAGTAGAGGATGAGAGCTATGCTGAGCAGTTAATTCAATAACTGTGTGAATACTTACAATGGGATCGCGAGGACTCTACTGGCACCATAACCACTACAGTGAGTTGAAGTGGTTATGTTTAATGAAGTGTTCCTCAAAGGAACACTGCCCCTTGTCAGTTGTTATGAGCATAGGAGTGCCCCAGGTGCCATACTACCTTTTTAAGTGTTAAACTGTTTTGCAAGTTGGTTCCACGGCATCTGGCACAGCTGCTCCCTGACTTTCTTCTCTACTTCCGCAGTATAGAAGGTGCCCTCAGACCATCACTGGCATCCCATTGAGAGAAATAGTACTTACTACAACTTCTTCATTCATTTATGCTTTCCAATTGTCACCAGAACAACTACAGCTTATTGAATTTGTTCTGGTGAGTAGAATCATTACCTTCAGGCTTTTTGCTGTAAGCACTGTCTTTTCAGAGAAAATGCAGTGTTTACATTACAGCCTAGTGATAACTTCACTTGCCACTCCTTAGATGGAGAGATGTTAGAGATCCTTCCTGGGTCATGGCTGCCTAAAATGCATCCAAACATTCGGTGTTTCCACCCTCTGCATGCAGACACTGAACTTTCCTCATAGAGATTCATTGATTCAATTTATCTCTGTGAGGAGATGCTGATTGGCCAGGGCTGTGTTTGAATTGTGCTGGCTCTGCCCCTGATCTGCTTCCTTGTCAGTCTCAGCCAATTCTATGGGGAAGCATTGTGATTGGATCAGGCCACCACTTCTGCTGATATCAGCAGGCAGTGGGCAGGTCAAAAGGAAACCGGGACAAAGCCTGCAGCTTCAGGTTTGAATACAAGTGAGATTTTACTAATTTTAGCGAGGCATGAGGGGGGCAGGGGCACTAGATGGTGGTTTTAACCCTTCAGGGTCAGGAATGCATGTTTGTGTTCCTGACCCTATAGTGCTCCTTTAATATAGAATGCTTACATTACCTTTGCTACTCTTATTTAGGTACACTTAGCATTGAAATGGGGCACCCAGAACCCATACTACAGTTTGACAAGCAATAGATTCTAGATGCCCAGATTGCCAAGTCTTCAATAGTGGGCACCATGCCATCTGCATAGACATAAATCTTTTTTTGTAGAAATGCACAGAAGCACACAATAAAACATTTCTGAATTGGACATTTCTTGACAAAATAAGAGGATGTAATGAAATAATTAACATAAATCCAGATTCAACAAATCTAAATGGCTGACTAGAGTTGTACAAAAGGTCCTGAGTTGTCTATTGACCCATCTTGAAAGCCTTGAAGGAATAGTACTTGGATTGTATAGGGGCATCATGGGTGAAATGTAAAGCTTGAATGAGAAGTGAATTAATGACCCCATTAAATATATGGATATTGGCATGATTTCCCTCATGCCTGAA
Source organism: Pelobates cultripes (assembly GCA_933207985.1). NCBI lineage: Eukaryota > Metazoa > Chordata > Amphibia > Anura > Pelobatidae > Pelobates > Pelobates cultripes. Next base: position 134,037,163 of record OW240912.1, read on the forward strand.
AAATGTTGAAAAAAAAAAGTACTACATGACTTTTGAAGAATTTAAAGGGACACTATAGTCACCTGAACAACTTTAGCTTAATGAAGCAGTTTTGGTGTATAGAACATGCCCCTGCAGCCTTACTGCTCAATCCTCTGCCATTTAGGAGTTAAATCCCTTTGTTTATGAACCCTAGTCACACCTCCCTGCATGTGACTTGCACAGCCTTCCATAAACACTTCCTGTAAAGTGAGCCCTATTTAGGTTTTCTTTATTGCAAGTTCTGTTTAATTAAGAATTTCTTATCGCCTGCTATGTTAATATCTTGCTAGACCCTGCAAGAGCCTCCTGTATGTGATTAAAGTTCAATTTAGAGATTGAGATACAATTATTTAAGGTAAATTACATCTGTGTGAAAGTGAAACCAGTTTTTTTTTTCATGCAGGCTCTGTCAATCATAGCCAGGGGAGGTGTGGCTAGGGCTGCATAAACAGAAACAAAGTGATTTAACTCCTAAATGGCAGTGAAATTGCAGGGGGATGATCTATACACTAAAACTGCTTTATTTAGCTAAAGTAATTTAGGTGACTATAGTGCTCCCTTAAATAGCTGAACGGTTAGGAAGTACTCAGTGCATTAGTGATGAGCTAACAATTTGTGGATTTCTTCCAGTTTAGTGACATTTCCTGATTTTTGCAGTTCACAAAACCAAACCACTTTTATGATCTATTTTTAATAACACGATCAATTTTTCTAAAGAAGTTTCTTTAGAAAAAGAACGTTAACCATGTTCTACAGCAAATGTGTATTATGATTACACACTTTCTTATCAATTTAATAATAGCTTTTTAAAGTTAAGATATTAAATATAGTATGTGTGTGTGTGTGTGTGTGTATATATATATATATATATATATTTACATACATATGAGACTAGTAATTATGTAATATTGTAATCTAAGAGTCTTTGAATTATTATTCAAATTCTGGGCTGGGTGTGTGCATGACTTCCTAGTAATTCAAAGAGTTCCTGTGTGTTTTAGGGACACTTCATGTAAAGAGACAACTGCGGACAGCAAAAGAGACTGTAGCCCAGGAGAAAGAAAGAATGAGATATGCTGTAAGAATTAAATCATACCTTGTGAGTGGAGAATATATTGGAGAAGCCCAGAGAGAGGGGAAGGAAATAAACTGCAAACCACAGAAGGGAGGGGTGAATATAACATGCCAAAAATCAAGGGAAATGTGGTACCAGAAGAAAAAGGACAGACTGCAAAGACTCAAAGAATTTGAATGACATAAGTTAGTTAAAGTGGGGGATACTATGAAATAAAGGGTAGATTGTGGAAGAGAGCTGGAAGCTACTGCATTAGCTGATCTCTCAGCCAATGAGCTGAGTATCCATGGCTGGAGATGAGACAAGGATTGGCACACAGTGGGCTCAGGTAAAAAGTCAAACAATTACCAAATGATTTGGTTACTTGCGCTCTCTCGTCAATCCCTATGTATTTTTAAACAAATGGAGGTCTTTTAGTTACCTCCAATGGCCATGAGAGGATAAGCCCACCAGCCAACGTAAAGGCAGACCCCCCTAGGTGGGAGGTAACTAAAAACCCTCCATTTGTTTAAAAATACATAGGGATTGAGGAGAGAGTGCAGGTAACTTGTTTTTCTTTGGTTTTTACTATATATTGTGGCTGATGTGTACTGTAGTTTCTGCTGCCGCCCAGAGAGCGCAGGACCTATCTTTCTGCATTTGTATCCACTTTCATTTTGAGAAATGCCTGAAGCATGCTATAGTGGTTATGGTGCTTGGAGCTTTCCTTTAGATCAGTTATGTCCAAAATCCAATTGCGGCCCGCGTTCCGGTTTAATATGGCCCCACAGGTAATTTGCTAATCTATCTGTTGTGGCCCCCAGTGTATCACCGAGCGCTGCTCAGGATCCCTGGATCTTTGAACGCCGCGTCCTGAGCGACACGCGGGGATACACTGGGGGCCAAGAGGTCGCGAGAACGCAGATGAATGTGCAGTCACTGCTCGTCCTCAGTCTGTGTTCTCTCGATCTCTTGGACGTCGACGTTGCTGGATTTGGTTCCTTCTCCCTGGAGGCAGAGAATGAAGAGGGACAGAATGAAGAGATGAAATGAAAAGTGTGCTGTTTGCAATATACTTTGCATAAATTAGTTAATTTGCATTTAATTTAAATGGTTCAAAGAATGTCAGGCAAAATGGTCAGCCCTCACGCATGTTCACTTCATCAAATCTGCCCCTTTAAAAAAAAGTTTGGATACCCCTGGCTTTAGATGATCACTACAGTCACTTACGCTGTGGTGTTGGTGCAGTGGTCTTGTCCTTTTAACCCTGCAATGAAAATAATTGCAGTTTTATATGAACTGCCATGTTTACATTGCAGGGCTGTCTTTCTGACAGCCACTGGAGGCGCTTACTCTACACAGAACAAGTAAAAATTCAGTCACGTGAGATTGCAGCTCATAGGAAAGCACTGAATTTAAAGGCATACTACAGGCATTAAAACAAGTTTAGCTTAATGGTTTTGGTGTAAAAATCATGCCCGACAATCTTACATCTGTTATCTGCCATTTAGAAGTTAAATCACCTTTGTTTCTGCTTATGCAGCCCTAGGCACACCTCTTCTGCCTGCCTGTGACTCATACAGCCTGCATGAAACAAATTGTTTAATTTTCATTCAGATGTTAACTTGCTTTGGAAATTTTTATTTCCTGCTCTGTAAATGGAACTTTAATCACGCACAGGAGGCTCCTGTAGGGTCTAGGAGGCTATTAACAAAGCATGAGATACACACTTCTAAATTGAATTGACTGTGCAATAAAGGAAGCTAAAATATCTAGGTTATGTTTAAGGAAGTGTTTAGGAAGACTCTGCAAGTCGTGTGCAGAGAGTTGGGAAATCCTTATTGACAGATAATTGAGCAGTAAAACTGGTTGTGATCTATACACTTTAACTGCTTCATTCAGCTAGCTTGGATTTTTTTGGGTGCCTATAGTGTCTCTTTTTAGCCTTCCTGTTAGAAGCATTTTGATTAGTGTGCGCATGCACATCAGTTTGAGAGCTGGGTGACATTGCGGGAGACTCTGTGACCAGTGCTGGAGAAAAGTTAAGTAAAACAATCAGTATTTTTAGTGTGTGTGTGTGTATGTATATATGTTTATATATACTGGAAAAATTAAATTAAGTCCTTCATACTTCAACTAGCCTTTTTAGCTATATAGTCAACAGAATTTGGAATTGACAGAAGAACCCATGACTGCTGTCTGAGTGATGGTTTGTCAGTGAATTGAAATATGTACGTAAGCACATATGATAGAGGATTGGATATAACCGAGCATTATGCAAAATACTCATCCTGTTTAATTGTTTTCATTACACGTTGATGATCTATGCCATCATAATCTTCTCTCTAAAGATCATTTTCTAAACCAGAATGGTCCACTTGTTAGCATACTACATGGCTATATAGAACAGCCAAATTAAAATAAGTGAAACATTGCATTTTCATATATGGTTTACAGGGACCAGATTGTGATGATGGCAAGGTGTAGCATTTGGTCTTGAAGTGGTTAATGGTGGCAGGCACAGTTATTCCGAATACTACTTGCAGTCAGCACCAACCCATTTGTCCCCCATTTACAGTACAGTAGTACTTTTCTCTGATAACAAAATCTTTGAGTGGGTTAGTGTTAGGGTGCATGCATCCAGTGTAATATGTCTCATGCACAGGAGTTTATGGTATACAGCAGCACTCTCTGAAATTCATGGGAGAACCCGGTTTTATAATTACAATTATTTATATAACACCAACATATTCCACTGTGCTGTACAATAAGAAACAAGACAATCCTTTAATTTTATAAATAAATCTGACATATGGGAACATTAAATGAAGAGTCCCCTGCACAAACAAGCTCAAAATCTAAGAATATATATATATTTTTCAGTTTCAGCCACTTCTTGATTACATCAGAAGATGCAGATCCTGTGCATTTGCTACAAGTGGGAGTAAGCAGAGTGTCCTTTAAAAAAAATTAAAACCTAATAATAATATTTTTTTTACTTTATTGTATGGCACTTGTAATGCATTATCTATAAAGCTTTTTATTTTTTTTTAAAGTGGGCCTAATTTTCTCCTGGTAAATAAAAAAATAAATAAAAAATGGAGTTCCATTATTAAGGCTCCACGCATGTGTGGTGCCTGCTGCTATACTTTGGATTGCTGTGTGTATTTGTTAATTTTCTGAAACAGGAAATACAGGTAGACCTCATTGAAGCTGTTTAATTTTCAAACATGCCCTGGGAAGCACGAACATTACAATACAGGTATAAGGTTACATATTGAAAACATATACAAAACAAATAGTTAAACATTAGCATTTATTGCGGCTATGGTTTGATTGTAGATACGAAGATGTAGATCTTCTAAGACATTTATAACTGGTGGAGCAGTTCTTGTTTCCTTTCTCTAGTGCAACTAGACTGTTCTCCCCACTTCTTGTTCTAGTCCGGAATAATAAGTGGAATTGAACATGTTGACCAGGAGAAAGGAACATGTTGGTAAGGTAGAGTCTTTCCTACCACTAAACTCTGTACTATTATATTGTGTGCTGTCTACATTCATGTCTAAGCAGTATTATATAGTGCATCCACCTGTTTTTCTCAGAACTCTTGCAGGAACTATTACTCTGTATATCCTTATCCTGCTGGTTAATGGCTGGCTACATGTTACTTTCAATGTCTTCTTTTGTCAGTGCGTGAACTGTGCTGATGTTTAATTTACATCTCGTGAATTGGTCACTTACATAGCTTTCATATCAAATCTGTCCATCTTGAGGCCTACAGGTCAAACATTGCTCCCTTAGATTTTACGTCACCAAAGAGCTTCCTAATGTATCCTCCTGATTTAATTAGGTTCAGCCTTATCGTAACTGCTACCGCTCGGCATAGTGGTTACATTGCTATCCATAAGGTCTCTGTCAAACTGTTTCGTAGTGGTTTAATATATTACCTATTGACTGCCCTCCCCTTTAAGAATTTACATTGTCACATTATTAGTGCCAATTTCGTCCAACCTAGATGACAATGATTGGCTAAGGGTGCTTGGGAGCATGATAGCTAGCACTTTTTACTAATCAAATTAAATGAACTCTATAGTGTTAGGAATTCAAACATGTATTCCTGACACTATAGTGGTAAAATAACAGTTTAGGTTCACGGCCCCTCTGTTTACATTAGGAAGGTGTTTTTACTCACCTTTTTTTTTTCAGCACCAATCTCGGCAAGGCTGGCTCCACCTCTGTTGCTGAGATCGTCTGATATGACCATCTCCACCAATCCAAAGCTTTTGCATAGGAAAGCATTGGGAGGCTATTGCTCATGTGCGGCAAAATGTCAGGCAATGCATCTCTATGGGGAATGTTCACTGTGCAGCACTGACACAGGAAGCACCTCTAGTGGCTGTCTGAATGACTGCCACTAGAGGTGCTACTAGGCAGTAGTGTCGACGCTGCCTTTTCTCTGACACCAGGACAACTACTTTAACCTGTAGTGGTTCTCGTGACTATAGTGTCCCTTTAAGTTGCAGTTTAGTTTGTTGTCCCATCCCTCTGAGTGCCTGAAAAGGTATTTCACCTTTTCTATTACGCTGTGGTGCTCTCTCTGTGGTTGGATCCGCCTCCATGGCTAAGGTTGATGATCTCAGCCAATCCAATACTCACATAGAAAAGCATTGGGAGGCTAGTGGTCACATTGTCTCTCTGCGTGACAGCCACTAGAGGCACATAATCCCTTCATTTTTTGTAGATTGGCAGATTTGTTCAGCTGCAGGGTTAAATTTAGGGGGGCATGGCACCCAGACCACTTTTACTGAGTGTTTCTTTAAATACAGTTGTCATTGCTAAAGCAAAAGTGTTAGTTTCATCAGTGTGGCCAAGGAGGGTGTGGTCTCTTGGTACTGTAGAGAGCCACAGTTTTTGTCAAATTGCTCCCAGATGTTTTAGACAAAACCTAGGGATTAGAATGTAAAGCACGATAAAGGGTTAGCGCTAATTAACCAGATTATGATAGAAAGGCAGCAACCCTATTCAAGGGATTCCTCTGAGCCCTTAAAATATAATCAAAGAAGAACAGTACAAAGTAGGGGTAGGTAGGGCTGTGCCACAACAATTGCAGTTAAACAGTAAAATGTTATCCAGATAAATATAAAACTTATATATAGTCCCAAATCAAAAAAGTATTATTTTTTTGTAGTATAAAATACTTGGTATAATGTAGATCTTTTGAGCCAGAAGACTCCATTGATAAAGCTTATTGGTGAAAAGCGTTTGGATGTAATGTAATTGTATTTTAACTAATAAATACATTTTGGTCACTACGCTTGCTATTTTTGCCATTATCTTTGAAATATTTGTTCTTTACATACTACCTGGCATCAACTATTTCCTACTCCAAAGAATCCCAGATGAGGATCATACCACCGACAGGGTCATCATAGAGCAGTGAGTCTGCTTTATATTTGTGAGTATAATTTTATATCTTATTGATTATTCATATTTTATTGAGAGTCCTATTGTTGCCTTTTTTACTTTTTATCTCTGGGTCCCTGATATATCCACCTTTAAAAAAACAAAACAAAAAAAAACCTCTCATCATATCCTATACAGGGAGTGCAGAATTATTAGGCAAGTTGTATTTTTGAGGATTAATTTTATTATTGAACAACAACCATGTTCTCAATGAACCCAAAAAACTCATTAATATCAAAGCTGAATATTTTTGGAAGTAGTTTTTAGTTTGTTTTTAGTTTTAGCTATGTTAGGGGGATATCTGTGTGTGCAGGTGACTATTACTGTGCATAATTATTAGGCAACTTAACAAAAAACAAATATATACCCATTTCAATTATTTATTATTACCAGTGAAACCAATATAACATCTCAACATTCACAAATATACATTTCTGACATTCAAAAACAAAACAAAAACAAATCAGTGACCAATATAGCCACCTTTCTTTGCAAGGACACTCAAAAGCCTGCCATCCATGGATTCTGTCAGTGTTTTGATCTGTTCACCATCAACATTGCGTGCAGCAGCAACCACAGCCTCCCAGACACTGTTCAGAGAGGTGTACTGTTTTCCCTCCTTGTAAATCTCACATTTGATGATGGACCACAGGTTCTCAATGGGGTTCAGATCAGGTGAACAAGGAGGCCATGTCATTAGATTTTCTTCTTTTATACCCTTTCTTGCCAGCCACGCTGTGGAGTACTTGGACGCGTGTGATGGAGCATTGTCCTGCATGAAAATCATGTTTTTCTTGAAGGATGCAGACTTCTTCCTGTACCACTGCTTGAAGAAGGTGTCTTCCAGGAACTGGCAGCAGGACTGGGAGTTGAGCTTGACTCCATCCTCAACCCGAAAAGGCCCCACAAGCTCATCTTTGATGATACCAGCCCAAACCAGTACTCCACCTCCACCTTGCTGGCGTCTGAGTCGGACTGGAGCTCTCTGCCCTTTACCAATCCAGCCACGGGCCCATCCATCTGGCCCATCAAGACTCACTCTCATTTCATCAGTCCATAAAACCTTAGAAAAATCAGTCTTGAGATATTTCTTGGCCCAGTCTTGACGTTTCAGCTTGTGTGTCTTGTTCAGTGGTGGTCGTCTTTCAGCCTTTCTTACCTTGGCCATGTCTCTGAGTATTGCACACCTTGTGCTTTTGGGCACTCCAGTGATGTTGCAGCTCTGAAATATGGCCAAACTGGTGGCAAGTGGCATCGTGGCAGCTGCACGCTTGACTTTTCTCAGTTCATGGGCAGTTATTTTGCGCCTTGGTTTTTCCACACGCTTCTTGCGACCCTGTTGACTATTTTGAATGAAACGCTTGATTGTTCGATGATCACGCTTCAGAAGCTTTGCAATTTTAAGAGTGCTGCATCCCTCTGCAAGATATCTCACTATTTTTGACTTTTCTGAGCCTGTCAAGTCCTTCTTTTGACCCATTTTGCCAAAGGAAAGGAAGTTGCCTAATAATTATGCACACCTGATATAGGGTGTTGATGTCATTAGACCACACCTCTTCTCATTACAGAGATGCACATCACCTAATATGCTTAATTGGTAGTAGGCTTTCGAGCCTATACAGCTTGGAGTAAGACAACATGCATAAAGAGGATGATGTGGTCAAAATACTCATTTGCCTAATAATTCTGCACTCCCTGTAAGTGGGGATTATACCGCAGTACGCTATACGTGCTAGAGCTGGCTTGAGCTCTACCAAATGTGAGTGTCATTTTTTTATTCTATTCATAATACCAGACATATTGCACTATTGGCCTTTCCTGCTTTTATCTCCCCTCTCTCTCTCTCTATCTATCTATCTATCTATCTGATAAACGCAAAGACAAAGTCTTCTGGTTTAAAAGATCTACATTACACCAAGTATTTTATACTACAAAAAAATTGACTTTTTTTTTATTTGCGACAATATATCATTTTAATATTTATCTGTATAACTTTTTACTGTTTAACCGCAATTTTTGTGGTGCAGCCCTACCCCTACTTTGTGCTGTTCTTCTTTGAAAACTAGGGACTAGCCTAGTGCAGTGCTTAAAGGGACACCATGGTCACCAGAAAAACTACAACTATAGTCACCAGGACACCTCCATGGCACTCCTCAGATGGCCACTAGAGGTGCTTCCTCGGTCAGTGCTGCACAGTACTGCCGTTTAGAGTCTCCCCGCTCTACGTGGAGACGCTGAAGGCACCCCATAGAGAGGCATTGATTCAATGCATATCTATGAAGAGATGTTGATAGGTGAGGGCACTGTTATTGGCTGAGCTAATCAATTCTGATTATGTCAACCAAGAAGGCAGATCGGGGGCAGGCCAGTAAAGTAAGTGTTCTTATTATTTAGTGAGGTGCCGGGGCTCTACATGTGTTTTTAACACTATAGGATCAGGAACACAGGTTTGTTTTCCTGGCCCTATAGTGTTCCTTTAAAATTTTATCCCTGTACAACTAACCAGACCTTAAAAGTTACTCTGAATTGTAAGCCTTGAGGGACAATGACCAGGACAAAATTTTCACTCGCCAATGGCCAGTGCTGAATGGAAAATCTGAGCCCTAGCTTTGTGGCTATATTGCAAAAAGGGCCCTTTCAATATCTGGTTTGATAGAATCTAGATTAAGGGTAAGCAACCTTTTGGTTTTCCAGATGTTTTGGACTTCATGTGCAGTAATGCTGGCAAAGCATCAGGGGAGATGTAGCCCATGATATCTGGAGTGCCAAAGGTTGCGTATCCCTGGCCTATATTTAACTTGCTGCTAGAACATGTGCTTTAAGAGTATCTGCTAAACCCAAAGAAGGTTGAAACAATCGTTTAGGATTTCTCTATCTCTAATGCAGATGGAGCCTGCTGGCAGTTCAGACCTGGAACGCCATTATTGGTGGGATCAGTTTGATATGCAAAAGGCTAACATTCTTTCTGTAACGCTGATATGAGCAAAAACATTTTTGCTAACCGCACGTGCAAGTTATTAAGATTTTGTCCATCCTCATTTTTACATAATTTGTTTGTTTTTTGCATCCATGAATCTCAGATAGTTATTTCTTACATTTGTCCTAGCATCTAAGCCTTCAATTTGTGTTTATATTTGCAAATGTATCATTTGTATATTTTACAGCACTATGAAGTAGGTTGTTGGTTCCTTGTACATAAGCATGATAACTATACCAGCCATTGTGCAACTGATCATCTTTTATTAAAGAAGACCTGTAACCTGACTGGTTTAGAATTTTAGGTAAAATAGGTGCAGGTGACAGAACACAAAAGGTTATAAATAGAATGTATATTATACTTGCCCTCAAAGTGGTGTTCTCATTGCACATTACTACTGTCTTCGCACACTTAAAGGGAAACTCCAGGCACCCAGACCACTTCTGCCCATTGGAGTGGTCTGGGCGCCAACTCCCACTACCCTTAACCCTGCAACTGTAATTATTGCAGTTTTCATAAACTGTAATAATTACCTTGCAGGGTTAAGTCCTCCCCTAGTGGCTGTCTAGTAGACAGCCACTAGAGGGCACTTCCTGGTCCATAGCACAGGTTTTCGGTGCTATAGCGTTGCTGGACATCCAAACGCTGTGTGAGGACCTCTAGCGTCGCTAAAATCTCCATAGGAAAGCATTAGGTCTCCCCAGCCGGCGGGCAGGATCAGTCTCCCCCGCCGGCTGACTTAATGAAGGGGAGGAGCGGCGGCGGAGGAAGAAGCAGCGACGTGGGACAAAGTAAGTGACTGAAGGGGTTTTCACCGGGGATGGGAGGTGGGAAGGAGAGAGGACCTGCAATGCCAGGAAAACGGATTGTTATCCTGGCACTGGAGAGTCCCTTTAAGCAAGGTACGAAAGAAAAAGCCTTGAATTGGATATCATTGTCAACTTTCAGTAAATAGGGGTTCATGCTGCGCATTTTTTTTTTTTCGAAAGCTATAGAAAAGACATAGCAGCTTCTATTTAACATTAAAACACAACAAAATTCAAACATTTTTCAGAATTTATTTTATTAGACGCTTCACAGAACAAGAGACACACAATCTCTTAAATGAAAAAAAATAAATACATTTTAGACACGGTTATCTGGTAAAGTGTCATTAGATCATGTGATTTAGGTGAGGTTGCATGAAAACCATCTGATCATAAACAAGCAGTGGACCATATAAGCCAAAGTATAACAGAGGAAGAGTTAATTAGCTGTGTAAAGGTCAGAGTAATTCCTACTTTCTTTAACATAATTTTGAATGCACTTGCATTTGAAATAAATTACAGTGCAACATACAGGCCATTTTTTTTTTCTTCAAGTATTTCAATAAATGTAATTGATCATTTATTCAGTCATCCTTTCTGGCACAAGTGGTTAAAGGAGGGGCCTCAAGGCCCCCCACCCCCCAAGGTTCTGATGGCCCACAACCCCCAGTATTCTTTGAGTGAAATAGATTGCCAGATAATTTATGTGAGTTGTAGCCCAACAATGTCCAAGCACCATCTGCTGTAGAGGTTATGGTGCCATGAGTGCCCTGATGCCCTCCCAGGTAGTTAAACTATTTAGGAATGGTTTGGCTACTGAGGTCCTCACGGCACTGCTTTGTCTGCAGCCCAGAACTTCCCTGCACTACACTGCCTAAATTCAACATCAAAAATATTGACTGACAATAAAAGGTGTAGCCTTTTCCATCCAGCTTGATTAAAAATGTAAATATAAATAGTATGCAATAGGAGAGCACTGCAGCTTGCGTGTCATTGGCAGTAACTTCGGTCTCCTTAGAAGGTTGAAACCCTAGATACGTTGTTAAACCATTTTTAAACATTTTGATTACTTAACCTGGGAGGGTGCCAAGCCAATTCTGATAGTATGGCTGCTGTGAAGCTCTGTGATATACTAATACACAAGGCACACTCTATCTCTCTATCCAGTGCATTACTGCTAAATCTGGCAGTGAGATGTTTAAGGGATGTTTTGTAATTTAATCAACTTGGCTACTCTTGAAGTGTATGCTTAAAATACTATCAAGGCATGTGTCATTTGTTCTGCAGGCCCTGAAAGTAATACCGTGTTAAAACAGACCTGCCATTTCTTCATAACGATAGATATATATTGTGTTGACATTTCACTGAAAATCCATGTACATAAAAGATGTACATACGATTTTAGGAGGTGACCTTTGGAGCACTTTGCGAGGATTATACATAGACCTCTATTATGCATTATTATACATGAGGAAAAAAAGGTGACAAAGCTTCTGACAACCTCACCTGCTTGAAAATAGAAGGGCCAAGTAGGGAGAACTTGAGGTAAGCTTATCAATGCATTTTTCATCCAAACCCTACTATAGAGCAGAAATGTTATCCTCTTGTGAATCCAGGTACTCCCCGTGAACTGCCTACATACAGCTAAAAAAGAAAAAATGTTTTTTTCTTGGTGCTGATCACCAAAATGGCACCATATATACAATATACAAATTTCTGCCCCATTACAAACCGTACTGTTAGTGGAATAGTTGTTACACTAAAAAAGGAAGTCTCACTACTTATTGCAAATGTATTCTAGTTAGCGGAGGCACTACCTGTTAATGTTATTGCCATATAGATTTGTAATAGTTTATTACATTAATGCTCTCAAGCATTAAAGGAACACTATAGTGAAAGGAATACAAACATGTATTCCTGTCACTATAGCTATGACAGCGATGTTTAGGTCCCCGGCCCCGCTGTCAGTAAAGTAAAATGCAAATTTACTCACCTGTATTCCAGCTGCTCACAGGTCTGTTGTGGCTGGCTCTGCTCACTTGGCTGAGATTATCAAACTTAATTTTCCTAGCCGATCCAATGCTTTTCCAAAGAAAAGCATTGGGAGACTATCGTGCATGCGTGGCAAAACACTACACTGCAACAATCAGCATCTCCTCATAGCAATGCATTAAATTAGGCTTCTCCAAACTACGGCCCTCCAGATGTTGCTGAACTACAACTCCCATTATTATATGAATGAAATAGATAGGCTGAGCATCATGGGAGTTTTAGTTCAACAACATCTGGGGGGCCAGAGTTTGGGGAAACCTGCATTAAATCAATGCATCTCTACGAGGAGCATTCAGCGCCTCCATGCAGAGTGTGTAGGTGCTGCACCTTGCACAGCACTGACCCAGGAAGCACTTCTAGTGACCACCTAAGTGATTGTTACTAGAGGTGTTCCTAGGTAGCAATGTAAACGCTCTGAAAAGGCAGTGTTTACATTAAAAAGCTTGCAGGGACAGGTTATAGAGCGCAAAACAACTACATTAAGCTGTAGTGTTCCTGGTGCGTATAGTGTACTTTATACTACCTCCTCTGCTGTTTAAGATTTGTCCAACTTGTATGTGATGTGCTATGAATACTGTTGGCTCATCTTGTGTGGTGAACTTATGGCTAGGGGATAAATTACATAACCATAAACACATTAGTTGGATGGTTTTAGTGATCAAAATGTGGAGGAGCCTTTTCCTTATCAGGTAGTATATTTTCCTGTTGCTGGCACCTGCTTGTGCAAATACAGCAACTTTAGTAAGTAAGACCTTGTTTAATATTATTGGATAGGCTTGTCAAATGTTTTAATATTTTTGGTTAAACTTTTAAAATGATTTTTCCAAATATTACAAATTATGTTGTTGTTCTTTAAAAAAATATATTGATGAAGAAAAACAAATCCACATATTAAAAAATGGATATATTTTTGATAATGTTAAACCTCTTTAAAGTTTGAAGTGGTTCCTAAAATTGGTTCTGTACCACAAGGTCAACAATTGGCTCTCCTGTCATTTTAGTGGATCCCCACTGATTGGAGCAAGAATAATGTATCAATTAGACACCAGTCAACTGCCCCTACTTTATTTAATGTATACACTTGTTAGTACTGGAAAGTGTCTAAGACATTGCATATAATTAGGGCCCTCGTCAAGAATAAAGATTAAAGGGACACTATAGTCACCTGAACAACTACAGCTTATTGAATTTGTTCTATTGAGTCTAATCATTACCTTCAGGCTTTTTGCTGTAAACACTGTCTTTTCAAAAAAATGCAGTGTTTACATTACAGCCTAGTGATATCTTCACTGGCCACTTCTCAGATAGCTGTTAGAGATCCTTCCTGGGTCATGGCGCCTAAAATGCATCCAAGCATTCAGTATCTCCTCCCTCTGCATGCAGACACTGAACTTTCCTCATAGAGATTCATTGATTCAATTCATCTCTATGAGGAGATGCTGATTTACCAGGGCTGTGTTTGAATCATGCTGGCTCTGCCCCTGATCTGCCTCTTTGTCAGTCTCAGCCAATCCTATGGGGAAGCATTGTGATTGGATCAGGCCACCAATTCTGATGATGTCAGCAGACTGCTTGTTTGTTTTTTGTTTTTTTGGCAAACAGCATGCAGAGTTACAGCTTCTGGCTTGAATACAGTAAGATTTTTACTCTATTTATGGAGGTAGGGGGCTAGATGGTGGTGTTAACACTATACGGTCAGGAATACATGTTTGTGTTCCTGACCCTATAGCGATCCTTTAAGAGCCACTAATCTATAATGCATTTAAACTGGAAGGCGACTCTTGTTCTAATTGTAGAGATCAGTGAGTCTCTACTGAGGTATGTGCATTAGTGGAATTCAGAAGACCTAACCAGTGCCAGCATAAAGTGCTTTTCCACTCAGTGTGTTTAGAAGTACACACAATGTGTGGAAGTGAAGCAATAAAATTTGCACATTTAAAAAATAAAGGGTGGGAGGTGGGGTGGATAGTTTTGGGGGTTCATGCACAAATTATAGAGAGGGTGACGCCCTGTCTGTCCAAGTACTGGTGTCACTGAGTCATACAGAAAGCAGAAGTTAAACACAAACAAGCTGAGCAGAACCAGAGTGAGCTATTTCTGTCCATTAATTCCCCGCCCAAAGCATGTTGCCCCCTCCTACGTCCTGAAACATTCACACACACAAACCTTGTTACATTCATTTAATTATATACACAGGCAATCGGCACCTGAAATGCACAGGAAACCATTTCAATACTTGTTGTTTTCTTCATAATATATGTTGTTACCGCCATCTAATAAGCATAGGGAGAGGAATTAACACATACACTTACGCACAAGAACAGATTGGACCCAGGATCAGATATACACAGTGTTTTTTTTTTTTTATTATTTAATACCGTCACGTAAATGTGACACCCATGACTGCGAGATACTGAATATCATCAAAACAGGTGGGCAGGTGACATGCTGCCAGGCCATGAGTATGTTACCCAGCAGAGAAGGGTAGAAAGCGCCAAGATCAAGCCATATTTCTTTTAAAATGACAGTAATGCCTTGGGGTAAATGTCTTATACAAAAGTAGTGCACAGAGAGAAGTTAATTATATACACAATTGTTACAGATTGTGCCTGTGTTCTCTTCTTTTTTTTTTTTGCCAGCCAAAAGTTGTAAGGAAAGCATTTTAAAAGAAAAAAAAATATTTAATACATTTAACATTGAAACTGTGTTTCGAAAAAATCTTGAAGTAAAACTAGTTTTACTAAAAAGATTGTGCACTATTGAGAATAAACTGACAGTCTCCTATATAATCTATACTCCCACTGAATAAAAGTAGATGAAGCTAAAGTCGTTTACTGTTAGATATATTTTTGAACTTGGGATCGACCGATAGTCATTTTTTTAGAGCTGATAGCGATACCGATAATCTGTGAATTTTCTAGCTGATAGCTTACCGATATTCTGTACATTTACCGTATTTTTTTGCAAATCTTTTTTTTTTTTTATTTAGTGGTAAATGTACAAAATATACATGCAAGTCAGATTTTTTCAAGAATATTTTTTCAATTTCGTTTTCAGCAAATACAACCATGACATAGTTAAGTGACAGTGAATGTTAAAAAGAATATCGCAAGTCGCAGCTTGCTGTTAGACATATTTCAAAACATAGCATATATAACATATGTTAATAATATAAACACTGTAGTCTTTGAGATTCGCTGTGCCACTGCAGTGATAGTAAAACAACAGTAAAAAACTATAAAACAGTATAACTATATTTTATAAAGGCATCAATGCATGGCAATGCAAATATAATGATTTACTCATTGTATCACATTCATGGAGACCTGGGCATGCAGGGTGTGTGGCCAGTCGTTGAGCTGGTGGGGGCAGGTTGCCGGCTCACGGCCCTGCACCATGAACAAAAGGGAGAGGAGAAGATAGTGAAAAGACCGTGAGGAGGGCTGGGTGTGTATATCCTATATGTCGCAAGGTTGTGAGCGCAATACCCAATTCGCCCATGTCTCCTGGAATTTTGTGGTAGGTGAGTGTAAGGACATCTTCTCTTATATGTAACATTGTTGTAGGTTCTCCCTTAGTTGTGTAAGTGATGGGCAGTTAGGCATTTTCCAGCTGTTTGGTATTAAATTCCTAGCGGCCAGCAAGACTAGCACTATTAGTTGGTGGTGGGTGTGGCTGATGTTTGCAGTGGGTAGCAAAAGTAGGCATGTGGAAACTGTTGGTGTAAAATTTTTTTATCTCCAGTTGCCCTAATAGTGTTTGGACGTCCTCCCACAGTGGATGGATCCCTCTACATGTCCACCAAATGTGAAGTAGAGTACCTTCCTCGGACATACATCTCCAACACTTGGGGGAAACAGTCGGGTAAATTTTGGGCAGTTTGTGTGGCCATCTGTACAGAAGTGCCATTTGTACAGAAGTTTCCTATGTGCCTCTATGTGCATATAGCATTTTGTCCACTTGGACAGGCCATTGAGCACCCGTAGCCACTCAGTGTCTGTGAGTTCTGCTCCACAGTCAGTTTCCCATTGGGTCTTGCATAACACCGGTTTATCGTGTTGCATTTCCAACCAGGCTCTGTAGCAGAGAGAGAGGGCCTTTGGTTTGGTCGGGGCCGCCCAGCACTTGAGCATTATCAAAGAGGGCGACAACAATCTGTGTCCTGTATCTATGTTGGGTGGGGAGTAAGTGTGTGAGGCCAGTATGCTTCTCACCTGTAAATATATGAAAGCATTGTGGCTTGGGATGCCCCATTGTTTCTGTAAATCCGGGAAGGCCTTCATCTTATTCCCCTCTAAGAGGTGTCCATTTTGTGTAATGCCTAACTTTAGCCAATCGTCTAGGGGGACCATCTGTGTTCTAGCCTTGAGCACAGTCAGCTGGGCTTTCGGGTGAAATTTGTATTTATATCCCAACCGGGACATAAGTGTCCCACAGTGTCAGTCAGCTTAGTGGGGGGGGTGGGGGGGAGTATGGTCTTGTGCATGTTGCGGAGATGTTTTGGGATCCACAGGCTGAGAAAACTGGGCCCTCTCTAAGTCCACCCACTGTATTAAACCTTGGGGTGAGTGCATGTTAATCCCTGCAGTGAGAGCAGAAGCTTTAAGGTAAAGGCTTAAGTTATCTTGAACGCGTTGATTTTACCCAACCACGTCAAGTGAGCCACCTTCCATCGCAACGCATCAGTTTTACACATCTGGATCAAAGGTGTAAGTTGCTTTTTACTATGTCTGATATTGAGGGTATGCTCTTAATACCTAAATATGTGAGCGAAGATACTCTCCAGTCGAATTTGTATGTGTTCCGTAACTCAACCACCCCCTCCCCTGACATCTTGGTTCAATTTGTAGTGAGACAGTTCTCCAAATCTTTTTAATAGTGACAGGATGTGAGGTAGTGCTTGGTGTGGGTTGGAGATTGCATTGAAAATATCATCCTCGAAGAGAGCAAGACAGTAGTCCTTCCCATGCATTTGGATGCCCCGTGTGTGTGTGGTCTCTGATTTTTTTTGCGCTTGTGGTTCTAAGGAGAAAATGTAGAGCAAGGGGGAGAGCGGGCAACCCTGTCGGGTTCCATTGGTTATAGGGAATGTGGTAGATAAGAAGCGGCTGCAGGGGTTGTGTATAGTGCCATGATCCTATCGATGAATGGCTGTGGAAAGTTACATTTAGCCAGCATCCTCTGCATATACCCCCAGTTTAGTCTGTCAAAGGCCTTTTCTGCATCTAATGCTATGAAAAAGCCTGCACCCCTTTTCCTTTCCAATCCCGCCAGGATGTTCTTAACTTCTTGGAGTTGTCGGATCCCTGCCTAACTTTCACGAACCCTGTTTGATTGTTTTGTATTAGTTTGGGCAGGAAGCGTGCTAATCTGTTGCAAAGGAGTTTGGCATATATTTTTACATCACAATTAAGCAGGGAGATGGGCCTAAAGTTCTTACATAATGTGGGGGTTTTCCCCGGCTTAGGTAGTGTGGAAATGTGGGCCAAGAGCAGTTAATTCGGCAGGGTACCCCTCTCTATGCTATGATTAAAAAGATTGAGTAGATTTGGAGATGGGATTTTGCAGAATGTTCGCTAGTAACTGTTCGGGAGTCAGTCTGGGCCAGGGGCTTTATGTGCAGGGAGGAAGCTAATCAAGGCAGAAATCCCTTCCATACTAAAGGGAGTCAAGAGATAGTCAGCGTCTTCCGGGCTTAGGGTCGGGTAATTTGAGGTCTGAGAGAAAGGTGTCTATCTCTTCAACAGTAAGGAGAGCCATGTGTGGGTCATTTTTCAGATTATATAGCGTGTGGTAATACTCAGCAAATTTATTCGCCACATCTTGTGGGTCTAATACCTTTTCCCCCCTAGCGTTTTCGAGGTAGGCTTTTCTGGAGGTTACAGACCATTTCTTAAGCTGGGATGCCAATTTGGCTCCCACTCTATTGCTTGAAGCGCAAAAACTGTGCTTCATCTTCTGTAACAGTAGTTTTTGATTGTTCTAGATCTCGGAGCTGTGATTGCAAATGGAGGATGGTGGGAGGGTGTCGGGTCACGTTTGTTGGAGTGTGTTATGTCAGTAAGCTCTTTGAGTATGCCTGTGTATGCCCCTAGGCGTTTCTTTTTAGCGAAACTGTCATGTTTAATAAAGCATCCCCGAACTACCACCTTGTGTGCCAGCCATATTTGGTCAGGCGTATAGTCCGGCACTGTGTTTTCAAGGAAATAGTTTTGTAAATCTTGGTCAATTTGTGAAACTATGTTTGGGTCATTAAGTAAATAGTCGTTCAGCCACCAGCTGCCTCGACCACAGGTTGTAAATTGTTCCTTTAGGTATAATGTGATGGGAGCATGGTTGGACAATGTGATCAGGCCTATTCGGGAGTGTTCCACTTTGGGGAACGTGGCGGAGGGAATTAAAAACCTGTCACTCCTAGAATAACAGTTATGCGCTGCTGTGTGGCAAGTGAAGTCCCATTCATTAGGGTGTTGCAGCCGCCACGGATCGATGTAATTGTGCGTCATGAGGGTGTGTCTAATGTAAGAGATTTGTTTGCCGCGTCTCTTCAGTGTTTGGGCTAACAAGGTCTAAGTTATTTTCTTGCAAAATGTTGGTGTCGCCTCCAATAATCACCTCCCCGAACGTGAACTCAGAAACCAAAGCAAAGACCTACTCTACGAAGTCTCCCTGTTCATTAGGCCCATAAACATTAATAAACGTGTACGGACAATTATTTACATAGCATTGTAGCACAATGAACCTCCCCTTTTTATCACACATTTTCCGGACTAGTGAAAAAAATCACATCCTTACTTATTAATATTCTCCCCCCCCCCCTGCAGTTTTTTTTCTTGGCATAGCAGGCATTGAAGTCCACAGGGAACGCCACAGAGTTAAATCTAGGTCTGTGGCCCCGTTTGAAATGCGTTCTTGAAAACGCCACATGTGCGTTGTGGGATTTGGCCTCTTTGAGCGCTAAGCTCCTTTTATTAGGGGAGTTAAGGGGGGAAAATGTTAAATACCATTAGCTTTGAGTGGTACACTTGTGCGCGGGCAAGCCATGTCTAAGCCAGTCCCCCCACCATCAGAGGGAGCGAGGCCCCACTGGAGCGGTTGCTCAAAACAAATATTAAACCTTGCTAGTCTTGGGATGTCCCTGCCCCCTGGATGCCCTCGAGGCAGCTCAGGGCTACTAATTTGGAACTTGGTTATGAACATAAGAGAAAACCAAGAGAAAACTTTCAATTTGCATTAGTGTCACATGGATTAGGTAAAGAAAAAGAAACATGGTAACTATGTACAAGAAACAGTTTGTCAAGTTAAATCGACATATATTGGTAGAACGGTCAGAAATGTGACTCATGACCCTGAGTCACCCCGGGGGTGGACGTCCAGCGGCATTCGCTAGGTTTCAAGGGAGAATTATGTGATGGTTGTCCCCCACTGCGCTGTCTGACTATCTAGTAACCGGAAATTTCAATATAGCCTAACAATATTGGATATTTTTAACAAAATAACAATCAACAACAAGGCAAGGACTCTTAATTGTGTATACGCGTTACCCATCCGATGCGTTTCATGGAGTCTTATGGGGTCGGAGATGGGCCACTTTCGACCAGTCGCTATTGAGCTTGACTGGAGATGTTTTGTTATAATGCGGTACGGCGTTTGACTTGGATACTTGTACATTCCACTCCTGGGTTATCCGTTTGCTGTCCTCTGCAGAAAAGATGATTTTATCCATCTCGTTTCTTTTAACCAGTAGCTTGGTTTGAAAGCCCCACTTATATGGGATGTTCGCCGCCCATAGGGCCGCTGTGATGGGGGCAAAGGTTTTCCTTTTAATCATGGTAGCGGATGACCGATCAATGAAGAGTTTGATCTGTTCAAATTGCCCAGGTGGAGACGGGTTCTTCCGTGAGGCTTGCATTATTTTGTCCTTTGTGGTGAAATAGTGAAGTTTAGTGATAACATCCTTTGGGATTGTAGGCCCCAAGTTTTGGCCTGGGTAGCCAATGTGTGCGATCTAGCAGTAGATCTGTATCTGAAAGAGCTGGTACATAAGCTTTAAAAACGTCCTGAACATAGGACTGTAGTTCCAGAGATGGGACTGATTCCGGGATCCCCAACAGTATATTGTTGCGCCTGTCTCTGTCTTCGTGGTCCGCCACCTTTTCTTCCACAGCCTGAGCTTGTGTTTCAGTTTGGAATAGGCCTCTGCCAAGGTGTTGTGGGCATCCACTATTTCATCTGTCCGCTCCTCCAGTTTCACCGTCCTGTCCCCCACTAGTTGTATGTCATAATGTATGTCTGAAGTAGGGATCGACCGATATTGATTTTTTTAGAGCCGATACCGATAATTCGTGAACTTTCAGGCCGATAGCCGATAACTTGCCGATATTCTGTACATTTACCATTTTGAAAAAATAAACTATTTCTAAAGGTAAATGCACAAAATATAGATGCCACATGTAGTGGATGCAGTGTGTTTAGACAGGGGAGCTGTGTGTATTTGTTTAGTGTGTATATAATGAATGCAGTGAGTGTTTGTGTAGTGAATATATAATGAATGCAGAGTGTGTGTGTAAAGTGAAGGCAGTGTGTGTAGTGTGCGTAAAGTGAATGCAGTGTGTGTGTATATAATGAATGCAGTATGTGGGTGTTTGTGTAGTGTGTGTATATTATGCAGAGTGAGTGTATATAAAATGTAGTGTGTGGATATAATGCAGTGTTTGTGTAGTGTGTGTGTATATAATGAATGCAGTGTGTTTGTGTAGTGTGTGCATATAATGAATGCAGTGTGTTTGTGTAGTGTGTGCATATAATGAATGCAGTGTGTTTGTGTAGTGTGTGCATATAATGAATGCAGTGTTTGTGTAGTGTGTGTGTGTGTGTGTATATAATGCAGTGTTTGTGTAGTTGTGTGTGTATATAATGCAGAGTGTGTGTTTGTGTAGTGTGTGTGTGTATATAATGCAGAGTGTGTGTGTATCTGAAGGGATGCAATTTGTGTAAAATGGGGGGGCATTTTTTATTGTATTTTAATTTTTTAATATTTATATGTTTTATTTTTAATAATTATTTGTATTTTTTTTGGTCCCCCCTCCCTGCTTGTTACCTGGCCAGGGAGGGGGGCTATGGCAATCCCTGGTGGTCTAGTAATGTAAGTTTAACTTCTGACTTGCAACCTGCTGTGGATTACTGCTCCCAAGATGCTGAGCCAGCCATTTGTTCCTTACTGTGATGGAGTAACATGTAGTTGAAGCGTTCTCCCGCTTTATTTTCTGCAGTTTTTCGCTGCCGTTGTTTCAGTGGAGTGACCTCGACGGACTGGTGCCGTTTGTGCTATTAATCAAGCTGAGAACACTGCGGGTTGGAGGAGCTAAGCACTCACGCGTCCGTGCTTGTTCGCCGCAAGACACGCCCCTTTTTCAAGAATATATATGTGTGTGTAGTGGATGCAGTGAGAGTATTTGATAAGTAAATGCAGTGTGTGTTTGTGTAGTGGATACAATGTGTTTGTTTCTGTAGTGGATACTGTGTGTGTGTGTGTTTGTGAACGCAGTTTGTGTGTAAATATGTGTGGTAGGAACTCCTCTCCTCCCCACCACTTACCTGTCTTAGTGTCCTCCCTGTTCTTCTCCCTTCTCTTTTAGTGCCCCCCTCCCTACCCCAGTGTTCCTTTTCCATTCCCTCTCTTAATGTTCCTCTCTCCCCCTAGTGTTCTTCACACCACTTCCCTGTCCCATAGTGTTCTTCACCCTCCTTTCCCTGGCCCATAGTGTTCTTTACCCTCCCTTCCCTATTCTGTAGTGTTCCCCCCCTTCCCTGTCCAACAGTGTTCTCCCCCCCCTTCCCTGTCCCATAGTGTTCCTTTCCACCCCCACTTACATAGTTTTCCTCCCCCCCTTCCCCTCCCACACAGTGTTCCGCACCACCCCCTTATCCTTAACACCCCACCTCCCCCCCTGTCCCTTAGTGCCCCTCTCTCTCCCCTCCTTGGTCCTTGCTCCCCGGTGTGTCTCCTGGTAGCGTGGCCGAGCTGAGCAGTGCGCACCGCTGTACAGGAGATTCAGTCTCCTGTACCCGGCTGGACTGACAGGAAGTGCTCTCTTAGTGAGCACTTCCTTTCAGTCCGGCCGGTTACAGGAAACCTAAGAAACCTACGCTCTGCTCTGCCACGCTACACAGAATGCCTGGCAGGAGGGAGCGATGTGCACCCACCTCCTGCCAGTCACTCCGATCTAGCGCCCTAAGGCAGCCACTTTTGCCGCCTTATGGATGCGCCGGCCCACTCATTCATTATAAGTATTACTGTGATTATCGCCCAATACTTACAAAAAATCTGAATATCGGCCGATAGTATCGGCAAAACCGATATTTGGTCGATCCCTAAGTTGAACACTTTTAAAAATAAATATGTGTGTGTGTGTGTGTGTGTGTGTATATATATTTATTTATTATTATTTTATTTTTTTTACATTTTTTTATTCCCCAACTCAGCTAGAATCAAAGCTTGGCTTTATCAATCTGAATTTTGCAATTCTGCTTTCAGTTTGCCATAGTTCGACACAAGAAAAAATGTGCACAGTTATTTTAGATGTGACTGATGTTGGCTTTTGCTGAGGAAATAAAGTAGTTAATTAGAGTACTTTGTATAGTACATTTCTAGTAAGCAGCATGTTCCAAAATATGGTAATGATCCTTCAGTCCTTATAGTAGGTTAATTATATTGGCTGTCATTACAAGCAAGAGTCCAGTAGTTTTTTTGTTTTCTTTATATAGTCCCTTTATGGGAACAATGAACAAGAGAAACTGTTCTCATATTAATACAGAGCACATTTTTCATTGGCAATTTTAAAACATTATTCTGAGCATGATAGCAGTTATCATCTATAGCAGCGGTTCCCTGCCTTAAGTACGCATACCCCAGGGGTACAATCCAGTTCCCCCAAGGGGTATGCAAAAAAAATCATCTGCAATGGTGGTCGTCTGCTGCTGCAGCAGCCACACTGCACAGGTTGGGAACCACAGGGCCCATTGGGTGACCCATGCACTTACGGACACCAAATACACATGCCATCAGGGGCCCAGTCATGCGCTGCGGCTCTTCAACAGCTCAACGGGCCCCTTCTTATCTGCTGGGAGGATGTGAGAGCTGGTTATTTTCTTCCAGCTGTCTGTGTTTATGCATGTGTAAAACAATAGTGACTTTCACGTCTAAATAAAAGTGCTCCAAGTGCAATATTTTCGACAAAAGCAGTAATTAAGAATACACTTCCCTTTTTGGATATAAACCCGAAGATCTCCTCACAACAATCTTCACAATGAATTATATATATAAATGGGGTAAATCCTATTAAAGCGGCACTGTCATGCCGAATCTCATTTTTTTTTTAAACCCCCTCCCGCCTCCACTACATCCAATTGACCCACTAGTCGCCCCTAAGCCCCCCACATTACCTATTTTTTAATCCTTATTTTCTGCCCCGATCTTGATTCAGGGCGCCGCCATCTTTGTGTGGGTAGGTGAAGTCCCTCAGGGACAGGTCATCAGCCCACACTAGGCAGACACTGAGATTCCCGCACATGCCCAGTGAAACACCTGGACATGCGAACGGGAATTTCATCTATTCATTCATTCATCAGACAGACGAATGAGTGAATAGAAATATCAGCCGAACAAACAAACACAATGTATCAGTGTATGTTTGTTCGTTCAGGTTATTACAGGGAGGGAGCTACCGGCGTGCAGCTCCCTCCTTGTAATATGTAACTATAGAAGCGGCAGGGAGCAGTGCTCCCCACCACTTCATAAACCCCCCCAGTACCCCCTCTCACTCAATATGACCACCATAATAGCACAAGGGAGATTAAAATCTCCCAAATGCCCCTACTCGCTATACCGCGAGTAGGGGCATGTCTACTAAACAGTGAGCAGCCTGTGGCTGCTCACTGTTGAAAAAAATGACATAAATTACAATAAGGGGGGCGGATCTATTGTCCTCCCCCCGGCCCCCACCCCTGAGCGGTGGGTGGGGGCCCTAAATAAAGATATGGGGGGGGGGAACTTCTGGCCCCCACCCCTGCGCGGTGGGTGGGGGCCCTTATAAAACAATAAGGGGGGGGGACCTACTGTCCTCCCACCCCTGAGCGGTGGGTGGGGGCCTTAATAAAACAATAAGGGGGGGACCTACTGTCCTTCCCCCTGGCCCCCACCCCTGCGCGGTGGGTGGGGGCCCTAATAAAACAATAAGGGGGGGGGACCTAGTGTCCTCCCCCCCGGCCCCCTAATAAAACAATAAGGGGGGGACCTACTGTCCTCCTCCCCCGGCCCCCAACCCTGAGCGGCG
>OW240912.1:134061970-134226400 GCA_933207985.1 Pelobates cultripes
GGGGGAAAAAAGAGGGAGGGAGGGGGGAGAAGGAAACAGGGAGGGAGGGGGAGAAGGAAACAGGGAGGGAGGGGGAGAAGGAAACAGGGAAGGAGGGGGAAGAAAGAAACAGGGAGGGGGAAGAAAGAAACAGGGAGGGGAGGGGGGAAGAAAGAAACTGACAGGGGAGGGGGGAAGAAAGAAACTGACAGGGGAGGGGGGAGAAAAGAAACTGACAGGGGAGGGGGGAGAAAGAAACTAACAGGGGGGGAGACATTGACGGGGAGAGAGAAATTGACAGGGAGGGGGGAGTGACAGGGGAGGGAGGGGGAATGAGAGTAACAAGGGAGGGGGGGAGAAGAGAGTGACAAGGGAGGGGGGAGAGATTGACATCCATCACACACATACACACACAATCACACACAATGCACCCCTTACACACAAAGACAATGAACCCCTCGCACACAGAAAAACACACAATGCATTACACACACAATGCATTACACACACACACGCAATGCAACCCTTACACACAATGCATCCCTTGCACACACAGAAACACACAATGCACTCCTTACACACACTCAATGCACCCCTTACAGACTCACACACTTCATCCCTTACATACACAGAAACACACCTTGCAGCCCTTACACATACAAACACAGATTCACACAATGCATTCCCTACACACTCCATCCCCTGTGAACAAACTCATTGGTGGAAAATGAAGGTGGACCCTGGGACCCAGACCTTGAGCTGTGTAAAGGGCCCCCAAAAAATGGAGCTGCTTCTCGTTCTCCCAGAACATTGATTTGTGTGACCACAGTTACAAACAGCCTCCAGAGATCCCGTTATACACCAGACCAGTGGAGCCAGACTGCAGCTAGAGCCCATCATCATCCTCATCTGCTTGTAAGTAGGTAATCTAGTATATTATTCGTGGCAGTAATCTCTAATTTACCTCACATTAAAGAAACACTATAGTCCCCAGAACCACTGCACCTTAATGTAGTGGTCCTGGTGTCTATAGCCTGTCCCTGCAGGCCTTTTAATGTAAACACAGCGGCACTGCAGCACTAGCGTTAGTTAACATGGCAGGTCATATGGGTGGGGCATTGCGATGTCACGGGGGGGAGGAGGGGGGCGTCAAACTTTACTTTTGCCTAGGGCGGCAAAAATCCTTGCACCGGCCCTGCTTGCAAGTGTGTCCGGAGGAGCTGTAAGCCCGCCCAAACAAGGGGCCTGTAAAAAGGTATTCTTGTCCTCCTTGGTGGACAATGCTTTGATTAGGAACCCCAATCGAGAGATGGTGATTGTGGGGGCTTGTCCTGGCTTGAGAAATACGAGGTCGGAGTTGAAAGGAGTGTAGGCCTCAGAGGCCACGTGGGAAGCCAAGATTGCTGGCATTGATAAATATTGATGCATGGAGGTACTCATGGGGGCTTGTCTTGACCCTTAGTGCTTGAGGGTACCTGAGGCTCTGGAGTTCTTACTCATGGTAGGCTTAGGGTACTGTTAGAGGTGTTGAGATTCAGTGGGATTGCGGAGCTCCAGCTTACACCACCATTTTGATTGGCTGCTCAGCCATGTATTAATCCTCTTAGCCCCCTATGACTTTAACCACCAACATTATCTTTAATATTTACACAGTTGCAAATACTCACGATACCAATAGATTCAAACACAATACATTAGGAGCAGAGGTAGGCACATAAATATATAAGCAGTTGTCAAATGAGAATATAAACTCACTTTAACTGCATTTTCTTTGGGTTTGGGAGTGGGGGTGGGGGAGGGGAGTAACAGGAGCACCTGACATGTATATCTAACCCAGTCTGGGGTTTCAGTATCTCTCATGTGGAGGAAACATGCCAGTAGACATGTGCATTCGTTATCAGATGAATATGATTTCTTCTGAATCTTCAGACTTTTTCGTATTCGTTTACTATAACATAAACGAATGTCCTACGTACGAATTATATAAGAAACGAAAGGACAAATGCTGAATACATTACCTTTCCATTTCAGTTCTTTACTTTAATAGACTCTGTGCTGCAGGAACATTTTCCCACAATACTCACCTTCCTCATGCTGTTTCATTCGACGTTTGAACGC
Source organism: Pelobates cultripes (assembly GCA_933207985.1). Lineage (NCBI taxonomy): Eukaryota > Metazoa > Chordata > Amphibia > Anura > Pelobatidae > Pelobates > Pelobates cultripes. The sequence continues at coordinate 134,064,068 of OW240912.1, forward strand.
CATCAAAACTACCGAATTTCGTCATAATAGAATGAGAACAGTTTGTCCACTCATGTTAGGATGCAAAGAGAAGGTGGAGCGTTATAAGTGAGACGGGATGTCACAACCAACAAGGCCCAGTGGTGCGCTAATGTAACAAAATACAACTTACCCTTATAATAAGGGATACACATGTATATATGGGAGTATCTAGGAAAAAGAGATAGGTGGATACAATTGGTGCAGTATGCTAAGAACCAAGTAATCAAACTCACATGACTAAGAGCCTGAAGAGGATAGGCTCAAATCACAATGAAAATTGCTAAGGGTACTTGCTCACCTTATTGAGAGCCAATCCACACCGGGCTCTCAGTTAAATCAGCACTGTGCCTTTAAGAGGGCACAACTCTTCTTTAGCAGCAGGAAATAACAGTTCAAGGAACTTATATAAAAATAAAATAAATGTATTACATAAACATATATAAATAGTAAATAAAATACCATTAAATAATGGTCAATGTAAAAGAGTCCTTGCTGTCCGAGACGCGTTTCACCTTATACCAAGGCTTTTTCAATCGGTTTCCTGCTTTCATTCCTTTTCAGTTTAAATACCACAAAGTGCTTCCTCATTGGTCCTGGTGGTCTACTTTACCCGCCGTCAATCATCCAATCAAAATGGAAACCTCCAATACCTCCGTTATTGGTACACCCGAAACCGGAAGTGACGTATCGCAATGTTCGCGACGTCATTTCCGGTGTCTCCCGATCTCCATATTTGAAGCTGACAATAGCCAGCCAGTTAGCATATCGTCCATAAGTTCTATGTAAAGTGTATATGATGCACCACAGGAGAAGAAAGGGGAGGGAAAAGAAAAGCATCAAATCAACAATACTTTTACATTTAGCCCTCACCCGCCGACACCCATTGTCGTCGGGTGACGGCTAAATGTAAAAGTAACCCCCCCAAGGGGACGCCTAGTCACATCCCCTTAAATAAAATTTATTCCTACCTACCCCCCTCACCCTAAAAATAGTGAGGGGGAATAAGAAGCTAAATACCTGTAAATAAAAAAAATCATACTTACAATTAGATGCAGACTGTGCCCAGCAGGGCTGGGACAGGCTTGTTAAGCCTTCCCACGCCATGCAATTTGACTCAGAGCGCTCTGGTTGGTTGGTTTAAGCCAACCAATATGAGTGCTCTGATAGGTAATTCTTGAGCCTTGCAAGTAACCAATCAAGCAAGCCTCAAGAGTTACCTATCAGAGCACTTTAACTGGTTGGCTTAAAGCAAATTGTAAGGCATGGGCAACGTTTATAAGCCTTTCCCCAACCTGCAGAGCTCAGTCTGCACGGTGCCCTCGCTGGGTGAAGTTGGATTTTATTTTTAGCGTCTTTTTTTTCGGCATGTATTTTTTTTTTGGTGCTCGGAATTTTAATATTTATTTTAAAAGTTCAATGGGAATTATGGATTTTTATTTGGCCTTTTTTGTGGCTGAAAAAATAAGGTTTTAGAAAAAAAGAAGACATCTAATGGTAAGTATGATTTTTTTTTTTCATTTTCAGGTATTTAGCTTTTTATTTCCCCTCACTATTTTTAGGGTGAGGGGGGTAGGTAGGAATTAATTTTATTTGAGGGGTGTGACTAGGGGCTTAGGGACCCTTAGTCACCCTGGGGGCTGGGGGTTACTGTAAGGACAATAGGTCCCCCATATTGTCATTTTGGGCCCTCATCCGCTGCTCATGGGTGGGGGCCGGAGGAAGGCAGTATGTGTCCCCCCTAATGTCATTTTGGGCCCCTACCCACTGCTCAAGGGTGGGGGATGAGAGGGGGCGGCAGTATGTCCCCCCTAATATCAATTTGGGATCACACCTGCTGCTCATGGGCGGGGACCAGGGAGGCAGTAGGTCCCCCCTCTGTTGTAGCCTAGGACCCCCACCCGCTGTTCATGGGCGGTGGCCGGCGGGGGACACAATAGGTCATCCCCCCTATTGTTATTATTGCCCCCACCCACCGCTTATGGGTGGGTGCTGGGGGGAGGCAGTAGGTCCCCTCGCCATTGTGTGTGAGGGACCCCATCCGTGATTCATGGGTGGGGGCTGGGGGAGAGTCAGTAGGTCCCCCCAATGTAATTTTGGGCCCCCACTCACTGCTAATGTGTAGGGGAAGGGGAGGCAGTAGGTCCCCCCTATTGTATCTTAGGGCCCGCACCCGCTGCTTACGGGTGGGGGCCATGGGGGAACAATAGGTCCTCCCCCTATTGTCACTAGATCCCCCACCCCCTGCTCATCGGTAGGGGCCGGTGGGGAGGAAGTAGGTCCCCCCATTTTACGTGAGGCCCCCACCCGTGGCTCATGGCACTTTATTAGAATGTTGGGGGTCTTTTTTTACAACAGTGAGCAGCCACTGGCTGCTCACTGTTTAGTAGACATGCCACTGCTCACGGTATAGCGGGTAGGGGCAGAAGGGAATCCTTACTTAGTATTAGTAAATTTGGCTGAACGACCAATTCAGTAGATAGCACCCTAATACCGTGGGAATTAGGGAGCTATCTACTCGCGTCACGAATAGGATCGAAGTTTTATGCATTGTAATGAAATTCCGATCCAAACAAAAACTCCAGAATTTCGTCCTAATTCGAATGGACAAACTGTTCTCATTCTGTTAGAACAAAATTTGGTAGTTTTGTGGGCTTTCTAACACCGAATGAAGTACCAGGAGCAGCGTGAGTAGGATCATGCGGGAGGATTTAACCTCCCTTTTATTAATATGGGGGTCATAGTGGCCCCCATAGGTTTTAATGCAGGGGGGTAGGAATTGTTAATATGTAATAGAAGGAGGGAGCTCTTGGCGTTGGACAAATTACATTTTTATTTAGTACGAATTCATTTGTATGAAACGAAAATTTCACTTGTGCACATGTCTACATGCCAGTATTATATCCCTGGCCTTCCCTTTTGACAAGGAAATGTTTTTATAACAGCTGTATTCAGCAATTCACAGTGCATTAAGATGTACATACCACATGGACAACTTGGACAAAATTAACATAAGCAGTCTAGTAGTGAATGTTATGGCTGCCTCACTGACCGCTATGGAGGCGGTCATATAACAGAGATGATTTGTACAAATGGTTGCAGTTATAAACTACTCTCACAGGGGTGAGTACAGAGTATGCTCTGCTCCATCAACACTGTAGAAATGCAAAGATGAAAATTGAGTGACATGTATTATCATTATTATTATTATGTCATTATGTAAAGTGCCAACAAATTCTGCAGCGCTGTACAATGGGTGGACTTACAGACATGTATTTGTAATCAGACTAGTTGGATGCATAGGAACACAGGGGGTTGAGGGCCCTGCTCAATGAGCTTACATGCTAGAGGGAGTGGGGTATAGTGACAAAAACAGGAAGGGTAGGGGTAGAAAAGTTGTTGCGAGAAACTTATTCACTGAGGGCTTAGTGGGTTATTTTTGACAGCTGCAGTAGAGGAATCATGTGTCTCTAAAATCCCCCTGGCTCTGTTCCTTCATTTCTGTGTTTTTTCCTCCATTCCATGTGATAACCTCTGTATTATTATGTAAATGCATCCATGGCCATTTGTTTGTAATGATCCTTGCCCATCATTTCAACATTAGATTAAGTACATATGCTTATGAAAGTGTGAATTAATTCATTGGAAACGGAGATCGACAGTCATTTGACTTCATAACAGTATTATACAAGAATAATAAAATAAATTATATGTATTGTCTGCTCTAAAAAGTTTCTTACCAGAATTCTCCGCTGGTTAATTTGCACAATACATTGTTCAATGGTAATGCGTAAACAACATCATTCATGAGTTCACTCTGTTTATTTCCTTATAAATATTTATTAAAACAAATCTATTTTCTAATGCTTTAGTTTAAAAACAGTATCTGACATTACAATGTGGCCTGTTGTTAATAAGACACTAGACAGAAATCCATTTATTGTTTAGTGTCAATGTACTAGTTTTCTATAATGTGAAAGTGTATAATTAAAGGACCACTCTAGGCACCCAGACCACTTCAGCTTAATGAAGTGGTCTGGGTGCCAGGTCCCTCTAGGATTAACCCTTTTTATAAACATAGCAGTTTCAGAGAAACTGCTATGTTTATAATAGGTTAATCCAGCCTCTAAAGCCTCTAGCGGCTGTCTCATTGACAGCCGCTAGAGGCGCTTGCGTGCTTCTCACTGTGAAAATCACAGTGAGAAGATGCCAGCGTCCATAGGAAAGCATTATGAATGCTTTCCTATGAGACAGGCTGAATGCGTGCGCAGCTCCTGCCGCGCATGCGCATTCAGCCGAAGTGGAGGATCGGAGAGGAGGAGGAGAGCTCCCCACCCGGCGCCGGAAAAAAGGTAAGATTTAACCCTTTCCTCCTCATCCAGCCCGGCGGGAGTGGGACCCTGAGGGTGTGGGCACCCTCAGGGCACTGTTGTGCCAGGAAAGCGAGTATGTTTTCCTGGCACTATAGTGGTCCTTTAAGCGGTAAAATGCAATTTTACAAGAAATTGCAATAATGCAGAAAGTGTAAGATGTGAATTGCAAGCGCAGTCTTTGGCATAATCCCGAGTATGCAAGAGGAGTCATCCATGAGTAACAGTAACTCAGCTCCCTATTGCCATTTGTTTTTTTACACCATTTTTTCTTGCCTTATTTAAAGGGGGTATATGGCAGGGACAGTACTTTTTAAGTACTTCTATCCAGAGACAGTCTCTGGGGAAAAATAGTTTTACCTGTAATCATGTGTGTTTTTGTATTAATATTGTGTGTTTTTTAAGTTTGCAGAGATATCCAGGGAGAGGAGGGAGATTTTGATAATGGTTAGGTTTGCTTAATTAAATGTGCTGTGACTTAATTTCCCTTTTAAGAGATTGGTTCTACTCCAGATGTTTAAAAAAAACCCTATCAAATTAATATATGTGGTGTTCAGGAAACCAACTGAAGAAGAACAGACAGATTCATTGCTAACTCTAAAGATTATCCTACCATTTTAACTGCTTCTCTGGAAAAAAAAAAAGAAAAAAGGTGGTGATCTAGATATACAGATTAAATATAAGGAATATAACGCTGAGGGAAAATATATAATTATGATCTGCAATATAAATAAAATCGCATATACATTGGTGAACACTTATGTGCCTAATAATTCACTAATTAAATTTGGCACTTATATGTGGGAAAAGATAGAAAAATCAAATAAGGTTCAGTTATCTGACTAGGGGATTTATCTGCTTTATCGACCCCAGACTAGATTAGAAATCTCATACAAATAAAATCATTGTCAGAAATACTTCTTATCAAGCAAATGGATTCCTTTCTTTTATATACATTGCAATGCCTTTAGACATTTTGCGTATTTTTCATGCTGAAGAAAGAGATTATATGTGTTTTTCTAAATCATTTATTTCTTGTTCGAGAATTGACTGTATTATGGCTGATCATGGTATTGCTTGGAGAGTTAAAAAATCTCAAATTGTGAACATTCCATGGACTGACCACAATATGAACGTTATGCAACTGAAAGAACACTTCACCAAACTAAAACCTGATTGGAAACTAAAGGAATTCTTTCTAACAATTACCCAAAATATAGAACATATCAAAAAATATAATTGTATTATATTTTCAAGAAAATTAAAAAAACAGACACCTCACCACCATCATACATTTGGACAGCTTTCAAATGTGTTATTAGGTGTCCTTGTATTAAACTTGAAGCACAAAACACAGTATTAAGAGACAAGAGCATGTCAGAGCTTTATATTGGACTTGCAAATCAAGCTAAAATAAATAAAATAATACCAACAATTACTACATTTAACCCCTTAAGGACACATGACATGTGTGACATGTCATGATTCCCTTTTATTCCAGAAGTTTGGTCCTCAAGGGGTTAAATTGATAGCAGCTTAAAAAAATATCAATGATGAATAAATAAATAAGGTAAACAGATCTCTGGACAAATTAAAAGCTAAATGTTAACCCTTTAAGGACTGAGCCAAATGTACACGTTGTGATCAAAACATACACAAAAACTTGAATTTGCGCTATATGTCTGTTCAGGCGGTAATTCACCTCTTTCATATTATGTGCACCCACACTTATTATATATCATTTTATTCAGGGGAAAAGGGGCTTTCATTTAACATCAAATATTTAGGTATGAAACGTAATTTAATATGAATAAAATATAAAAACATGGGAGAAAATAAGAATTTTTAACAAAACTTTAGTTCTACGTGACATTCTAACTGTGAATGTCATAATACTGTTTGCTTTTACTGCAATAAAATACACATATTTGTATTCAGCAATGTCTCATGTGTAAAACAGTACCCTCTATGTACAGGTTTTTTATTGTTTTGGGAAGTTTCAGGGTCAAATATAGCATGTTACATTTTTCATTTTTTTCACATTGAAATTCGCCAGATTGGTTACGTTGCCTTTGAGATCATATGGTAGCCCAGGTAGCCCATGAGTATTACCCCCATGATGGCATACCATTTGCAATAGTAGACAACCCAAGGTATTGCAAATGGGGTATGTCCAGTCTTTGTTAGTAGCCACTTAGTCAGAAACACTGGCCAAAGTTAGCGTTAATATTTGTTTGTGTGTGAAAAATGCAAAAAAAAAGAATTTGACCGCCAATTTTGGCCAGTGTTTGTGACTAAGTGGCTACAAAAAAAGACTGGACATACCCCATTTGCAATACCTTGGGTTGTCTACTATTGCCAATGGTACGCCATTATGGGGGTAATTTTCATTCCAGGGCTACCATACGGTCTCAAAGACAACATAACCAACCTGGCGAATTTCAATGTAAAAAAACTGAAATGCAAGCCTTATATTTGACTCTGTAACTTTTGAAAACACCATAAAACCTGTACATGAGGGGTACTGTTATACGCGGGAGACTTCGCTGAACACAAATATTTGTGTTTCAAAACAGTAAAAAGCATCACAACAATAATATTGTCAGTGTAAGTGCCATTTGTGTGTGAAAAAGGCAAAAAACTTCACTTTCACTGATGATATCATCGTTGTAATACATTTTACTTTTTTGAAACACTAATTTTTGTGTTCAGCAAAGTCTTCCAAGTAACACAGTACCCCCCATGTACAGGTTTTATGGTGTCTTAAAAAGTTATAGGGTTAACTATATTGCTAGCAAATTAAATTCCCTATACTTTCGTAAAATTATTACATAAATATATACGTAGAATTATTATTATATATATATATATATATATATATATACGTGTGTATATATATGTATATTATTATTTTAAATTATTTTTATTTATGTATAGGTATATATATAGTGATATATATGCATATACTTATGTATATAGATATATATATTTTGTTCTACATGTATTTTGATATCAATATATATATTAATTTTGAAATACAGTTAGAACAAAATTACACATATATATTTATGTATTTTTTTAATTTTATTTTTTAACTTATTTACATATATTTATTTTATATTTACATATATATTTATCTTATAATGCTGTTGCCATTTGATCTTGAGAAAGGTCCCAGAGAGGACCGAAACGTCGATCTGCTCGTTTACTATATGGAATAAAGAACTTCATAAAAGAAAGACCGTGAGTGCAGCCCATATGTTTATCTATTTTGCATTATCAAACCCCAGGACTGGCACCCTGCATTTGCACAACTGAGTTTAGCCTGAGTGCAAGGACAAAACATTATATTTGTATATATAATTATATATATATATATATATATATATATATATATATTAATATTAAAATACACTTAGACTATATATGTGGATTTATGTATATGTGTGTGTGTATATACATATATATATATATATATATATGTATACTTAGATCATATATATAATAAATATATATATATATGATCTAAGTATATACAAGTAATTTTAAACTGTTTTAACCTTTTTGATTTTCAAAAGGGGGAGTACCTATCATTACAGGCACTCCTCCTGCTGGCATTGACATGGACGGCTATGCCGTCCATGTGCTCGCGAGGTCCTTGCCAGGAGGGCCAGAGAGGAAGGAGGGGGGCTCCCTGGGCTTCCAGGTGAGTCCACCGCGCTCACCGGCGTTAGATCGCCGGCGACCGGGTAAGTAGAAAGGATGGCGGGGACGTGCTAGACTGCCCCCTGGTGTTTAGAGCTGGGTCCCCAAGGTCAGCACAGCACGCCCGCCGTCCTTAAGGGGTTAAATAAAGGCATTAAAGCCGAGATCCTTTTAACAAATAAAGTTCTTTTTTCCTGATAAAATAGCCAAAGCTTTTGAGGTATACTTTTGTAATCTCTATAACATAAATGTTGACAAAAAGATAATTAACATTGAATCTTACTTTCAAGACAGAACCATCACAAAATTGTTAAAATCTCACATAGAAGAATTAAACGAACCTGTTTCACTTAAAGCGGCACTGTCATGCCGAACTTACCTTTCCTCAATCTCTTCCTCTTCTCCCCTCTCTCAGGATCTGTTATTCTTTTCTTCCTATCTTCTTTAGTTTTCTTTAAAATCATAAGACAAAGTAGGGACTCTTTGCCTTATGGAGGATTCCTCTGCTTGACCAGCTCTGACCAGCGGAGGAGCAAAGTGTGCTTCATTTCCGCTGGTCAGAGCAATTTTCCCATGATCCTTACCTTCCCTCTGTGTTCCCACAATGCTTCCTGTCACTTTACACAAAACTGCCGAATTGCGTTCTAACTGAATGAGAACAGTATGTTCGTTTCTTTTAGAACGCAATTCGGCACTTTATTCGGATCGGAATTTCATTCTAATGAATGAAAATCCGATCCTATTCATTGCTGTGGCTGCATCTTGCAGCCGCTTAGTAGATAACTCCCTAATTCCCACGGTATCAGGGAGCTATCTACTAAAAGGCTGAAAGACCTAAATTGGTCTAACAGCCAACTTTACTAATACTAAGTAAAGATTACTTAGTATTAGTAAATTAAATGCCCCTACTCGCTATACCGCGAATAGGGGCATGTGTAGTAAGCAGTGAGCAGCTTATAACTGCTCACTGTAAAAAAAACAAACAACTAATAAACCCCCCCCATGCCCGTGGGGGCCCTAAATAAAGATGGGGGGGACCTACTGGCCCCCCCTGGCCCCCACCCCTGAGCGGTGGGTGGGGGCCCTAAATAAAGATATGAGGGGGGAACTTCTGTCCCCCCCCGGCCCCCACCCCTGAGCGGTGGGTGGGGGCCCTAATAAAACAATAAGGGGGGGGGACCTACTGTCCTCCCCCCCTGGCCCCCACCTCTGCGCGGTGGGTGGGGGCCCTAATAAAACAATAAGGGGGGGGACCTACTGTCCTCCCCCCCTGGCCCCCACTGCTGAGCGGTGGGTGGGGGCCCTAAATGAAACACCCCCCCCAATCAAGGTGACTAGGGGTCCCAAGCCCCTAGTCACGCCCCCCCACCCAAAAAAACCTATCCCCTACCTACCCCCCTCACCCTAAAAATAGTGAGGGGGGAATAAAATAACTAACCTGTAAAAAAAAAATTAAACTTGCCATTTGACGTCTTCTTTTTTCTAAAATCTTCTTTCTTCAGCCCCCAAAAAGGCCATAAGCCTTGACCCGCCCTGCGGAGCTCAGTATGCGTGCATGGATTAATTTTTTTTTGCGCTCGTTTTTTTTTTTTTAAAGTGCGACGGGTATAATGGATTTTTATTTGGCCTTTTTGGGGGCTGAAGAAAGAAGATTTTAGAAAAAAGAAGACGTCAAATGGTAAGTTTAATTTTTTTTTTACAGGTTAGTTATTTTATTCCCCCCTCACTATTTTTAGGGTGAGGGGGGTAGGTAGGGGATAGGTTTTTTTGGGTGGGGGGTGACTAGGGGCTTGGGACCCCTAGTCACCTTGATTGGGGGGGGTGTTTTATTTAGGGCCCCCACCCACCGCTCAGGGGTGGGGGCCGGGGGGGAGGACAGTAGGTCCCCCCTTATTGTTTTATTAGGGCCCCCACCCACCGCTCAGGGGTGGGGGCCAGGGGGGGAGGATGTTTTATTAGGGCCCCACCCACCGCTCAGGGGTGGGGGCCAGGGGGGAGGACAGTAGGTCCCCCCCCTTATTGTTTTATTAGGGCCCCCACCCACCGCGCAGGGGTGGGGGCCAGGGGGGGAGGACACTAGGTCCCCCCTCCTATTGTTTTATTAGGGCCCCCACCCACCGCGCAGGGGTGGGGGCCAGGGGGGGCCAGAAGTTCCCCCCCCATATCTTTATTTAGGGCCCCCACCCACCGCTCAGGGGTGGGGGCCAGGGGGGACAGTAGGTCCCCCCCATCTTTATTTAGGGCCCCCACGGGCATGGGGGGGGGGGTATTAGTTTTTTTTTGTTTTTTTTTACAGTGAGCAGCTATACGCTGCTCACTGCTTACTACACATGCCCCTACTCGCGATATAGCGAGTAGGGGCATTTAATTTACTGATACTAAGTAATCTTTACTTAGTATTAGTAAATGTGGCTGAAAGACCAATTTAGGTCTTTCAGGCTTTTAGTAGATAGCTCCCTGATACCGTGGGAATTATGGAGTTATCTACTAAGCGGCTGCAAGATGCAGCCACAGCAATGAATAGGATCAGAGTTTCATTCATTAGAATGAAATTCCAATCCGAATAAAGTGCCGAATTGCGTTCTAAGAGAAACGAACAGACTGTTCTCATTCAGTTAGAACGCAATTCGGCAGTTTCATGTAAAATGACAGGAAGCATCGCGGGAACACAGAGGGAAGGTAAGGATCATGGGAAAATTGCCCTGACCAGCGGAAATGAAGCACACTTTGCTCCTCCGCTGGTCAGAGCTGGTCAAGCGGAGGAATCCTCCATAATGCAAAGAGTCCCTACTTTGTCTTATGATTTTAAAGAAAACTAAAGAAGACAGGAAGAAAAGAATAACAGATCCTGAGAGAGGGGGAGAAGAGGAAGAGATTGAGGAAAGGTAAGTTCGGCATGACAGTGCCGCTTTAAAGGAAGAAATAACACAACATAGTGCAGAGCTGTGTGTTTACAATATTGAATATGAGACAAATGGCCACTCACAATGGTAGGATATAAAAGAGCCTTCAAAGTATGTACAGATGCAGGTCAGCTGGTAATTCAGGAAGATTGGTCCCTCTTAGTTATAAAGAGAAACAACAAAGTTTCCAGTTATGAGGCAATCCAAATAAAAAGTGTAAAAATTAATTTATTAACTCACATAGAAATTGACAGGAATCAGCATAAAATGAGTCATCCTATGCGTTTCATCCCGTTTAGAGACTTCCTCAGGGACACTCAATCGTAAAGTGCATAATACAACCCCCCCCCCATAGGTCCTTAAATATTGTAAGTTTTGATTGTAGACCTCCTTCGATAGTTTATGCATGTGTGTCAGTTTGTGTATCTATGTATCTAGTTATGTGTTGGTGTTTGCTTCTATGTATCTAGATGTCTGTCTGTGTATTTGCATGTGTGTCAGTTTTTGCTTTTGTGTCTATGTATCTACATGTATGTCAATGTTTTTATCACTGTGTGTCTATCCTCAGAAGTTTTTTTTTTTTTTATCTGTGTGTCTGTGTATCTTCATGTATGTCTGTGTATATATCTATGTATCTAGATGTGTATCAGGGTTTGCTACTGTGTCTGTGTACTTAGATGTGTGTGTGTGTGTGTGTATCTGTACGTGGGACAGTGTGTGTGTGTGTGTGTGTCTGTGTATCTGCAAGTGTGGCACAGGGCAAGGGGTTTAAAAAAAAATACTTCAAATTAAAATAATATTCATACTTGTGTTATTTTACATGTACATTTTATATACACACAAATGTATTCACACACTAGTTTATAGGCACGGAGTCTTTGCAAGTGTTTTGTTTCATTGAACACATGCACATTTTGTAGCAGTTTTTTTAGATAAACTATAACTGGTTTAGTTTATTGTGCGTAGCTAGGGTCACATACAGTTCCAGTGTCCTGAGCTTGTATCAGCTAAACAGCCATTCAACAACACAGATCATTAACCTGTTTACTATGCGCAGCAGACTTGAAAAAGTGTTTTCTGCCTCGTAAAGGCTACAAATATTCTGGTATACTTGCCTTGCGGCTGTATGAACACTTATCCAATTATGCCAGGGCTTTCCAAATACATCTAATGTGCCAATGTTTGTTAGCAGTCCCAGTTGCTGCATATGCAGGTCAATAAATGCTGTGCTTTGGAAAGCCATATTTGTTTGTCTCAAAATGACAATTTTTAGAGGATACCCTTTTGTGACATATATTTACATGTGTGTGTGTATAAATACACACACAGTATTTAAAAAATACTTTTAGAATCATCATTCTCACCTGCAAATATGACATATTGGTTTGCCAACAACCTTGTAGAAATTTTCTGGGATAGGTCCATCTTTATAGGCTGACCTTTTCCTCATATTTTCAACTCGAGGTTGTTCACTAAATTGTGATTTGTCAGGAATTTAAAGCAAATTTCAAATTTTAGGCTATATAGCAGAACGGAAACAAGCTGACTTGGAGAATATTTCCTGTGTGGCTATTGTGGCCTGAAATTTGAAATTCTCTACAATTCACACAAGAAAATAACCCTGACTGAAAAAAAAACCTCTTAAAGGGATACTGTAGTGCCAGAAATACAAAGCTGTATTCCTGGCACTTCTGATCCCTCTGCCTCCCCCCTTCCTTGCGCCCCCTCCTTCCCGGTAAATAAAGGGTTAAACATTATTTTATTTACTTACCTGATCCCGGCGCCGATGTCCCTCGGCGCTGGCTCAAAGCTCTGCCTCTCTTCCATCCACAACTAGCGGGGTCTAATGCGCATGCACTGCAAATGTCGCGTGCGCATTAGATCTCCCCATAGGAAAGTATTGATTCAAAAAAATCTGACTCTGGAGGTCTTTATGCAGAACGTGAGGACGTCCAGCGTCAGATAACGGACCAAAAGTAGACAGCCACTGAGGGCAGACTTAGTGCTGCAGTGTAAACATGTTTAACATTGCAGCACTAAGTGCAAAGGGGACACAGCACCCATACCACCTCAATGAGCTAAACTGGTCTGGGTGCCTACAGTGTCCCTTTAAGTCCTTATTAGGATTGTATTCTAATGGTTTCCCATACCGTAGTCTATCCCTACCTCAAGTCAAATTTTTTTTTACAACTCTGTTACTGTATAACCAATGTATATAGCTTGATACGGACTGTACATGTCAATCTATTTCATCATTTGGATACATTTGCTTTCTGTGTGAATATACTCAACATGATCTAGTCCAGGGGTAGGCAACCTACGGCACTAGTGCCATACACGGCACTCGAGGTGCCTTTGCACGGCACTCAAGGCTGCTAAAGCCAAACAGGCTCTGGCCTATCAGGAGTCCCAGTAAAACTTCAGATATCTGCTAATACGAAGAGGTGGTGAAAGACAATCCTCACTTTATGCATTGCAGCACGTAGAGGAAGTGATCTCAGAGCACTTCATTCCAGCACTTGTGAATGGGAAATCCACAGTAGTAGAGCAGCTCGTAGTTGTTGTTGCAGCTCCGGTCCTTGACCTGTACCTGGCCAACATGGTCCCCACTGGAACCCAGGGAAGCCACCCACACTGCTAGATATACACAGAAATGCTGAAAGACCCTCCCCTCATTCAAATAATACGGACAGCCCATACACAAACATACACACAATCCGCACAAACACAACACCACTAACAATCCATATACATGCACACAACCCACACAACCCCACATGCAGCCTCTCGCATGCAATACCCCAAACAGCCCCCACACATACACACACTACTAAACACACAATGTGACATATCCATCCACACACACAATTCCACAAGCTGCCCCCCTACACAGCACACATTCATATGTATCATACACGATACCACAATCTACTCATGAACATATACAATATAATAGCTATATACGCACAAATACAACGATACAAAGCAGTTACAGTATAAATAACACAAGCAGAATACGGCAGCATACACACCTCAATTAAAAAAAAAAAAATAGGACCGGCACGCTACGGGACATGACAATCCTATATCGGCACAGTACTTCTAAAAGGTTGCCTACCCCTGATCTAGTCTATCAGCTTGTTTGAGTACCACCTCTTGTTGGAATTTACTATCTTTTATTTATGCTTTTTATTGTACAGCCCTGTACCAAAATCCCTGCCTGTAGCCAGTTGAATAATATAGAATATTCTATATTACCCATCCAGAATCATCCTGTCTTGGTGATGCAGGCCATACATGTGATGGACTCCTGGCAGATGAAGCTAAATGGAAAAATGGTTGCATCAAGAAGAGATTGGTTCACCTAAATATATATATACTTTCCCTGTTTCCTCCTGTGATCTAGCATGACATTGGCCATTTTGCGTTACAGGTCTTTTCAAACAATGTGACAAGTGTCAAGAGACAGTTCTCTTTTTGTGATACTATTTTCTTTGGGTCAAACTTTTCTCATTTAATTAATTGTATTACTTTTTATAAATCTTTGTATAGATCTCACTATCAGTGTATATATATATATATATGTATATATATATATATATATATTATTTTGTTTTCCGGTAATTTATAATAATCAGCCATTTCGTTTATTTATTTATTTATTTAATGGACTTATGGACTTTAACGTTTAGTGAATGCTTTCAGACCGTACAGAATTTAAAGTGCACAAAGCAGAAAAGGGAAAGGCATCAGTTGAGAAAGGGATGGAGATAGCAGTGGGGACAAAACAATTACACACTATGCCAAATCCCAAGGCACATATATATCATAGGTATTTAGTACCACTAAAATGGAAATTAAATCAGGATGTTGTTTTAAGTGGTTCTCTCAGGCTTGCATTGCATTGTCTCCTTTTAAAGAAGCTTTGGAGGTAGTTTAGTTTAAAAATGTAATTTACAATCTATTAACAATGGTTAAAGCACTAATGACTATGGTTTTTATTCTTTAATATATATATATATATATATATATATATATATATATATATATATATATATATATATATATATACCAGTAGAGAGCACTTAGGAGTCTTTCAAAGTAAATTTCATCTGTTGTTTTATTGAGCAATTACAAATTCACACAACGTTCCAGTCGACGTTTCAGTCTGTAAAATGCTTTTTTCAAGACAATTGTGTATGTGAAATGGATACCTTATCTACAAAAAATGCAGTGATCCTATTTGAGGGTGAACAGGTGAAAGGTAACAATGGACCAGAGTGATGTCATTAATTAGATGATGTTCTTCTTAAATGAACTGGTGGAGAGGAAAAGTTTGTGAACATGATGCACACACTGAATTCACTTCCTACACCTGTGAGATTCACTTACCAGTCGAGTATGACTAATATCAATTTCCTGGATCTACAAATTTTCATCACAGGCAATCGCTTGGACTATACTTTGTTTTCTAAATCAACGGATAGGAATACTATTCTGCAAATAGTATATGTCAACAATTGGTGTAGAAATTGGTAAAAGATTACAGTTACGTAATAACTAGATTTCAATTTTTGGTGTACCTTTAAACAGACAATTAAAATTTTATTTTTATCATGGATGCATGATATTTATTCACGCTCCTAATTTTAGGCTGCTAGGCATTTGTGTTTGGTGTGCTTGATAGTCCCTTTTTCCTTTCTTTTATATGGAATAGTCTGCTAGTCTGTTTAACACTCCTTATTCTATTACAGTCTTCTTAGAAATTGCAGTGAGGGAATGATCATGCATGCGCACAAGGGCTGCCATCAAAAACCTTGTTGCCCCTTAGCATGGCCGAGCCTTTACAAGTGAACAAGCTGCCCAAAGCCTCAACACTAAGGCTTCGGAATGTGACAGTGCTGTTGGAGAGACAGAGAATAGGGATGCGTAATTTCACCAGGGCTATACATCAATCTCCCCAATAGCCTAGTGTTGCAGGACACCATCTGGATCCAGTTCTTGGTTAGATCAGTTGTTACTGGTTGTAGCCCACTGATTGCAACCCTGATGCTCACATTGCATTAATATGTGCACACTAGGTAGATTGTCTTGTGACAACTGCCTTTGTTCACTGGACCACTGATGTCTGGACAATGCATGCATATGCAACCTGCACTTTTTTTCCCTCTTCTCCTGAAAGGTTATTCGGAAATCCTTTTCCCTGTTCAGTTATGCAAATCCTAATTGGCTTCACTGATCTCAAGGATACATTATTTACCTGTATTATAGGTGATGACAGATGCATACAGCTAGCAGTTCTCACTCACAAAAGAGTACACTATGATCTATGGAGAGCACATCAGGGGGGTGGACATTTAAATAAAATCTACTTGTCCAATGTACTAAAGTGGTAGCCCAATTTAGGGTTATTCACTAAACTCTGAATTTCCTCAAATTAAATATGAATGGAAAAATCAGGCAACAATAGCTGATCTGGAATAGTTCTATAACTCTAAACGCTATTGTCAGAATTGTCTATTTATTTTTGCCTTGATTTTTACCGTTTGGATTCAGTTTGCCAAAATTATGTTTCTGTCCTCCATATAGTGTATGCTGGCTGCATGCAAAATGTGTGTGCTGAGTGCAGTTCTGTCATCCTGCTTGCCTGCGGCAGGGATAAAAGTAAAAAAAAAAAAAAAACCTTCCTGGTGCCCAGAGCTACATGCATCGGGCGATACGAATTCTACGATATGAATTTTTTTTTTAGACTGAGAATTCCACACCTTAATTCTGACTGTTAAAAAAATAAATAAGAAACATCTTTCCTTTGCCATAGTCAAAGTCTCCTTTTCTCAAGTTTAAATAGATGATCTCCTCTCCACTCTTCTATTAAAGGAACACTCCAAGCACCGTAATCATCCATAGAGCAAAGCTGGTAAATCGTCAAACTGTTCTCAGATGGTTTGACTACTTACCGTGAGGCGGTGCCAAGACACTGTTGCACTGTAGCCACTATAGCACACTGCAATGTTAATGGTGATTGAAACATTTGAGCTATTTGCATTAGCCCTGTGTAGATTTTCTTGTGTAATGTTATTATATCCTTTATGAGATAACTTTTTTTTCTAACATCAATAATTTCAAGTCTTCTAACATTTTTCCATAGCTAAAATCTTTTATTCCCCCTATTAGTTTGGGGGACGCCTCTGCACTTTTTCCAGTTCCATAATATCCTTCCTTAAAATGTTTAGAGTCTCCACCTACTGATAAATTGAAATTTTGTAGTTTCCTATAAATCAGATACTGCAGTGCAGTAATCTCACCACTCTTATTGTGGTCAACTAAGAAGTTTGGTTTCCACATCCATATACTGTATACTGTGTATAGACCTGGTGTGTGGATTTGAGTCATGCGAGTTAACAATTTTTATTTTAGTAACACATGTAATCATCATACTTTTTAGATTGCATTTTTCTTTGCAGGAATTTTTTTTTTTGGTTTTACCTTTTTGTACTGCGTTAAGAAGAGCATTTTGGGGATGCATTTAAATATAATTGTTGTATCATTATATGCATAGCTCTTTAGTTTTGGATACATTTGTTTATATCCTGTTTAGTTGGAGTACATAATGCAAGAAGTAGCCGTTCTGTTTTAAAATCAATGAAATCTTGCATGTGCTTTGACTTTTATGAAGACAGCATTTTCTTTTTAAAATTCAAATAAGATTTTTATTTTTTATTTTCCATATACTATTTCATAATTCTAAACCCCTGAACTCTTACATTGTAAGTCTTCCGTTAAATCTTTACTATACCATCATCACTGTGCTTTAAATAACAGCACATGCCACAGCACTGTACAAATAAGTCAACAGTAGATAAATAAAACATACAAAAGCATCAACCTACCTTCAGAAGACACGTAAGCCAGAGTTTGAGGTGGGGATGAATGCAGAGGAAAGGTTAAGTTTGTTGGCAGAGCAGGGATACTGTGATGAGCTTGCTAAATACTTTCTAATTTCAGGTTGTTACTTATAAAACACCAACATATTAAATAGATGTAATAGCTAAACAAGACCAATGGGCAATTGTGATAAAATAAGTTTATCATATAGGAATAAGCGAGACGATCTGTAGTTTGTAGTGCAGTTGTAAGTGTAAATCCTAAGAGCTACAGGAAACCAGTGATAATGCAAACCATTGGATGAGCTGTGAAAAGAGCAATGATTTATCGAGAGAAGATTAGTATCAACTTGTATTAAGGGGTTGTAAAGATATGAGTTGGGATAGTGGGAGGTCAATAAAAAACTAAAAATGTAAATAGTCAAGATAGAGAATAAGTGAGAAAACTTTGGTGTCATTGTGTTGGAGATGAAGGCCAACTATAATTTTTAAGATGTAGATGACATGAGAGCAGGGGTAGGCAACCTTTTAACAACACTGTGCCGAAATAGGATTGTGATATTCTGTGGCGTGCTGGTCCTATTTTTTTAAAATTGAGGTGTGTATGTTGCCGTATTCTGCTTGTTACTTATACTGCAGTTGCTTTGTATTGTTGTATTTGTGCATATATGAGCGATTACATTGTATATGTTCATGAGTAGTTTGTTGTATCATGTATTATACCTATGAATGTGGGCTGTATATGAGGGCTGCTTGTGGAATTGTGGAAACGTCTGACCCACAAAATCATTTGGACCGGCCTGTGGAGAGCCAGCCCTGCTGTCTGCTTTTTTCAGGCCGGTGGGGAGATCAAAGATCTTCCTCACCGGTCTCCGGGCAGTTTTTAAAGCGAGAGGCAGGGAGCTTGGACCTGGGAGCCTGCTGGACAGGAAGAGGATCCGACAGCGCTGTTCTCGCAGGAAGAAAATAGTGAAGTCAGCCTGCAACCAGAGGAGCTGCAGGCTAAGGTGCACACAAAACTACTGGCAACTAGGGCTTGCAGTGATACGTCCCCTCCTTCCAGACCAAAGGAAGGAAGGGTGGGATGTAGTTAAACATCGCTGAAATAATAATAGTTATATTTTCTGAAATTATGCAATTTATTTTTCTATTTCCTATTTGTATGGCGATAACAGTGTCTGAATTGACACAAACATAAAAAGCCCAGTGAAGGCAAATACAATTATTAAATATAGGTTCCATACAATTTCAGGGTTTCTGACATAACGATTTACTGTACAAAGATTACTAAGAAAATAGTTAAGATCCATGGCATAAAATGATGGTGTGCACAAAGAAAACAAGCTTTAAACATATGTTTTTAACAGAAAATAGATATTTAAATGCGTGACTCTCACAGGAGACATGCATAGTTTTCTTTTCCTCTTTTTAAGTAAAAGAAATGGATTTTCTCCCTGATACCCCTGACACTACACCACCACACACATAGAACCCCTAATACACACACTGCACCCCACCCCCCCACACATAGAACCCATAACACAAACACTGTACCCCCTCACACATACACACTGCATCCCCTCACACGCACTCCGGACCCCCTCACACAAACTACACTCCGTCACACAAATACTGCACCCCCTCACACACAC
Source organism: Pelobates cultripes (assembly GCA_933207985.1). Classification (NCBI taxonomy): domain Eukaryota; kingdom Metazoa; phylum Chordata; class Amphibia; order Anura; family Pelobatidae; genus Pelobates; species Pelobates cultripes. Next base: position 134,083,600 of record OW240912.1, read on the forward strand.
TCTGCATGCCACACACACACAAACACACCGCAAGTAGAAACATCATCAATACGAGCTAACATCACACAAAAGAGAAGCAGTTCCAGCCATGTCATTAGGAGTGAGTTAATAAAATTTTTGACCAAATACAGCAGGTTAATTTTTAAGTTGATAATTTTGTATGGCCCGTGAATGAGGTTTTAAAATAAACAAATGGCCCTTGGCAGATAAAAGGTTCCCCATCCCTGCTCTATGTGCTGTAATGCATATATTGAGGATTGCCATTCACCACCTTTTTGTATTAGCAGATATCTGAAGTTTCCTTGGGACTCCTGATAGGCCAGAGCCTGTTTGGCTCTAGCAGCCTTGAGTGCCGTGCAAAGACACCTCGAGTGCCGTGCATGGCACACGTGCCGTAGGTTGCCTACCCCTGATCTAGAGACTGGGTATGAGGAGAGAAAGAAAGGTCAGAGCCAAAATAAGCCAAATCAACAAGCGTTTGCGTCTGCAATATCATTGATGGTTGCAATGGAAATTGTCAAATGAGGATTTATGTTTGGTAGAGAGAATTTCCGATTTGAAGTTATTAGGTTAAAAGAAGTGAGCAAACATCATTATTGATGGCAGTTACCAGCACAATCGACAAGGATGAGGAAGGTTAAGGAACAGAGGAAAACCTGTACATCTGATATTTAAACGCATAGCTGCAAACTCAAGTCTTACTTTAACCATCATAACCACTACAGCCCTCCACCCGTAAAGGGGTTTGATATGGTATGTGCAGCATTTCACAGCGAAACACTACACATACAGACTCCATGCACCATGACCACTTCAAATAACTGAAGTGGTCCTGGCGTTTGCAGTAACGCTTTACTAACTGAATTAACACAATTTTTTTTGCTGATTTATCATTATGTGGTAACTATTCAATTAAAGATTATTATTCATTAACCCCTTAAGGACACATGACATATGTGACATGTCATGATTCCCTTTTATTTAAGAAGTTTGGTCCTTAAGGGGTTAAAGGGACTCTACAAACAACATAATCAGTGTTTTTATGGTGCAAGCATGCTATGAGTATAGTTTATCCAAAGCAAACTCACTTGCTGTAGAAAAACTGGAAAGGACTTCACCAGTCACACGTATGAGGAGAGCAGGGGATGTGAGGTCCTCATTCTTTACACACAGTGCTAATGTAAACTTGAGGAAGACACTCTTTGTACTATGGACTGTGGACCAGTAGTCATGCAGTTGGGTGTTGGGTTTGGCCCAGGGACTGGATGTTTTGTGCTCCCCTATCATATAGACTATTTACAAAAATGTATGACTAGTGGTAGAGTGATATGTTGGGTAGGCCCACTTCTCCTCTTCCTTTAGGTCTAGTAAGTATGTCATGCTATTCTCTGTAGTTTGTTAGCGCAAATAAATGGGCTAAAAATGGATGTTAGGGTTTTAAAGAAGCATTGCAGTATCACAATTGTTGTGGTATTCATCAGATATAGGAGTCAAGTCAGTACATTCATCTTTATGATATTTATTCTCCCTAACCATTTAAAGTGAGATTTATTTAATGTCCCTAGGTCCCTATGGATTGTCTCTAGCAATTGTGGAAAGTTAACTTTATAGAGGTCGTTAATTGAGGTGGTAAGGATAATACCCAAGTATATGAAGTATTCCAGACTTGTTTTATAGTTGGCATGTAGTACTGTGTATAGGAAACCCAATGAATTAATCACTGTTGAGATTTGTTAACAATTGTTTTAAAAGAAGAGGTCTTCCACGGACCACGTTTTTCCTTAGCCACTATCCACTTGTAAGCCACCATAAAAGCAGACACATTTCCTTTGGTGGGACTTTAAAAAAATAAATAAAAAAATTCAGACACCACTAGTGTCTGTGCAGCTTGAAGACTGGTTGTTTTTCTTTATATAAGATTACCAGAACCCAGGCAATGGGACACTAACTATAATACAGTCTACCTTCAGAGACGTCACAATCCCGGACATACTTTTCAGTACTGTTTCCCATTAAAGAGGAACTATCACCTCTATGGAAATCATACTATTGAAAAAACACTGAAAATACCTACAACTTGTTAACCTTTTTCCATAAAGTAATATGTTTTCTTTTAGATGCCTATGAAAAATTTTGCAAATGACATCATAAACCAGTTCAGACAAGGCAAAGCCAAGGTAAATAAAGCGGAGGAGGATAAATAAAAACACTGTATGCTAAACACTGTAAGATTTATCTATCCTGTCTGCAAAAGACAGATTGTATTACATTAATTCTCAGGTAGTTAAGATGGTGGCACTCAATTGCAGGATTTAGAGCAAGCATGTCAAACTCAAAGGCTAAGACGGGCCAAATAAACAAGGTTTACGTTTATGTGGGCCGCAAAAAAAAACAAACTTCAGTTTCCATAGAAACATAGGTTTATTTAGAAAAGTACACTATAAAAAAGTTGCCTCACTGGCACTGGACGTCCTGGCGCTCGTAGGGCTTTAAAATAAACAAAAAGGCGAATTTATTTTAAGAAAGGCATTTGCATATAAACAACGTTTCAGTCCAACTACCTTGACATATGAAGAAATGTTTGGTAATGAGACTGAAATTATGAATGTATGCTGTTGCACAGCTGTAAAAAAAAACCTAATGACGTTCTCTTGTTGATTTTGAAGATCTAGGCATGTGTTCTTCACTTTGGCTGAGATCATCAAATTTGATGATGTAAGCAAATCCAATGCATTCCCATAGGAAGGCATTGGGAGGCTATTGTGCATGTGTGGCAAAAAGCTGCGCAGCCTATCAGCATCTCCATTGGGAGCGCTCAGCGCCTCCATGCAGACGCAATCTAACACACTGCCCCTCCTCCCATTCTAATACACTGCCCACAAATCCACTGCCCCTCCTCCCTCCACTCATCCACTCCACCATACACTGCCCCCTTCACCCAATCTAATACGTTGCCCCTTAATATAATACACTGCCCCTCCTCCCTCTACTCCAATTGAATAGACTGCCCCCACTCCCACCACTCTATTTTAATACACTGCCCTCCCTCCCCCAATTTAACCCACTGCCCCCCACCAGTAGAATACACTGGCCCCCTCTCTCCTTCAAATAAATACACTGCCACCATTTCCCAATTTAATACACTGACCCCCTCCCTCCCTCCCCAAGGTTAATACACTGCCTCTTCCCTCTCTTAACCCCTTAAGACCGGAGGGTGTACTATTACGCCCTATTTTAGGCGGCTCTAAACGCCGCCGAGCGTAATAGTACGCCCTCCGGTCTTTCTTTACTTACCCGGACCGCCGGCGATCGCCCAGGGAGCTCCCCCGCGGCAGATCTTCCTCCTGCAGCCCCCCCCCGGCCATGTGAGAGTGAGGTCCTTGCGAGGACCTCACAATCACGTGGCCGGGATTGCTGGCTGCAGCATTGCCAGCAGGGGGGCTGCCTGTAATGACAGGTGGTCCCCCTGCTGGCTGAAAATAAAATAAAAAAAAGTTAATCAGTGTAAAAAAAATAATAATATATACTTAGATCATATATATATGATCTAAGTATATATATATATATATATATATATATATATATATACATATACATACACACACATACACTGTCTAGGTGTATTTTACTATTAATATATATATAATTATATATGTGTGTATATATATAATCAAATTACACGTAGACTGATACTGATTAAATATATATATAATTATTGTTATATATAATATAAAAAAATTAATATGTAAATACGTTAGAAAATAAAATAAAAAAATAATAAAAAATAATTAAATATATAGATGTGTTATTTCGTTCTAACTGTATTGTGATATTAATATATATATATTTATATCAAAATACACGTAGAACGAAATAATATATATATCTATATACATAAATATACACGTGTGTATATATATATATCACTATATATATATACCTATATAAATAAAAATATTTTTAAAAAATTATATATATATATATATATATACATATATATTTACTTACGTATATACATATATTCTACATATATATTTCTGTAATATTTTTACATAATTGGGTATCTTAATTAATTACAATTAGCGGGACCTGCCTGACAACCCATGCCGAAAGTAAAGGGAATTTAATTTGCTAGCACTATATTTAACCCTATAACTTTCCAAGACACCATAAAACCTGTACATGGGGGGTACTGTTCTACTCGGGAGACTTCGCTGAACACAAATATTAGTGTTTCAAAACAGTAAAATGTATTACGATGATATCGCCAGTAAAAGTGACGTTTTTTGCATTTTTCACGCACAAACAGCACTTACACGGATGATATTATTGCTGCGATACTTTTTACTGTTTTGAAACACAAATATTTGTGTTCAGCGAAGTCTCCCGAGTACAACAGTACCCCTCATGTACAGGTTTTATGGTGTTTTCAAAAGTTACAGCGTCAAATATAAGGCTTGTGTTTCATTTTTTTCACATAAAAATTTGCCAGATTGGGTACGTTGCCTTTGAGACCCTATGGTAGCCCAAGAATGAAAATTACCCCTATGATGGCATACCATTTGCAATAGTAGACAACCCAAGGTATTGCAAACGGGGTATGTCCAGTCTTTTTTAGTAGCCACTTAGTCACAAACACTGGCCAAAATTGGCGTTTTTTCAATTTTTGCACACACAAACAAATACTAACGCTAACTTTGGCTAGTGTTTGTGACCAAATGGCTACTAAAAAAGACTGGACATACCCCATTTGCAATACCTTGAGTTGTCTACTATTGAAAAATGGTATTCCATTATGGATGTAAATTTCCTTCCTGGGCTACTATAAAGTCCCAAAGGCAACGTAACCAATCTGGCGAATTTTAATTTCAAATGTAACGTGCTATATTTGACCCTGTAACTTCCCAAAATGCTATAAAACCTGTACATAGTGAGTACTGTTTTACACATGAGACATCGCTGAATACAAATATGTGTATTTTATTGCAGTAAAAGCAAACAGTATTATGACATTGACAGTTAAAATGTCATGTAGAACTAAAAAAAATCAAAACAAATCTTATTTTCTCCCATTTTTTTCATATTAAATTATGTTTCATAGCTAAATATTTGATATTAAATGAAAGCCTTGTTTCCCCTGAATAAAATGATATATAATAAGGGTGGGTGCATTTAATATGAAAGAGGTGAATTACGGTTGGACAGACATGTAGCGCAAATGCCAGGTTTTGTTTACATTTTGTTTCGTTCACAACGTGTACATTTGGCTCCGTCCTTAAGGGGTTAAATTAATACACTCCCCTCTCACAATTTAACACACTGGGCCCACTCCCTCCCCTAAATTAATAGTGCACCTCCCACCCTGAAATTAATACACTTCCCCTCTCCTTTCCCTAAATTAAGAGTGTCCCCCTCCCTCCATCAAATGAATAGAGTGTGTGCCCCCTCCCTCAAATTAATATCATTGTGTGCCCTGGCTTTGCTTGGTCTAAATTGGATTAAGGTGCCATTTGCTATATTTTTTATTATATAAATTTAAAAGAAAACAGACCATTTCATGAGAAACTGTTAACACTAGTTAACATTTTGTGTAATCTGCCCATATGCCCCTAATCATTTATCAGCATTGGGGGAGGCCGTCTCAGATCTGTATTTAATCAGGATACTGAAAAAATAACTGCACCCTAAACATCTTTGAAAAGTTACAAGTACAATAAGCTGTAGTGATTATGGTTAAGAGTGTCCTATTCAAAACAAACTTATTTTGTCCAAATTATCGAATGTTCTATAGGGAAAAAAAAAATATATATATGTGTGTGTGTGTGTGTGTATATATATATATATATATATGTGTGTGTGTGTGTATGTATGTGTATGTATGTATGTATGTATATATATATATATATATATATATATATATATATATATATATATATATATATATATATATATATATGCACTCCATATGTATGTTTGTGTGTGCGTGTGTATACATATATATATGGTAGGCTGGAGTGCATTTATGTATTCTTGGAGTTTCGTCAGTTTGTATCCAGAATTAATCTGCAAGAGAATAAAGTATACCTTTGTAGTGTTGATTGATCCACATGGCATGTGCTTGATTTCACCTTTCTTCTTATTAACCCCTTAAGGACTGGACTGTTTTTGCGATGTTGTACATTTGTGACCAGGCCTCTTTTTACACTTTTGTGGTGTTTGTGTTTAGCAGTAATTTTCCATTCTCTCATTTACTGTTCCTATACAAATTATATATAGTTTTTTTCAGGACAAAAAAGGCTTTCTTTATATACCATTATTTATATAATCTCATGTAATTTAATTTTAATTTAAAAAAAAAAAATATATGATGAAAAATTGAAAAAAATACATGTTTTTTTACTTTTACTTGAAAAATCTTTTACTCATCTAAAAAAGCGAACAAAAAAACTGCTAAATAAATTCAAAATTTTGTCCTGTGTTTTAAAATACCCAGTGTTTACATGCTTTTTTTTTTTGCAAGTTATAGGGCTATAGGTACAAGTAGCATATTGCGGTTTCAAAACATAAATTTTTTCAAATTTATCAATAGTGACATTGTAACACTATTATCTGTCATAAATCTCTGAATAACACCCCACATGTACATATTTTTTTTTAAAGTAGACAACCCAGGGTATTCAATATGGGGTATGTCCAGTTTTTGTTAGTAGCCACCTAGTCGCAAACACTGGCCAAAGTTAGCGTTCATATTTGTTTGTGTGTAAAAAAAGTAAAAAACTAAATTGAATGCTAATTTTGGCCAGTGTTTGTGACTTAGTGGCTACTAAAAAGACTGGACATACCCCATTTGCAATACCTTGGGTTGTTTTCTTTTGCAAATGGTATGCCATCATGGGGGTAATTCTCATTCCTGGGCTACCATACGCTCTCAAAGGCAACGTAACCAACATGGCCATTTTCAATGTAAAAATATTTGACCCATATATTTGACCCTGTAACTTTCAAAAACGCTATAAAACCTGTACATGGGGGGTACTGTTATACTCGGGAGACTTTGCTGAACACAAATATTAGTGTTTCAAAACAGGAAAACGTATCACAACAATTATATCATCAGTAAAAGTGCTGTTTGTGTGTGAAAAATGCAAAAAAGTCACTTTCACTGACAATATCATCACTGTGATATGTTTTACTGTTTTGAATCACTAATATTTGTGTTCAGCGAAGTCTCCCGAGTAAAACGGTACCCCCCATGTACAGGTTTTAGGGTGTCCTAGAAAGTTACAGGGTAAAATACAGTGCTAGCAAATTAAATTCTCTGGACTTTCGGCCTGGGTTGGCAGGCAGGTCCCTCAAATTGCAATTAATAAAATTACTTAATTACTTACTTATGTAAAAATATTACATAAATAAAGAATTTAAATATATATATGCATATTTATATATTTGAAGTCTACGTGTATATTTATATAATTATTTATGTAATTTTGTATATGGACATATGTATATTTCGTATTATTTTTATTTATATATATATATATATATATATACAATTTCATTCTAAGTGTATTTTGATATAAATTTCTATATTTTAATATCAAAATACAGTTAGAATAAAATTTCATATAGATATAATTTTTTAAAATTATTTGTAATTTTTTTATTTAATGTAATCTACTTATTATTTGTATTTTATAATATATATATAGTTATTATATACATTATATATATATACACGTGTGTAATTTAATTATAAGTGTATTTTTATATTAATATATGTGCATATTAATATAAAAATACACTTAGTATGACATATATGATATATAGACATAATATGTGTCTATATATCATATATATATATATATACATATATAATTTATTTTTTTTAATTAACATTAACTTTAATTTTTTTAATGATTTTACACTAGCAGGGAGACTGCCTGTCAGCACAGACAGTTCCCCTGCAGACAGACACATGGACACCAATTGTGACCATGTGACTGCTCTGTTGAGCGATCACAAGGTCACAGGGGTCCTAATCCACCATGGGGAGACTGTCTGGGCTGCAGGCAGTCTCCCCGCACCGGGAGCAACGCCAACCGCCGCCGTTATGAACCGTCCTGAACCGTCCTCGGTCGTTAAGGGGTTAAATAAATTCTTTATTATGGTTATTTGGTAATTTACAAAACTAGTCCCTTAAAAGTTACATCAGCAAGTTTTGCAGTTCAAGTTTCTGTTTCCTAGAATAAGCCATTCTTTCAGTAAAAATCTTATCCACATTATTTACAGTTTTGCAAAAGAATATGCTGGTTGGGCAGATATAATAAACTGTTCTTGGATGTATGACTATATCTCTATTTTCAAGAATATTGTCTACGTGTTTACAGTCGAGCTCTGGTGTTTACTTTATTCAGTTCTTTGTAAAGGCACCCTCTAAATACCAAAAGCATGAAGTGGTTTTGACCAGAAGACTTTTCTTTTTTTTCTAGATGACATTGCCATATCTCCAAAACATCATTATTTTACAATGTTTATATTTCGCCTATACCATTCTTCTGGTGGCTGTCACACTGACAGTCACTAGAGGCGTGTCTTCATTTTTCAAATTTTCAAAGGTCTTCGGCTTTATCATACACAAAGGAACACGGCTAACTTAAAAAAGAATATTCATATTTTAAGTTATTGCTCCTTTAAATTAGATTGTCCTTGTTTGCAGATTATATGATGGTGGTCTTATATGAAAACAGCTGGTTTAGAAATAAATGTTGTGTAAGTGATCATGCAGTTGTCAAAGTTCCCCTTGTCATTTTTGATTTCATCACATGATAAAGTTAGAAATGAGACAAGGGACTTTTTTGTATGTGAAAAGAAAATTCAATCAGAACAAAATATTAGTTTCCTGGTAAAGGGGCCTTTTAAAACAAGTTTTTTGATTACTGTCCACCACTTATTTACTGCTGTTCCCGTCCACTAATAAGGAAATTGTTTAATACCTACTGTAATTTTCTTTTCCTGATCTTTAACCATGGCAGCATAAACCTTTGGGTTAGCGCCTTCCGTCACAGCAGAAAGACAGACTCTGAAATTGGTATAATTAGATCCACCTGCTCCCCTTCATTCAATCTTTGTAATTAGCTTCACAACTATTATAGAAAAAAAGGCAACAACGCAATGCTGCCATGGTTAATGATCAGGAAGAGAAGGCTACAGTAAGTATGAAACAATTTTCCTTATTCCTGATCAAACATGGTAGCATTACCTATGGGCAATGCCAAACAAGTTACAGTGGGAGCGACAGAGTTTAAACAAAGCTAAAAGATTTAAAAAAAAAAAAAAAAAAATCTGAGCTGTACAAACCTAATAGACCTTTTAAGCTGTATAAGTAATAAATTGGACATCCACATAATATCTATTCAGACAATTGATTTCACCATAGAGGCTGCTGGTCAGCAACATCATGGTATTCAGTCATATGGAGGATGGGGTGGATCTATTTTTTTGCCCTTTCTACTGTCTGGAAAACATCATGTATAACCCTTATTCTATTTAAAAAAAAATATAAAAAAAAATTCTCTCTTGTCCTTTACAGAGGCTGATAAAAAACAAAAAAAACCAATAATTCTCATTATGTCTCCACAACCACACTACACATATGCAGATCTAAACACATGGAGAGAGGACATCAGAGTTCACATATTCAATATATTACCCTCTCCATGTCACCGCACACCATTTAGAAACTTGGGAATGGACTATGCACACATCTCAGATTGATATTAGGTAGATGCCAGCCAATCATAACACAGTTATGGGACCTACTACATTTTAAAGAAATAAAATGCCATTGTGTTCATGCACTATCACCATGGTGTTACTCACAGGCTTGTGCATGCAGCTCTGGGTGATTGTGTAGCACAAATGCAGACTGACGGCTCAGGTGACCAAACACCAGCACCTAGCCAAAGCTTGTTTTGTCCCCCTACTACAAGTGCTTGATAAACTCTCTGAACCTGTTCCATTAAGAATCCTTGTACAGAAGACCATGCCAATAAAAGCAGGGTTATTCTCTTTGGCAAGATTGCGGAAGAGGTGAGCACTAAATACCACCCTTTTGGCTGGCACACAAGGCTTTTTTGGAGATCATAGAGTACACTGACATCATTCCAGAAATTTGCCAAGTTGCTGGCTGACATCCACTTGAAGACACCCCAATCATTTTATTCATGTAAGGGCACAATATTAACAGTACAGCTCTAGCAACATAAAGGTACATAGCTTTCACCCAGACCCGTTATAAGAAATGTAAGGGGTAGAATCATTGACTGTACTCATATGGACACCCTTCTTTACTCACCTTAAACAGGAAGAACTACTGTTCCACCCCAGCAGCCAGTAAAGTCAGGGGTGGCATGTGCTATGGGTAGCCTTACAGTATCACCTCAATAAAGTTTGTGATACCACAAAAACAAGTTGTGCACCATGAGTGAAGACTAAGGAGAATGTTCAACCCTTATCTAGAAAGGTTATTCTAGTTTCATTGGGATGGAAACTTAAATACTGCGAAGTTCACTTACAGGAATACGTTGATATATTATTGCAAGTGTTCTAAACATTACTATGTCGCTGCACTCATGAAATCCCATTGCACATCACTATCTGAAATGTTTCCCCACTTAGGATACCATGCTTCTATATTCCTCAGACACTGCTCCTCTCCTGTAAGTGAGCATGTTTGTTCAATGCCCTTCTAGGGCAGCTCATGCGCAGAGTCCTACATGAGATAATGGCCCGGTGTTTGTCTCTGGTGTTTCCATACATTGAATGCCAGAGGACAAAGGGACTAGGAGAGAGTATTGTGCATGTGTTTGGAGATTGCTTGTGGGATTGTGTAAATGTTGAGTGAGTTGTTTGTGTTGTGCTGTTTTGTGTGTCGTGGTGTAATATGTGTGGCTAGGATCATGAGAGCAAGAGTGTGTGTATGTATATAGGGGGCATAGTGTGTATATATATATATGGGAATATATTTATGAGGCATTGTGTTTGTATAGGGGGTGTAGTGAGATTTTGCATAGGGGCTGTATTGTGTGTGTCTTGAGGGAATGTTGTATTTGCGTGTAAGGGATCCAGAGTTTGTATTTTGTGAGTGTGTGTGTTGGCAGAGATAGGAGCAAATTAATATACATCTTGACATTTGTTTTATATGAAACAGTTGTGACGAACCAAACCTGGTCACAGGCTCCTGGGTGAGCCTGTTAGCTAGCCTCTTGCCCCAGGATTATGGGCCATGCAAAATACACTGCTTGGTTTGTGCAATTTGGCTTATATTGTTTGGGAACCGAACAGCCGCACGAACCAGAGACCACCCGTGTGCTTCTTAAGCCCAGTTGATACTTTGTAGCAATTTCCACTGCAGTGTTCTAAGTGTTCGTCTGGGTGGACGCATTTTGTATGAACGACCAGAAGATGGCGGCCATCTTGTTCCCGCGAACACAGGCAGCGTTGTTTGGGCATAAATCTATCTCATGGAACTAAATTGGACACCGCAACTCCCGAACACCGCTGGACTTCCATTATCGCCTGCGTTCGCTTCTACCCCACTTAAAAAGGCACTGTTCTGTGGAAACGTTCCCACGAATATGGGGAACAGGCTACACAAGTAACTTAAGGATTCCGTTCCATGGTTTATGTACTTTTGTGCTCCCAAAAAAGACAGACTGATGGACCTGATTTCCTGGAACTGTTTTGGGCATAGGACTATGTGCACAGTCGGTCAAAAATTTGACTTCCGTGAAAATCCCGAACCCCTGAACCGATCTTGGTAATTTTGGATATGTTGGTCACCTAGATTGGGGCTATCAGGAGATGTGACTTTTGTGGGGTTTTCGTGTGTATTGGGGGTATTTTGGGGTTTTTGTTATATTGTATGTTTTTGTACCTGAGCGATAATTTAATCATATGTTTGAGTGCTCAGATAATTATCCTTCAGGCACAGAGGAGGAGTGTGTGGAATGTTTGCTTGTAACTAGTTCCCTCTCTTGTGTTTAAGGAAACCCCTTGCATAGGGAGTTACATAAAAGGCCGCGTGTGGCTCTCATTAAACACATTCGTTTTACCCCTTCATGAAGTCTAGGCTCATGTTTGGGGGATTGGAGAGCTATACTCTCACTACTCTACCTGGAACCAGGAACTATAATCACTGCATCAATTGGGATTTGGGATACTTACAGCGGATATACTCTGTCTGAGTATAGGGGATCCATTACAACAATAAATAAACCATACATAAACTGACATAGTGTATCAACATTGATCAACAAGATACACACACTCAGATACACACTGACACACAGTGACACATACAGAAACCTTGATGCACAGATACACACACGGATAGACACATACTCTTTGACAGACACACATACACTCTCACAGAAAAACACACACTCTTTTACAGACACACACATACAAACACATCTACACTCTCACTGACAAGAACAGATACATTGTCACTGACAAACACATACACTCTCACACACTCATTGGCCAGCACACATTCACTCTCACTGGCAAACATACATATACTCTTTGACAGACATACAAACTCCCTAACAGACACACATACAATTTTTTTTTTTTTTTTTTTTTACATTTTACTCCACCCAGCCCCCCTACCTTTAGGAGTGCTGGCATGGAGTCCCTGGGTCCAGTGGGGCTGCTGGCATGCTGAGCGTGCATTCCCTGGGGTCCAGTGGGGCTGCTGAGCGGTTAGTGTGCGGGCAGCAAGGGAGCAGGGAGATCATTTTATTTTTTTTATTTTTTGCGGAACCCCAATTGGTATCGACAAATCCGCTGATCATTAATTGTGAAACGCTGCCTTCGAGTATTGCAATGCTGTAAACTGCCATGGTTGATAGAGCGTCTTGGGTCCTCCTTCCCTCTCCTCTCCTGCAGTGAAGTACTAATGAGCTGCTGAGGTAGATCTTTGATATCCCCACCGACACGTGAAGGCACACAGCAAGACTGGCGCTTGGATAGCGCTGGCCCTGCATGGGTCAGCAGGGAAGATCTTTTGATCTCCCCTGTCAGCCTTGGCCCACAGCCACTACTGCCCACCATGCATTTGCCCAGTTTGCCTAATGGCCAGTTCGCTTGACTCTGAGCCCTGTGTGACTCAACTTCCCAACCATTCTCAATGCGTCTCATGAATATTAACAGATGGCTCCTCAGGTAAAACAGACCGAGAGTCATAATGACTCATCGCAAGCAGAATCGAAGTCGTGTGGTTCTTAACTTGATGGAGTTGGGAGTTAAAGGGGCTTGTTAAGCACCTTAACCACTACAGATTGCTGTGACTACATGAGTTCTCCAGTATTCTGTGAAACCATTTTGAAACGTTGTTCTTCCTAGCACATAGCGAAGTCCATCTGCAGCTGAACTGATATAGTCATGATAGACTGAAACGTCAGGTGCTGATAAGCCTAAAACTCTAAGTCTATCATTGCCATCCAGCCTTGTCAATGATAGATTTGACTGGAATTTTTAAAACATAGACCAGAAAGAGAGGTTCAAGGATTCCTGGTCTAGGAGAAGTATATCCTGAAGACACTTTTAAGTACTGGAGTTTTAGGAACTTGCGGTTGCTTTCAGCATACTGTGTCCGTACAGTCCTGCCCTGCCTGGGTCTGTGGGTTGCCAATTGTATAATTGTCCCTTGTGTGTTTGCTGTACAGTATATACCTCGATGTGGTGAAAGGAACCCCACCTTATTACTCGCTTTCCTCCCCCCAACAGCAATAAAAAAATTTTTAAAAAAGCTTTTTGCTTACCTTTTTTGTAGCAGCAAGACTCCAATAGGTGCTGCCGCCGGCATGTCTTTGCACGTCATTAGGCTGCTTAAACAATTCTACAATCAAATCTTCCTCGTAGATGTCACATGACTGAGATTTGTTGTGGAGGACAGACTCTAGTAGCTCGCAGAAACACAGCTGCTAGAGGTGTGTTTAACTATGCAATGTGAACATTGCACTTTCTACAAAATTGCATTGTTTTACACTGCAGAGTTACAAATACAAGACCACTGCACCCAGACCACTTGATTTAAATGAAATGGCTTGTTTTAGGCGACCAGTAGTTGTATACACATGCTATTTGTGTGTGAATAAAAGCGTTGGCTCCTGGTGGGTCAGTGAGCTTGGGTCTGAGCGCTCAATATAGCCGAACAGCGCTCAGATCCCACGAACACAGTCAAATTGCCATAAAGCTAAAGATTCTGTTCACCGACTGTTCGTTAGAAATATACCCAGAATTAGCTCCATGCATTTAGCTATCTGGGTCAGTTCAGTTCGTGTGTTCTGAATGTACCGAACGACACAGCGTTTGTGTAAATGGAGACGAAAGGGATGGAAGTTGGATAGCCCCAGCGGTGTTCGTGTGAAATTGTGGCCGAAAATAGTTCCATGCGGTCGACGATAAAACATCGCTGGGCGTTCGTCAGATTAAAATGGCCGCCACCACGTGTTCCTTCAAACGAACGGCGACCACCCAGCCGTTCGTCAAATAGAGCTAATGAGCTGCACACTCCCATTGCGTGTGGTCTGGCTGTTCAGTAGTTTGTTCGGTTTTCAGAAAGGAACGAAATAGGGCTAAATACACGAACAGCAGATGAAATAAAAGGGTACTGGAATTCACAAGCAGGGGTTTTGTCACAACATAGTATTAGAGTTTGCTAGGGTTAAAAATAGTATCCAGTTGTGATGCTGGTCCGTATGGTGACAGACAGTGTCACTTTAACAAATAGCATCTCTGGAAAGCAAGCAAAAATCCATGTCTCCATTTTGACCCTATACATTCCCCAGAAATCAGTTGACTGTATACATGTGGGTATTGCTGTACTCTGGATTTGCAACAGAATGTGACCCCCACACACAGCACCCCTACCCCCAACACACACAGCACCCCTACCCCCTCAACACACAGACAGCACCCTTACCCGCACAACACACACAGAGCACCCCTACCCAGCACAGCACCCTTACCGCCGCCCAGCACCCCTTCCTCCCCACACAGCACAGCACCCCTCACACACACACACACACACACACACAGCAACCCTCACACACACAGCACCCCCCACATACAGCACCCCACACACAAACACATACACTGCACCCCTCAATGTAGTATGTGTGTATTTAGCAGTGTGTGTGTGTGTGTGTGTGTGTGTGTATTCAGCAGTCTGTGTGTGTGTGTATTCAGCGGTCTGTGTGTGTGTGTATTCAGCGGACTGTGTGTGTGTATGTATTCAGCAGTCTGTCTGTATGTGTATTCAGCAGACTGTGTGTGTATTCATCAGTCTCTGTATTCAGCAGTCTTATGTGTGTGTATTCAGCAGTTCAGTTCTTTTAAAACCAAAATTGTTAATTAGTTCGGACAACTGTACGAGTTGTTTTTTCTAAACTCAAACCTCAGTATTCAGGTTTAATTGCCGTGTTGGCACTTTGAGGGGAAAAAAAAGTTTGCATGTATTGCTGTTTGGCCACTTGGGCTCAAAAAGGTTCGCCATCACTGATTTAGGGCTTATATTTTATTTCAAAAGTGGCATGAGCCCTGTAAATCTTTCAGTGATACTGGGAATTTTAAAACTGATGTTGGCATGTCTGTTTAAATTTGACCCTAGAACTCAAAAATCTGGCAAAGGATTATGTCTTGCTGTAGCAAAATAGGCCCAGTAGCAAAATAGAAATCAGCTTGTTTGTTTTTTGTTATGGTAATATGACACAAACTGTCTGTGAAATTTTCCAAGAAATTGAAGTGTGTGGAAAAAAACATAAATTAAACATGTCTGTCGAAATGCTCTTAAATACCCTGAGGTTTCTACTTTTTGCAAATATATACTTTTATTTATTTATTTATTTATTTATTTTTAGCCAGTTTGGATTCAGTGACTAGTTATATCATCACCTGTCAGAATTTTGGAAATGTTCAGCTTTAAATTACGCTTTGTCACTTGGTGTTTTATAAAGATAGCATTTTTTATGAAATGCTGACTGTTGGAATTCCAACGAAATACAAAAATTCACTAAGACAAAGTGGGGGCGAATTTTTATTTAATGAGGTAAGTGTACAGAATACAAAACAAGAAATATATATACATAAAAGCATTTGTCAAGGATTACCAAGACAAAAGTATATATTTACATATAGGTTACAAAAACTAAATCAGATATTATTCAGAAATATTTTCACAAATAGGAACAAAAGTCGACAAACCGTACATTATTATAGATTACTTGGAAAGGAGAAGAAGAAAAAGGAATAGATTCATGAGGTAATCTTCACACCATGCTTGAAGGAGCAGGGCATTATCATTACTAAGATAGTTTGCTCAAGAGAAAAAATGACACTGGCGTTGTGGACAAAATAGTAGTTTAGTAAAATGCCTATTTACTCTGTGTAATCATGATCCGTATTATTCACTGACTACTCAAAATGGCCACCGGGAGTCACCCCCTCCATCAACTGACTACCTCGTGTTACAAGATGATGCTGGAATCTGGGGGAGAAATTCATGATAAGGGCAATATCACACCCAGTGGGATGTACATTGAATGCAACACTTAACACCTAATCAATTATTAATGTATTCTTCTCTGTTATCTATAATTATGCATATGATGTATTTCTGCTTTAGATGGGCATGCCGGCCCCCAGAATAAAGCATTCATGAGTATTTCATCTACCTGGAAACTTGTGTCTGGTGTGAAATTACTTCTGGAAGCGTGCACGCACAATAACCAATTTGGAATGGGGCAGATACACAAAATTATCAAACACTTGGTTTGGTCCTTATCACTGGTCATCCACTCAATAGGAAAATAAAAATAATCAATCATGTAATAGCTGAACACATTTGATTGCTCACTTGTTTACCTTTTAATACCTTTGCCACAATCTTTGTTTTCCTTCTGATTTCAGTGGGAGTGATATATGAATTCCAGTCATGTGCTCACTGACCCACTGGCTGCATCTCATTCATTTAGAAATAAATAAAATTGAAGAAGCACTTTTTTGCAAGTAAATGAAAGCCAATGGAGCTTTCAGGTACTTAAGGGGACATCATATGCACCCAGACCTCTTCATCTCATTGAAGGAAGTGATCTGAGGCAGTGTCCCTGTCTTACTTAGTCTTGCAATGGAAATCTTTGCAGTTTTTAAAAAACCGCAATTATTGCATTGCAAGACTAAGACTGCCTCAAGTGGCTGTCTATAAGACATCGACTAGAGGCGCTTTTTGGTTGCTAACATAGTTTTGGTTGCCTAAATTATGCTGAACGACCTCACGCTCTGCATTAAAAGGGCATCCAACATTGGTGAAATCCCCATAGGGAAGCATTGAAGCATGCTTTTCTTTTGGAAGTGCCAAATGTGCTTGCATATGCATTGGCCCCCACATCATTTTATGTCAGAGGAGGCGGGGCGCTGGAATCATGTAAGTAAATAAAATTGTGGTGTTGTGTTTTTTTTAACCCTTTAGCTTCCGCAGAGAGAGGTGGGCCATGGGGCTCTATAGTGTTAGGAATACATATTTGTATACCTAACACTAAAGAATCCATTTCAGCATACACAAACCTTGAAATCTAACACTTCCTTTATACCACGTACATATTGTGAATTGTTTTTGTATTTTATTGAATGTTTATCTATCTTGAAATAAAAAAAACATTCATAAACTCTAATTTAAAAAAAAAAAAAAAATATATATATATATATATATATATATATATATACTCATGTACATCTGCATATAGGGCTTTGTGAGACACATACAACTGGTTTTGCATTTGTGTCTCAGATCCTGTTGGGTGATGAAAGAAGTGCAATCACAATCACTTTTTTTGTTGCTTTATATTATTTTTTTCCCATTTACTGCAAAAATTGGCCATCTTTATATTGTTGTGTAATGTGAATCCACCAGAGGGCAATATTGCTCATCAAGTAAAACATTTACCACTGAAAATTCCCAATAGTGTAGTTCACACAGTATCAAATAAAACATAAATACAGGATGGAATGACCAAAATAAAAATTATATTGTCGACACACTGTATAACATGAGACTGTTTCAGAGATACACCTCCTGTGATAGGTCCACTTTAAGTGTTTTTTTTCACCTTACTGAAATCTATATTTATCAGCAAGTAATGTTGTCTGTCTTGAATGTTTTATTTAGAAATGTACTCATTATAATAATAGACATTTGCCTAAATCCCATTACAATTTTGTATTAATTCTGTGTAACCGTTGTAGAATAAGTCGTAAAGAGGGAAATGATTGAGGGGCAAACCAGAAAAGGAGTATGATTGATTGGAAATCTTTATTCTTTATTTTTGTAGTGCATAGATAGGTAAATAAGCAGATAAAGACCTGACATTAATATTTAATGCGACAAAAAATTGCAGGTACATTATAGGTCATGGTAAGAGACTTGCACTTTTTTTTTTTTTTTTTAGTTAGTCAAGAGTAAAGAAATCCTGACAATAGCCAGCTATTGAACAAAGAGTATAGCAAGCGTGTTTTTGCTGGATTTTAGTAGGTTAACAGTCTAAAACATGAGGTAAGGCACTAGTTGTATAGACTGAGTTAGATTGAGGGCATTATGCCCATGAGTAGTAGCATGCAAGTCCTAACCGTAGACTAGGAGACAAACATACAAATAACAAGTACATTTTACCACAGAATGTGAGATGAAGTTAGTTTGATATAACCTCCGTCTGGTGTCTTCACCCTATGCTACATATGGGTCTCAGAAAAGCGTCCATGGCAGAAGTGATTGCTCAGGCTCAGGTATCTCATTCAGCCAATGCCTGCCAGGGGTACCCTGCATTTCTGCAACACAGCAAGGCAGTGCGGGTCTCCGTGCCCAAGTGTTAATAGAAGAGGCTTGTCTCCATGCAGTGTCAGAATCAGGAATGGAGCGAGGTGTTGCAGTCTTCTGGACCCAGGAACCTTCAGGTGGGGCATATGAGCTTGTCGGGTCTTGCTTTCTTACCATTGTGCTTTTTGTCCCCCGATGGTGCTTCATATAGATTTGTAGCTTCTTGTGCCATGATGAGGCCTGTTTTACAGTCAGGACCTTCGGAGCCTTCCTCCAATGTTAAGGCAGCATCTCGGGTAGATGGCTGCTTGGCTGTTGTGAGGCAAGTGGCCGTGGTCTGCCCTCCAGTTTGCACCAGAAATTGGCATATAGTGCGTCCAGCTTGTGTAGGGCTCTGTGGTGTGAGCCAGTGGGGCTGGGGAGACACGTGGTGAGCGCCATGATGGGTGTCACGCTGGGTTGTAGGCTTATTTGTGTGGCTTTGCCCTGCGCTCCCTCTAAGCCAGGTTTGCTTTCCAGGGATAGACCGCGATCACCCCCGACGGTCCAGGGCGGTGCTCGTTGTCACCATGCGGCGTCGGACCTGTCGCCTCTCCCGCCCGATACACACAAGCCTCATGTTGCGAGGAATGTGGCCATCAGGCTCCAGTGGGGTCACAGACCACAGTGTCGGTTCCCGGCCCAATTGTGGGTTAGGCGAGTCGATTTTAGTAGTCTATTTCAAGCTTTGTGGGGCTCAAATTGACTTGAATTGCCCCGATTTCTGAGGAGCTCTGCTAAAGCACGTCTATCCTCCATGCTGGTAAGGTCCTGCCCCCAAGGAAATTAATTTTTACCACATGTAATGGATATTTTATGTATTATTTAAAACATCATAAAACTACAAGACCGCTGTAAAAAACAAAAAAACCTAAACATTTAATTGTTTTATTATATTACTGGAAATAATGGCCAATAAAAAATGGTACTGTTAAAACAATTATTTGTATTTTGGGTTGTCATCATGCAGAACTAAGAGCTGTTCATGCTTCTAATAGAGAAGCATTGGATTAATGGCCTCTCTACGAGAAGCATCGGATTGGTGGAGCACAGCAATTGCTGCACTTGGGCCATAGGTTCCCAAGGCTTCTATATTAGAAACATTGGATTGGACCAGAGATCATCACAACTCTGGAGGAGACTGTCCAAGTGCTGGATTACCAGTAAATGTAAATTAATTACTTTGTATATGTATTTTTCTAATTTAAAAGGGATGGCAGCTAAATCGATGAAGTAACTAACTAGTGCAATAAATACATACATATTTACTTTTAATTTTAGACTGTTCCTTTAAGTACAAGTGTTTCTGATATTTGTATGCAGATCTATACTAGACTTGCTCAGTGAGAATAATGTACTTGTTTATTTTTAAGAAGCACCTTTTAAGCTTTAGTGTTTTGTCAAAAAGAAAATACCATTGATAGAGGTGACCGATAAGAACCAATCACCCCAGTTGACTGCCAATTTAGTGATTGTTGGTATCTCTCAATAGGAAATAAGATAAACAAAGGTGGTGGTTTAAAGATAAGGAAGTGGTGCATTTGATGAGCCTATTTGTTCTTATCTCATGTTGCATAACAGCAACTCTTATTTTGTTTTATCGGCTATATATACTCTATGAAAGATGGTTCATTATTGTTAAACTGAAACAATTCTCAAATGTTGGCTTAAAATTTGAAATTCACTTTTAATTAATTTACAATTTCTTATTTTAGTAAAAGAAAAATGCCAATCACGGACCAACATAGACATAATAAAGCAAAATTCGCCTTTTTCCAATGTTTTATGTATGCAAGCATGTAAACTATACATTTAGTATACTTAAAGCTTTTTGCATAAAAACATTGGAGGCTAGCAGTATATACATTTATATAATATTGTACTGCGCTACGGAATTTGCTAGCGTTATATAAATAATTTAAAAAATCATAATATATATATTCCACCCACTCAGTCTTATATATTTTTGTATCTTACAGGGAACACATTTCTGTTGACATAGGTTTTAAGTACACCTTCAATCATGGCGTCTCGCATTGGGCTGCGCATGCAGCTGATGAGAGAACAGGCGCAACAGGAAGAGCAAAGAGAACGGATACAGATGCAACATCAACAGCACTTCCTGCAGCAGCATCAACTTATACCGCCTACTTCATCCCCTGCTATCAGCACTCCAGCATCCTTCCAGCCACCACCACCTGTCCCCATGGAAGTTCTTAAGGTAATACAGTTATAGGACCTTACATACAAACTATGAATCTGTTGTCATATTGATCGGAGGGTTATTTTTATCTAGATTATACTTTATTTTTCTTAAAGATTCTTTGTTTAGGATTTTACAATTATAGACCGTAAGAAAACAGTGTCCGATAAAGTGCATATATATCATAAGTGGGAAGAACTAAGAAATGTGAAGATAAGATGTCTATAGTGAGAGGCAAGAGAAGTGCAAGTCGCATTACAATCTAAATTATACTTAAATAGAATCTTAAAGTTTATTTTTCAATATTGATTCAGTAATACAGGACATTTTTTTTTTTTTTGTTTTGTTTTTGTTTTTTTAAACCAAAAAAGTCTACTATGTCCAAAGAATAGTATATACGTGTTATGATAGATGCTATTTTGTCTATTGTAGTGTGCCTCTATGGTTCACAATGAACCAAATAGGCTTCACTTATAATCTTTTCATTCAATTACGTTCTCCCACTGGTTTCCTTTTTAACTTGTGCGTGAGTCTTGATGGATTTCTTTCAATAGTATTAAAAGGTATACTCTAAGATCCAAAACAACTTTAGCTTATGAAGCAGTTTTGGTGTATAGCAGGGGTCCTCAAACTCCGGCCCCCCAGATATTGCTGAACTACAACTCCCATGATTCTCTGGCTATCTATGTCATTCAAAGAATCATGGGAGTTGTAGTTCAGCAACATCTGGGGGGCCGGAGTTTGAGGACCCCTAGTGTATAGAGTATGCCCCTTCAATCTCATAACTCAGTTCTCTGCCATTTAAGAGTTAATTCACTTTTTTTCTATGTATGCAGCCCTAGCCATACCTCCACTGGCTGTGAATCACACAGCATCCATGAAAACTTATTTTTCTCATATTCAGTAAGTTCTTTAGATGGTGTTCTCTCTGGAATTAAAAACACTTTGCAATAAAAGAAGTTGAAAAATTAGGTCTCTCTCTTTACAGAAGTGCGAATGGACCCTGTATAAGTCACATGCAGGGGAGGTTTTGCTAAGGCTACATAAAGTGATTAACTCCTAAACAGAGAATTGAGCTGTCATCTTGCAGATGCATGATTTGACACCAAAACCACTTATTTAAGCTAACTTTCTTTTGGTGCCTAGTGTCACTTTAAAGGTTATTCGTTACTCCTAATACTTTTATTGAGAGAAATGTAGGTTTTGTTTGGCCTATAACACTGTGTTTATTGAATTTACCTGTATGTCTCCTGTCTTGTTGTTTGCGTGTCGTTTCTCATCTTTTCAGTGAAACTCTTTACAGGTTCAGACACACCTTGAGAACCCAACCTCTTACCATCTGCAGCAATCTCGGGACAAGAAGGTTCGAGACTTCATTTCTGATACTTATGGAAACAAGTTTGCTTCCCACCTAAGTCCCCATAGGCTGTCCCCGAAGCCACCGCCTGCTCCTCCTTCTCCTGCTCACCAGGCAGCACGACTCTCGTCCTCAACTGGCAACAGTGCCCCCAACAGTCCAATGGCCAGAATGAACCTATGCACCAATACAGAAAGAGAGGTGATTGTGGACAATATTGATACAATCTTTTATTGCATTCTGTTCTGTGAGTTAATAACCTTCCTGAATACTGATTATCAAAGGGTAGTGTAAGGCCAAGTTGAAGTTGAACTATCACTTTTCTATGCCAGTTTCAATTTTCCATGCCACAGTAAATGTTACCATTTACTGGGGTAAGGAGTTACGTTAACCAAGATAAGTTAATATCACACACCCCTATAGAACTTTTGGATACAAGTAGTACAATCTTCCCTTGATGCTCCAGACACACACACCAGGATACTAGGTTATCTTCTTGTAGAATGCTATATGAGCATTCATGGTACCTTAAAGGCACATGTGAACGAACTGCTCAGCTATCATGGCATCAATGGGGTGAAAGTTATTTACATTTGTTACCCCACTTTGCCTTCACAGCCTTGCATATGATGTAAAGAATAATTAGAGAGAAGGTCCACAAAGTAACCGTTCCAGTGTGAATCAGCCAAGCTTAGTACAGGACAGGATTTGTATCACTGTTGGTAAAGTGGTCATGTCACTGCAAAATGTATTTTAGCAAACCAAAACAAAACAGTAAATTAGTTAAATATTCATAAAACAATGCTATAGTGAGATTATTGGGGTGAGGGGGGGAGAGAGTCAGATTTCCAGAACACATGAAATGGTACTTTGAAACCCAAATAGTCAAGGTAATTTGAAAAAGAAAAGAACTGCACGGATTGAACAGTTAACACAATGTATAAAATGTGACTATTTGGCATAGGCCATTTTTATGACAGAGCCAATTTAAGACTTGTTTTAATTATTACATTGTCTAATATATTTATATTAAATATATTGAGTTTTTCCTTCCAATCTCCATTAGATGGACGGTGTCATCGATAACATCATGAGTCTAGATGAAATGTTTGGGTACACAGAGCCTGCACTCTCAATGCCAAACACGGTATGTGTGTTTTTACCATATCTGTATGCTTGTTTAACAGTCAGTACAGTGTTATATTTACATTTTCTAGACATTTTGCTCATTCTCATGTTAAAAAGACGCTTTAAATATCAGAACCACTACAGTACACTATAGGAATCAAGATGCCAAGAGTTCCTGGGTGCAGTCTTGTTGTAGTCTGTCAATCAGTTTGCAAATGGTATGACAGTTATCTTGCTTAGTGATGCGCCCATGGTCTTTCCAGCCTGAGTTGCTATAGTAAAGCTTAAAGGATCACTATAGTGTCAGTTATTTCCCTGACACTATAGTGCCCTAAGGGTGCCCCCACCCTCAGGGTCCCCCTCCCATGGCGCTGAAGGGGTTAAGACCCCTTCAGCAGCTTAACTTTATCCGGTGACCTCTCCTCCCCTGCCGACGTCAGCTCCCAAGTGGAGCGGAATGCGCATGCGTGGCAAGTGCCGCATGCGCATTCAAACTGTCTATAGGAAAGCATTTCTCAATGCTTTCCTATGGACGTTCTGCACGCTGGATGCGAATTTCGCATCCAGCATCGCAGATGCGCCTCTAGTGGCTGTCAGGAAGACAGCCACTAGAGGTTGGATTATCCCTGCTATGTAAAAATAGCAGTTTCTCTGAAACTGCTATGTTTACGTGTAAAGGGTTAAAACCTGAGGGACCTGGCACCCAGTCTACTTCATTGACCTGAAGTGGTTGTCTGGGTGACTATAGTGTCCCTTTAAATTCATGCTTCCTCATTATCACACCAACTCACACCAACCTTAGACCTTATTCAGTGGCTAAGGGCATTCAAGACAACTCACAGTCAATAAAACATGGCACTAGTCCCTGACAAAAAAGGTAAGTGTCAAACTATTTGCAAACAGTTTGGCAGAATATTTTTAGACAGTGCCCAATGTCTCCTGTCAGCACAGCCACTATAATGTGCTGTAGTGGTTACACTGCTTAGAGTGTACTCTTAATATTCTCCATACATAATGCTTATTCTCATGTTTACATCTGTACACACTATGCTCACTCACAAGGTTAGATTGCTTACGCGCTATGCTTACTCGTATTTACATTCTGTATAAACAATACTTGGCATACACATCATTTTGGTTAAAATATATAAGATAAAGGAGAGAACGCACAGTGTAAAACACCAAAAATATATTGCTACTTCTACACATGCATAAAGGATCCTCTGTAAAGTAGTAGATTAATATATCTTCACAGGGCAATCTATAAATACATATAGGTCTCAAATACAGAAACACTTAAACTAGGGGTCTCACACATAGAACCACTCATGATTTAGAGCCACTATCAAGCTCTGTATGTACAGTATAATAGTGCCCTTATAGGGTAAGACAGAAATGCAAATCCAACTTTAATGGTAATGATAAAAAAACATGATTTTATCGATATAACCGCATACAATGCTTTCATTATAAAATCTCAAAAAAAGGCTGACCTAATAAAGCAGGGAAAAGTAGCCAGTTATATTCCTTCATACACTGGCCCAAGATAAAAACGCGATGCCTTTTAACTATATCCTCTTCATCAGGTGTAAATTTGCCCTGCATTGCATCTCTATTAAATAGGGATCCCAATTAGCCAGATGCCGTATCACGGCAATTCTGCAAGAGCCCTCTGTTACGTCCCTAACCGTGCACTAGTCCAGATATCATATCCTCTTGGTGGCTCTAAAAACATTTGTCCACATTGTGCCCATAACCGGATGTAAATATATATATCCTTATTTTATATATCCATATACCTTCATAACATGGAGGTGGAGGTTTAAGGCGGAACAAGTGAAAAATCTACGATGAAGCTTCCACACTGATGTACATACGAGTCCACTGAAAGAAAAATTAAATATCAAGTATAATTTTAATCTGGATCAAAACAGAAGGCATGGAAAGTTAAATGGGCATATATACTAAACAATTATATACATAAGAGAGTAATATTAAAACTGAGTTTAAATCTAAGAATACCCACATCATAATGGTTGTTCATTTATATGTTTTCTTTGCAGCTTCCTTTTTCCAGTAGTCACTTGGGGCTGTACAGTGAGAACTCTCTCAGTGACACTGTTGTAGGTGTCACCAGCAATTCGTGCCCTGCTGACTTGGCTATCAAGAGAGAATTGAACGGTAATGTGTTTCACTCCTATTGCTTTGTAGCACATGTAGTAAGTCTTCAGCAGCTCTTGTCTAACATTTGTAGCAGTTTTCATACAAAGTACTATGTAAGACCAGCCCATAAGCTTACAATCGAAAGCGATACTATGCACTGACACAAAAAGCAACAGGAGAAATCCAATATGAAGTGTATCATAAAAAACACCCTTTTTGATATAGACCGTTAAAGAGGTGGCAGAATCAATAATTAAGTGATTTTTCACAAATTAGGAAGTATGGCCTACATAAAGTGGTTAAGTGGAAAGTCATGAGAAAAGGTAAATGTGTGTGGGGCGGAGTGACATGACAGAGGGAATATACACTCATAAGCAAAAAAATTAACACCTGCCTAATATCGTGTAGGCCCCTTCTTGCTGACAAAACAGCTCTGATACGTCGAGGCATGGACTCCACAAGACCTCTGAATGAGTCCAGTGGTATTGGGCATCCAGACATTAGCAGCAGGTCCTTTAAGTCCTGCGTTGCAAGGTTGGGCATCAATGGATCAGATTTGCCAATCCTTGAATCCTGAATCTGATTGAGAACTGGGGAATTTGGAGGCCAAGGCTTCACCTTGAACTCTTTGTCATGTTCCTTAAACCATTCCTGAGCAATTTTTGCAGGGTGCATTATCCTGCTGAATGAGGCCACTGCCATCAGGGAACACAATTTCCATGAATGGGGTGTATGTGGTCTGCAACAATCTCTAGGTAGGTGGTACCTAGAGATCATTGACATGAATGCCTAGACCCAGAGCATAGCACTGCCTCCACCAGCCAGCTTTCTGCTGCCATTTCTTCCCCCCGATAAACTGCGCACACACCCGGCCATCCACCTGATCTAAAAGAAAACATGATTCATCAGACCAAGCAAATTTCTTCCATTGCTCCGTAGTCCCATTGAAGGAGCATTTGGCAGTGGGCACTTTGACCTGTTATAGACCAGGCACCTCCATACGCAGCAAACTGATGCACTGTGTGTTCTGACCACTTTCTATCATGGCCAGCATTTTTTTTTTTTTTAACAATTTGAGCGTCAGTAGTTTGTCAGTGTGATCAAAGCAGAATATATAGCCATCGCTCTCCACATGCAGCAATGAGCCGTTGGAGCCCTTCCTTGTACCACTTTTGTTATGTGCTAACCACTGCATACCGGGAACACCACACAAACTTGCCATTTTGGAGATTCTGACCCAATCATCTAGCCACCCTATGTGATCCTCGTCAAAGTTTAAAAGTTACTCAAATAGTTTTGCTTGCCACTACAGGGACTTCCGGACTGTTAGGCGACTTTTGGTCGCTTAACTGACGTTGGATGTTCTCACGCTATGCATGGGGACGTCCAGCATCACCTAAAACCCTATAGAAAAGCATTGTATAATGCTTTTCTATGAGGAAATCCTAATGCGAGTGCGGAAGGTCTCCCCCACTGGCCGACGTCGGTAGAGGAAGAGCAAAGGCGGACCTGAACCCGCGCCAAGGGACATTAGCGCTGGACTGATGTAAGTGACAGAAGGGTTTTTTAACCCCTTTTGCACCACGGTGGTGTCGCAAAGGAGGGGGAAGCTACAGTGCCAGTAAAACAAGTTTGTTTTCTTAGCACTATAGTTTCCCTTTAAAGACACTGTGCACATATAAGGTTTAACACAAATAAGGAGCAACACAAAGGGGTGTAAGGAGGATTATAACATGTTACAGCTATTTCATTTCTTTTAAGGAGTAAACAGTTACTATCGGCTGTGTTATTAATCTGTGCATAATCAGACCTTGAGCAGCATGTTGCTCTATATGGGAAAGAGTACGTTTTACCTTTGGATTCCAGACATGGATAGAAGGTTTTGTGCAGAATGTTGCTCTCTGGAGAATATATGTTGCATCTTAGGATTTCACCCCTGAAGTGTGTTCCACCTGGGAGACAGCAATAGGAAACGAGATAAAGAAACCATGCAATACAGTCCGGGCTGACGGTTAATTGAGTTAAAATTTAAATTGGCTTTTTGTAGTGCAGCATGTTAGAGACACTGCATGCATGATAACCAGTACAGAATAAAGAAAATTAGTCTGAGGATTCGTAGTGTTCTCAAGTTGTGCTTGGCCATACTAAATCGTTGTTAAAAGAACACTCCAATTACCATAACTGCTACAGCTTGCTGTAATGGTTATGATGCCTGGAGTGGCCTGGCACTACAGTTTGGTGAGAGGCCAAACGCCCTTCCTCTTCCACTTTTGTCTCTCTTCCATATCTACTTTTTTGCCTACCCCCGCCCCCCCCCACCTTACTTTTATCTTAATTCTTTGTCTTCATTCACTTGTTTTTCTTCTCTTTCCTTACTCTCATCCCTTCCATTTATGTCTCTCTTTACCATCTTCTGTCTCTTACTGTGATTTTTGTAGTACGATAGGCCTTTTAGGCCTTCCTAGTGAAGTCTGACTCTATGCTCCTGCCCCCATGCTCCTGGACTACAGTTCCTGTATACATATTGTGTGTATAAATGTTTACCTCCCTACTCATCCTACCCCTAAGATAGATAACAATATCTAATCTTTAGATTGATGTATATCATTCTACCTAACTTAATTGGTCAATCCTCATTAAACCAACAGGCAGACTTCTTCACAAAACTTTCTGTTTATTTTCTAGGTTATAATTATTTGGTGAATTAAAGGGTAAAATATAATTTTTTTATATTGTGCGTTGTCACGAGTTTATTCACTAAAATGAGAATTGTTGGGAATTCAAAGTGAAATGGAAATGTATTTATTTTTATTCGGTAGTGTATGTTGGGGTGACTACACATATAGGTGATTCATAGTAGCATGTCTTGTTCTTTCACACACTTTTAAGTGCCACAACACAATATATTTTTATTTAGTGGTTCTTGTCTGCATAACACTGTGTGGCATTCTAGGTTATACTGGCGATGTTGTATTAGCCATTCTTCCAGTAGATTGTTCTTTTTCCTTTATTTTTTTTTAAATGTCACTAGCCTTTAAACTTGACATTAGAGAAATTTTAAATGTATTATTATTATGTTCTCTTTCTTTTGTGTCTTTGCTTGCACAATCTGTACATACCATTCCCTAGATGCAGATGCCAGAGCCTTGATGAGGGAACGTCAGAAAAAGGACACACATAACATGAGTAAGTAAAAGACATATGTATTATTATTTTTTTTTACTATTACTTTATTAGTATTTCTTTATTAATTATGGTTTCAATCACAGTCTATGCTTTGATAACTCACTACATATTAGTGGCTGCCAATGAGCCAATAATGATGTCCACACAATCATACCTTCCCACTGTTTTCAAAAAAGCATTTGGTACAAAGGGGTTCTATAACTTTAGTTAAGCCTAAGCAATCGCAATCATAGGATTTGTCAACACATTAATTAGACCCCTTATTGACCCAAATATACCATCAAAACCCAAAATTAATTTAATGTTTTATTAAATGTTTTATTTAATCTAAATCTAAACCACCTAGATGGCTTCATATAGGTGGTTTTCTTATAGTTCTATGTCAGACTATCGGATTGGCTGTAGATATTCTTCAACCTGTGACCTTGCAAAATCACCATATTTTTGTATTGTTAACTTGCAATCATCATGTGATAGTCGATGAAAACAACAAATGTTAAGCCCAGTTTGAAGGTGATGATTTTTACCTTCAGCAGCATTACTATCAGAAAACGCTAATGTATTTTTGGGTTGTTACTGTGCGGAAAACAAACACGCAATACCGGCCGAAGTTCATAATCTTCTATAAAAGCACAGGATTAAGCCCTTTTTTGGAAATATTCTGTTCTGTGCTTTGATATTGTCCATGCACACTATATTCTGAAGTTGTTACTTTCAAATGCCTCTTGCACCTTTCTATCTACCTCTTCTCCTATTCTTCTCCTTATGCTTTGGTTTCTGTGTTATCTCTTGTAACTGTGTTACCTCTTGTTACCTTTTTTCTTTACCTTTCAGTTGAAAGGAGGAGACGATTTAACATCAATGATCGGATTAAAGAACTAGGGACTTTGATTCCAAAAACAAATGATCTGTAAGTATCTCTTTGAAACCATGTTCGCAGCATGACACATAGATGTGTTTTGGCCCAGACTGGCCTTGCGGCAGAACCACAAATATTTGGTGGGCCCTGGGGGTTTTTATATTCTCTGTTTCCTATTACACTGTATTCTTTTCACTACAACCACTCTGTACACATTGGTTGAAGAAACCTCTGGAAACTTGTTTTTGTGATGTTTTCATGTGCTTGTGGGTCATAAGTGCAGATTTTAAAATAAAAGAAGAATAGGGAGCTTTGTGGTCAATTCAGGGCTTGAATCAGTTTGTGATGGATTTACTTCCTCTCTACAGCAGTGACACTCGCTGGAACAAAGGCACCATCCTGAGGGCATCCGTAGACTACATCAAACATATGCAGAAGGAGCAGCAGAGGAGCCGGGACCTGGAGACGCACTCCAAACAGCTGGAACTTACTAACAAGCAATTATGGCTGCGAATCCAGGTAAAAGTTTGACTTCAAATCATTTAAAGCTATCAATTCCCAAAATACGGTCTACACTAGGCATATCAAACTCTGCCACCCTCCTCCAGATGTTGAACTACAATTCCCACGACTATCTGGCAAACCACTGTATAAAAAGAATTCTGGGAGTTGAAGACCATAAATATCTGGGGGCCCAGAGTTTAAGATCAGTGTTGCGTCCTATGCAATGGTATTTGCAGTCTGTCACATGGAAATGTATACAGCTGAACTTTAATTCAAAAAAATATTGGTATATGTAACAAAAAATGATAATTTGGCTCTAATCTTCACAACCCTTATACATTCCAGACACATTTTCTCTCTTTTCATCTGTTGCAGGAACTGGAGTTACAAGCCCGGGCACATGGCATTTCAGCATCTTCTCCTCATGGACTAAGTCCAGCTGATCCCTTCAAACAAGAACCTGACCCAATGCCAGTTGTCCAGCAGCCAACAGTTACACCACAGGCATCTTACCAGCCTCAGCTGGACTTCTCCACAGAGCTTGCTTACCAGAGCAGTGCCTGTGCAGAAACTTCCTTCCCTGATATATCCAGGACGGAATTGGACCTCATGCTGATGGATGATGCCATGATGACATCTGATCCCATGATGGCTTGTGATCCTCTAATCTCCACCCTTTCCCCAGACACTTCTAAAGCCAGCAGCCGGAGAAGCAGCTTTAGCATAGATGAAGTGGATGGACTGTGACACCATATGTTTGAAGGACCTTCATGCCTGTTCTCTTGAGGAGACATGGGCTGTGACCCTGCCTTATTTATAAGACAGTTTGGACACTTATACACCATTATCCATATACATGGATGCATATGCACTGGACAATACACTTGGGTATATTCAGAATATCTTGTATCTACAGGTAAACATCTACAGGTATACATAAATGTATAATACCCAGAGTTACATACACAAGATTGAAAAAGAACATATACAGATCTGTATTTTGACAATGACCTACAATTGCATAAAATAGGTCTACAGCCAGCATTTAAAAAAAAAGTTGATCCTCCTTACACACACCTAACTCGGTGTAGGAGTGACACTTGCACACAGGCACATCATACAGCTTGCTCACTGCCTCAACTCTTCTGGAACACAGATCTCAAGGAAGACTTGCCAAAAATCTAAAGTGCCTTCTAGAGCAGAACTCAAATATTTGTGAATGTTTGTGTAAGTGGGTGCATGGCAAGGAATGAATGTAATTAGTGGAAGCATGCAACCTCTTATATTGTGTGAATGATGTTTACTATGAAGGTGGATATATCTGTTTTGGTTACAGCATCTGTATAGTGATTTGGATGCTACCATAGCTCGCTAGACCCAATTGGTCTATATGCATAGTAAAGCAATTTTACTGGTAAACAGCTTTTTTATTCTGTTTTGCTGAGTGAAAGGTGTTTGAAGTAATCTGTTTTTAAATATATATATTTTTTTTTAATCTAGCCATATATTGCCTAGTCTGAAAATATGGTTCAGATTTTATTTAGGGCTGCACTTGTCCTTTGATAAATTATGTAAAAGTCTAAGAATCATTGAAATCAGGTCTGCTCATAAAGTTCCTGCATTTATAAGTGTAGGGATGCCAAATCGTGATTTGATTTGGGGACACCTATGATAAATGCATACTTCAGGTCTGTGAAAGTTAAAATATAGCTCTTGCCTTTTTATTTTTATAGGTATCCCAAAATAATCTGCTAATGTAGTCACCTTGAAAACTCCTGAACGTGTGGTTGGGGAAAAAACTCATGGTCTAATGATACTTAGTCACAGACCCCAAAGACTCAGTATTGTGTCCCTGTGTG
Organism: Pelobates cultripes; assembly: GCA_933207985.1. Taxonomy (NCBI): domain Eukaryota; kingdom Metazoa; phylum Chordata; class Amphibia; order Anura; family Pelobatidae; genus Pelobates; species Pelobates cultripes. The sequence goes on from OW240912.1 coordinate 134,115,772, forward strand.
TCTTATTCTACCTTTGTTTAATTGTTTCAGCCATGTGTGTCTTAAAAATATTAATACTAGCTTTTTTTCCATATGTGGGGTGTTTGTATGCAAATATATACAAATAACCTGTCACTTTGAATGGTGTTTGATTGACAAACTATGCAGTCACTATAATCTGCATATGCATTTAATATAAATTGATCTAATTCTGTACAGACATACACAATAGTTTATGTAGATATGTACTTAAAATATATGTTGCGAAACGCACATGTTCTTCTCCTGAATGGCTTCATATGCCTTTCAACACAGACCTGTAATTAATATTTAATGCAGGCTTTTTTCACTCAATCCCAAATTGTAGTGTGTTGGACAACTGCAGTGCAAAATTTACCCCAAAAATGTTCAACTCCTGTATAGTCACAGCTTCATTATTTTAGCCTAAATTCTGCAGCTCAGTTTTCGATTCACTACAATTCGCCGTTTATTGAATTGGGGTTATTCACTTAAGTGTGAATTGCTGGAAATACAAAATTAATTCAAAGTTAGGCCATATGTTTCTTTACTAGAAGACAGTGCAGTATGATAAGGAAACAGCCATACCCCAATGACTCTTATAATATAGTAAAGTTATTTTCAATTTGTTTTGTGTTACAATTGTTTTGCTATTTTGCAGTGGAGATTTCAAATACAATAATTTTTTATACCAAAGAATTTTTCTTAAAGCAGATCTGCTAATATTTGATGTACTGGCCCCCGCCTCCCTATTGCCCTCAAACTCTGTGCTTTAAAAAGCTTTCAGTCACTTCATATTTCTAGGACACATTAACCGTATATGTTACTGTTCGGAGTTTCATCACTACACTGGAAATTATGAAATATTGACACTGGAATTGTACATTTTAGGCAATAATAGTTGAGATGGAAAATTGGTGAATTATTCCAGGTTAGCTATTTTGCACCAAAATTATTTTCAATTTCCTTATCCGTTCTCCATAATTTTCAACCTCCCTCTGATACCTCAATCTTGCTTTTAGAATTCGGAGAAATCACATATATTTCTGTGTGGATGTCTTAAAGGTTCGCGGGTGTATATTTTGATCTTGTAGGATGTATGTATGTCTGGGTATCCCCAATTAAAATCGATTAATCAACCTACATAACTCAAATTAAAGGAACATTTTTGTACATTGTGTTGCTTTTGGACTAAATAATTGGCTGGATTTTTTGCCATGATAAATTTTTGTATTGTTTTAGCAAAAACAATATTTTGCAATAATATGCATATAAAAAAAAAAACATTCGAGTGTTAAACATAAATTTATATATAATGCTGGAGTGTTGTACTACTGATTTAGAGTGAGTCTCCAGTTTTCCCTGAAATAAAGCAATTGCCTGCAATCCAGCACATGACAACACTGCTTTGCTCACCAGGGGGTCTTTACATGTTATAAACTCCTGACCACTAGAATGCTTCTCAAAGAGTGCACATGGAATCTGTGCTTCCCTAGGAGAGGCACTTCCTTCCGCTTTGTGATAGGGCACAGTGCAATCTGGAAGAGCATTATCATGGCTGTCTGATTGAAAGTTGGGAAGGTGCAATCCAGACGCTTTATAAAAATGATAATTTCTCTTACCATTTACTCTTTTATAAAGTGACAAAGAGAAGATATGTTTTTCACACTTAAAGCACTTCAACAAGGATGTGGCATGTTCATTTAATCTCGCCTCCTCTGTCTGACCTACTTAATTATGAAATAAATCTTTCTTGCTGGTTACAGTATTGAGGTGTATGATATCCCAGCTCCCTTTCCTCCTAATCTTCCATTTTCTGGTAGTTGTAGCTCACAACCCTTCACTTCCCATAAATCTCTGCTGTGCAGGTATTTGTGGGATAAATTCAGCACATTGAAAAGACCCATCCTGATTGATTGATCGCTTCCTTTTTTGAGCAGTGCTAATTGCATAAAATGCAAAGCCTGTGAATTTATTGTAAAAGCCGCTACTTCAAATGTTTTTTTTTTTTGTTGTTTGTTTGTTTTGGTATGTCTTTTATTATTTGAATTGGTTGTATTGCATTACAAGTGAGTCAATTCTAGCCATGAGTGCCATTTTAACTGTCTCTTTAAGCAGACGTATCCAGAACTGTGTGTACAACCTTTGAATTCAGGAGTTTTAGCATCCCAAATTTAGATTTTTTTTTTTTTTTGGTATGTGTGTGTTTATATCACCCAACACCTCTGAATATGCTACATTAGAAATGAGCCCTATCTCATTACAAGGTGACCTGCTACATCTGCTCAGTATCACTCATAACCCCTCTGCTCATTTTACTTGTTAAAAAGAAACAGATTGAAGACGCTCAGTGCATTGATCTTGTGTGGTGTCCAAACATAACTGAACTGAAAGTAACCGCGAAAGGGGTTTGCCGTCTGTTACACATTTCATTGCACTAAATCACAGGTCCTGCAGACAGTGAAGATCTTCCTTTCACATAACCTAGAATGTCATTTCTCCAACAACCAAAGAAAAGCTCATTCATTTCCTGTGGTGTTAACTGAACTCTCATTTATGACATATGGTCAGAAGAACTGGCCACTGCCAAAAATGGTTGCAAATGACTGTGATATACACTTTCTCACCGGAGGTCTCTGAACTTTTGTCCATTTAAATTCTGGTCCATCCCAGACAACAAGCATAAAGTTTAAACTTGAAATGCTACTGGTGAAGACTGTAAATGATTAACCACAAATAACTATAATACATGTGTTGCCAACACACAACACTGGGCATTTATAGATAGGGCAGATTATGACTGTGCGAATGCTCAGAATCCTGTATGCCTTATTTATTGCCTTTTTATACCTGAGCATTTTGACTTCTTCCCGGGGAAAGTATGAATTAAGGACAATCAGATGCTCAGTAGCCTTCTGCACTAGCAAACGCAACACACTGCTTTCTGTTGCCGATATCTAGACATGTAAGGGACAGAATGCCAAATTAAAACCTTTGTGGCAGCCTGTTTTTTTATTTTATTTCATAAAATACGTGTTCTTTATACACTGGAGAGTTGTGAATTCTTAATGTTAATTAAATGTGGCTAACTATAATCAATGAGCCTTTGCTTTTGTCTATGCACCATACAGTTCAATAATGTATCATATTCCTCTGAAGTTTCCTTTTTGTCCTAAATGATCACCCATTTCACAGATAATTATGATTTTATGTAGAATCATTTGCTAGCACTTGGGCTGTTAAATTATTGCTCTTTTTTTTTTTTTAACAATACATTAATTCAGCCTCAGGGAATTTAAAAGGCCTGTAAAAATCTAATGGTAAACTAACTCCTGAGTGCCTTGTGTATATAACCTATTTTAAGATGTTTGCTGTTTGCGACAGAATATTGTCCTTTATGTGTGTAAGACTGCATGCACTGCTTCTTTGTCAAATGTTTTGATGAAATCACTCATTGTCTAAGTAATATTTAAAATAAACCTGGGCCTACGATTATATACATACACACACACACACTATTACAGGAATATGGATGGGCTATTTATAAAACAGCCCAACTGACTATCGTCTTGTTCACTTACAACAGCCAACACAAGAGGGCGCCACAAGTACTAGAAATGGCAAAGATCACAACTGCTTATTTAAAAACTCATTTAAATATTCAGGTATTTGGTGTGTAGCTTTAATACCATTTGTAATGGCTCTGTGTAGAATTTACTGAGATAACTTTATAAATATTTACTTGGTTTATATAACATGTAAGATAGAATTGTTCACTGGGAGAGAAATACGAAGTGGCAACTGTGTTATGATTTACTTCTCTCCACTGTTGCCCAGTAATTATGGCAAAGAACAAATAGCCATAGTAGAATGCCAACCACTAAAAGTACTCAGTAACATATTAGAATGGCATGAACACTTTGTTTTATGTCTCTTCTCCTTTTACACTTTACATAGGTGTTCATTTTTACTGCAGCTTTTATAAAAACAGGGACAGAACAAACCATAGGCTTTAATTCTCTTTGCTTTCTAGAGAAAAATACTTTGATTTTAGAACCAGCTTTAAAATTTATTTATTTTTTCTCTCCTGTTAATGTTTGAGCAATTCAACAAAGTAATGCAAATATGCAAGGAATTGTATAACTTATCACTAGCCAATTGTGTTCTATTATTGTGTTTGATATTTTCACATTTCTAATGTGTCCTTGAGTTAGGAAGTAGATGTCTGGAAGGCTTTTTGAAATAACAACCCCGTTTTTCTTTTGTAAATACAACATTTTGATATATTTGGAGGGATTTTCCACTGCAATTTTATTTTTCTATTTCTGATGCACAGGTGTATCACAATAATGTTCTAGTCTGTGTAGAATTTTAGAAGGTTTTTAAAGGTCAGTAAAGTAGTTGTTTTAATGCGTTATTTGTAGATTTGAATCATGTAATTTTCTAAAAAAAAAAAAATAGCACTAAACTACAAACTGCTAACAGATGGAAATTTTACATTTTATTTGCTAAAATATTCATGAATTACACTGTTGGATGTTCTTACAGCCCATCATGAACACATATCACCATCAGATGTGACCAGTTAAGGTCATTGCACTAAATGCAAATTCGTGTGACCAGAGTCAGAGGAAGGAAGTGCTGTAGCAACCATTTTGTAACAGAGAGGTGTCTTGGAGGATAGAGTTGTTAATTGATCAAAAGTAACCTAATTTACTATATTTTTTTTTTTTTTTTAAACTAGTCTTAAAAATCATTTATATATACATATATTTATTATTTTGTATTTTATATTTATCATAAGAAAAATCATTTTCCATCTCAAGTCTCTGGATTCTCTCTGTTGAATTATTTCTAATTCTCGTAACTTAGTTCTTACTCTCGTGTAGTAAATAAAGACTATTTTGCATTCAATTTTCTGGGCAGTACAATCGGTAATTCATAATGCCTTAATATAATTATACATATAGACATTTATAGTTAGTCTTAGTAAATTGTGGTGACAGTATCATTTGTTTGTTTTTTAAAGTGAACCTGGCTTGATAGGTTATTTTTAACACATAACCACTTGAAAGCCTTTAAATGTATCATTACATTAGTAGTCACCTGCTGCCCCTTACACCAGTGCCACCATTTTTGTTGTGTGTTTGGATGTTATAACTATTGTGTTGTAACATCCACTGTCTATTTCCTTTCTCCTCTCTGCTGTGAATGTGCCTGTTTGAGACACGTCCCCAAGCTTATCATGACATACTGACTTCACTGTCAGAACTTTGGTGTCTGTGCATCCAAAATTATATTATCCTTATGCGTGAGAAAAACCTCCTGCATGCCACTGACATAAATTGAAGTCTGATTTTCAAGTGGAAGAAGGCCAAATCTTTCCTGGGTATTAAATTAATATCTATACATTTCCAAGTATTTATGCTAGCATATTGTGTAGATGAAACGTCATGCTCTTTAATTGTAGCCCATGTTGTGTATATCATGATAGGTACACTGTTAGCAGTATACTTTTTCAATAATTAACCATTTTTAAATACAGAAATACACAAGATTGACTTTTAGTGCATGTCTGCAAATGATGGTCTACTCCCAGAATGATTGGTTACTGATGTGACTTTTTTACTTGAGAACCTGGCTGCAGGTTTTACCCTACTGTGATAGCATACGATAGAAGAATGGTGTTTGCACTGTATACTACTTAATCTGCTTTGTTTGTAGAATTGCAGTTTTAATGGTACTCTTTAAACACCCTAACCGCTATAACTTAACCATCCAGTTGCATGCAACCTTAGATAGCAATGATAAGTTGCCATCGCTGTGCTGTTCCACACAAATGCTTTCAGCCTATCACTGCCATTCATGGTTGGGCAGATAAAGTGAAACTTTGACATTGGCAGACCACGGACTAGGTTTGGTTGCCACTTGAAAATAGTCTGACAAAAACTGATTTCTACACAAAAACTTTATAGTGGTTATAGTGCTTATATTGTTGTAAGTTTGATCTTTCTTTCTAATCAGTGAAGCAAATACTTGTAGAGCATATGTCTTTCTCCCCACTAGAACCTAGTTAGTTTTTGTCGTAACACAAAGGCCTGTTAGACTATTGCACATGCATCATGGTAATTGGAGGATAGGGGAGCTATTGCTAATCTTGGTTGCAGCACATAGTACTCCTGAGATAATGGGAAATTAAATCCAATCTAATTTTGATTGAATTTTCACTAAAAGAATAACTTGTTCTTTAGGGCAGGCTTCCTCAAACTCCGGCCCTCCAGATTTTGCTACAACTCCCATGATTCTCTGAATGAAATAGGCTGAGAATCATGGGAGTTGTAGTTCAGCAACATCTGGAGGGGCCGGAGTTTGGGGAAACCTGCTTTAGGGCCTTTCTCAATTTGTGTCTAATTTGAAAAACCTTTAAAACCACAATCCAAGAGCTGGATAGTCTTTGCAGAGTAAAGGTTTTTCTGTGTTTACTAAATTGCTTACCGGACAGCAATTTTGCCCCGAGACTTAAATGGAGCAATTGGCAGAGTGTACCCTTACTCTCTTAAAATAATCCAGAACCAGATGATTATCTCCCAAGTGCCTTGATTTTTTTTGATGTTTTTTGGAGACGGTCTGTATTTGGGCCTCATGTTACTTGTTTAACCTTCATGTCTAGCTTTATTGGATCACTGGATAAGGACAGATTAAAAAAGGGGTTTTACAGCCAAATAAACTTTTCTGAATGTTACCTAGCCTACTCGTGCACCAGTGTCTGAAAATCCTTCACTATAGCCCCCTTTCCCACTATTTGTTTCATGCCAGCTTTCATGAGTGTTTCACTGTATGATTGTGCCATTTTGTTAATCTAATTGAACATTAGGTAACCGCAACCTATAAACATTTTAGTAAATAGCAGGTGTAATCAGCTCATACGATGAGCACATGAAAATGGATTTTCGATTGAAATGATCTTGCCATTATCCAGTGTTGTGTGTGACACCCTCTGTGTTGGCTGTATTTCCCTGCAGATTTGTAGACATTGCTGTTTGATATATCCTTGGAAGTGTTAAGGGAATTCCAGTAAACATCAAAGTTGTTGTGGAAATGGTGATAATGTGTCAGTTTTATGATCAAAGCATCAGTATCAGGGACATGTAAAAATAAAAATAAAAAATGAAATGAACTGCATTTAATGTTAATTTCACATTTACAAAATAAATTAATACTTCTGTATTTAAAAACTAAAATGGTGTCCGTGTTATTTGTTCTTATGCATTTGTTAGAACAATTAATTTTATAAATGTTAAAGAAACAATCAAATATTCTATACAGATTTGTATATATTTTTTTAATATCTGCAAACTTGTATTGTAAAATGCACTTATGTGTACGTGCTCAAAATTCTTAATTCCGTTTGCATTGCACAGAGGAGCCTTTAAATCACATCACCACCACCTGCCACATCAGCACGTTTTAGCAACTCAGCCTTTGCTGCTGAAGAGCAGCTGGGGCAGAAGTTGGTGAGGTTCCTTCCACGTGGTGAGGTATTCGTGCAGCTGCCTTAACTGTCTGTAATACAGATGTATGATTGTAGCCATGCCACTCATACTGACATATTAAGTCTTGATAAAGGCTCAGAGAGGAGCCGAAACATCTCCACTTCCTTGTTTCAAATAAAGATTGCCTTTTAGAAGAAACCTCAGGTGTGCCTGGATATTTCTTTGTTTTCCCATTTGATGTCTTCAGGGATTGACCCTCCCTTTCTGGAGCACCCTGCAGGAAGTATTCCCCCCTTTTTAGTGAGTGTTTTTTACTCGTTTTTTTGCAGACTCCTACGGACATAAACCATGTTTATATTTTGCTGGGCTTTTGGGAATCTGTATTCCCAATAATTTTAACAATTTTTTTAAGGACCAAGAGCATTGTATTTGATCAATTGTATTGCTATTTTGTGGCATACTTGTTTGTTACAAAAATTATAGTCTTATGATAATTTGTGTGAAGGCAGCTAAAGGATTTTTATAATAGGGATACTGTATAGCTCTTTATAATATATAGCCCCTCTCAAAAATAAAGACATATAATCTAAACATAAACCTTTCTGTGTTAAGAATAATTAATAAAATAATAATAAAAGCAGTATTCTAAAAGTGGGGAAATCACCATGGTAACCAGTGGAACTAGTCCTAATTTACTAACAATAATCCATCTTTCAAAAATAAATATTAGGGAGTTTGCCATCTAAAAATACATACAAATTCACCTTCAAATATGTATAGATTTCCAGGGTTTATCACTGAGTTCTTAATGCCCCCAGTTTGGGTTAGTAAAAAATAATCTGAGCATTTGTATGGGCATTCAGGCTCAAAAGCAGGTTTTTGGGGTTTTTTCATTAGATTTATCACTGTCTGGATTTTGCAAAAGCTGTTATCAAATTCCCTTGAATGTAATCGGTAGTCAACCTATCCCCATGCTACGAAATGAATTATGGAAATAGTAATAATGACTGGGTCCAAGTGATTAAAAACTGGAATAATATCACCCATACATTTACTAGCCATTTGCTAACCGAATAAATACAGGAAACATTGTTCGCTGCAAAGTGAAGCCAAGTCATGCTCCATATCTTCACTAAGGAGTTATTTCTTTTTTTAGGGGTGGTTAAGAAAGAAAAGGTATGACATGTATAGTTAGCATATAAATTTAGGAGAAAATGTAATGTCTACAGATTGATATTTAAAGACAAACTGCTATCTTACCACCGAACAAAACTTTGCTCACCTGTAACTTGTTAACTTCTTTAGATGTGATGCTACATTTTCTTTTAAATTTATATTTTGAGACTCAGAAAATGGGATTACAATAAAGTACAGCCCAAGCACGGCCAGAGACAAGGCACATATGACAAATGACAATTATAAATAAAAACAGAAATGTATCAAAAAGCTTATGAAACTATATTTTATTTCGCTCTGTAATCAGTTTGTGTTTTATTGACTTGTTTGGAAAAGTGTTTATATACCTCTATAAAAGTGTCTATACCTCGATTCTCTCATTTTTAGTTTTTTCCCCCCTTTAATAACATACATTTCACAGGATCAAATGATCCTATCTTTTTGAATTTCTGTAACACCTAAGCTCCCCAAAAACAAGCTTTACCACTGTCCAATCCCTGTATACTAACATAAAAGCTCAGATCCTGATTACAGGAGCAAAACAAAATACCTTCTAATGAAACTAGACAAGGGTGCCCCCTCTCACAGCTGTTATTCGTGTTAACAGAACATTACTACAAGTTATTCATGCATACCCAAATCTCAAGGGGGTTAAGGTCGGGGAACAACACTTTTTGATATTGGGATACGCTGATGATGTGCTCCTCACCTTGACTAATCTGATCACATCAATGAATAGTCTACAACCCATTCTGCTAGAATATGGAGATATTGCAGGATATAGAGAAAATTTGGAAATGTCAAACGCACTTTCATTACATCTCCCGGCCACAGACATGGCACTAGTAAGGACCACATACAGATATCAAGAGTCTTTTAGATACTTGGGCATCCAAATTACAACTGATCCTAAGAGATTATATCAAAATAATTACTACCAAATAAGCCATAACTTAATCGGGGACATGGAAAGATAGTTAGATAAATCGGTATTGTGTGTGGGCAAAATCCATTCCATACAAATTTATATTGTCCAAAGACAAAAAGCAATAGATAACTTCAAATGGCAAAATAAAGTACATTGCATCGCCAGAAATTAGTTTTATCGTCCAAAGTTAAATGGTTGACTAGGGTTGCCAAATTTATATCTTGATGTAGCACTCCCTTTCCCAAGAGGCAAGAAAGTGAGTTGACCTGGTGTTCTTGTTGATGAGGCGGATCTACTGCAGTTATTTATATGAGTTCCAAAAGTAGGCAAAGCATTCCTTTTGTACAGAGTGCCTGGTTGCTGTGAACTCCCTCTTTGTGTGGAATGCTGCTGCACTAAGATACTCTGACCACATTTTCCTCTCCACTCACTCGTATAATAAGAAACAGAGCTTTTATATCTGGCATGATGGCACAGGATTTCATGGGCATAGAGAATACTGGAATTTAAAGATTCTTTCAGCTCTTCAAAGACTGCAGATTTTTGCCCTTCCAGGACATCCAAAAACACACACATCAGACAGTGGCAGACTATTTCAAATATAAACAAATTACAGATTTTAATGAAGAAACCTATGACCTTATTTGAAAAGCTCTGTCTAGAGGAGCCTAATCAGAAGAGGCCCATCACACTGCTATGCACAGCCCTATGTGCGATTTGGTATGTAGGTTGCAGTATACTGATGAATGGGAGGACATTGACTGGAAGCAAACAAACATCTATAAGCATCACCCTGCAGGAATAGGATTACAAAGCTATGTTCTGATGGTACATCATCCCGGTCAAGTTATACTACTTGACAAAAAATTACTAGCAACCAGTGCTGGAGACTGTGAGGAGAGAAAGGGACAAAGGTCACATGTGGTGGTTCTGCCCTGAGGTAGCTGGCTTTTGGAGGGAAGTGGAGGGATCTCCTATCACAAGTTTTTGGTAGACGGATCAACCTAGATCCATGGGTATACCTGTTATCAAGACCAAAAACTTTTCAATAAAATAACTTTACAGGGAGTGCAGAATTATTAGGCAAATTAGTATTTTGACCACATCATCCTCTTTATGCATGTTGTCTTACTCCAAGCTGTATAGGCTCGAAAGCCTACTACCAATTAAGCATATTAGGTGATGTGCATCTCTGTAATGAGAAGGGTGTGGTCTAATGACATCAACACCCTATATCAGGTGTGCATAATTATTAGGCAACTTCCTTTCCTTTGGCAAAATGGGTCAAAAGAAGGACTTGCCAGGCTCAGAAAAGTCAAAAATAGTGAGATATCTTGCAGAGGGATGCAGCACTCTTAAAATAGCAAAGCTTCTGAAGCGTGATCATCCAACAATCAAGCGTTTCATTCAAAATAGTCAACAGGGTCGCAAGAAGCGTGTGGAAAAACCAAGGCACAAAATAACTGCCCATGAACTGAGAAAAGTCAAGCGTGCAGCTGCCACGATGCCACTTGCCACCAGTTTGGCCATATTTCAGAGCTGCAACATCACTGGAGTGCCCAAAAGCACAAGGTGTGCAATACTCAGAGACATGGCCAAGGTAAGAAAGGCTGAAAGACGACCACCACTGAACAAGACACACAAGCTGAAACGTCAAGACTGGGCCAAGAAATATCTCAAGACTGATTTTTCTAAGGTTTTATGGACTGATGAAATGAGAGTGAGTCTTGATGGGCCAGATGGATGGGCCCGTGGCTGGATTGGTAAAGGGCAGAGAGCTCCAGTCCGACTCAGACGCCAGCAAGGTGGAGGTGGAGTACTGGTTTGGGCTGGTATCATCAAAGATGAGCTTGTGGGGCCTTTTCGGGTTGAGGATGGAGTCAAGCTCAACTCCCAGTCCTACTGCCAGTTCCTGGAAGACACCTTCTTCAAGCAGTGGTACAGGAAGAAGTCTGCATCCTTCAAGAAAAACATGATTTTCATGCAGGACAATGCTCCATCACACGCGTCCAAGTACTCCACAGCGTGGCTGGCAAGAAAGGGTATAAAAGAAGAAAATCTAATGACATGGCCTCCTTGTTCACCTGATCTGAACCCCATTGAGAACCTGTGGTCCATCATCAAATGTGAGATTTACAAGGAGGGAAAACAGTACACCTCTCTGAACAGTGTCTGGGAGGCTGTGGTTGCTGCTGCACGCAATGTTGATGGTGAACAGATCAAAACACTGACAGAATCCATGGATGGCAGGCTTTTGAGTGTCCTTGCAAAGAAAGGTGGCTATATTGGTCACTGATTTGTTTTTGTTTTGTTTTTGAATGTCAGAAATGTATATTTGTGAATGTTGAGATGTTATATTGGTTTCACTGGTAATAATAAATAATTGAAATGGGTATATATTTGTTTTTTGTTAAGTTGCCTAATAATTATGCACAGTAATAGTCACCTGCACACACAGATATCCCCCTAACATAGCTAAAACTAAAAACAAACTAAAAACTACTTCCAAAAATATTCAGCTTTGATATTAATGAGTTTTTTGGGTTCATTGAGAACATTGTTGTTGTTCAATAATAAAATTAATCCTCAAAAATACAACTTGCCTAATAATTCTGCACTCCCTGTAGTGGCTAGAAGGGCACCAGCCCAGTCTTGGTTAAGAAGGGAAATACCATCAATGAACCTTGTAATGCTTAAAATCAAGGATAACTGGTTGATGGATAAAGTGACAGCACAAGTTAGGAATACTACCACCTCCTTTAACAAGATATGGCTTCCCTAGGAGGAGTTTCAGTGGCTTCCCTGGGAGGAGTTTCAGGACCGGTAATACCTGTTAACTATTAATTTTCTAGGTGTGGTATAACTACCCACATGACATTCTGTAATTTCTTTTAATTAGTTTCTCTTTTTCATTTCCATTCTCCTCTTCACTCTTAGTTTCTCTCTCTTCTATTCTTAGTCTCCTTGGAAAGTTGGGAGAGGAGACATTTCTTCCAGCATTATATAAAATGAAATAAGAGCGAAGACGCTGTTCATACATAAATAGAGAAGGATAATAAAATTAAAAAAAATAAATATATATATATAAATAAATAATAAATACATATACAACAGTGATTCCTTGCACTCAAGCCAAATATTGCAAAGTGTCAGGTGCATACAGCCTAGGCCAGTCAAGATAGACAATCAATGGAGAAGCTTGCCCTCTCGGTCTTGTAGTGGTTAAAAAGTTTAAATGTTTATTGAAGATCCATTTAAAATATCAATGTTTCAGTCCCCGTCCGGGGCTTTCTTCAGGATAAGGACAAGCTAAACAACAATCATATTTATACCCAAATAATAAAAATAATGAACTTACCCCAGGTGAAGTGAACACCGCCACCACTGAACAAAGTGCGCATGTGCAAAGTGTTGCTCCGCCTCTACGTGTCGTGATGACGTGAGTTATGTTCTGTCCATCTCTCGGGCAACATAACTCACATCATCACGACACGTAGAGGCGGAGCAACACTTTGAACATGCCGACCGCGATCTGGCGGTGGCTTCATTGCTTGTTTACATCGCGCTCTAACAAAGCCATACTGCCGCGAGAATCTCGCGACTTGATACTCAATTTCACGCACTTTTCTGTGACGCGCTCAGTCCCCACCTCCGCTTTAGTGCCAGTGGCCATTTTAGTACGGCAATTTATCACTCCGTGGTATCAAAGCTTTTTTCTATATACAACTTCACGTTTCTTGGCTTACTTGTTTGCAATGCAAATGTCCACTGAAAGACAAAAGGCTGTCCTATATAAAATAGATGCAAAGTTGGCAGATTTGAGTTCTAAAGAACTCGGTCCGGAGGCTAACAGCCTATTGTTTAGTGATCAGTTCATGAGGGATCTCAACAAGCATGTCTCTGTGTTCACCTCACTTAATAAAGCTCAGACCTCTCTCCGCAGATTGTTTCGGTCCCATCGTTTTTCTGGCAGAGCCAGTCGCCAAAGAGGCTGAGCTAACGGCAGATCTGCCTTCACAGGCTACAGGCCTCGCCCCTATTACAGGCAACTCTTCACAAACAGAGGCTTGATCAGAGGACGTGGGTCTGCTTCTCTCCGGGGCCGCACTGATAGATGTGCCTTCCTAGTACCTATTGCAGGCCGCTTATCCCTTTTTTCCCCCGCAGTGGTCTCTGCTCACTCAGGATCCTTCAGACAGTTTTAGGTTTCCTCATAGATTTCACCACCGATCCAATAGAGGAGTTTTCTCCCCCCCCCCCCTGCTACGAATGTCCCAATTGGACACCGCCATATTACATACAGAACTCTACAAGCTCAGAGACAAGGGGGCATATGAACCCTCTCCGCTCCCACCCAGGTTTATCAGCAACATTTTTCCTGGTCCGGAAGAAATCAAATGACTTTCTCCCGATCGTCAACTTGAGAAATTTGAATCAGTTCATATTATATTGACACTTCAATATGGAAGGCATACTCATGCTTCGGAACCTTTTTGTGAGGGAGATTGTTCTCCCATTTCGATTTAAAAGATGCTTACCTTACAGTGCCAGTAGCGTCCTCTCACCGTTCCTTCCTACAATTCCTGTGGCAACAAGATCTCAGGCAATTCACTTGCCTCCCTTTTGGTCTCTCTTCCGCCCCTTGGTGTTTCACCAAATTGATTAAACCAATTATGGCTCTTCTCCGGTCCCAAGGTATCAGATCCATCGTCTACCTAGAACAACTTAATCATGGCGCAAGACCCACACACTCTTCGGAAACATACAGATATGACCACATTTCCCCTACAGAATCTCAGATTTGTAATCAATTTTTGACAAATCCACACTAGTATAATCGCAAACTGTCCTTTCCTGGGTTTTCAGATAGACTCCGTCCTTACAGGGTGATGCAACGTCTTAAGATGTATTATCTTCACAGATCCAGATCATACGACCAACCGATTTTCCTTACAGACGAAGTCCGTCTGGAATTAGAATGGTGGCTCCAAAACATGGAAGCCTGGAATGGGAAAACTATATTCGGGTGCCAACCCGATTTTGTCCTCAAGTCAGATGCCAGCCTCCTAGGTTGGGGAGCCATTTGCTCCGACCGCTCCACGGGCGTCTCTGGACATGGTCAGAACACTCGATGTACATCAATTACCTCGAGTTGGTGGCAGGCGCCTTTGCGATTAGCAGTTTTGCCAAAGACACTTATAACTGTTCTTTGATTCTTAGGATGGACAACGTTTCCAATCGTCTAAGGGGCTCTCAATCGAAACTCTACCAGTTTTGTCTGGAGAGGAATCTCTCTCTTCGAGCAGAATATCTGCCAAGCCTGGACAACCTCATGGCAGACTGGTTCTCCCGTCATTGCAGAGATGCCAGAGATTGGCACATAGACCCAGGTGTCTTCCATCATCTGCATCTGCTCTGTGGGCACATCATGCTAAACCAATTTGCCTCCAGACTGAATCGTTAGACCGATGCCTTCTTCAGTCTGGCTACCGGATCCGATGTCTCAAGCCGTCTACGCCTTCCTACAACCTTGGCCATCGAAAGGAGCTTATGCTTTTCCACCTTTCTCAAACTCTTCATCATCTTAAGGGTCTTGGAGTCAAGATCCTGTTAATAACTCCTCTCTGGAGAGCCCAGCCTTGGTATAACAACCTCTGAGAAATGTCTGCAGATTATCCTCTGCTTCTTCCTCTGTCTCAAGATCTCCTCCGAGATTCCTCTAGGGACTTCCATCCTCTCGCCATTCGGGGTCATCTTTGACTCATGATCTGGACTGTTTCAGGGGATCCTGGTATGTCTCAGTACTGTCGGGCACTGCCCGAAGCCTCCTATGGGACTCGTGGGCCCCAGGAACTCGTAGATCTTACCTTTCTGCATGGCGGTTCTGGGTTCGCTGGTGTTTTACAAAAAGATATTGATTCCTATCGTCTTTTTGACAGTGGCAAGTTTTACCATACAATAAACTTTTTTTGTTCTATTTTAGCGGCTCATTGCCCAATTGATGCGTTTCCAGTCGGGAAACAGCATGCTGCTATGGGGTATTCTTCTTTCCAGACCTCCGGCTCCTCGATACACCCAATTTTGGGATGTTGCTCACGTTTTGTCTTTCCTGGAAGCATGGCCTCCTAATTCGGAACTTTCCTTGCGTCAACTCTCTGCCAAACTGGCCCTGTTGCTTTGTTTGGTCTAATTTCATCAAGATTCCGACGTCATGGCTTTTGATTTCCATGCTGTTGCATTCACTCCTGAGGGTGTACATTTCTCTATTGTTCGATGCACTAAGGTTCCTTCTACTTCTGTTTTCTACCCATACTTCCCTGATAGACCATCTCTTTGTGTTGCTCTTTGTTTACTTTTAACTCTTCCCTTCGGGCTCCATCGGGACCTCTTTTTGTGTCCTATATTCGTCCTCATAATCCAGTGTCCTGTCCCACAATTGCTCGTTGGATCCAATGGCTTCTCCGCCTTGCCGGCGTTAAAGTTTCTTTTGGCGCCCATTCTGCCTTTGTTGCAGGGGGTTACCTTTCGGACATTTTAGCTTCTGCTGATTGGTCACGAATCTACCTTCCGTACTTTCTACTTCCAGCCTTTATCATCCCTTTTTTCATTTACTCTCCATCAAATATGTCTGTCTAATTAGGAATTATTCTAGCTTTAGTGACCGAATAATCTAGATTTTATTAAAGACAGGAGGCATATATTTTCCCAATCCGGTGGCTTCTTTTTGGTATCACCACCCCCACTCCCCCCCCCTTTTTTCGTTCCATCCACAAGGGATACGCAGGTAAGGTATTCAAGAGCTCTTGCATGCCTCATATTTTCGTATTTCAGGGTACTTTTTGTATTATATTTGAACGAACTAATTTGTTCATTATTTTGTATTTGTATACCTATGTATAAATATATTTATATAGTATCACATGTTGTTGATATATAATTAGTTATAGTGCTAGACATCTGTATGATTAACAATCTGCCAATCACACCATACTTTCACAAATTTTAATTTCTTTCTAGTGTGAAGCTATCTTCGTATTCTTCACGGCATTTGTTGCTTCACTGGATCGGTTACATTTCATTTACATGGTTGACTACTTTCTTTGAAGACTATTCTCCTTTTCGGGTTTACACGGTTGACATCACATTCCGGCTGCATCAAGAAAGAGGAGTTGGGAGGAGTCTCATAGCCATATATTACTGACTAGATGTGTTCGGATTGGTTGTTTTTTGTTCAAATTGTTTAACTATTTCTTTGCTGCTGGGAGGATTCAGTATAGGAAGTAAAGCAAATATTCGCCTCCTGTCTTTAATAAAATTTTGATTATTCGATCACTGAAGCTAGAATAATCCCTAAGTTTCTGATTAACTGTAGACAGTCTCATGTTAAAGTTTCCCATAGAACAGAATTGACAAAGGTTTTTAGTACCACTCCAATGACCTTTAAATTATAAGCTCTTTCAATGTAATACAAAAGTAACTACAAACACTCAAAATAGATCCCTGGGCTCAAACTACTCATGGGTGGTAGTAATGGTTATGGTATTCATCAGCCAAAATATATAGTATAAAACAATAAAAATTACCTGTGCACTATCCTAAAGCCTTATGCACATTAAAATAACAGGAGATTTTAGTACCACTCCAATGGCCATTAAAGTGTTAGCTCACCTGCCCCATCAAGGCAAACCTCTCAGGTGAGTCCTACACTAACAATTCACCTTGCGGTCTTCAGCTAAAAGGCAGAATCCATAATAAGACAGAGAGGGGTATTTTGATGAACCTCCTACACACTTTATAACTCTTAATAGCTCACACAAGGTGTAAATGGCAGCACTGTAACATGGCTGTGTAATATAGAAGCAGGGCCTGCCTGTGTGTGTGTGTGTGTGTGTGTGTGTGTTTGTATGACTATCTGCCTGCCTGTGTGTGTGTCTGTGACTGTCTGCCTGTGTGTGTGTGTGTGTGTGTCTGTCTGTGACTGTCTGCCTGTGTGTGTATGTGTGTGACTGTCTGCCTGTGTGTGTGTATGACTGCCTGTGTGTGTATGACTGTCTGCCTGTGTGTGTATGACTGCATGCCTCTGTGTGTGGATGTCTTCCTGTGTGTGTGGATGGCCGCCTGCCTCTGTGTGTGTGTGTGTGTGTCGCTGTCTGCCTTTGTGTTTGTGTGTGGCTGTCTGTGTGTGTGTGTGTGTGGCTGTCTGCCTGTGTGTGTGTGTGTGGCTGTCTGCCTGTGTGTGTGACTGTGTGTGTGACTGTGTGTGTGTGTGTGTGACTGTCTGCATGTATGTGTGTGTAAGACTGTATGTGTGGCTGTCTGCCTGTGTGTGTATGACTGCCTGTGTGTGTGTATGACTGTCTGCCTGTGTGTGTTTGTGTGGCTGTCTGCCTGTGTGTGTGTGTGACTGCATGCCCTCTGTGTGTGTAGATGTCTTCCCTGTGTGATGATGGCTGCCTTCCTGTGTGTGTGTGTGTCGTCTGCCTTTGTGTTTGTGTGTGGGCTGTCTGTGTGTGTGTGTGTGTGGCTGTCTGCCTGTGTGTGTGTGGCTGTCTGCCTGTGTGTGTGGCTGTCTGCCTGTGTGTAGCTGTGTGTGTGTGTGTGTGTGTGTGTGTGACTGTGTGTGTGTGTGTGACTGTCTGCATGTAAGTATGTGTGTGTAAGACTGTATGTGTGGCTGTCTGCCTGTGTGTGTGACTGCCTCTGTGTGTGTGGATGTCTTCCTGTGTGTGTGGAAATGGCTGTCTGCCTGTGTGTATGTGTGTGGCTGAATGTGTGTGAGGCTGTCTGTGTGTGTGTGACTGCATGTAAGTATGTGTGTGTAAAACTCTATGGTGGCTGTATGTGTGTGGCTGTCTGCCTGTAATTGTGTGTGAGTATCTACCTGTAACTGTGTATGTGTGTTACTGCCTGTACCTGTGTGTTTCTGCCTGTTCCTGTGTATGTTGCTATCTGCCTGCGACTATGTGCATGTGGTAGATTTGACAGTGTATATGTATAACTGCGTGCATCTGATTGTGGGAATGTGTGCACATAACACTGTAAAAATATACACCTGCATTCACACACAGGCCTAAATGCATGTTTTTATCTGAATTAAATAACCATCACACACAGCCAACAAACCCAGCACAAATATCACATAACCAATACACGCATATCACACACTGTTAAAACACCCATTACAAATATCACACACAGCCAACACATAGCATACATATCACACACAGTCATCACACCTACCACATGCACAGACAGCACAAGCATTACATCATACATGGATGACAGGGGGTGGGGGGAGCGCTGTCAAGATTTTTCGCACAGGGCACCTAAAGGCCTAAGGCCGGCCCTGTATAGAAGCAAATAATATCAAACAAAATGAGGCCTTGCATACAAACTTCCACTGCTCTTGGGCGGCCGCCATAGCTACAGTACACATCAGTCCAAATACAGTACATAGAGTGCAATGTATTTTAAACATTCCTGTTGATCAAGAGTTGTTAGGAGTTTGAGCACAGAGCTTAATATTGTGTTTGTAAATGCAGAATTAACCTGCAATAATTGCAGGAATATCACAAATGGTGGACACAAAACAAGGGAGCAATTTAGATCTTTTGTAGAACTCTTTTAATAGATATGTACAGAATACAGATGAAAAAAATTAGACATTTTAATCACTCTTATATGCCCCCCATAATTGAATTTCTATTATTTTCTGTACAATGAGTTGACTCTGAGCTAAGAAAGAGCTGTTCTGATGTAGGATAAAGAGGTGTGAATTTAAAAAAAATAAAAATAAAATAAAAAAATCACATCCTAAAAATGCATATTTGTTAAATATAGGTGGTATGCAAACACCATATTAAAATCCTTTAAACTGACCTTTTAAAAAATAGTTTATATTAGCAAAACTTAAGTTTTTGTTCAACTTTAACAGAAATATTGGATGAAAAATAGGTTTGATCCTTACCATGTAATCTTTAGAGGAAATACTTGCATTAAAGTGGAAATGTACAGGAGTTGTGAAAAAAGATATATTGGTCAAGTACCATGATGATGCGTATTTGAAAGTTGCAAAATAACATCTTTGAAAGGTTCCTCCAAATACCACCAGAAAGTTGAAAACCTGCATATTGCTCTACCATAACACATAGCACAGGTAACTTGGGAGTCCTTTTATTCTAGTTTACATTTTCCAGTTTTCTTTATGAAGTACTCCTATATATTAATTAACACAAAATTACGCAACACATAATTACACAACGCAAAATTATGCAACTATCAATGTCACACAAATCAACAAGGTGGCTAGGGAAGGAGGAGCGAAGCTGTTTAGGCTCACATTAAGGAACTCGGGGAGTGTTAGGGGGCACAATACTATTTTCCATGGGCTAGGGGGCGCAATACTTGTCTTGCCCCGGGCACTGGCAAACCATACTACTCCATTGGCGACTGACACCTTTTGGATTCCTTCATTTCCCATAGGGAATAATAGTTGTCATACCCTTGGACATCCTGTTTAGTATTAATATTAAGGCCCCTGCCTGCCTGCCTGCCCATGAGTAATTTTTTTTTTTTTTTACATTCTTTGTTTTTGTATTGCACAGAATAACATACAAATTACTGAGATATTTCACTAGAGTATACACAAAAATTAAAGGATATAAGTGTAAAAGGAAATATCAAGAATTCTGCAGGGCCAAAAGATGGTGGCCGGAGTGGCCAAGGTCCTCCCCATGAATTTTTAAAGTACTCCCCACCTGATGCACTTATAAGTTTTATTGCAGGATAAATGTACAAGGAAAGGTTAAAGGATCTTAACATGTATAGCTTAGAGAAAAGACAAGACGGGGGGATATGATAGAAACATTTAAATACATAAAGGGAATAAACACAGTAAAGAAGGAGACTGTATTTAAAAGAAGAAAAACTACCACAACAAGAGGACATAGTCTTAGATTAGAGGGGCAAAGGTTTAAAAATAATATCAGAAAGTATTACTTTACTGAGAGGGTAGTGGATGCATGGAATAGCCTTCCAACTGAAGTGGTAGAGGTTACACACAGTGAAGGAAGGAGTTTAAGCATGCATGGGATAGGCATAAGGCTATCCTAGCTACAAGATAAGGCCAGGGACTAATGAAAGTATTTTTGGCCAGACTAGATGGGCCGAATGGTTCTCATCTGCCGTCATATTCTATAAAAAAGTGTGTTTTACAAAACAAAGAAAACAGTTACTTGCGCACTATCCCAAATATTTATTAGTTTACTTTTCAATATGGCGGCTGGATAGCAAGTACTGGCCAGCTGTAACATAATTAACCTTCACACCACCAAGGGTTATTTAACTGTTTGCCCTCTGGCTGCCAGCATTGCCAGCAGACAAATAGTTATTCAGGCTTATCTTGGGTTATCATGTGGCTGCTGAGAAATGTCTGATTCTTGTGCTGTAAATTGGTTTAGATGCCGTATATTAGTGATTTTCTGAATGCTTTTGAACTAATGTTACAGAACTGGTCGGACCGACAGAATCCTGTCCGCAATTGGCTTTATTAAATCTGCATTCATACAAAATCTGGTGCTTAGTGAATAACTCCGATAGAATAAAATTTGGCATGGGATGGGCATTATAGCATGGCGAAGTGCGTCAGTGTTCTTACCTGGGGTGGGAGTCTGTAGCGCATATATGTTTGCTCACCCTTTTCAGATAGACACAGTCCAAGGTGACCAGATAAAAAGGCACCTGGACTGTGAATCTGTGCACGGGGGCTGTGCAGGAAAGGTGATTCCAATGCAGTACCGACAATGACACAAACAGCAGGATAGTCAAGGGATAGCCGAAGTCAAAGGATATCAGAGATCAGGATAAACGAAGACAGAAGCCAGGGTCAATATGGAGTAAAAGTTCAAGAGACTGGAACACAGGAACTGAACACACACAACAGGATCAAAGACTTGATAAAGTTCCTAGAGAGAGGCAACTCTCCTGTCTTTCTAATCTAGAGAGCGTGAATTTGCATATAGTGGCCAAAAGCACTTGGTGTATGTGAATTAATTAACTGTCAGTGCCTTCCACACTGTGTAATCAAACCAATATGTGACAGGCCACAATATTATCCTAGTATAATAGATGGTGTGCTGTGTTGGCTGGATGTGATCTTCTATCTTCCATGGCCGGTGGAACGTGATGGTTGATAGAATCAACATCCATAAAACCTAAAGTGCTATAGCAGCTTTGGCATTGTATGTACTGAGATGCATCTGATCTTTTAACAAATGGAAGGATTAAAATATGCTCTGCAAACAATATATAAAATTCTGACAGCACTTACCACAAGAGATGCAAGGAAAGCCAGCCCAGTAGGCCAGTACAAGCCAAAAACTACTAAAATATCCAGCAACATTTCAGGAGGCAACACAGCCTTTATCAAGATATTATTACAGGAAGTAAGGAGTTGCCTACCTTCCAACATTGGGAGATAAGAACATTGGTTGACTCTAACGATACGGGACCATGCAGAGAGAGTTGCTGAATCACTCAATAAATAGTGCACAGCGCAAGCACATATAGTGCTGGACACCAGTGAACTAAATCAGGACAATAGGGAATAAAGGGACTGTACAACCAAAAGCAGGACATTTGGGAGATTTGGGGTGGAACCAGCAACCAAGTCAAAAGATAGTCGATATCAAAAAGTCACATGATCATATCTAAGATATCAAAAAGTCACATGATCTTATCTATCTCTCACATTGTTGCAAAAGTGCATTGTTACATATATTAAAGTGCCAAATCGTTAAAAATTATTCAATAGTGCTATAATTTATGTAGACACTATCATTAAAACATCATAAAAAACTAATTTTGCTTTTTTTTAGCTTTCAGCTTTTAAAACCAGAGGAAATTTTGGTACGTATACGTTGCAAAATCAATTAACAGTATGGTATATAAAAGCCTGTACATATAGGCACAGAACACTGTCACCCAACGACATACTGAAGATTTTTGTATTTTTCAAACATGTTCTAGACCCATTGCACATAGGAGTGTCCTACCTCCAAGCTCAATGTTCACAGATATTCTGTGCCCTATTACCCATAGGATGGATTCCCTGTGCCCCATGAACCATAGAACAAGTCATGTTGCCTTTTACCCCTTACTTTCCTAGTTAATCTCTCTGCCGCTCAGCCTGCCTGGAAGGATGGATGTTATATGCTTGAAATTCACAGTTTATAAATGGGGATGGTTTCACACAGTCCAGTTGCAGATGGAGGTCAAGCACATAAGACCAGAAAGCCAAATTTAAAGTTCTCCGAAACATGCAATCTGGAGCAAATGCTTATAGGATTCTAAAATGATGTAATGAAAACTGAACCCCTAGATCCGGGATAGGCAACCTTCGGCACTCTTGATGTTGTAGACTATATCTTAAAATGCATTTATACCCATAATGTGCTCCTTTTCTAAGAAGATATTAAAGTCAAAACCCTTACAGTTAACTAAATTAAGATATGCGAATTTGCTGATGAGTTTCAGATCTGGTGGGTCTTACATTAATAAGCTATTGACACCAATAAGCTGTCATTACAAGGATATTGTGCCTTGGTGGTTATTTTACAACAGATATTCGCACTAGAATTACACCATAAAACAGTTACCTAAATATTAAGTTCCGCCTCTTTTTCAACATCCTGAGATGCTGCTGCATTCAAGTTACAATATTTAAGCCCAGGTTCCGGGGAGATTTAACGGCCCCAATGCAGTAAGACACACTGGGAGATTCTTAAAGGTCAGTAAATTCTCATCATGTTCTCAGGCAGGGGGATGGTATGCATCTGCTCGTTAGCAGATGAATTAATTAGAATATCCTAATCGGCCACTGTATCTCATTCCTTAGTGATTTACAGAACTGTCTGTTTAGGGAAAAGCTGAATTAATAGCAGTTCAGCAAGGACCATAAAGAGTTGTCTCTATCCCCCCTCCCAAATGAGTCCACATTTTAATTTAGTATAATTAACAATAGAAGTTCCAAGAAGACTGCTCCAATACACTGCAGTGCTTTATGGGCAAGCTTATTATTTAACCGTCAAAATAAAGAAAGATGGATGGATGGAAGAACAGACCGGTGGATGGACGGACAGACAGACAGACCGACAGATGATATAGGCATTTGTCATGTTACTAGTAATATTACTACGTGACAGTACAGACCACCTAATTCACAGTGACATCATCTGTCTGCATCTCCCCAGCCTTGCTACGGAATTATTCCTGACCTCTTTCTCAGTTTAGACTGTACAGATTCTTTCAGTCTTAGCAGGTTTTGCAAATTAATTCTCAGTTTATGCTGAACTAATTAGCTGCTTAATTACTTGGCATAACATAATTAGCAGGGTGCTTAATGCTAATTGGTAATTAGGGAAATTAAATCAAATGTTGAACTAACGAGAAACACATTCATATCAGAGCGGAAAGAGGAACAAATCTAACAGGGTCAGGGGTTAAAGGATGAAATGAGTGCTAATTTCACAGTACAGCTCATTTTTATTAGCATAACTGCCAACTGAACAGTCATTGTTATGTATTTTGCGATTTTATAAACACTGATAAGCCAAAGAGTATTTCTACTTAATGCTGTATTGATGACATATTCATGTTATGTAGCATGAGCATAGTAATATTGTGATGGGATTCCAGCATGGTCAAAATTTAGTAGGCCAAAATCTCCATGTGGCATATGTGTATGTTGTGTCAGTTGGTTAGCTACATGTAGCTAGGATACTGTCATCAGTGTACTGAGCATGTGCAGGAATGCAGGAACTGAAATTGCACTTATTTCCTTTGTCTTGGATGAGCCATGTGGTTTGACTAGATGTACAAGTCTATATTCTGCTCATTGATTGGTTAAAGGTATATGTGGGTGTAGCTATTAATGGGAGGAGTTATAGTGCTATATAAGGAATGTACACTATGTGTTGGTCTCTCAGAATGTTGGAACAGGAGTTCATCTGAGACCCGATCGGTAATGTGAATAAAGGCCTGTTACTTCCTGAAGACCTGTGTCCAATATTTCTGTGTTTGGCTTCTGCATGCTTACACTGCAACATTTCTGGTGCAATTGGGCCGGGAACCTCATCGCACGGAAGCTGGCACAGAGATTTGAGACGGTAAACTTTTACCAAACCTTCTACGCTACAATCCTGGACTTCTACTGCGTGGACCTCCTTTCGTCTCGGCGCCACTGGCCTTTTGTCCAGGAGATCATCGGCTTCTGCGCAGTGAGTCCCGGATTGTTCCGTCTATGAGTGAACCCAGGTCCAGTAATTGACAGGTAAGATTGATACCGTTAGAGCGGTAGACCCACAAGGGGTTTTATATTTGGAACCGGTTATTGGAATCTGCCCTGTCCTTATGGATGGAAGAAGTGAAAAGCGCAACACTTATTGGTTTGGGTCAGACTGAGTTCTGGTGTAAATAGCTCATGTCGGACACCGGTGTCCTGTCTTGACTAGCGTATCTAGGGTGTAAATTTTGTTCGCTAGGTCGGGGGGACCGGGAGACTAGCATACTCTGTTGTATATTATAGTTTGCTAGATTTCACCCTATCTTAACTAAGTGTGCTCTGTTGTAAATCCAGCCACTAGCTTATTGATAGTTTAATAGACTAGCTGGGTACTGTGTAAATTCTGCCCTCTAGTTCGCTATACGTGGTGTCTGGGCAGCGAAGAACTTATCGAATCTCTGGTGTATAAATAGATCGAAAGCTCTCGAGGTGCTGGCCAGTTAGAATAGTTGGGATTATTGTAAATGTTGTTAAATATATTGTAGTTGGTGAATTGGTTAACTTGTATGTCCTACTAGAAAGTTAGAGCTCTGCTGTCTAGTGGGAGTGTAAATTGTGTGTATAACTGTAAAATAGCGCACGGTACCATAACTACTGACATGTACCATAACCACTGACATTGTGTAAAAATTACTAACAATTGCTGTTTTATGTTATATGTATAATACCATAACTGTTACTAACTGATCTGTGACTTTAAAACTGTATTATAACCACTTACTAACTGTACCATAACCACTGACTGTAAAGATGAGGTTACTAGAATGTGATATAGTTGGTTAGTCAAGAGTTGATTTATAGTACGGATAATTGTAGAGATGAATTTGTTCAAATGTTATGTGATCGGTTAGTTTATATGGATTAATAGCGTGGATAGTTGTATGGTTTGAATAATAGTTACATTGATAAGTGTATAGTCTTTGGTGGGTTTTTGATTTAATTTTGTGTGTGCGACGTCGTGATATTGTTGAGCATGTGAGGATCCTGTGTGTGTGTTTGGGCCTAGTGACTGCGCAATGTGTTGCTGGTGATAAGGAGATTGGTGTGACTGTTGAAACTGTGTGTATATTTGTACAGCTTTTTGAATCAGATGCTCTGTTGAAATAATCTTCTGATTCACAAGGCTTTGTCTTGTATGTTTAAAAAAAAAAAAAAAGTAGGGAGTAGCCTGTCCTGGTGGCCGCATGGCCTCCATGTAGCAGTCTTCACTTAAATTTAGTGCAGGGTGTACATGTGGCTGTAACTAGTAGGCTGGAATTCTATGATCAGTTTCTATAAATTGACTGTTGGAAACTGATTTGTTGAAAAATTGCCTTGGTGAATTAAATTGTGTCATATGAGAAACAATGTAGCCATATGGTGGTCAGAACTAAGGACTTAATTACAACTGCTTTGGACATCCCCTCCCCCCCTGGCATCTGATTACCAACCCCCCAAACATCCTCCAGAGCCAGAGTAGCCACGCCCATTTCTTACTCCCAAAACTGGTATATAGTCAGTATTTGCACTCCCCCTGCTCTACTGTCCCCGCCTACCCACATACCTATCTGTTCCTGTGTTTCAAACTCTTGTATTTCTGTACTACCCCTCCCCCTAATCAATGATCAATGGTATCAGATGGTATATTGGTTTTTTTTAGTTACTGGATGGGCCCCTCCCAGCTTTGTCCAAAATGTCCCCTTTTTACTAAACTACAAACTGAAATGTTTAATTTACCTTAGAACTAAAGATTTAATCAAGCCTAGCTAGCAGGGTGGACATTGATTAAAATAAGTAAAAATAAAATAGGACATAATTAATTAAAGTCTATTTGTTTCATTTGACTTTAGGGAGGCACTCTAGGCCACCTACTGGCCATCTTCGGGAGTTACATTGATAATACATTGTTTATAACAGATAGATGTAAGATTGCTTACCCTATTTTAATATATTTATTGCTATAAGGTTTTATTTTATGTATAAATATATTAAAAGTTGAGTTTTCTTATTAGACCCATAAAGATTATTTTGATACAATTACCCTCTGGTGACACCTACTGGTAGGTTTTTGGTTTAACACTTTAAACAAAAACGTTTTTTCATCCACCAAATGCCGACTAATAAAATTAGCTCACCCCCTTACACTTATCTTACTACTCCTAGACTGGAACCTATTATTGGGCAGCTTTGCCGAAGTCCCATATTAGACACTGCTTGAGTCAAATAGGTTGTATACTCCCTTTAATCCAGAGGCCCCTGAAAACTTCCGAATGATAGACTCAGCATTTGTCAGCCAGGCCCAAGGTGATAGTAAAAGGAAATTACAGAAAATTAGAGGGATTTGTAGGGATGTCCATAATACAGCTAATGGAGATTGCAAATACAGTATATATGAATAGGGAGACGGAGGAAGAACGTAAAATGAGGAAAAAGGCAGATATGCTAGCGGTAGCTATCTTAAGTGTAGAAAGACAGGGAAGTGAATAGAGGAGACGAGAATAGGCTGAGCAAGGGACTTTAAGTAGGAATTAATGTGCGTATTGTAGAAAGGAGGGACATTGGAAGAGTGAGTGTCCACAGAGAGAGCAGTATGAAGGTGATAGACAAGGAGAGAGAAGGGTATGAGGAGGTTATAGTGGTAGTTATAGAGTAAGAGGAAGTTTTAGAGGGAATGATGGGAATAGTAGAGGAAGTGTTCAAGGAGATAGATACTATCCACCCACGCAGAGACCTAGAGAAAGAGAGGATAGAGATTTTGCGGGTCTGGCTGACACTATCATGGAAGACTATTGATACCGACTGGGCTCCATCCCACTTGGTCGAGCGGAGCCTATGGTCGATGTAGCAATAGGGGGAAAGAGAAGTTCTTTCATGATCGACACAGGTGCTGAACATTCTGTGGTGACTAAGATGGTGGCTCCGCCTTCGGGGAAGACTATAACTGTGATAGGAGCTACTGGGAGAAGTGCAGCTAGACCGGTTCTTAAGAGTCGCACTTGTATTCTGGGAGGCCATGTGGTGAAGCATTAGTTCCTATATATGCCAGAGTGTCCGATTCAACTTTTAGGACGAGATCTATTATCGAAGCTTTAAGCTCAGATAACCTTTTACCTAATGGATTAACATCTCTGAAGTTTAAGGGATTACCAGGCATAATGGCGATATCGGTGCCAAGGGAAGAAGAATGACGCTTCTATTCCATAGTGACAAGTGTTAACCCTAAGAGTGATGAATCCTTATTTGACATTCCAGGAGTATGGGAAGAAAATAATCCTCCAGGACTTGCTCGTAATATCCCACCAATACATATTGAGTTAAAGCTCGGGGTGTATCCTGTTAGCCTTTGTATGTTGTTCTTTTATCTACCCCAACAGCTGTAAAGGTGGCGGAAGTGACTCCTTGGATTCATCATTCTAAGGTTAAACCAGCAGCAGACTCTTGGCAAACTACTCCAGATCCTGAGAATCCTTGCAGGACCCGGTTGAAGCGTGCAACTTAGTCGGAGTGACGAGGGGATATCGAGACATTCTAGTTAAAAGTCTACAAAGATCATCAAGTAGGTGTTTTGACGGCCATAATAAAGCCTGACCACCTGCCTACGTGTCATAGCCAGAGTATCTTGAAGGGATCTCTGTGAAGGAAAGTGAGGATCAGAAGAACAACATCCTTGCAGCCCTCACAATCGGGAAGCTGAGAGGCCATCGCACGGTTGAAGAAAAATGAGGATTTCAGGAATAATGTGTTTTATTGTGTCTTAGTATTTTTATGATTTTTCAGGAAGGTAGGAGTACAGACATACCGAATTGCGATAGTTGCATTAAGACTACTAAAACAGGTAACCAAATATCCCAAACTCTCATCTGGCACTCACAGTATGAATGTAAGGGATCTGTATCTAAATGTAGATATTTGGATATTGATTATAGTGTGTGCAAGCCAATATCAGGAGAGTCTAAATGTTTTGATCCCCATTTCCAACCCCGTACAATTTGGTTGGTAATTCGGAATAGTAACTCCCAGGGGACATTACTAAATAGGACTGTGATAAGCACCATACATTCCACGGGTATTCTACTATTTGATGCATGTAAGGCGATTTCGGGTAGTGGAAGACTTTGGAATGTATGTGGTAATCTTAAATGGGAACGAACTTATGGGTTTAATGATAAATACTTATGTCCCAGTATAAGATCTACTGATCCTGATTGCCCAAATAGAGACTAACTTCTGCCCCTATTTGTCATGTGTAGGTTGGGCAACCTGGGAAAAACAGTGGATCAAGATATGATTATCCAAAGGTTGCCTACCACACCATACTGTAAAACTATGTGTGTAACCCCGTTCACATGACCATTTCCAATCTGCAGTACTTTATTGACAGGTTTGGAGGTCTGTTTGGGTTTCAAATATATGGCACAGGAGTAGATTCAGGAACAATAATATATGTAGGTCTTGAAACTGAGACAGTGGCAACTCAAACTCATCAGGTTTCTCATTCCTTCTATGAGGAGATGAGTATTGAGGATAAAATTCCCCATAATGTTAACAACCTATTTATTGATTTGGCTGAGGGTATTGCAGGTAGTCTTAATGTAACTAATTGCTATGTGTGTGGAGGTACTAATATGGGAGACCAGTGGCCATGGGAGGCAAAGGAAATATGGTACCCTGGCTCTGAGACATATGAACAACAGATACCTTTCCAGTCTGATCATCAAGTAAGTACTAGAAGTAAATTGGAATGGTGGTTAAAAACCTCCATTATAGGTCATGTTTGTATAGCCAGGAAAGGGACAATGTATAACACGTCTGTAAGTGAGCTAACGTGCTTGGGACAAAAAGCCTATAATGTTAATACTAAAAATACTACTTGGTGGTCAGCTTCAAATGTCTCGGAACCTACTAATCCGTTTGCCAATTACACTCATTTAAAGGAGGTATGGTTTGACTTATCGGCTACATCTAGTTGGAAAGCCCCAGCAAATTTATACTGGATCTGTGGTAAGAAAACTTATTCGGAGTTACCACAAGATTGGGAAGGGGCATGTGTATTAGGTATGCCAAAGCCATCCTTCTTCTTGTTGCCAATCGAAACAGGAGAGACCTTGGGAGTTAAGGTTTACGATGTAAATCATAAAAGGGAGAGAGCATCCTTGAATACAGGTAGCTGGGAAGATAATGAGTGGCCCCCTCAACGTATTATTAATTATTATGGACCTACTACTTGGGCAGAAGATGGCACTTATGGATATAGAACTCCGATTATATATGCTCAACCGCATTATTAGACTACGGGCGGTAGTTGAGATTATTACTAATGACACAGCTCAAGTGCTTAATCTTCTAGCTAAGCAAAATACCAAGATGTGATCAGCCATATACCAGAATAGGCTAGCCTTGATTACTTACTAGCAGTAGAAGGAGGTGTATGCGGAAAGTTTAATCTAAGTAACTGTTGTCTGCACATAGATGATGAAGGGCAGGCAGTGGCTGAACTTACAAGCCACATGGTTAAATTTGAGCATGTACCTACTCAGGTCTGGAATGGGTATAACCTAAGTAGTTGGTTTGGAAGTTGGTATGAGCAGCTTGAAGGAATTAAGACATTAGTAGGAGGAGTAGAATTTATTATATTTTTTTTTGTGCCTCCTCCTGCCCTGTCTAATTCCACTAGTGGTAAGGTCCCTACGTAGCATTATAGAGAGTACTATAGAGAGAAAGACAGCTGCCCATGTAATGGCTGTCTGGAAGATATGATCCCCTAGCCCGAAGAGAATATATTTAGGATGAAGAATGTTGAAGGAGTTTTTAAGATGCTTACAAGGTCTACTCTGGTTCAATGGCTACTTGAGAGATGTAGGTAAAACTGTGATTGGTGATGCATCTGGAATAATGTTATATCAGAGGCATCAAAGGGGGGAATGTGATGGGATTCCAGCATGGTCAAAATTTAGTAGGCCAAAATCTCCATGTGGCATATGTGTATGTTGTGTCAGTTGGTTAGCTACATGTAGCTAGGATACTGTCATCAGTGTACTGAGCATGTGCAGGAATGCAGGAACTGAAATTGCACTTATTTCCTTTGTCTTGGATGAGCCATGTGGTTTGACTAGATGTACAAGTCTATATTCTGCTCATTGATTGGTTAAAGGTATATGTGGGTGTAGCTATTAATGGGAGGAGTTATAGTGCTATATAAGGAATGTACACTATGTGTTGGTCTCTCAGAATGTTGGAACAGGAGTTCATCTGAGACCCGATCGGTAATGTGAATAAAGGCCTGTTACTTCCTGAAGACCTGTGTCCAATATTTCTGTGTTTGGCTTCTGCATGCTTACACTGCAACAATATTACAATTTAAAACCTCAGTAGATTTATGGGGAGGAAAAGGGCAGGGGGCATGTGAGTCCCCTTTGGGCACAACTCTCTCACAAGCACCTGTGTACCCCAACTCTGGCTTGCCTGGGCTGAGAACCAACAGG
Source organism: Pelobates cultripes (assembly GCA_933207985.1). Taxonomy (NCBI): domain Eukaryota; kingdom Metazoa; phylum Chordata; class Amphibia; order Anura; family Pelobatidae; genus Pelobates; species Pelobates cultripes. The sequence goes on from OW240912.1 coordinate 134,147,167, forward strand.
AATATTCTCCAAGTGCATTGACCACAAGGGCAGAAGGTACACCGTTGCAGGTGAAAACGGACCACTATTGCCGTTTTTCGATGGGAAAGGACTTGGACTCTGACACATGTCCCTGAGTCCACGGTTATGAGATGCTGGCCCTCACTATGGCCTGGGGCTGGAGATATACCACGCTTAGCTTCTGTCTGGCAAATCCTCTCGACTACCTCCATATGTTTCTGAGTCTGGGTGAACTTTCACCTAGTGTGACACTAAGTCTGACACAGAACTTTCCATCCAGGGCTAATTGGTAGTTCCACAATGCCTTATCCCCAATGCCTGCCATGATTTAAATGCTCCTGTTTTTTAATCTACGCAGTGATCGAGTTTTTATTTCGCTAACCTTTATAATTTATACGATGCAGCAATGCCTTGGAGAATCATGGTTTAGTGGCTATTACCACATGATCTGTACTTTAATATGAGGCACTTTTAATTAGTTAATGCCATCATGTCTTCTGAACCTAAATATGGTTTACCTTGTGCATTTGTCAAGGGTTAGTGAGTAGGACCATTTTCTTTTTTAATTATGCAAGTTACTCTACTAATGAATTACTTGTAGTCTGTTATATTATTATTACATAGTATAACTTGATGCTCACCTTGTCTATTATTATTCTGCTTGTTGTTACCTTTAATTAAAAAAGTGTGAATGAATCAGATAACATGTCACTGTCTGATTAGGCCTGTTTTTGAACTGCTTGCTAATACTGTTGTGGTGTAGCAAGCTTGTCTGTTATCGCATGCACTGCAAAAATAAAGATTTGCAAAAAAATAACATTAAAAAAATAATTCTGTCGTCAAATGTTTTTATTTCTTGGGTATTTCTAAAATTCACCTTTGAGCACTTTGAGTTTTAGGTTGTTGATTAAATTGTCAGGCTGTGTAAAATGGTGTCTGATAGGAGTGCAATAAGGTTCTTCTTTGTAGTGTTTTTTGTTGTTGTCAATCATATTTTTATTGAGGCATAAGCACAACAGACACTTGTTAAATGACACAGTGACATCTGCAGAAAAATAGCATAGTACAGCATGGATATATTCGGTAGACAATTGCAATCGAAATTACAGCTGGTACATCACTTAGTAGTTGTATAATGCAAAGCAGGAATGGTTACACATTTTCAAGCCTCGTTTTATGTTAAATAATAAGATAACATGCATAGAACATCTGCACAGTTTGATCAGCAATTAACTGAGTGCTCAGTCGCCATCATGTCGGGCGTTGCGACAGCACAGTGTGGCAGGTATTGTCCCTCTGTTGGTACAAGCTGTGTGCCCAGTCCAGAGGGGGAAAAACGGGACAGGAGGACAACCAAGGGAAGCCACTGCAATCCTCAGGACGAGAGATTGTCTCTCTCTCGCGCCGGGCAGCACCACCAGGCCTCACCGAGATATCCTTCTGCGGTGATGTTAGGGCTGGATCGGTCGGTTCAGGACACTCCTGTCGGCTCCTGGAAAAGGTGAGTCTCGATATCTGTCTGTGTGACAGGTAAGTAATCAGTATAGCCGTTTTACAGTGAATGTCGAGCTCGGAGCTCCTGCAAAGCGTGACTGTCCGCCATGAGACTCAAGCACCGCCGCCATTCTTTGTGGTGTTTAATGGAGTGTCTATGCATATTCATTCTGACAGTTAATTGCTGGGGGGTGGGGTGGGTTCCTGGTGCTTGGTGCATTGAATCATGTATACCACATTGTTGGATGTGCAGGAGTATGATCCTTTAATGCTGTAGGTTTTATTGTTGTGGGAGGCTGTGTTGTCTGTGCTGGAACAGTTTGCAGCTAGGTTTTTAGCATTGTCTGGTCCCGTTTTCTTTATTCCTCCTATCACTAGGGCCTGTTGATTAATTTTTGTTAAATGTTTGGTGGTTGTCTAAAGGCCAAAGTAGGGGTTTCAGAGAAAATGTTTTCAGAGTCTCATCTTCTGCCAGCATTGGTTATAGATCTTTAATAATTTTCTGTATTTCTTCGAGAGCTGGGTTGTACGTAACCACAAATGGTACGTGTACAAGATTTTGAATATTACATTTTTAGTTTGATTTATGAAATGAGTTAAACATTATGTAGATATTATCTATGTATCAGTAATATTTGTATGTTTTTGTATGCTGTATTTCTAGGAATCTCTGTTCTAGGTCTACTATAAACAGATATTGGGGTACCATCTTAGTACCCATAGCAATGCCCATGCTTTGTAGGTAGACCTCATTCCTAAAACTGAAATAATTATGTGTGAGGATTAATAGTGCCAGTGTGATAATTCTTTAATAATTCGGTGTCTGTATTGTCTGGTTGTCGGCGCAAGAGAGAATATGAAAACAAGCGTTGATGCCTCCTGTACTGTGATCGAGCACCTCCGTCCAGTCTGATCCCTAGCCGCTGGGGAGGAAGCCTGGAGTGCTTCAGCACCATTCGCCTAAGCTTGACTTGGGTCTCTCGAGAGCTCTTTCCTTTCAGGCAGGTATCGTCCCCTCTGCCTATATTTCTGCAGCTTTCCTTTCAGGCAGGTATTGTCCCCTCTGCCTACCTCTCTGCAGCTTTACTTCCAGGCAGTTATGCGCCTCTGCATGCAATGTGATAGCTCCAGTCTTTCTAATGACACTTGCGGCATTCAGGCCTAGCTCTCTTTCTGTTTTGCCCCTGGACTGGAGGGATCGTGCAGCCAACCAACAGGTCCGAAGACTCTGTTACTGTGATCTCAAAAAATCCACACAGTTTAAAAACAAACTAATATACTCAGCTTTATTTTTACTCTGGACTAGCCCATATTCTCATTAAATTTAGATGTGACAACTTCAATAACCTACAACTAACAAAATAATATCAGACAACATACAGGAACTTACAATAACATAATGAAATATTTATAAAAAGGATGGGGAAGACAATACTTAAAACAGAATATCTCTCCTGCCTGCAGAATTAGCAATATGCGTGGGAGTTGGTTAGACAGTTCTTGCCCAGGATATCTTCAGTAATCAGTTTGAACATTGCTGGTGCCTTAACATACAAACTTCTTCTTGGCACCTTTTTTGTCACCTTTGGTCAGTCACTTAATCTTGCCGACTACCATCTTGCCTAACTGGGTGAGAAAAAGCCACATACATTTCTTAATTTCACTGTTTTAAATGGCAAAGTTAGTGAGAATAGCGTCTTTTTTATTCACTTAGTAAAGACCGATTGTTTCCGTTTCTCTTTCTCTGTGAGATGTTTGTGATAATCCTGCTAAAGTCTGATGAGTTTATTATTTTTCTTCTTAAAAAGGTCCGGTTGTTGCTTTTGTGTAAGAATACATTTTCTAGTTGTTCGCCAATGTATATCACGTAGCACCAGGATGAAATGCCAAACTATAGAGAGCTACATCGAAAGAACCATTGCCTATCACTGCTATCATCTCTTTAGTCACCACGATATCATGACTGTATTGGCATATCCTGTAACAGCACCTATCTCAACACTTAAAGGGTTACTGTCATAAGCTACGTATATTTGTGAGGTGTAAAAATTTAATTTAAATGAAAGAGGAAATCAAAATGCTTTATCATACAATTAGGCACTTCTATCTTGGCCTGTGTCGGCCATTATTGTATTGCTCTGTCCTGTCAGCCAGCACAAAGACAGCATACAGAGAAGACTACCCACATTGGATGTATGGACTCATGGACAATGTCAAATAAAGGAGGTGTTTTACTTAACTTTAACATAGCCTTTATACTCATTACCACAAACTCAAAGTTACATAGTTACATAGCTGAAAAGAGACTTGCGTCCATCAAGTTCAGCCTACCTCACATTTGTTTTTTGCTGTTGGTCCAAAAGAAGGCAAAAAAACCCAGTTTGAAGCACAATTTTGCAACAAGCTAGGAAAAAAATTTCTTCTTGACCCCAGAATGGCAGTCAGATTTATCCTTGGATCAAGCAGTTATTACCCTACATTGAAAGATTATATCCTTGAATATTCTGTTTTTGCAAGTATGCATCTAGTAGCTGTTTGAACATCTGTATGGACTCTGATAAAACCACTTCCTCAGGCAGAGAATTCCACATAATGATTGTTCTTACAGTAAAAAAACCTTTCCGTTGCCTTAGACGAAGTTAAACTCTTTTGTAACACTAAACAAGCTAAATCCATATACCTACTTTACCGAAACCTTAATCTAATACTTCTCTAACACTAAAACAACCTAACATACTTTACCTTAGCTCTCATTTGAACCGTTTGAATTTGAATTCTTATCTAAATATTTTAAATACATATTGGGGGGAGTAGAGGGAAACCTGGAATTTCAGTGCTTACAATCACCTAATATGTTAATCTGGCTCTTATTTCACATACACTGAGATGAAGAATATCTCGGGGAATTCAGCAACTATGGGTGATGTGACCTTTACGGGCAAAGCAACACAGTCCTCTAGGGTAACAGGTATAGAACAACAGACTCTTATGCAAAAAAAAAAAAAAAGGTGTGGTTTATTCACATTGTGTACAAAAAGCCATGCAGCAATCAGTTTGTTCAAAACTGCAGCAAAACAGAAAGAAAAATCTTCAAACAAAACCCTAGCTCAAATTCGAGCACTTACTAAACATAAATTAATGTCCCTTACTAAACCAGGGTAATCTAAACAAATCAACAGAATAAACATTGGTTTCAACAAACTTTAGCACTTTGTTTGGTGCTGCTCTGCACAGACCTGCTCTCTTTGCAGGTCAGATTGTATCTCCCCTCTATCTGCTCTGAGACCTGCTAATTAAAGCCTCAGCAGTTGCTAATTGGACAGGTGAATGAGTACAGGCTATGGAGGAGTCTGGGTCCTAAATACCTTCCTTCTATTACCCTCCCATAGACTCTGTCACAGTGAGGATTGAAGGAGAGACTAATTTGAATTTCTCTCTGGCCTTGCTTGGCCTTTTTATTAGCCATATGTGGGCAAATTAGTCTCTACTTTGACTTTAATGTAATTTAAAAATCAGAAGTTTTAAAGAAAATTGGATTTTTATTGGGGTGCTGGATTTTAACATAGAATTTTACTATATGAGGCATTTTGGTTTTTGTTCTTCACCAGTTACAATACTATTAACAATAACACATTTGTTAGTGCAATTAAAAAAAATCAGTTTATTGTTCTGGTGATAAGTACATGTTAGAAAAAGCCATGTTGTGTCTGCTATGCTAAGCTCTCTGGTTTAATCTCTCCCTCTCATTGATGGCTGGAGATGCTGCTAAAAACTCTTTTTATGGGGTGTTTTCTTTAAAGGGACACTGTAGTCACTATAAGCATTTCATCTCTTTGAATTGGTTATAGTGCCTGGAGTACCCTGGCACTGCCCCTCCATTCAGTGTTGCACCATGTTCGTGCAGTATGCCACAAAATAAGAGTCCCTGGCCACCCACAGTCCGGCCCCTTCAGTATGTGTAGCTAAGGCAGAGATTACACACTTCCTTGTTGTCATACCCACTCATACCGTCAGTTGGAACTCTGACAGGCTAAAAGCAGTCAGCTGACACTCTCAGCCAATCACAGCTGTCCATTGCTGCTCAGGCTAATACTTCCTTATTAGCCAAAGCAGCACAGAGGGGATGGATTGCCTGGGACTCTTGTTTAGCATTAAAGCATTAAAACTTTAAAAACTACTGAACCCTCTCAATCCCTCCCCAATTTACTGGCACTTTTGGACAGATATGGCAAGGTGTCATATTATAGGAATAATGCGAAAAAAATCACAAGCCCTAGCAATCCGCCTGCCACACCACACACTACAAACCCTTAAATCCGAATATCCATTCGACTGGCGTAAATCATCGATCTCGTATCTAGGTATTCAATTACCTGCCACACCCACATTAGTAACAAAAGTGAATCATATCCCACTTTTACAGAAACTAGATCTCCAACTCAAACAATGGGACGATAAAGGATTTTCTTGGCTGGGTCGCATAAACACTATTAAGATGATGATTATGCCACACATCTTATACCTCTTCCGTACCCTGCCGATAGCGATCCCAAACACGATAGTGAAAAGATTCCAATCAACCATAAACGCACATATATAGAAGAGAAAACCCCCCCGGGTCTCGCAGAAATTGATCTGGAGACCCTTCTCAGAAGGAGGCCTCAGTGTGCCCAATGTTCAGCTATATTATAAAGCCTCAATACTGGCACAGGGCCTAGCGGTCCTGGAAGGTACGGCACCTCCCATCTGGCTGGCACTAGAAAATGCCTGCATGACACAAGGAACGGTGGAAGATGCCCTATGGGCATACTCAGACCGGCAGATAAAGGACATTAATATATTACCCCCGACAAAACTGATGCTCCGTATATGGAGACAGACGATCCTAAAATTGGATATAGGCAAAGATCTCATGTACGCCGCACCCCTGCAATCGCTAACACTCCACACATATGATCTATTCCTCAACACATGGGTACGACATGGCATTCTCCATGTGAGCACCCTGTTCGATGATGCGGGAGTGGCACCTTTCCCAACACTACAACAGACCTTCACCCTCCCGTCTAGGGAACTATTCACATACCTACGCATAAAAAACATCTTACATGATCATAAACTACATAGAGGCAGGAAATCCCCATCGCCACGATTTCTCCTCAAGTGCCAAGGAAAACTAAAGGGTATCAAAGCATTATCTTTTTGTTACACCTCACTTATGAACCTAGTAGACAAGGAAATTCCCTCATACATGAGCTCTTGGGAGAAGGATCTACATACACAAATTAGCCAAGATACGTGGCGGAGGGCTCTGGGAAGGGTGAAAAAAGCCACATACAGCCTTGCCTATAGAGAGGCGTTTTGTAAATTACTTATGAGGTGGTATATGGTACCGTCACGCCTAGCGCATATTTACCCAAACACGTCTTCCATGTGTTGGAGATGCCATGACAACGAAGGCACACTACTCCATGTATTTTGGACATGTCCGAAAATAGGTAAATTCTGGGACGCAATAGAACAGTTTCTCTTAAAGGAGCTGAAGGTTAGAGTACCAAAATCCCCAGAATGCTACCTACTCCACATCTTCCCCCAGGGAGGACGAACCCAGGGAGGACGAACTACACATACTCACTCACTGTCTCATTGCAGCCAAAATAGCAATAGCACACAGATGGAAACAACTGCAAAGCCCAAACCTAACGGAAGTCCTCACACGTCTCGACACAACGTGCAACTTTGAACGAATGGCCAGCCGCCTCCGAAGCGAGGAACATACATATACTAGGCATTGGCAACGCTGGGTTCAGTTTAGAGGCCAACAAGGGTGCTAATGACCAACCCTATTGATCCATCAGGACCCTGGAGGAACTACACCATAACGCAGCTACCTTACCTCAACTACACCAACGCCACACTACCGACAACCCTTTAGTGCAGGAGTCAACTTCAAAAACAGGCCAGACAATGAGGCAGCTAGAACCCAGGGTGCAATGGTTGTAGTAAAAGGCCCCATGGACATCGACAGGATTGGTAACCTATCATGATATGCCACAGAACCATATTAGCAGGGTTTCGGGTATTTGACCAGTGACGGGTCCTTAGACCAACAAATGTACCCTTTTATAACAAATTGACATAAGATGAATATGTTAGTATGAAGTCATGCTATCCGATCCTAAATCACCATAGCTTAGGCCTACTCGCAATGCATCCCTAACCCACACTGTTCATGCACTGCGTTAATGTACATGTAATAGTTGTATTTAATATTTGTATTGTATATTTGATCTGCGCTGTCAAGTAGCCTGTTTGGCTCTATACAATGTCTGCATCCCCCTCCCCTTTTGCTTTCTGTACCCCCCCACCCCCCTGTTTTTCTCTGATTTGATGAATATGAAAAAGCTCAATAAAAATTTAAGACACTGAAAAAAAAAAACTTTAAAAACTGTTTAATGCTGAAAGAAATGATGGTACCAGAGGACTCCAGACACAATAACCAGTTTAATGAGATGAAGCAGATACAGTGCCTACGGTGTCCCTTTAAATGTCTTGGTATAGCCCTCTCAGATATACTGACTCTGCTCGTACAGGAGTTCTGTGATCATCCATTGGCTTTGCATGGGCCATTATATCCTGTATGCCATAAAACTGTACTGTTCTGTCTTCTAGGGCTGCCATTGGGTAATGGGAGCAGGGGGTGAAGTACATGGAGTGAAAAAGGCAGAGCCCAAACAAGTCAGGGGGGAGAGTCAAATTTAAGGGGTAGATTTTAGTGCCCCACCATCTCTAAATGTCACCAGGTGCCACTATTCTTTGTTTTGTAGCTCCTAGAAATCCCACCCCTGGCCTGTAGATCTATTAATCCACCTAGGACCTTTCCTTTGAAATCCTTTAACTTCAGTGATGCAGGTATCTCTTCCATTACAACTAATGTTCATCATATCTACCATATTCGCCACCCCTGCTTCTCTCTATGGTTTACCTGCATACAACTGGCTTCTCTTTGTTTTTGACAAGTTGTATTTGTGTGCATGCAGCCTTGCTCTTAATTACACAACCAACGGGCACGCAAATATATCTAACTTATTTTATACCAAGAAAATAATTGGTTTAACATGAGTAGAAACTGATTAAATAAAACAGTTATCACCTGCTTTAAGGAGGATAATGGGGTATGTATGCTATAAATTGCTGAGATCATCTACTTAGTTATTCAAAAATGTCTACTGTTTAAAATAAAAGGAAGTTTATATGACAGGTTGCCTTCAAGCAACCCTTTGTTGGCCCAGTTCTGTATTTGCATTTTAATTGGAAAAACAAAGGCCACAACACTCCATGCAAATTTCCAGGCAGTCGGCAGATTCGCAACATGCGTCCACAATGCCGCAGTCCGTGCCGCAGGAATCGCTACAGTCTGGACACCCTTCTATTGAACAGCATGAGCAGCAGAATTCTGAAGAGTCCACAGAACAGGAACCACACGTCAGGACATCCAGTAACAAGTTACACAGAGACAAGAATTGACAGAACAGGAGTGCTAAGGTACAATGCACACAGCAATCTGAAAAGGAGACAATGATATTATAGAGAGGCTGAGAAAAAGCAATATCATTAAAATGCTAAATAATAGGAATTTGTGTTTCTTGTTTTGTTAAAGGCATGGTAATGTCAAGAAAACAGGCAAGCAAATAGTTTAAATATCATGTTTACTGCTTTAAAAGAACACTCCAAGCACCATGACCACTGCAGAGTGGTTATGGTGCCAGAAGTGATTGCCTCCTCCTGTGCAGTCCAGAATGTCCTTGCTCTGAGAGAGTCCAGTGGTGCAGTGCTCCAGTGGTTATGGTGCCAGAAGTGATTGCCTCCTCCTGTGCAGTCCAGAATGTCCTTGCTCTGAGAGAGTCCAGTGGTGCAGTGCTCTCAGCCAATGAGCTGGCTCAGGGAAGTTACAAGAACCTCCAGGCAGGAGCTTCTAGACTCTAAAAGGAGGTGACTTGTGCCCAGTAGACAGCAGGTAAGTTGTCAAACCATTCTTAAACAGTTTGACTATCTCCACTAGGAGGCACCAAGGCACTCCTGGCACCATATCCACTACCATGAGCTTGTGCTTGTTGTGTGTTTCTACAAACACTTTACTGTTGTGGTATTCTCAAGTTGTCTTTTCGCATGTCAGCGGCTGCTTAGCTGGCATTTCTCCCTGGATGGCCTCCGTCACCTGAAGATTAGTATGTCCAAGAGTGAGACCCTTCTTATTCCCCCTCTAGCTCCATTACAAATTCTGACAGCATAGCTATCTCCCCATCACCCCCACTCCATTGCTTCAAATGACACTTCATCCTGCTGCAACCACCTATGCAATATTTCCAAAATGTGTCAATTTCTGAGCACTGACACCGGTAAGCAACTCATCCACTCCCATGACTCGCCAGTACTCTCTAACCCTGCCACATAGCCCAGCACATCTCCCACACCTACAGAATAACATAAAGGTAGTGCTAAGATGCAGAATGCTGCAAAACACTATACAGAATTGAGCAAAACTAAAATCAGAGATAATTATTCAGGCCAAAAGCTATGCAAAATGTATTGTTGCCTAGAGAGAGCCCCTTTAATAACATTTATCAAAACCTGCTTCTGCTGTATAGATAATGTACACAGATCAGCCATCCCATTAAAACCATCTGCCCAACATTGTGTAGGCTCTCCTCGTGTAGCCAAAACAGCTTTGGTGCATTAAAGCATGGACTCCAAAAAACCTTTGATAATTTTAAGCAATTTGAGCTACAGCAGCTGTTCTGTGTGATCAGATCAGACAGACTTACCTTTGATTTCAATCTGAATTAATGAGCCTTTGGTGTCCATGACCATGATGCCAGTTCACCGTTTGACTTTCCTTGCACCAGTTTTGGTAGGTACTAACAACTGCACAGAGGGAACACCACACAATACTTTCCATTTTGGAAGTGCCATCACTATTTGGCCTTTGTTAAATTCACTCAGATTTATTCATTTGCCCATTTCTCCTGCTTCTAACACATGAAAGTCAACAACTGACTATTCACTTGCTGCCAAATATATCCCGTCCCTTGAGAGATGCCATTGTAACTATTTAGCCAATGTTATTCACTTCACCGGTCAGTGTTAATGTTGTGACTGATCAGTGTATGCTTGATATTAAAAAAAATGGTTATGTTTATATCAGATGATTTTTGGCTCCAATATACCTTTTTCATAACCAGGCGGTAGGCTGGGAGACTGAGAACCTTCATTGCTTGCTTTGCTGGTTTGTTTCTCCAGACGATTTTGGGAAGATGACTTTTTAGGACCTTTGGTTTGATGATTATATCCTTTGGGAATCTCTGAGTTACAAAGGAAGCTGCTCCCATTTGTGATTTTTGCAGAGTTGATCATAGGTGATCTTAGGGAATCTGAAAAACATAGACAAATCTCTATCTAAAATGCCACTTAAATTCCTGCTAAGAACTGGAACACCAGTGTTATGATTCTGAGCAGGTCAGAGAGGAGACTTATGCCAGGGTTAACTTTAGGTAGGTTATTGGAGTTAGTAGACATGGTTTAGACAAAGGTAACAAAAACAACCGGATAAAAAGAGAAAAGGAAAAATAAAGACATAGGGGGAAAGCGCAGCCTAGAAACAGAATTACAGGTAAGTATGAAGGAGTAGTAGTAGAAGAGTTAGAAGTTTGGGCAATATGCTCCAAAGCAGGTTTACAGGAGAAAGGGAATCCTATCAGTGAAATAATAGGTAACAAGTAAACATAATATCAGACAATATTAAACAGCATAATAAAGGATAATGGAATTCAGGCTGGTTCTAAGTTAAGGTGGACAGTCTCTTTAGTTTGGATGATTTGTACAGAAGTTACCAGATAAGTGGATCAGGGTTTTCCAGCAGAGTTCAACTGAAAGGAACACTATAGTCACCTAAATTACTTTAGCTAAATAAAGCGGTTTTAGTGTATAGATCATTCCCCAGCAATTTCACTCAATTCACTGTCATTTAGGAGTTAAATCACTCTGTCTATGTTTATGCAGCCCTAGCCACACCTCCCCTGGCTATGATTGACAGAGCCTGTATGAAAAAAAACTGGTTTCACTTTCAAACAGATGTAATTTACCTTAAATAATTGTATCTCAATCTCTAAATTGAACTTTAATCACATACAGGAGGCTCTTACAAACTATTAACATAGCAGGGGATAAGAAAATCTTAATTAAACAGAACTTGCAATAAAGAAAGCCTAAATAGGGCTCTCTTTACAGGAAGTGTTTATGGAAAGCTGTGCAAGTCACATGCAGGGAGGTGTGACTATGGTTCATAAACAAAGGGATTTAACTCCTAAATGGCAGAGGATTGAGCAGTGAGGCTGCAGGGGAATGTTCTATACACCAAAACTGCTTCATTAAGCTAAAGTTGTTCAGGTGACTATAGTGTCCCTTTAATACTATGGTTAGTAAAGTCCAGGCAGGTTAGATCCAAAGCAAATAAGGAATAATAGAAAACAAAGTCCAGTTTGAATTAAGGCAGGATGTTTGGATGAATCAGGATGGATCAAAGGAAATCAGAGTTGAGCAGGTTATCAGGAATCAGTTTGAGCTAGGAATAGATGTCTTGTCTGTATCAGACCATAAACAAGTATAAGCAAGAGCCATGTGCAGAACACAACTTCTCTCAATGTAAAGGCCCCCTTTTAGTTGGGTGTGGCCTTTTATAGAAGACTTGCAAGATCATATGAGGCAGGTGAGAGTGACGGAGGATTGACTAGAGGTTAGGGAGGTCACTAGAGGCGAGAAACAGGTATTGAAGTAATAAAATAAAACAATATCTTGGTTGTCAGGATAGGATCCTGACAACCAGACAAATAGCATTCCAAATAGTAAATATAAAATATATAAAACACATATGGTGTACACCCTAATCCCCGCAGGCCGCGCTATCTGCCTTCATGTGCCGCGCTATCTGCCTTCATCAAAGATCTCCCACACCGGCCCGCAGGGAGGGAGGCAGGAGAGGACCCGGGGAGCTCTAGCCAGCAGCTCCGTCGGGTTCCTCTCATGAGGTCAAAGCGTTGCCATGGCAATGCTCAGATCTCGTGAGAGTGAACTCTAGCCCCTACAAAAGGTAAGAAGGGAGGTGGCTATTTCCTAAATGGTCCCCCCCACCCGCACAGTCCCTCAAAACAAATACACACAAACAGCAACCACACACATACAGCACCCTCACACACAGCACCCTTACACATACACACACAGCACACACACACTAACAGCACCCTCACACACACAGCACCCACACATTGTCACGGTAGTTTACCCCAACACGCACGATTTAGTCCAACAATCGACAGATAGAGCAGATACGTCTTACCGGAGAGAATAGACAGAGTCAAGAACGAGCCGAGGTCAAGGGAACAAAGAGACTGCGAGAACAAAAACTAGCCAAGGTCTGGTACACAGTAGTCAGTAAGCCGGCAAACAAGACAAAACAGGGATAGAGAGATAAATGAAGTCAGATACAAAGCCAAGGTCAAGCATGAAAATCACAACTGAACACAACAAGCGCTAAAGGGAACTGAAACAGAAACCATGATAGGGCAGGGAGTTAAGGGAGAGGTAAGTATAAATACCCTAATGTTTACTTTGATTGACCCCTGTCATATCCACGCCCCCAAAAAGTGAGTGTATGGGGAATGTGGGATGACAGGGGCCAATGGGAGACTGTTGTATTTTTTGGCTCCCACTGCCCCTTTAAGAGCGTGCCCGAGACGCGCGGCACACTCTTAGAGCTAGGCGGGACACGTGACCGCATCTCGCGGTCCATGCCCGCCTTCATCCGAGAGCCGCGCACGGCGGGAAGAGAGGACCCCGGCCGACCCCCGGGTAAGTTAAGTACCGCTACACACACATACAGCACCCACACACATACAGCACCCTCACATACACAGCACCCACACACACACACAGCACCCTTACACACACAGCACACACACACTAACAGAACCCTCACACATACAGCACCCTCACACATACACACAGCACACAAACACTAACAGCACCCCCACACACACACACAAACAGCTCCCTCACACAAACAGCTCCCTCACACACACAGTACCCACACACACTAACAGCACCCTCACACACACACAGCACCCTTACACACACACACCACCCTCACAAACACACAAACAGCGCCCTCACACACACACAGCGCCCTCACACACACACAGCACCCACACACACACAACACCCTCACACAAACACACAGCAGTGTGTGTGTGTGTGTGTGTATATATATAAAATATGTGTGTGTGCTCAATATATATAAAACAAGAGGGGGTTATATATATATATATATATATATTGTGAGCGTAAAGGTGGAATAGTGGTTGATGGGAGATACATCAGACCTGATTTGCTAAACAGCAACCAGAGGATTTTTCAGTTAAATGCCCCAGGGAGAGATGTTAAAGTTTGCAATATGCATAGCTGATGCTCTGCAAAACATGGTATGGGTCCCTGGGGCGGAGTATTTGGAGAGCAGGGTGGGCCAATGCTCCAACAGCACTAGTTGCTGTATAACAGACCACAGCTTGGATCTGATTTTAAGAGTTAACTAATTGGCACTCACCTGTAGCTACTCAATTAGTAGACAGGCCTTTAAAAGAAGAGAGCAGCCTGCTGCAGAGTGAGGGAGAAAAAGACAGCTAGGAGAGATTGTGTTTATTGCAAAGACATTGCTTTTGTTTGGAAAATTGGTAAGTGGGAAAGCCACCCAATTGCAGATAGCAATTACTGTCTAGTAAGAGCTCAAGTAAGAGCAAGGGATTTTGTTTGTTTTGTTATTATTTAAAGTACCTGCTTTCTTACTGAATAAAAAGGAAAACTGAGCTGAAGGTGTCCTGGACTTTGTATACCCTAGAAGGCTGTGGTTACTGCAAGATCGGTGACAATCCTACCTGTAAAAGAGGTGGTTTGTTACATATGGTGGAGAATGCGGGCAGCCACGTAAGCCTGAGGGTAGAAGTCATTTAAAGCTCAACATGGAGGATGTTATCAAGGCTCTGATCCAATCCACCTCTGTGCAACAGGAGACTAACAGGAGAGCTGCAGAAAACAGTGCAGCCCTGCAGCAACTGGTGCTGGCCCAGGCAGAGTGTGCTAAAGTCCTGGCCAAAACACAAATGGAGTGCACTGAGTCCTTGGTGAAACAGCTTGTTGTGACACAAGCGGAGATGTTTAAAGTAGCCCGTGAGGAGCAGCAAAAAGTCACCCAGGGACTACAACAGGAAATCCAAGCTATCTCTGAAAAACTGAATGGAGACCCTGATGGAAGATACCAGGGGCCAAAGGTGATTCGGGCGAGCCACTATCTTCAGAAAATGACCGCATCAGATGATGTTGAGGCGTACCTTCTGGCATTTGAGCGCACTGCTGAGAGGGAGGGATGGCCGGCTGGTGAGTGGGCAAGCATACTGGCACCGTTCCTAAGTGGAGAGCCGCAGAAGGCATATTATGACCTAGAACCAGCCGATGCAAGTATCTACAGCAAATTGAAAGCTGAAATCTTGGCACGACTGGGTGTAACCTCTGCAGTACGTGCCCAAAGGTTCCACTCATGGTCATATTCTTCAGACAAAGCCGCACGTTCCCAAATGTTTGACCTCATACACCTTGCACGGAAATGGTTACAACCTGAAATCCATTCAGCTAGCCACATTGTGGAAACCTTAGTAATGGACCGGTTTTTGCGTGGTTTACCAGCTTCCCTGCGTCGCTGGGTCAGCCAAAGTGACCCCCATACAGCTGACCAACTGATTGCCTTGGTGGAAAGATATGTGGCTGCAGGAGAACTGCTATGTCCTACTTCACAGGCAAACCCTCGCAATCCTAAGCCCCAAGATTCTGCAAGACCTGGTAAGACTGTTCAAGGTTTAAGGGGAGCTGAAGAACTGCAGCTCTATACACAAAACACCAGGGGGCATCCAGGTCTAATAGGCCTGGGAAAGGAACTAATTGGTGGTCAGATTGTACTGTCAAATGTTTCAAGTGCAAAGAGGATGGTCATATGGCCAAAGACTGTCCATTTAAGGATGAACCTATGGAATGCAATATGGGCAAAGATGAGGGAACACGTTCATTTTTGCTCAGTTGTTATGGTACTGTTAACAATGACTATGATAATAACGCTCATAAATGCTGTGTAACTGTGAATGGAAAAATGTCTAAAGCATTACTTGATTCAGGTAGTATGGTTACGTTGGTAGCAGAGTCTATAATACCTTGTGTAAAACCTGATCATGTACAGAAAATAGGCATTATCTGTGTTCATGGTGATAAAAAGGAATACCCCACTGCGGAAGTAAATATTGGAACCCAGTATGGGGATTTAAAGTACCGAGTGGGTGTAGTACCTAGATTAGCCCATGAGGTAGTGATCGGTAGAGACTTTCCTCATTTTCTAAAATTATGGGCAGCTTTACAAAAGACAGACCAAAATTTATCAGAAATGAGTCAGTCTGTCGAGGATAATGTGTTCCCTTTTTCCGATATTGACTTGGGTTTTGACCACTGTGACGGAAAAATAAGAAAAAAGAAAAAATACTGCCCTAAACCAGTATTAATAGGAGATAACCCAGCTCAAACTAGTGAGGAGCCTACTAATACTGCAGACAAGGATAAGGACTTAATTGATATTGGAATTAGTCCAGGTAACTTTAAAAGCGCTCAGTGGGAAGATCCCACTTTAGTGACAGCTAGAAATGATATTAAAGTTGTAAACGGGGTTGCTAATCAGCCAGGAGAAGCACTGCCGTTCCCCTATTTTGAAGTACAAAATGACCTAATTTACCGTGTAGAAAAAAAGGATTCAGACATCATTAAGCAGCTGTTGGTTCCTCAGACTTACCAGAATATAGTGCTAAAGTTGGCTCACAGCCACATATTAGGGGGACACTTGGGAGTCGAAAAAACTAGAGAGAGAGTCCTTAGAAGGTTTTACTGGCCTGGAGTGTTTGCTGCTATTACAAACTATTGCTCCTCATGTCCTGAGTGCCAGTACAGGGCTCCTTTCAAGACTTTTCGTAGTCCACTTGTACCCTTACCCATAATTGATGTGCCTTTTGAAAGGATCGCTATGGACTTAGTGGGGCCACTGGTAAAGTCCGCTAGGGGACACCAATATATATTAGTCATCTTGGACTATGCAACTCGCTACCCTGAGGCCATTCCCTTGCGTAATACCTCTGCAAAGTTAATAGCTAAGGAACTTATGTTGATGTTCAGTAGGGTGGGTATCCCTAAAGAAATACTGACAGACCAGGGGACCCCGTTCATGTCCAGAGTCACAAAAGAGTTGTGCAGGCTCTTGCAGGTTAAACATCTTAAGACCTCAGTATATCACCCACAGACTGATGGTTTAGTAGAGAGGTTCAACAAAACCCTTAAGAGTATGCTACGCAAGGTAATTGATGCAGATGGAAGAAATTGGGATTTTTTATTGCCATATCTACTGTTTTCCATTAGGGAAGTTCCACAGGCCTCCACGGGCTTCTCTCCTTTTGAATTATTATATGGAAGACATCCCAGGGGAATATTGGATATTGCTAAGGAGACCTGGGAACAGGAGACTACTCCTCACAGGAGTGTAATTGAGCATATAGCTCAAATGCAGGATAGAATGGCCACCATCATGCCTATTGTCAGGGAACACATGCTGGAAGCCCAGCAGGCTCAGAAAAACAGCTATAACCGTAATGCTAGAGTCAGAGTGTTCCAACCTGGAGACAGGGTATTGGTTCTGGTCCCTACTGTGGAGAATAAGTTCCTTGCGACTTGGCATGGACCCTATGAAATAATAGAGAAAGTGAGTGATGTCAATTATAAAGTCAGACAACCAGGAAGAAGAAAGCCTGAACAGTTGTATCATATAAATCTGTTAAAGCCATGGAAGGACAGGGAGGTCCTGGTTGCTTTAAAACCTTCAGAACCTCCTATAGTGGAGCCAGAGGTGAACGTATCTGAGACTCTGTCTGTACATCAAAAGCAAGAGGTCAGAGATTTCATCAGAAGAAATAGGGATGTTTTCTCGGTAGTTCCAGGAAAGACTAAAGTGATTAAACATGACATAATAACCGAACCAGGGAAAAGAGTTAACCTCAAACCCTATAGAATTCCTGAGGCCCGGAGGGAGGTTATAAACTTAGAGGTTGAGAACATGTTAAAACTTGGAGTCATTGAAGAATCCCAGAGTAACTGGAGTAGTCCTATTGTATTGGTGCCAAAACCTGATGGCACATGGAGGTTCTGCAATGACTACCGCAAGTTAAACGCCATCTCAAAATTTGATGCTTACCCAATGCCAAGAGTTGATGAGTTAATAGAAAGACTGGGCAATGCTCGTTATCTAACAACCTTGGATTTAACAAAGGGTTACTGGCAGGTCCCGCTCACTGAAAGAGCCAAAGAAAAGACAGCCTTTTCAACACCCAGTGGCCTGTTTCAGTACACTGTATTGCCATTTGGGTTACATGGAGCACCTGCCACATTCCAACGAATGATGGACAGAATTCTTAAACCTCATGTTCGTTATGCTGCAGCATACTTGGATGATGTCGTCATCCACAGTGCAGACTGGGAATCCCACCTCCCTAAAGTTCAAGCGGTACTTGATGCTATCAGCTCAGCAGGCTTAACTGCCAATCCTTCCAAGTGTACGATTGGTTTAGAGGAAGCTAAGTACTTAGGTTATTCTATTGGGAGGGGTTTGGTTAAACCACAGGAAGCCAAAGTAGAAGCCATACAAAAATGGCCAAAGCCCCTTACAAAGAAACAAGTAAAGGCATTTTTGGGTTTAATTGGATATTATAGGCGGTTCATTCCAGATTTTGCTACCATTGCTGCACCTCTAACAGACCTTATTAAAGCAAAATCCCCAGTCATAGTTAAAATGGTGCCCTGAGGCAGAAAAGGCTTTTAAGAGTCTGAAGGAAGCTATCTGTAGCCATCCTGTCTTGGTGACCCCAGATTTTTCCAGGGATTTTATAGTTCAGACAGATGCTTCTGATGTGGGCTTGGGGGCTGTTCTTTCACAGGAATACCAGGGTGAAGAACACCCTGTTTTCTTTTTGAGCAGAAAGTTAAACCCACATGAGAAGAACTACTCTATTGTTGAAAAAGAGTGTCTTGCTATTAAGTGGGCATTAGACTCTCTTAAATACTACCTACTAGGCAGAAAGTTCCGATTGATAACGGACCATGCTCCTCTGACGTGGATGTATCAGAACAGGGAAAGTAACTCCAGAGTAACCAGATGGTTTTTGAGTTTGCAATCTTTTAATTTCACTGTGGAACACAGGGCTGGTCTGCAACAAGGTAATGCTGATGGGCTTTCGAGGGTACACTCCCTGATTTCCATGGTCGCTCAAACCCATGGGTATGAGCTGGGGGGGAGGATATGTGAGCGTAAAGGTGGAATAGTGGTTGATGGGAGATACATCAGACCTGATTTGCTAAACAGCAACCAGAGGATTTTTCAGTTAAATGCCCCAGGGAGAGATGTTAAAGTTTGCAATATGCATAGCTGATGCTCTGCAAAACATGGTATGGGTCCCTGGGGCGGAGTATTTGGAGAGCAGGGTGGGCCAATGCTCCAACAGCACTAGTTGCTGTATAACAGACCACAGCTTGGATCTGATTTTAAGAGTTAACTAATTGGCACTCACCTGTAGCTACTCAATTAGTAGACAGGCCTTTAAAAGAAGAGAGCAGCCTGCTGCAGAGTGAGGGAGAAAAAGACAGCTAGGAGAGATTGTGTTTATTGCAAAGACATTGCTTTTGTTTGGAAAATTGGTAAGTGGGAAAGCCACCCAATTGCAGATAGCAATTACTGTCTAGTAAGAGCTCAAGTAAGAGCAAGGGATTTTGTTTGTTTTTGTTATTATTTAAAGTACCTGCTTTCTTACTGAATAAAAAGGAAAACTGAGCTGAACGTGTCCTGGACTTTGTATACCCTAGAAGGCTGTGGTTACTGCAAGATCGGTGACAATCCTACCTGTAAAAGAGGTGGTTTGTTACAATATATAAAACAAGAGGGGGTTGGCTGCACTCACCTTAACATGCATAAATGGGGGTGCTGCTGGGGGCATTATATATATATATATATATATATATATATACGTGGCGTGTGTGTTTGTGCTTTAGGGTTCACACCCTTATGCAATAGGCTGCGCACGCCTATGATGGTGTACATATATATATATATAACCTCAACATCTGTTGTAAGGGATTTAGGGTTAATTATTTCAGATGACTTACAGCTAGGCAGACAATGTAATAGAGCAACAGGAAACACTAGCAGAATGCTTTGTTGTATAGGGAGTGATATTAGCAGCAGAAAGAGCGAAGTGCTCATGCCATTGTACAGAACACTGGTGAGACCTCACTTGGAGTATTGTACGCAGTACTGGAGACCGTATCTTCAGAAGGATATTGATACTTTGGAGAAAGTTCAGAGTAGGGCTACTAAACTGGTTCATGGATTGCAGGATAAAACTTACCAGGAAAGGTTAAAGGATCTTAACATGTATAGTTTGGAGGAAAGACGAGACAGGGGGGATATGATAGAAACATTTAAATATATAAAGGGAATCAACACAGTAAAGGAGGAGACTATATTTAAAAGAAGAAAAACTACCACAACAATAGAACAAGGGGCAAAGATTTAAAAATAATAGTGGATACATGTAAACGCCTTCCAGTTGAAGTGGTAGAGGTAATCTCAGTGAAGGAGTTTAATCATGCTTGGGATAAGCATCAGGCCAGGGACTAATGAGTGTATATTGAGAATTAAACTACAAAACAACTTAATCTGTACATTATGCTAGCAAAATTGCTAGTAAAGTGCTTTAATAAAAATCCATGAAAAATGTACACTCTCCCCAGTGGTGCATTTAGACCCCATAGGCAAACGCTAGGCAGCCACCACAAAATAAACTCTTGCACCACCAAGGGTTATTTAACTATATGTTTGCTGCTTGCTAATGCTCCCAGTGGGCATATAGTTCAAAAAAAAAAAATTCAATCTAGGCAGGGATTTTAGTGTTTGGCGGTGGTCTGTCCGTCTGAAACCTGGACCAAAACTAGACCCATTCAGGGTCTGAATGGCAAAAAAATCCAGACATTTTAAAATAGCATGAACAATGTCCAGATTTTGCAATCCGAATGTCCCTGAACACATCCAGATGGTTGGTATACCCCCATATGTGCTTGCTCAGTCTGGGAATATGGATTTGCGTATGTGTGTGGGCACTAAAGAGTAGTGATTAGTGGCACCAAATAAGAAGACAATTTAGCCAGTTGTCCTCAGGTATATTTTATTTAAAGCACCTGGTATAAATAAACCCAAACAACTTGGTCACATTATAAACTGTCACTAGTCTAATACTATCCTTACCTTTTTGTGTCATTTTACCCCACTCCCTCTATCAACCCCTCTGTTTCTTTGTGTCCAACTTGTCTGGTTACAACTACATGTCTGTTCGTCCACCCATTGTAAAGCGCTGCAGAATTTGACGGCGCTCTATAAATATCATAATAATAATAAAGCATCTGGAAACCATCACAATGTGTAGCTTACCCATTACCATTTAAAAACTTTGCAATCTCATTATACTTTCCTTGCCTGTTAACAATAGTCTAGATAATTTCATCATTCACCAGTGTTTAAGGAGAAGTTTATAATCTACAAAACAGAAAAATCACCAACTGTAAGGTTTGAGCTTCAACGTGAATTCAAAGCAGGTAATGCTTGTTATGAATATTTATTAATAAAGCACCAATATATTATGCAGAGTTGGATAATGCTAGACATTTGATCCTGAGAACTTTGTGAGCCTTGACATTCAGTTATCTCAATAATGTTTTATAATTATAGGGTTGTCAGTCAAGATGCTGAACACTCACGTGTAGTTTTTGGAATCTCCTCATCCACTGTCTGTTGTGGAGACCCATTGAAAGAAGGAATGATTATTGATTGCTCTGATGCGCCATCTTGTCTAGATAGGAGGGTGTCTGGGAATACAATGTATGAAATGAATGTATATGTAATAAGACAACCTTGCAAATATTATGTATATTTTGACTGGTGGTCGTTCATAGGAGAACTAATTAAATTAACCCAAAAGACCAATTACATCGAACATTGGGACTGAGAAAGTTCATGAACTACATTTCTAATAGTATCAGCCAACCTGAACCCTATAGACATGTAGTGCAACTACCCTGAATTTGGGGAACTAAATAATGATGCAAGTTAAGTGAAAAAAGGGGAAAAAATAGAAAAACCTCACTTAATGAATGTGTTGCAGATCCCAATCCTTGGTGCTGGTTCCTTCATTCCCAAAACGACAAAATGTAGGAATAATTTACAAAAAAACAAAGATATCAAAACATATCTTAGGGAACTCATCCATGAAACAACTCCTTGCTAGCACAAGTTTATTGTTGAAAAAAATCAAACAAGTACACAGACCAAGTTATAGTGAATGGACACAAAATACAAAAAGATCCATGTACCTGTAGGAAGGGGGGATTAAAAAAATATACAAAAGAGCTATGAAAACAATGAATGCGTTTCGAGTCTTTACACAAATGTTTTTTCATTTCAATATAAAAAAAGCATCTGTGTATAGACACGAAACACGTCCAGCGTTTTCTTAGCTTTTTGCATATTTTGTGTCCACCCTTTCCTACAGGTACATGGATCTTTTTGTATTTTGTGTCCATTCACTATAACTTGGTCTGTGTACTTTAGCTTTTTTTTCACAATAAACATGTACTAGCAACGAGCTGTTTACTGGATGATTACCCTGGGATATCTTTTGACTGTGTGTTTGTTTTTTGTGCAAATTATTCTTACATTCAGTCTGAACCCTATTTGAGCATCATGGGAAATACATTTCAGAAACATACACACTAACAATTTAGTCATCAATGCAATACACTACAAATTGTAAAATAAAACAAACAATCATTGTACATCAAATCACCAGTGGTAAAAAGTGAATGGTTTTAAAACACAAATACACCCATATCACAAGAAGATACTGGGATAGCTGGGAAAACCTAAAAACAAGATTAAAACAACATAGTGTGTACTGTTAAAAAATATACAATGTAAAATACATCAGTTGGACTCTCACTCACATGGCCTGGAGCCGTACCAGGCTCTGTATTGCAGGCTTAGGGGTGCCAATACTGGCTATGGAATCCGTGTTGTCAGAACAGGAAACTGGACATCAGATGCTTAGGCAGGATAAAAGCTTTATTACAAAATACATAAACACATAAACACAAGTAAAAGCTTATCGGGTGCTTAAATTCAAGTGGGTGTGAACAAAATGGTAAAAACAGCAGATGCGTTTTGGCTCCAAGTGCCTTCTTCAAGTGCTGTGATAGTATCTTCACAATGTCCATTTTATATAAAATATTCATCTGTATCCAATTTCCTGATAATTTCAATTCCGCAGCGATATTTCTGGGTACCTGACGTCATTTCCATTTGCGTCGCCATGACGGAGTGTAGTTGGAACCAGGGCTGTGGAGTCGGAATCGAGGAGTCGGAGTCGGAGGTAATTTTGGGTACCTGGAGTCGGAGTCGGTGCATTGTTTGCCGACTCCGACTCCTACTCATACTAAATTTAGATTGGAATTAAAAAAAGCAAGTTTAAATGTCCCAATTCACAAAAAGTTATAATTAATGACTTCTCTACTGTAAGAATAAAGACCAATGCATGCAGTGTCTCACGTAACCGCAAAACGAACACATTAAGTGACCGTGAAAAAGCATGCTTTTCGTGTGCTTCACTATATGGCATGCAATGCACAATTAGGAGCGGCAATACCTTATACTTTCCATAGTGTTGTGTTCTGCTGTTACAGGGAACGCAGCGCCCATGGGTAACCTAGCCTCTCACTGATAAGGGATTAAGTAAATATGTTTTTTGCAGGACTAGAGACACTTGTATAAGTGAAGGGAATGGAGGATCAATACTTCTAGACTGAAGCTGTAAACCATTTGAAAAACTGCTGTCATTCAGCTAAGGCTATAAAAACTTGTAAACTCTGATTGTTAGCTTAAACTTTAAACATGACTATAGGATTCTACTAGGGAAATCGTGTTTTATAATAAATGCCCCTTCCTGGATCCTCCCACTGCCCTATATTCAGCAGCAGATCAGCAATTCAGCACACAAAAAGGAGAAGGCAGCAGCTTCTGGCCAACTACCTCTCTCTGCTAGAAGAGCTTAGAAGAGCTTAGAAGAACTTGGTGGAACAGCTTCTTGGATTCAACTGTAAGTGTTTATATTTATTTTAAAACCTGCATGCCTGCTTGTCTGTATGAGAGAGGACATGTGTACATATTTCTGGAAGAAACTGTCTATCCTAGGTTTGTAAGTGTATTTATATGCTCTGAGCACTAAAATGTAGGCTCTGTGTTGTGTGTGTGTGTACAGTACATGTCTGTGCATGTTTTTTTACATAGGACAAATCATGGCTTGGTTTAGTGCAGGGAAATATAGCTTATTTGTTTGTATAAAGCCATGTAAGTACAACTTACAAGACTGTGGATGTTGATATTAAAAATCTAATTATATGCCAGTTAGTAATTAATATAACATATTTTATATTTTATGAAAAGAGGCGCCCTAAATAATGTCAAAAAGACTGTATACAACAAACACGACAAAGTCTACTGTTTATGAGCACTTTGCATTATCAAGTGATGGAAAACATTACGTGTGCCAATGTATTAGAAAAGATGATGATGGTGAAAAACAATGTGTTGCAAAAATTAGCAGTTTCAGTGGGTCTGATAAAAATGCACCTACAAGAACAGCAAATTTGAAAAGACACTTACAGAGTTTTCATCCCAAAGTGTTAGAAGCCGTGAATGAGAAAGATAGCAATGAAAACATTGCATCTACTTCTGTGACAAAAAACATTCAGAAATCTACTGGAGAACAATCACAAATAAGAAAATTCTTTATATCTGACAAAGCTACCATAAGGATAACACCAGAAAAATTCAAACACCACATTATTGAAATGGTAGTAAAGAATAGTTTACCACTATCCTTCTTTTCACAAACAGCCCTTTTAGGCCTAAATGGAGAAATGGCAAAAAAACTTGGCGTTTCTCTGGAAAGAGAAAGTATAAGGAAACTTATAATTGAGGAGGCCAAATGTAAAAAGGAAGAACTACAGAAAGTTCTGAAAGGACGTTTTGTCTTCCTTAAAATGGATGCATGCACACGTCACAGAGTCAATTACTTCGCTATTAATGTTAGATTTGTGAATGAAAATAACAAAACAATAACACGGACCCTTGGATTAAAGGACACTCAGGCACATCACACCAGTGATTACCTTCAGAAGTTAGTGGAGGGTGTTCTAGAAGAATTTGAAATTAAAAAGGAACAGATTTTATGTGTTGTGACAGATAACGCTTCTAACATGTTGAGCACAACTGAGAAGATGAACGCAGATGAAGAAGGTAACAAACAGATATTAGAGTTAGAGGAAGACAGTTCAGCAAGTATTGAGGAAAGTTTAGAAACTGAAGAGAAAGCTGACATTTTTTTAGACTACTTTGTTGAAGAAGCATTGAAGTTTGCTACTATTCATCATATGCGATGTGCTGTTCATACTCAACTTGCCATAAGAGATGGATTAAAAGATCGCCATGCAGCTACACTAATTGGCAAATTACGGCAAGTAACTGTTGCAGCCAGGGCCCCGAAAACAGATGCAATTTTGAAAAGACTTGCAGGAAAAGGAGCCATTTTGGATCAAACAACTCGCTGGGGAAGCACTTATTTAATGGTGAAGCGTTTGCTCGAACTTAAAGACTTCATAGAAGAAATGGACAATGAAAATCTTGCATTAACTGAAAGCCAGTGGACACAAACAAGAGAGCTGGAGAACCTTCTTTCTCACCCCTTCACTGTCACCAAGAGTTTGCAATGTGACAATCTAACCCCGGGTAAATTCCTCTTGGAATGGAAGAGCCTGTTATATCGCCTGAACAAAAATGGGGGGTTATTAGCTGAGGGCATTGCATCTTCAATGATGAAAAGAGAGAGTCTTTTGCTGGAAAATGAAATCTTGTTAGCGGCTATTTATGTTGACCCAATGAGCCGACTTTTGTTGAACAGTGAACAGACTGCTACTGGGAAAAAGGCCCTCTATGATGTAGCAGTTCGCATCAAGGGATTACGACCTGAAATACCTCCACTGGATGAAGTTCTTTTAAGCAATAGTGGTAAATCAGGATCATCTTCTTCAAACGAAGAATTAGATTTTGATTCCTTCTTAGACAAAATGGAAGGTTCTAAAAGAAAGCATAAGTCGCATAAGCGTTACAGAACCAGTAAATGTCCAAATAAAAAAATTCCAACAGGAGTTTTATGAAGCACTAAAAGAAGTTGAAAAGTATGATCGCTCATCAAAACTTACTGTTGAAGAAGCCATCCTTGTTTATCCAGAGATTGTTAGTGATGTAGCCAGAATAGTTACTGCAATGCCACCCACCCAAGTCAGTGTCGAAAGATTATTTTCAGCCCTAAAAATTAAAAAGTCTGACTTATGAGCCTCTATGAAAGAGGATCTGGCAGAGGCAATTCTCTTCCTTAGAACTCTACATTGAATTGATTTGCATTTGCTAAGCCTATAACTATATTTCAAGATTAATATAAACCATTTCTAGGTTTTACAGATTTTGTTTTTGGTTCATATAGATAAGCTTTGTTTTTGTTCTAAAACAACCAAATAACGTGGTTTGTATTTTTGAACTGGTAAAGTTCCTGTTCCTGATGTTTATGCCTGCTGCTACTATCCAGCCACTTAATTGATTAATAAAAACATTTTTATAAAACTTTGTTGTTTTCATTGTGTTTGTCTTTTGCTTAAACTGTTCAATACGGTAGACTGTTAGCTTCCCAACCAGTAGTCCTGTGGTAATGACATGTATGTTGCCTTTCTTTCCTTCAAGGAATGTATAAAATACATTTGCATATTAATACAGAGGAGTCGGAAAGACGGAGTCGGAGTCGGAAGTACAAAAAGCTGAGGAGTCGGAGTCGGAACATATATCTACCGATTCCACAGCACTGGTTGGAATGCAGCGTTGACAGCTGGAATGCAACATAGATGGGAGGTGGTAACTTTGCCTTCCTTTGTGTAGTTACCACTTCCCATCTACATTGCGTTCCAGCCGTCAACGCTGCGTTCCAACTACACTCATGGCGACGTCAGGTACCCGGAAATATCGCTGCGGAATTGAAATTATCAGGAAATTAGATACAGATGAAGATTTTATATAAAATGGACATTGAGAAGATACTATTATTATTTTATTATTCATATAGTGCCATCAGATTCCATAGCGCTGTGCAATGGGTGGACTAACAGACATGTAATTGTAACCAGACAACTGGACGTACAGGAAAAGAGGGGGTGGAGGACCCTGCTCAATGAGCTTACATTCTAGAGGGAGTGGGCTATAGTGACACAATGGGTAAAAGTAGGGGTACGAAGTAGGTTGTTAGAAAATTATTCACTGAGGGCTTAGTAGGTAATTTTTGACAGTTGCAGGAGAAGAGTCATGGGGAGTGGGGGATAAAAACCTGTTAACAGTTTAATTGATATGCTTTCTTGAAGAAGTGTGTTTTCAATGATTTTTTGAATGAGTGGAGACTGGGTGAAAGTCTTATGGAGAATGGAAGGGAGTTCCACAGATGAGGTGCAGCCCTGGAGAAATCTTGGAGGCAAGCATCAGACATGGGAGTACGGACAGAGGATAGACGTAGGTCTTTGGCAGAGCTCAGGGGCCTCGACGGGACATACTTGTGTATTAGGTGGGATAGGTAGGTTGGAGCAGCATTATGTAGGGACTTGTAAGCAAGCACCAGAATTTTAAATTTAGCCCTATATCTAACCGGAAGCCAATGCAGGGACTGACAGAGCAGGTGGGAGGTGCGAGCGGACAGGAAAATGAGCCTCGCCGCCGCATTCATTATAGATTCCAGCCGTTCAATCTGGGAACATGTAAGACCACTGAGAAGGGGATTGCAGTAGTCAAGGCAAGAGAGAACAACAGCATGGACCAGCACCTTAGCTGCATTAGGTGTTAAATAGGGGCGGGTGCGCGCTATGTTTTTGAGATGGAAGCGACAGGATTTGGTGATTGATTGGACATGAGGGGTGAAGGAGAGGTTGGAGTAAAAAAACCCACCCAGGCAGCGAGCCTGCGAGGTAGAGGTGATGGTAGCGTTGTTTACTTGGAGGGAGACAGACACGGGAGTAGCAACACTTGAGGGAGGAAAGACCAGAAGTTCTGTTTTGGGCAGGTTGAGTTTAAGGAAGTGAACAGCCATCCAGTTGGAAATCGCAGAGAGGCAGTCAGAGACACGAGTCAAGATTGGCAGAGAGAGATCAGGAAATGACAGATAGATTTGTGTGTCATCCGCATAGAAATTATAATGGAAGACAAGGGAGCTGATGAGTTTACCAAGGGAGGCAGTATAGATAGAGAACAGTAGGGGACCAAGGACAGAATCTTGGGGGACGTTGACAGAGTGTGGTTGGGGGGGAAGAGGCAGAGAAAGAAACACTGAAAGAGTGCTTGGAGAGGTAGGAGGAGCACCAGGAGAAAGCAGTATCCCGTAGAATGGAGAATGTGAAGAAGCTGTTGATGATCAACAGTGTCAAAGGCAGCAGAAAGATCAAGGAGAATTAGGATAGAGTAATGGCTGCGAGATTTAGCAGCAATTAAATCATTGGATACTTTGGTCACAGACGTTTCTACAGAATGACCAGCGCAGAATCCAGACTGAAGGGGGTCAAGTAGAGAGTTGGATTCAAGAAAGTCAGTCAATCTGGTGTACACAACTCTCTCGAGGATCTTGGAGGCAAATGGCAGTAGCGAGATAGCGCGATAGTTGGATGGGGAGTTGAGGTCAAGGTTGGGCTTTTTCAGAATCAGGGTTACAGTTGCATGTTTCAAGGGTGAGGGAAATGTGCCAGAGGAAAGGGAGAGATTGAAAATTTTAGTGAGAGGAAGAGCAAGAGAGGGAGACAAAGTGCGGATGAGATACGAGGGAATAGGATCCAGGGAACAGGTGGTGGGGCGGGAGTACCGGAGCAGAACAGAAACCTCTTCTGCTGTGGTAGAAGGAGGGGGAGTAGAAGGGTGAAGAAGAGCATCAACAATGTGAAATAGGTGTTTGGGTTGATGGGACAGTGTCCTTATGAGGGTGTTAAAGTAATTTACCTTTGCAGTTGAAAGAGTCAGGCTGTAGGAGCGCAGCAAAAATTTATAGTGGAGGAAGTCAGATGCAAAGTGAGACTTTGTAAAATATTCTATATTTTGGAAATGTCTCTTACATACAGTCAGGTCCATAAATATTGGGACATCAACACAATTCTAATCTTTTTGGCTCTATACACCACCACAATGGATATGAAATGAACAAGATGTGCTTTAACTGCAGACTTTCAGCTTTAATTTGAAGGTATTTACATCCAAATCAGGTGAACGGCTTAGGAATTACAACAGTTTGTATATGTGCCTCCCACTTTTCAAGGGACCAAACGTAATGGGACAATTGGCTGCTCAGCTGTTCCATGGCCAGGTGTGTGTTATTCCCTCATTATCCCATTTACAAGGAGCAGATAAAAGGTCCAGAGTTCATTTCAAGTGTGCTATTAACATTTGGAATCTGTTGCTGTCAACTCTCAATATGAGATCCAAAGAGCTGTCACTATCAGTGAAGCAAGACATCATTAGGCTGAAAAAAACAAAACAAACCCATCAGAGAGATAGCAAAAACATTAGGTGTGGCCAAACCAACTGTTTGGTACATCCTTAAAAATAAAGAACGCACCGGTGAGCTCAGCAACAGTAAAAGACCCGGAAGACCACGGAAAACAACTGTGGTGGATGAAGAATTCTTTCCCTGGTGAAGAAAACCCTTCACAACAGTTGGCCAGATCAAGAACACTCTCCAGGAGGTAGGTGTATGTGTGTCAAAGTCAACAATCAAGAGAAGACTTCACCTGAGTGAATACAGAGGGTTCACCACAAGATGTAAACCATTGGTGAGCCTCAAAAACAGGAAGGCCAGATTAGAGTTTGCCAAACAACATCTAAATAAGCCTTCAGCAGTTCTGGAACATTTTTGGAGGTAACGGGTCAGCTTGGTGTGCCAGGGTAATTGGGGGCGCTTGCTGCGTTTAATTGTAGAAGGTGGCAGCCATCTTGTTTGCATGTACCAAAACCGTGAATAGACTTCAGGGGGACTTAGCCGTGAATGCCCTGGAACTATTTTCAGCATGAAAACTTCGCGGTTACCAGTCGGTCCTCCAGCGGCACTTAGCTGCCATTCTATGGAACTATTTTCGGCTATGGGACCATGCCTGCGGTCGGTCATATAAATTACTTCCAGGAAATTCCTGAACCCTTGAACTGATCTGTGTGATTTTTGGATATGTTGGTCACCCAGATGAAGGCTATCAGTGGATGTAACATTTGTGGGGTTTTATGAATTTTTAGGGTACATTTGGGGTGTTTTTAAAAAGTATATTTTTTTCTGTGCTTGGAGATAATTGGATTAGAATTAGTACAGCTACTGATCCAATTATCTCCCAGGCAGAAGGGAGGGATTGTGTGCTGTGTGTGGGAGTGTCGTACCTTGTAACCTTATTGTTATTGGTCTGTGAAGTTGCAAATCAGTCACCCACAAGGTCCCTGTCGGCGTACCCCTTGAATGGGGATTGTCATATAAGGCCAAGTGTGGCTCCCATTAAACAGAGATTCGTTTACCCCTTCATGAAGTCTTAGCTCATGTTTGGGGGATTGGAGAACTACATTCACTCTGGGTATTGCTATATCACAGTACTCCCCTGAGTATAATCACTAGCTCTTATAAGAGCTGTTCCTGCTACGCTTTTTTTGACTAGGAGAGGTCTACCCACTGGAAGCTGGATCCTGGTCTTGTGTCCAGGGTGGGTGGAGGACGGCGAGATCCCCAACCAAGCTGCGGCAGTTTGTGGGAGTCTACGGTGGTTATGGTGTTGCAATACAGTGCTTATGGTGCTCACAAGTAATAGGAAGCAGCGATTGACAGAGGTACCTGGTCGGGGTGCCAAGCGGTCCGTCACAATAACATATTTATTGACCAGGCTTTGACTTTTGTTCACTACCTTGGTCCACATAAATTCCAACAACAGTTTTCTGCTTCCTTTAACTTTTTATATATGTATATGTTTAAACCTGGGTGATATTCAAGAATGCAAATAATGGTGTCTTAGGCCTTGAGGCGCCCTGTGAGAAAAATCTTCACAGCGCCCCCCCATGGCCACACTGCCTCGTCCATCCTGTAAAAAGTGCTAAGCCTCTATTCCATAGATGTTATGTATTAATGGGATTTCTGGGCATATTATGCATATACACATATATTAATACATTATAGGCATAATAACACATATCATAATAATAATAAACATATTAATATACATGTATATAGAAATATTACTATCAGTAATCGTGTTAAATTGTGTCTTTTTAAAAAGCAGAGAATTCTATATATATATGGGCTAGAAGAATTCCTCCTAAATGTATAGATTTGGGAAAAACATGTGAAGGAACACTCTAGCATTAGGAATACAAATGTATTTCTAACACAAGAGTGTTGAAAAAGCTCTTGTTTCCCTGAAGTCGCCATGCCATTATGTTGCGCATGTAGGGAACAATAGTGTCACACACACAGGCAGAAAGTCACACACACACAGGCAGGCAGACAGTCACACACACACAGAGGCAAACCGTCACACACAGGCAGACAGACAGACAGTCTCACACAGGCAGGCAGTCACACAGACAGGCAGACAAGCAGACAGACAGTCACACACACACAGGCAGGCAGTCACACACACACACACAGGGAGGCAGTCACACAGACAGACAGTCACACACACACACAGGCAGACAGTCACACACACACAGGCAGGCAGGCAGTCACACAGACAGACAGTCACACACACACACAGGCAGTCTCACACAAAGACAGTCAGACAGACAGTCACACATACACACATAGGCAGGCAGTCATACAGACAGACACACACACAGGCAGGCAGTATGGCTGGAAGGGGGAGTGAATGCAGTTCATTGTTGGGGAAGCAGGGACTCCTTCCTTCTTCCCTCTTCCTGTGCAGCAGTTACAGGGGCCTTGCGTTAAGCCCTGCCCCTGCTGCTTGGTAAGCCCCACCCCCGCTGACACAATTTTTTGTTTTGTTTTTTGCTCCCCTGCACTCTTGTCACCCGGCCATGTGCAAGCTGTGTCGGCCACATGGCGCCCCCTGCTCCATGGCGCCCTGTGTGGTCACACAGCTTGCA
This sequence comes from Pelobates cultripes, assembly GCA_933207985.1. Classification (NCBI taxonomy): domain Eukaryota; kingdom Metazoa; phylum Chordata; class Amphibia; order Anura; family Pelobatidae; genus Pelobates; species Pelobates cultripes. The sequence continues at coordinate 134,179,142 of OW240912.1, forward strand.
CACCCCTAAGGCTGGCCCTGACAGTAATGGTGGGATAGTGATGTTTAGTGAGTAGGAGGGGGTGACCAGGGATGTATTTACCACAATGCAAACAAGGTATTTGCCTAGGGCGGCACTTTAAGGGGAGGCGCCAAAAAATGCCACCCCAAGCTCCCAGAGAAATGCCTTGTTTGCCACGTGTTCTGGGGCTGTCCACCTTACTGTGAGTGAGTGAGTGAGTGTAGCTGTCAGTGTGTGTCTGTGAGTGAGAATGGGTGTGTTGGTTAAACAGTGTGTGCCAATGACTGTATGTGTGTGCCAATGACTGTGTATCTTTCATCGAGTGTATATCAGTGCATGTATCAATGAGGGCATGTGTCTGTCAGTCAAAAAATGGCCTTGACACGAATTGGGGGAGCAAATTTTTATTTTGGGGTGCCCGAATTTAGTCGGGCCTAGGGCAGCACAAATCCAAAATACACCACTGGGGGTGACATAAGGCTTTAAATGAGGAGGTAGAAGAGCAATTTCATGTTTTGTTTTCTTAAATTAATTCATATTGATTCCCCCCTTCTGCTCCCCTCCCTCTTGCATACCGTTGGACAGGGATGGGGGAATACTGATGACCTGGTGGTCCAGCGGTCTCTGCCAGGGTTTGAAATTCTGCACCTTGCAGAACAGGAGCCCTCCTCTTGCGAACTCCACATTGATGGTATGAGAGCGTTACCATGATAACCTGTGGCAACACTCTAAATGCCAAGCTCAGTAGGAGGGCTCAGTAACGGCATCCTGTGAAGGTGCAGAACCAAAGCGCTCACTGCTCGCTCCTCCCCATCATGCAAAGTGGGCCGGTGAGGGAGGTCCTCAATCTCTTCACTGGCCAATAACAAAGCAGAGCTCACTCTCTAAAGGCGAGCCAACGGGGGCGCAATCTTTCACCCACCAGGGCACTCTGAGGTAGGGCAGGACCTGGTTGTGTTGGTCGCAGCCGCACAGCTCGCACACCCTTAAGGCTGGCCCTGAATGGTGTAATATTTATAGGTTTATCATGGACGATGCTACACACTTACATGTTCTTTTAGGGCTCTCTGTGACCACTGTCTGTGGTGGTGACTCATTGTTTGAAGGTAGGATTTTTGGTTGCTCCAATGCTTCATCCTGTGTAGATATAAGAGTGTCTGGGAAAGATACATAAGAATACAGTATAAAATGCTTTTTTATAAGTAAAACGAGCCTTAATGCTAAACTAACTTTTATTAAGTTGGATCTTTCACCCAGCAATACTAATTATCTTAAATAAAGCAAAAGAGCTCAACATTAGCACTGCCAGTGATTGTATACCTCTACTTCCTGGATGAGATCTATTAGAAATATAGTTTATAAATACAATAAAATAAAAAAGCATCTTTGAAAAGAGGTAAAACTTGCCCAATATTTACATAGATTTTCTTTATGTTTTTGTCGCCAGCCCCCCTTTTTGTATTACGTGTCCATTTACTATAACGTGGCCTCTATACTTTAGCCATGTTTGATTATTTTCCCAATAAACATATACTAGCAAGGAGTTGTTTCCTGCCCTATTTCCCTGGGATATATTTTAAATGTTTTTTTTTTGCAAATTATTCTTACATTCATTCTGATCCCTGTCTGAGCCTCATGGGAAAATAACTTCATAAACATGCACACTAACAATTTAGTCATAAGTGCAATATACTACACAGGTTATTAACATTTTAAATGACAGTGTTGTTCTTGGGACATTTCTACTTATTTTAAATAGGACTCAGAAGGATCCAACCTGTCTACGGATGCTGCCAAGTCCCACTTCTGAGTTCAGAAGGGATTTTCCCTAGTAAAACGTATTAAATGACCACTATAGTGCCAGGAAAACATACTCGGTTTCCTGGCACGATAGTGCCCTGAGGGTGCCCCCACCCTCAGGGACCCAATCCCGCCGGGCTGGATGGCGAGGAAAGGGTTAAAACTTACCTTTTTTCCAGCGCCGGGCGGGGAGCTCTCCTCCTCCTCTCCGCCTCCTCTTCTCCCCTTCGGCTGAATGCGCATGCGAGGCAGGAGCTGCGCGCGCATTCAGCCAGTCTCATAGGAAAGCATTCATCATGGACTGTGATTTTCACAGTGAGAAGCACGCAAACGCCTCTAGCGGCTGTCAATGAGACAGCCACTAGAGGCTTTAGAGGCTGGATTAACCCATTTATAAACATAGCAGTTTCTCTGAAACTGCTATGTTTATTAAAAAAAGGGTTAATCCTATAGGGACCTGGCACCCAGACCACTTCATTAAGCTGAAGTGGTCTGGGTGCCTAGAGTGGTCCTTTAACTACACTAGTTGTGAATTATCATATACCCAATGGCAGCTATTGTGCCGGGACTTAATTTTGCCCCCCTGTCTTGTAGTGTTCTGCCTAACACCATGTTCCCCACTTCAGACTCAGTGAGAGGTTATGCCCTGCTCAGTGCTACATACCTATATACACACACATGTATTTGACCTGACTTCTCTTCCTAACGCTTTTACCTATTGACAGCTCTAAAAGACAGGACTATATTTTAGGACTTGATAGCACAATGCAAAATCAATATATAAAATCAGAAATCTTGTTAAAGCATACTAAACATGTTTAAGGGTCTCTTAGCATCGTGTCCAGCCATCAATAAAAGGTAAAGAGAAGTGCACAACTAATCGTGACAGACAAAGCATTTTATTGATCAGGCTTTGACTTTTGTTCTCTACCTTGCTCCTCATGAATTCCAACAACAGTTTCCTGTTTGCTTTAACCCATGGGTCGTCAACCTGGTCCCTACCGCCCACAAGTGGGCGTTTCAGGATTCCAGGTGGGCGGTAGGTCTTTTTGAGAGGATTTCTCCTTTTTAGAGTGGGCGGGCGGGCACGAGCGGCTTGGGGCGCAAGATTTCAGTGACCGGCAGGAGGGAAGCACTCCCTCCTGCCAGGCCACCTTCTGGACCCCCCAGTGAGGCAGAGTTCTAATCCGAGGCGGCGAGGGAGCTCTAACCTCTCTGCTCTGCTCCCTTGCGCGATGTTTGCTGATGCCATGGAAGCCAGAATATGACGTCATATTCCGGCTACTGGCATCAGTAGACAGCACGCGAGGGAGCAGAGAGGTTAGAGCTCCCTCGCCGCCTCGGACTAGAACTCTGCCGCCCGCCGAAGTGAAGCCTCACTGGACCCCAGGGACAGATCCACACCAGCTCTCCAGGTAGGGAGGCTGGGTGGACATTTAATATTAATAATTTGTGTGGCTGTAAGTGTATGTGTGAGTGTGTATGTGTGTGTGTCTGTAAATGTATGTGTGAGTGTGTGTATGTTTGTCTGTGTGTATGTGTTTCTCTGTGAGTGTGTGTGTCTGTAAGTGTATGTGTGAGTGTGTGTGTTTGTCTTTGTATATGTGTTTCTCTGTGAGTGTGTGTGTGTGTGTGTCTGTAAGTGTATGTGTGAGTGTGTCTGTCTGTGAGTGTGTGTGTCTGTAAGTGTATGTGTGAGTGTGTGTATGTGTTTGTCTGTGAGCAGAGTACTTGTAGAATAGAAGAAAGAAGGAGCAGAGTACTTGTAAAAAGGAGAAAGAAGGATCAGAGTACTTGTAAAAAGGAGAAAGAAGGAAAAGGAGAGAATTGTTGTTGGCTAATAATAGTAATAGTAATAGTAATAGTAAGCTCAGCCTTCCTACAGGGCATTGCTATAAGGAAGGTTAAAAAATAGAAAAAAGGTGGGGAGGGGAATTGAGGAGGGCAAGGAGGGGAGCTGATGCACAGATTAGAAATCATATATGAGCAAACAGAGAAATCGTCTGAATATCACCAAAAGAGGAGACCTTCATTTGTTGAAATTTTTCCATCAAGAAAGATGCATTAGTGGGCGGTAGGTAGAAAAAGGTTGACTACCACTGCTTTAACCTGTTTAAACCTGGGTGATTTTCAAGAATGCAAACAATGATGTAATAGTTATAGGGTTATCATGGACAATACTACACACTTACATGTTCTTATAGGGCTCTCTGTGGCAACTGTTTGTTGTGGTGATTCATTGTTTGAAGGTAGGATTTCTGGTTGTTCCAATTCTTCATCCTGTGTAGATATAAGGGTGTCTGGGAAAGATACATAAGAATACAGTATAAAAATGCTTTTTAAAAATAAAAACAACTGTCACCTAGGAAAACTAACTGTCTTAAATAAAGCAATAGAGCTCAACATTAGCACTGCCAGTGATTGTATACCTTTACATCCTGGATGAGATTTATTTATTTATTACTGTATAAATACAGTTTATAAAGATGATAACATTGATTTCATGCCCTCTTACCTTATATTATTATGATATTTATAGAGCGCCATCAAATTCCGCAGCGCTTTACAATGGGTGGACGAACAGACATGTAGTTGTAACCAGACAAGTTGGACACACAGGAACAGAGGGGTTGAGGGCCCTGCTCAATGAGCTTACATGCTAGAGGGAGTGGGGTAAAATGACACAAAAAGGTAAGGATAGTATTAGATTAGTGACAGTTGCAGAGAAGGAATCAGTCAGGAGCTATTAACAGTTTAATTGATACGCTTTTATGAAGAAGTGGGTTTTTATCGATTTTTTGAAGGAGTGTTATACAATCTGTTTGCCCGAGTTATCTTCCATCCTTAATTCAAATCTTTATTGTCCCCCATTTGGTATTTTCAGTCAAACACACAATGAAAAAAACACAATTATTTTACTATTCTAAAAACAAAACTCTCTCAACTCAACGTCTAAATGAAGTCCTATTTCTGTATTTCATTTTGTCTCAAAGCTTGAACAGCTTTTTAATGTTAGTCTGACTAACTTCTCAATTCCAACTCTCTCTATGATGCTCTCAAATCCAATTTCTAATGATATTGTCCTAACCAAAATTACCACTGGTGTAATCACATCCAAATGCAAAAGTCATTACACTCTAAACATTCCTCTTGCTGCTTTCGACAGTGTTGACCACATGTTCATTCTTCATATCTTTCACAAGCATGGTTCTCATAGTACTGTCCTCTCTAGGCTCTCTTCTTATGTTTTCCAAGGCTCCTTTAGCATCTCATCGTTTGGTTACACTACCTTCCTATTCTCTAAGTAGATGACTAACCAGTTCTTGAAACAGTCTTTCTAAAAATAAGCGACTAATCTTTTCTTTGAACTGAAAACCAACTGTCCATTGCTACTCTCCGTTCTAATGCATGGAACACTCACTAACTTACCCCACAATCTTACTTATCCTTCACACCTCCACTCTGTCTCGAAATCCTGCAATTTACCAAATTTAAAAATATTGTTTGTATATTCCCCTTTCTAACAGAGATGCAACTAATACTTATCATTTTATTCCTCAATACTGTAACACACTCCTTATCATTCTCACTAAAGCCCATATTCTACACTTTAGTCTGGAATTAATGCTGCTCCCAGGCTTATCTTCTATATCCACCAATTCTCATAAGTCAATCTTATGCCAATCTTTTCTTTGGCTTCTCGTACCCTTCAGGATCCAATCTGAAATACTGACTGTGAGCTACTAATCCATCAACAAGCCAACCCCTCATAACATTTTCTCTCCAAGAACACTCCAAGACAATATCACCCTTTTAATTATCTTCTCTTGTCTCTCTACACGCCCAGTCGCCCACATTGTTAATTCTTATCTAAAGTACTTTTTTCTATTTGTGTTTTATATTTCCATTTTTAAATTGTATAAAGATAATAAACATATGTGGTGCCAATTCTTGGAATAATGGCAGTGAATCATGCAAACTATATGTCCTATTAAAATGTGTATTTTGGGGAGGATGGTATATGTGTCAGGTCATTAGTGAATCCATTTAGGGCATGTTTTCTGACATGATGCTCCACTGAAATTATTTCAAGAATCTGCACCACATATGTTTATTAGTATTTATTTAGCACAAACATAGCTTTATGCAATTTTAAAATGGAAACATTAAACTAAAAGATAAAAAAAAGTACTGTAGACGAGAATTAACAATGTGGGAGTATAGAGAGACAAGAGAAGGTCATTAAAAGAGTGATATTGGTTTGTGTTCTTGGAGAGAAAATGTAATGAGAGGAGAGCCTTGAGCAATACAAGATAAATAAGTGGTTACGTTGAGGTAGCACTCTCAGACACATCCTCATATCGGAGATCAAACCTGTGGTATTAGGAGACTATATATAATTTAGCATTAGGCATCAGTTATCCTTTACAAAATTTTTTTTATTTTTTCATTAGTTAGTTGTGGGGTTTATTTAGTTTTGTTTTACCCTTTTCCACAAATCTCCTATATCTAATCACTACTACTGTTAGTTTTACAGAGACTCGATTGATACATACCTCAAGTATCATTATAGTATCATTATATCAGGACAGACCAATATTTGACTCCCAGTGAGTATCTACATCTTTTTTTTTTAACAGTCTGCTTTGTTATTTTTGTAAGGATCAACTGTGGTTTATATTGCCGGGTCATTTACCTTTATGTGACTATAAACATATGTTTCCCTATATTCACTCCACAGACTGAGATCTAATTAGGAGACTCCATATGTATGTATTTTCTTTTGTTAGGTGATGTGTTTATTATTATTTTTTTACTGCTTATTTGAGTCCATGAATTCTACTGATTTCAATAAAGTTTTTGTCCAATTTTGAATAAATGTCCCTTATCACTTTTTATTGACTTTACTCGTTATAATTTTTCCTCTTTTAGCAGGGTTTTTTTTTTGGAATTAGTTATTATTCTTAAGGCTCAGAATGGTCGGGATCTCAGCCAGACTGAAAGCTACTGGGTGGCTGAAATCCAGAACCGGATTATTAAAATCCAGGAACAGATGCTAAATATCAGGAAGTTGCCTGATGGCAGTGCAAGTAGCAAGCAAACAAATAGCGTAAACAAACATTGGCAGTGCAATGGTTATGCTCTGTGACAGTAGCCGTGCTTGCTAACCATCCGCCACATTAAAAAGTAAAAAAACAAACAGAAAAAACAAACTCTATGGGGTTAATAAGATCTCCATATTAGTATTGGAGAGGTGAGCAGTTAGCAGTTTATACTAATATGATGGCCATATTGGCCCCCATAGGACTTTTTTATTTCATTTTATTCTCTTTTTTAAACATTGGCTAGCAGTCCCACAATTAATCCTGCACTGCAGAGGAATTTTTTTTAACATTTTTTTTTTTTTTACTATTTGCCCACTGGCTGCTCGCATCATTTTGGCCAGAATTCTTTTGTCCACTGTTTAGTGAATCTCCCTGTTAGTGGTTTTATAATGTAGTGTTATCTGGATCTATTCATGTCTATATATCTTGGTATATGTGTAGCGTTTGCCCAAAACACTTCTCTTTTGCAAGTACATTGCTACACATTAAACTGGGACTCTTAACTCCATAACTGCTACATTTTATGGTAGTTCTAACGGTGCAAGGAGTCTTTGGGTAGAGCCCTCCTCCCCTTTTTTCTCAGACTATTTTTTTGAGAGCAGTATCTTTTGCAGCTAGCATTTTATCTCTCATACAACTATTTTGTATGCCAATTTTATAAAAAAAATCATATTTATTTCTAATAACACCATAATTTTAAGCATTTCTGCCAGCTGCCCTGTTTTTGCGGGGACAGTGCCGCAATTTAGGTTCCTCTCCCAGCAAAAACTGCAACAGTTATCAAAGTCTCTTGCCAGCCAGGTTTCCGAATACAAGTCATGGCTCCCGGCATACAGGCAATTAGACTATGCACAGAGGATGTCAGCAGAACTGTCTCAGGTCTGATCAGATCTGATCTTACTCAGGAAAGCCAGCCCCTCCTTACTGCTCACTTTCTGGTCTACACATTTGTGGTCTGGGTCAAGGAGCCCCGAGTTTGCTCTGAGTGTGCTCTCCTAATTCCTTTACTGCATGCATCCATGGAGCGCAGCCGAGTGGGCCATCCAAGTTATAGTTGCCTTATAAATGTTTTTTTCCCATCTTAACTACAAACTTCTCTAGCATGTATAGCAGGGTTATAAAGTCAACTTGCCCAGGAGTCACTGTCTAGGTTTCCTTTCGTGCATGGAAGCCCTGTATCAGTCCTCCCAGGTGCACACCAAACAGTCCATATTTCCAGACACACACATACAGCTATATACAGGTAGGTACGTGCAGCACAGTAAATTAAAGTGTGCCCCAAAAGAAAAATCCCATGTGAACTTTACATACATGTTTAATCCTTCAAGGCAAAACATTGCCGTTGTGCACACCTCTAGTAGGTGCCATACTAACAGCTACAAGACTTGCTTAAACTACACTTACCAAGTAAAACTTAAGTGAAGTTGCAGCTCATAGGAAAGAATTGGATGCACATGCAGCACTTGCTGCGCATGCGCATCATGTCCTCAATTCTCCTCTAAGAGATGCATTGGGTTGGACCACTGATTGAAGGAAATGACACCTCTTCAATGATACGAACTAACAAGCTTTTTAAAAATATTTTGATGGCAAACAGCAGGCGTGACTGAATGCTGTTTACAAATAAGGACAGCGGCACTATAGTGTTAGGAATACTATTTGAATTTTTAACACTTTAGTGTTCCTTTAAAATAATAATTTAAAATACAATGCAAAGTAAAATGAAAAAATGTTTGCACTAATGAGCAGGCCATTATAGAAACAGTCATAGTTAGTCCTTGAAAATATAACAAGCTAACACAAAGCTCAAAGTATAGTGTAGAATGTGATGATGGTAGAAATTGATTACCTGTGAGATCACCTGGGTCATGACTGGGAGAGCAGGGGGCAGGAGTTGGGGTATTTATGTCCTGGAACATTGGGCAAACACCTAAGGAAAACAAGAGACAACAGCAAATCGAGTATATGGGTTCTGCGTTCTTGCACAATAAATCCAGCCACCTCATAAAGACTATATAAGGCAAACTGGGAACCAGATAGTTCGCACTGATCATGTTAAATTTGGCAATACGCACATTTTATGAGATTTAACAATACGAAAAGAAATGTTTTAGGAGAAATGAGGTTGAGTTATAACAAGACTATAATTGCATCTATATCAGAATATTTTTAGATAGAGCAGCAGAAGAAATTCTTGGCAGAGACAGAATGAGGGTTATATGGAATAAAAGAAGAGTTACAAGAAGAATCTGGAATCATAGGAGTATTTATGCATGAGATGTAAGAGCACAAATTGACTTTTTAAGGAATATGGAGTTTAGGCAACAAGAGGGGAATTGATACAGAGATATGTAAAGCATAGAGTGTAACTATTGGTGGAGGTTATTAAGTCGTACGGAAAATGTAAAAGAGGCTGTGAGATATGGCTTTAAACCTTCAGTCATGCCAGCATTATGGAGACTCAAAATGCTCAGATAATATTTCACCAACCTTTTCTTTAAGCCAAAGCTACTTCAAAGGCATTCTAAATATTTCAATATTTGTTCCACAGTAAACATTCCAAAGTAACATGATACCTTCATTGGGGTCTGCTTTGCAACATTGGTTTAATCCTTCCAGAACCAGACGATTCCCCCTCACTGATATTTCAAGAGTCCAACATTATTTCTTTTTACAATGCTTATTGTGAATTTTCCCTTGTTTAAGTTTTGTATATGTTTCCTTTGTATATGTTTCCTTCTTGTCATTGAATATGTATTCGTGTATCTTCTGCACATACTATAACTCCTCCACCCACCAGTGTCGCTCAGGCATGTTTTACCTCAATTTTTAGTTGTCTCTATGTCACTCCTTGTTAATACGCAATTATTTAGCATTTGAGTTAATTAATATTGTAAAAAGGTATTCATAAACTTTACTTAATGCATTGTTGTATTTTTATGATTTATGTTTCAAAGGTGCTTTAAAAGGGACACCTCTTCTTACAAAGATTCCAAGCCAGCCAATCATAGTGCTCTATACTGAGCATTGTACGTGTGGCAAAGCATTTATATAGGTTTCTCCTTCCCTCGGATGCTCGGCCCATGTGGAGCCCTCTATAGGGTAACAAAGATGAACTTTTTTAAGTATCACAGGTCTTTTTTCAGTGGATTTTACAAACTGTACGTTTTTATTTGACATTTTATTTGAGCTGAATAAAGAAGATTAGATTAGGGACCTTTTCACTATTATGAGTGTAAAGGGTTAGATAGGGACACCAGTAAAATTGCTTTTTTGTAGCCCATAAAACTGCAATGCCATTTAGTGAATGCTAAGTGCAATTGCAGTGTATATGGTTTCTTATGGAGAGCTTGCACTCTTGCCGAAGCCCTTTACTAACTGGCTTTGCAGCAAAGTTACACCAGTTAGTGAATATCATTGTTAACCTAACATTGCTCTAACACAAAAAAAAAACCTTTGGGCATTACTGAATCAACATGAATAAAGGTATCATTTGATTTATTGAATTTATTTATTTTATATTTAACTACTGCTATATCTATGTATATAGCGCATTGAACATGGTGGTCATTTTCCTGGAATGTCTCTTTAATCAACACACGTTTTTTAAGATTAAGTCTCAATAAAATGATCTTCAGATTTTTTTAATCAATATTGAAACAAGTGCTTTAGTAACTTTTATTTCCTATTGTTTAGAACAAAACACAGCAATTGATAGAACAAGCACCTGTTACTTGTTTAATTATTTGTTTGTTTGCTTATTCATTTATTTTACAGGAGACATTCTTTTATTTGAATTACAATGCAGCAAGACACAGACCCTCTATTCCCCCCGCCCCCCAACAATTAAAATAGAAGTGTCCTGGCACTGGATGCAGAAGCCACCACGCATTTTGCATCAACATTCATTCATAGATATGGACAGCCAAATTTTTGTTATCTTTGTACATTGTAGTTTTATGTAAATCACACAAAGCTAACATAGAAAAGATCTACCGGACGTGACTACTAAAAATGACGGCATAAAAAAGCTACAGCCTATACTATAGAGCCCAGATGACATATGTGAAACAGTAGATTTGCTAGTGGTAATCAGTGCAGCCTAGAATGTGTTACAATTTGTTTTATCGATTGTGCAATAAGTGGAGTTCCCAACATGCCAAAGGATGATATTAATACAATAATAACGTTATATGATGACGTAATATGAAATAAAACAAAGATATAGCATGACAATGTCTCATGGAACATTTTATAGATAGATTTAAAGGCAGAGTTAAAAGGACATAGATGGGTATATAGCAAACTACTACTACAGGAGGTATATAGGGTTATTTGATCTACGAAGTTTCAACTAAAAAAAATATATTGTGGTTTATTTCATAATTATGTTCATATACAAAGCGATATTTTACATTTAGTGCTATAAAAGAGCCAAAACATTTTGTTAAACTTTACCTGGAGGAGAAATACAGAGAATGCATAGAGAGCACTAAAGATGGTATAAAGCAATATGAACAGTTACATTGAAAGGTTACGAATGATGTTATAGGAGGGGTTATACGGAGCTGTTATATGGAAAATATAAGCTAGAATGCCCCAATGCCGAATGAGTATTCTCTCTGGAATAGCATATATCACTTACGAGTTCTGCTAAATCAAAATCCATCTGATATTAAACTATTAAAAGTAACATTTTTTTTTCTAGAAACTCTAACTGTTAAATCAGTTAACGTCTGATGCTGATTAGTAGATTCCCCCCTCCCCCCCTCAGACTTTACTCACCTTACTTTTCTGTACTCAGTACGGCTTCCAGCTTCATTCCCAAAGCAGAAAACCTCTTCTACTGTCTGACTCACTATTCTTAGGTAAATTATGCATAAATGATCCCTTTCCCGTTTCTTGAGCTTCTATCTTTCTTCTCCCTGTGCCAGTATTTTGCTTTATAGGTCAATATTTTTATGTCTATCTTTACATCTCTGCGTGCTACCCCCCTCCGCCTCCCTTCCTTGCTTCCTTACGCCTGTCTGGCTGTCAGTCTTTCCTGTAAATCTGCAGCGTATGATTGCAATTAGTTAATTTCTTGCAGACTATTTGTATTCGCTCCCCCTTCACATACCGTTCCTTACCCTCTCACCGTTATCTTCCCATGCCTCCAGAGCTGTTCTCCTATTTTTTCTCCTTCTTTAGCCAGACTAACTCATTCTTTCTTTCTAGAACCTTCTTCACCGTAGCACCTACAAGACCTCTCCATACATTTCCCTGCTTATCCTTTCTTCTCTGTTTGGATCTTGAAAGTCTATCTAGAGCCTGTCTCTAAGTTTCCTCTCTGGGGACAACGTGGGTGTTTGCGCAACCTTAATGAGTAGGTTCTGAGTACAAGCGTTATAAATATATGTTTGCCTTTCTATCGCGTGACGCTATTTTAATCTCTAAGCGCAATTACTTAACTGTCGTCTTATTGGACAACCTGTTTATTTCTCCTTCAGATGCAAAATGTACAATTAAATTTTTTTATATATATCAAGTTGACCTTCCAAGAAAAGCGCCTCTTCACACCCTCTATAATATAGCTATATTCATTTATGGGTCTTGTTTTTAATTACATTGACCATATTAAAAGTCCACCTCCCTTAACCTGCTTCCATTCCACCACTGGGTAACCTCATTCGACTATGAAAGTTTAACATTCACTGTTTCTTTTTCCCTTTTAAATATTCTATGTTTATTCACCACATTTCCTTATAGGTAAAGCTATGATATCCAGAGAAAAAAAACCCACAACAAACAGCAAAACTTGTATATATCATTAATCCTTCCTACCCTTCCATTCCCACCACTGACCATTTACATTGCTACTTTTTTCTACAATCTCTCCTAATTTTTGCCACTTTAACATCTTCTGAATCTACTATCTAATATTTGCCCATATAATTCACCTTTTTGTCACTTTATAGTTCAAAGGAACACTATAGTGTTAAACCTGTAATCTTAACGCTATAATATACCTCTGTCCTTAACTTTAGGTCCTCTGTCCAAGCATGAAATAGGTTAAAAAGGTTTGCTGGTGCTGGATCCATCTCCTCCTCCAACTATGTCACGGCGATGGAGGACCTAATGCACATGCATGGTGAGATCTGTGCTTGCCTTAGAGCTACCCTGTAGGAAAGCTTTGAATCAATGCTTTTCTATGGGGATTATGAAAATGCTGGAAGACGTGAGGGCATCCAAAGTTGTTTCATAGAGTTAAACTCCATGTGAAGCTATAAGGCACCTTTAGAGGTTGTCTTTGTCTGAAACCGCAGTGCTTTCACTTGCAGGGTTAAGGGGATGGGGCACTGCACCCACACCTCTATATATCAATGAGATGAAGTTGTCTGGGTTCCTATAGTGTCCCTTTAACTACCACTTTCCAATTTTTTAATCCAATATCCCTTTCTTTTAGACCACATCCTTTGCCTTTTTGTTTCTTACATTCCATGCCCATGACAACTGAATCACCTTCTTTTTTATGATCTTTATCCATTCCAGTAATAGATCTCTTTATATAGCCACTAAGTTCAAATCCAACATTTCTGTAGCTAACTCCTCTACACATTGAGTGTACTTCCATTTCCTTATCCAGGAATTTTATTCATCAGTTATTATTATTATCGCCATTTTGAGCACCAACAGATTCCGTAGCGCTTTACAATATTATGAGAGGAGGGATCCTATTTAGGACAATTACAAGAACGATACAGGAACGATAGGTTGAAGAGGGCCCTGCTCAAATGAGCTTACAGTCTATAGATCTAGTCTTACTTTAAAGGAGCATTCCAAGCACCGTAATCTTCACATTGTGTTGTTATGATGTTAGGAGTGCCCTGCCAGTGCTGCCACCTTCCCATTGATAGGAGTTAACCTGTATAGTAACGCTTCTGTAATGCCGTATTTATTACTTACATTCCTGCTTTTCAAGGCTCTGTGATGGTTCACATATTTAAATTCTCTATCGATGCTTTAGTTTATAGGTTATTCCAAGCACCAGGACCACTTCAATAATTTGCAGTAGTCATGGTGCTTGGAATGTATATGTACAGATAAGAAATGTTACACATACAGAGTTGAAGAATTCTGCTGCCAGAGGTGTAACTCCACTTCTGTCAGCCAGCCCAGAACGAGAGGTTAATGTTAATTCTGTGCAGTAAAGTTGTCTGTCTTCAGCATATGTTGACAAACAACCAGTGGTAGCATGGTTTCTCTACTCAGCCCGGCCTTTAAGACATCTCTCCCCTACAACAAGACGTAGCGCCATTATCAAAGTCGGGTCAGACAGTAGGGAGAACATAGTCTCGGTGTGGGATAACAGGAAAATGCTATTGGAGAGTTTACTGAGGTGAATAGCGCTATAGAGGTAAGTTAAAAAAAACATACATACCTCCAACCTCTACAGCACTTCCATGTGCGCCTTCAGGGAAACCATTAGCAATTCAAAGCAAAAAAGATACCACTACAAACTGAAAAAAACTCCAAAGTCTTATCTCACAACAAACACCAAACAAAAGTGAACAAATATAAATTTGTGGAGCATATATATATATATGACACCTAAGGTAATGGCAATGTGCCAATAAAAATCATACCATCTGAAAACAGGGATAAGCAACTATTTGAAAACAAGACTGAGGTGTCTCTGAACTGGATGGATATATCTAGAGTATAGAAACAGACTACCTATGGTGTAGTATAGTATGGGGCCTAAAGAAGTCCTGAATTGACAAAATGCGTTGGATTAGTTATTTGGCTTTGTAGCTGCTACTTGCATTTATTTGGTTTTATACTGCATGAACATCCACTGTCTCAATGACATCTCCTCATACAGAGATCTTGTCCTTCCATTGGGTACAATTACAGTGGAAATATGCCTGTTTCATTTATATTCTTATGGCCTTATGGCTGAGGTTTGAGGATCCACTTAAGTTGATATACATGGGCGTGCGCAGCCTATTGCATAAGGGTGTGCACCCTAAAGCACAAACACACACGATGCATATATATATATATATATATATATATATATAAATATATACATACACACACACACACACTGTTGTGTGTGTGTGTGTGTGTGTGTGTAGGTGCTGTGTGTGTATGTGGGTGCTGTGTGTAGGCGCTGTGTGTGTGTGTAGGCGCTGTGTGTGTAAGGGTGCTGTGTGTGTGAGGGCACTGTGTGTGTGTAGAGGGTGCTGTTATTGTGTGTGTGTGTGTATGTGTAAGAGTGCTGTGTGTGAGGTTGCTGTGTGTGTGTTTATGAGGGCGGTGTGTGTATTTGAGGGTGGTGTGTGTGTGCACGGCTGCTGTGTGTGTGTGTGAGGGTGCTATTAGTGTGTGTGTGTGTGTGTGTGTGTATGTGTAAGGGTTCTGTGTGTGTGAGAGTGCTGTTAGTGTGTACTGTGTGTCTGTGAGGGTTCTGTGTGTGTGAGGGTGCTGTTAGTGTGTACTGTGGTTGTGAGGGTGCTGTGTGTGTGTAAGGGTGCTGTATGTGTGAGGGTGCTGTGTATGTGTAAGGGTGCTGTGTGTGTAAGGGTGCTGTTAGTGTAAGGGTGCTGTGTGTGTAAGGGTGCTGTTAGTGTAAGGGTGCTGTTAGTGTGTGTGTGTATGTGTGAGGGTTCTGTGTGTGTAAGGGTGCTGTTAGTGTGTGTGTGTGTGTGTATATGTAAGGGTGCTGTGTGTGTAAGGGTGATGTATGTGTAAGGGTGCTGTGTAAGGGTGCTGTGTGTGTGTGCTGTTTGTGTGTATTGTGTGGGGGTGGCATTTAGTTAATATCCCCCCTCCCTTCTTACCTTTTGTAGGGAGGGGGGACCGTGCTATCCAGTGGTGAGTTTCTATATTGTAGATATCTTCATCCAGTTCTGACAGAGACACCTCTGCCTCATTTTAAGAATTTGTTGCCTCACCCTGTTTTCAGGTTGTATGCTTTAGTAGTGTTGGGCTCGTGTGTATAAGTCACTGCATGGGTTATTGTAATCGATATAATCTACCATCATGACATATAAATCACATTTTTCAACCCATAGTATATTATTGATTAGATAACTGTTAGTTATAAGGTTGCACAAAAAATATTCTAGTAATAGATCTGCTTTGAAGTAATTTTGATCTCAATTTACATAATCCTTTCTATGTTTAACTCTTGCTTCATATGTATGTGGGACTTCAGGAAAACCAACAAGATTAGTAATGGACAAACTGGAGAAATGTGCAAAATGTCTCAATTGTCAAAGCTTTGACCTTAGAATTACTGACATCAAATTTGCTTTTGCACATTATTATAATACTCTGTATAATTTAAAAAATCAGAATTCTCAGTTAACACCCACGCCAATATCTATCCGTTCATATCTGTCTAAGATTGCTTTCCCAAAAATAGCTGTAAACCAGTCAGAGAAGCTTTGTTTACCTATTACCATAGAAGAAGTCCTCCAACAAATAGACAGGATGCCAAAAGAAAAAGCTCCAGTTCCTGATGGCTTCACCAATGTATATTATAATTTATTTAAGAAAGAATTAGCTCCAGCTCTTACCAGCTTTTATAATTGCGCTCAAAAGATAGGTACCTTCCCACCTGAGTTCCTGGCTGGCCATGTTATCACTATCCCCAAACCGGGAAAGTCCCCAACGAGTTGTCAACATTTTAGACCTATATCTATATTAAATACAGATACAAAACTTTTTGCTAAGATCTGGGCAGAACGACTCAAGGATATAATACCAACATTAATACATTCGGATCAGGTAGGATTTGTGACCGGTAGACAAGGACAAGATAACACTAGGAAGGTGTTAAATCTATATAAAATATTACAGATTACAAAGCAGGAAAGCATTATGTTATCTCTAGACGCCGAAAAGGCATTTGATAGGCTAAACTGGGATTTTTTGCATGAAACATTACTGGCCTATGGATTTCCATCCAGATTCATTTCAGCAGTTGAAGCATTGTATAGTACACCTTCAGCAGCAGTACTCTATTCAGGATTTAAGTCAGAGTCTTTTAGCATCACTAACGGGACACGACAGGGATGCCCTCTATCACCCCTTCTTTATGTGTTGGCTCTAGAACCCTTGGCTATATCTATAAGGAACAATGAGAACATACATGGTGTACAAGTTGGTCATAATGAGTATAAACTCAGCTTATTTGCTGATGATCTTCTTCTAACAATTACTCAACCATTTATAACGCTTCCTTCATTACATAAAGAGCTGCAGCTTTATAGTCAACAGTCTTATTACAAACTAAACATGACAAAAACACAAGCAATGGGCTTCAATACAACTAAATCTGCAGATGAAAGATTGAAAGAAAGTTTTTCCTATGACTGGAGAGAAGACCATTTAATATTCCTAGGTATTAGAATTACTAGAAAAGAAAAAGATCTTCTATTAGTCAATTATACGAAACTACTGAAGGAAATCGATAATCAATTAAAATCATGGAAGAATCTGTTTTTATCTTGGGTAGGAAAAATAGCCGCACTTAAAATGTCAATACTACCTAAGATATTATATCTCTTTAGATCTATGCATATGTTACTTCCACAAAAATATATAATAGCTATGCAAGCCGCTATGGTCCGTTTTAGCTGGGGCAACAAACACCCGCGAATGCCTAAAACATTACTGATGAGAAACCTGGAAAAGGGAGGAATGGGCATACCAAACATAAAGGCATATTATCATTCTTCTATACTTATGAATGTTATCAACGCTCACTCAACTGGATATATTCCTCAATGGGTGGCAATAGAAAATAAATATTGTGGATCACAAGATCTATCAACATTATTATGGAAGCCTCAACAACTACGACAATTAAGCCCAAATATGCTGCCTTCTACTAAACATTTAGTGAAAATTTGGGATATGTATAGAGATAAACTATGCACAGCTTATCCTTGGGCCTTAGCAACTCCAATCAAAGTTCTATATTCCTGCAATAGAACATTCCCATATCAGAAATGGGAAAAAGCAGGAATTACACATCTTTTCCACTTATGCACCATAGAAGGCTTAAAACCATTTTCGTCTCTACAAAAGGAGTTTTCATTACCACCAAGCTACACATTTGCATATTTTCAAATCAAAGCAATCTTAGACATCGAAAAGGTCCGGGTGAGAACAGATATGATGCAATCTTCTATATCGAAGTTTGAAGAGAAATGCTTATCATTAAGTCCTCCGAAAAGAACATTGTCTTTATGCTATCAAATGTTAGCTAACCCAGTGGAAAATGCAAAGTGGAAATTTATGCAATATTGGCAAGAAGATCTTCAAGAAAATATCTCAATGAGAGACTGGGAATACATTTTTAACGTTCATGCTGGACTAACCACCAGTACTGCGCATCTAGAAGTAACAAGGAAAATAATGTATAGGTGGTACATGGTTCCTGCTCGTTTGCATACTATTTACCCGGATTCATCAGACAGGTGTTGGCGCTGTCACGCAGACAGAGGTACTATGTTACATGTCTGGTGGTCATGTAAAGGAGTGAATATACTATGGAAGAAAATTGAAAGAATAATAAAACAAACTACAAACCAGCAAATACTTCATGACCCTAAAACAATACTTCTCCGATTACTTCCAATTAACATCACTAAAGTAATTAAGAAAATTATATTTCTCCTACTGAGCACAGGATCTATACTAATTGCCAGATATTGGAAGTCCAAAGACTTACCTTCACTACAAGAAATCGAAGATGTAATGTCGACAACGGTAGAATATGAACTATTAATGTGGAACCAAAGAAGAATAGGGAAACTGAGCCCCCAAATAGCCCAAATGTGGCAAACTTACCTTCAAGCTAGTAATAAGAATTAGTTTTTGGGCATACAACAGGCGAGCTACTGGTATTGGGTATTGTAACTATTCGAGTATCTAAACTTTTTTCCGGCATTTTCTACCCAATATCCAATAGGGATAGTAACAAGAAATTTATATTAAAATTAATGCAATAGAAGATAAATAAGCATCTTAGCAATAAGAAGTAAAGTAAGTTTTTTAATAGAATTAAAGGCCAAACGACAATATCAATGTGTTTTTTTAAAGTTCCCCCCCCCCCCCCCTTTTTTTTTTTTCGGGATACTGTATTACAGAAACACAAAGTGATAAAAAACAGATGAAATATATATATATAAGTTGTATAAAAAAAAATTAAAAAAAATTGAATAATAGGAATTAGCGTGATGATATGTATTGCGAGAGTTATGCATGTCCCTTTTCCTTTTCTTTTTCTGTTCACCTTATGTTTTTGTTTTATGTTATGTTTACACTGTGGCAATCAGTGTGAGATAAAAATAAAGAAAATGTTAATTCTTAGAAAGCAGCCATAGAATTCCCAAACCAACCGAAGTGATGGGAGAAGACGATTTGTCTCTATGGAAAATGATGGTGTAGGTTCCAAGTGACTATGAACCAACAACTCCTCAATTCCTTGATCTTTTGTAAGTTATAGAGGAAAAAGGCAAAATGGCTTTATTCAATGTGTCATCACAGAATTGGCCAGTTTCTATTGAAAATTTGTTTGGCTGCATTCCAATGACGATCAGAATAAATATAATGTTTCTTAAAAAAAAAAAAAAAAGAATTACTGACATCAGAAATACTAAATCTTACTATACCTTGCAACATTTCAAATGGACAAAGAGAAACACTTTAATTCTAGGGTAGTGTGGCCAGAGGCAGGGTTTTCTCTGAGAAATTTTAGATGACTTACTAACAGGGCCGGTGCAAGACTATTTTGCGCCCTGGGCAAGACCAGCTACTTGCACCCCTTCTCGTTCCACAAAAACAAAAATAGACAACTTTGTGTCTCTCTTTCTCCCCCAACTTCTTTGTGTATCTACTTTTCCTTTCCCCCAGACCCTCTGTTTCTCTCCCGCCAGCACCTTTGTGGGTCTCTTTCCCGCCAGCCCCTTTGTGTCTCTTCCCCCCCAGCCCCTCTGTCTGTCTCTTTGTTCCTCCCAGACTCTCTGTGTGTCTCCTTTTACCCCAGCACCTCTGTATGTCTCTTTGTCTTTCACAGCCCCTCCCTGTGACTCTCTGTCCTTCAAGCAACTCTGCGTTTCTCTTTGTCCCTCACCCCATTCTTTCCTCTTCCTCAGCCCCTCTCTGTGTCTCTTTCCCCTACCCCCTTTGTGTGCCTCTTTGTCCCCCCATTCCCTCTTGGCATTTCTTTGTCATCCCCCCAGCCCTTCCATGTGTCTCTTTGTTCCTCCTCCAGCCCCTCAGTGCACCTCTTTGAAACCCCAGGCCTTCTGTGTGCCTCTTCTTCCCCAGAACTATATGTGCCTCTCCTCAGCCCCCACCCAGCCCACTGTGTTTTTCTCCTTACCCTCCAGCCCTCTGTGTGCCTTTCTTCACCCACCCCAAGCTCTCTGTGTGCCTCTCCGTACCGCCCCAGCATATCATTTGCTTCTCCTCTGTGGCGGAACCAGCCTCACCACTGGGCATTGGAGAAGACTGATTGCCAGCCTCCTGCCATGTGACTACGGCCCCTGGGATTATTGCCTGCTCTCCTGTACTGCTGAGGATTGCTACCAACTAGGTGGATTTTGTTATGGAGCTTGTGTAGTGCCCTCTGTTGGTAGCAACAGTAATATGCACTACCTGAATAGCAAGACTGGTAATTTGCATTTTTGGGTAGATTTGCATATCACTAATTCTGCATGCAGGAGAGACTTTTTGTGTTAATTATGGTCTTCCTCACCCATTTATAAATATGTAATTAAGTTATAATAAGTCACTGTATGTTGCCTGCTATGATTTGACTGTTTGTAATTTTATTGAGTTTTCACAGCAATGTTAATGTAATGACCATATGGGCTAGTCCCAAGTAAAATAAAGTTTTAGACAGTTCTACTTCATCCTCAATTTGGAGTGCTGTCTCTTATTGGGGGAATCTGCTACAAGGGATTGCTATGCTTGTGATACTCTCTTGCTAAATCACTACAGAGCTCTTGTAAGAGCTTGTTTCTGTTTTGCTCGCTGAAGGAGTCTATGGTGGTTATGGTGTCTACTGCAATGCTTGGAGGTACCCAGTCGGGGTGCCAGGTGATCTGTTACATCCTCCACCCCCTAGCTCCCTGTGTGCCTCTCCTCACTCTCCAGCCCTCTGTGTGCCTCTCCCCCTCTCAACCCACTGTATGTCTTTCCTCCGCCTCCCCACCTTGTGATTTCCCACTGTGCCAACTCACTTCACTTCTCCATTTAGCGTGGCCAAACCGCGGACCATGGTAGAAGAGCTCCTGTATCCTCTACCCAGTCTGACAGGTGAGAGCAATTCTTGTAATGAAACAGGAGCTCCTCTACTGCAGTACGGCTGGAGGGGAACACTGTGCTTTGTGCTCCCCTTTTGCCGGTCACCCGGCATTGTCCCCCCAGACCGTTGCACCCTAGAAGGCTTCCTAATTTGCCTAGCGGTTGTACCTGGCCTGCTTACTTATAACAATTTTAAACAAATAAAGTGTAATTTAGAACAAGAACAATACATCTTATTTACACAGATTTGCAAATACATCTACAGTTGCAAGAAAAAGTATGTGAACCCTTTGGAATGATATGGATTTCTGCACAAATTGGTCATAAAATGTGATCTGATCATCATCTAAGTCACAACAATAGACAATCACAGTCTGCTTAAACTAATAACACACAAAGAATGAAATGTTGCCATGTTTTTATTGAACACACCATGTAAACATTCACAGTGCAGGTGAAAAAAGTATGTGAACCCTTGGATTTAATAACTGGTTGAACCTCCTTTGGCAGCAATAACTTCAACCAAACGTTTCCTGTAGTTGCAGATCAGACGTGCACAATGGTCGGGAGTAATTCTTGACCATTCCTCTTTACAGAACTGTTTCAGTTCAGCAATATTCTTGGGATGTCTGGTGTGAATCGCTTTTTTTGTAGTTTAGACATGTTACTGTGAGTATTGCTATGGAACTGTTTTATACACTCAGACACACTAACAATATGGAGCTCCTTGAAAAGTGGGACAGAGGGATTTGGGCCCAAAACAGAGACTGTCCCTCTTAAATGTATGGAATTACTGTTTGCTTTTTTAAATTTATTAGTTTTTATCTTGTGCTACTTGCCTTCTTTTAATGTGTTGTACCACACCTTGTTATATCAGTTCAGTTGGTTATCTTTTTTGATTTCTGGTTTAACTTTTAGTAATGTAAAAAAAGATTGAAAAGATTGAAGTTCTTCGACCTAAATATTTGCTGGGTCTATTATCAAAGCTGTGTGCTGTATATCAGTAGTGCTGTATAATCCATATAGTGACAGTAGTCTGATTTAGCTTTCTGCATTTAAGTAAAAATGGGTACAATACAGAGGTAAGCTCTTTAGTGCCCCCTGCTGCGTGGGTATAATTGCACAGCCTGCATTGGAAGCAGAGAGCGTGCAGTGGCTGTCTGACAGTTTTCAACCCTACACAAGCCTCTCTTTGTTCCTTGCGCTGCCTGCAGTCACATGACCTTGCTGCTCCTAACTCCTTGTTTATTTTTGCAAGTTTTCGGAAATCATTTTTTTTTTCATAAATGCATCTTTGTGTGAGATCCCACAGAAGTCTCTGGCGGGGGAGGGTTTGATAAAAATTGGACAGACTTGTATTTTAAGATGAGGTGTCTGTCTGTGCGAAGGCTGGTGGGTGTCTGTGTATATGTTTCTAGCACTTAAGGCTTAAATGCAAACTTCAGTGACTGTGATATTTATCAGCTCATTTTAAAGCTTGTTCTCTTTTTTTAAGATTGTTCTCATTGTCAATTTATGTATCGCTTGTGGGAGAATGCAAAGCATGTGTACAAACATGTGCCTATTGTATATCTTTCCATGTACAAACCAATTGTGCTGGTTAACTAGTGCAGGGCCTTTGTGACTGGTATACCTTGTCAGGCAGATATGTTGTTTAGATACCGCCAAAGTATTCCTTTTTAGGAGGGAGAGTCCCTATTTTGGCATGTGGAGGTGTGGCTAGGGTTGCATAAGGAAAGTTATTTAACTCCTAAACAACAGAGCAGTGGCAAAGATAGCCATTTTTTCACCTGGGGCTGAGCAAACTTTATTTTTCCTTTCAAGTGCAGGCAGCCGGTGCACACTGGGATCAGAGAGATTTCCCAGCTACCACATCTTCTAAAGTGATTGGGTTGTGTGTAAGGGAGGCTGCTCGTCGGCTTTGTGTGTTTTGTTTATGGTGAGGTATTTAGTTAATATGTGGGAGGGGACTGCGTATGACAGTGACTCTCTTCATGGGGTAACTGTGATTGGGTAATTAGCGGAGTGACTGTGGCAGAGTGAGGGGGTAAATGTAATAGGGTGAGTGGTTAAGTGTGATAGGGTTTGGGAATTAGTTGTGACTGGGTGAGTGTGACATAGTTATAGGGTTAGGCATGTGTGTGAGAGAGTTGGGGGTTGGGTGAGTGTGACAGAGTTAGAGGGTGAGTGTGACAGGGTTAGATAGTCCTTGTGAGAGTTGGATGTTGGGTGAGTGCGACATAGTTAGGGGGTGAGTGTTAGAGTTGAAGGGTGGGTGAGTGTGAAAGGGTGAGGGGAATGTGACAGGGTGTGTGACAGGGTTAGGGGAATGTGACAGGATGTGTAGCAGGGTAAGGGGTGGTGAGTGACTATGGCATGGTGGTGGGTGACAGGGTTAGGAAATGATTGTAAGAGTTGTAGGGGTGGGTGAGTGTGAACGTGTTAAGGTGTGAGTGTGAGGGGGTTAGGGAAATGTTACAGGGTATGTGGCAGGGTGGTGAGTGTGACAGGATTGGGTTAGGGAGCTGAGTGTGAGTTGGAGAGTACGTGAGGGTGACAGAGTTAGGGTGATGAGTGACTGTCATTAATTTTCTTGGGTTTGCGTGCTGCAACTGCCTTCTTCAAATCCCACCCAAAATTTTCTATGGGGTTTAAGTCAGGTGACTTTGATGGCCACTGTAGAATCTTCCAGTACTTCCTCAGCAACCAAGCCTTGGTGGTCTTGTAGGAAGGTCCAATGATGCCCAAGCTTCAGCTTCCTCACAGTTTCCTGTGCTTACTGAAAACTCCTGCAACAAGCAGTAGACTCGCAGGTCTATGATATGGTGCATAACAGTATGGCTCCCAGGCCTGAAACTGAGAACAAAGTAACATGAATAATGTGTCAAAAAACTCTACGTTAGTTGCGGTATTCCCGCCCAGACATATACTTGTTGTCATCTAGCCTTTTCTTCTTTTCTGGTGTTAAGCTGTGGGAATATTGAGCCAGGTATTCCCCGTCTATTGGGTGTGTATCCTGACTCCTTCCCAATATGATAAAAGGGGGGAAGGGAGATGGGGGGGGGACGGGATACGGGTAGGTAGGAACGGGCTGCTGTAGTGGAAGCAGATTATGAAGGATAGAGGGGGATATAATGAGAAGGAAGAGTAGTTTAAGGTGGTGGTTCCTGCCCCCACCTCCCCCTCCATACCCCGGGGCTTTGCCTCCACATTGGCAGATGTAAGTCAGCGTCTGTTGTATGAGTGCTTGGAAGTCAGCTGATTCAGTAGTATAAAGCCAGTGAGTCCAGATGTCATAGTATGTCTGTAATCTGCCACTTGATTGGTAGGTTAGGACCTCCATGAAGCATAGCTCCTCCGTTCTTCTGAACCAAAGAGTTAGCGGTTGGGCGCTCTCTTGTTTCCAAAAGAAGGGGAACAGGCTCTTAGTTACATTAAGGATTCTGATTCTGCCTGAAATCGCACAGTGGTGCGTTAGATTGCATATTTTTTGCCACTGCGCAGGGATGAAGGTCTCACCCAGAACTGTCTCCCATTTGTCCATAAAACCAGGAGGTGGTTGCCTCCTCTGTGTCATGAGTAGACTGCAAGAAAGAGATCCCGTACTTTAAAGGGTCCTCATCCATACAAATGGCCTCTAGTGACATAAGGGCACATGTCATGAATGGCCTCTGGGGCATGAAATTGTAAAATTCAGTCAGTTGTTTGTAGCGAAACTGTTGCATAAAGTTTGGGTACCCCGTGTTCAGTATTAGTGCTATGGGTTTAACTCTATCCTCCTGTAGTATGTGTCTGATCTGTGGTAGGTCCTTTCCATTTAATCTTTGAAGGGCTTTTGTTTCAAAGGGTTATAGGGTGGAGGGGTGAAGGGAAGGAGGTGAGCTCCAGCCTCAGAGCCTGAGTGTACCAGACTTGGAGTATTGATTTCATAAAGGGGCTTTTGGATGCTAACCTTGCTCCTATTAGTGGGTCTAGCCACGGCAACATCGACATCGGTCTCCGCATTTGCATGGCCTCTACCTGCTCCCAGTGTTTGTGCACTCCCCTCTTAGACCACCACCCTCTGTATGTGTGTGGCCTGGTTATAAAGTTGGAAGTCTGGTAACACTAACCCACCCTCGGACTTCAGTAGGGTGAGGACATCATGTTTGATGCACGGGGAGATCTCCGCCACACAAACCTCAGAATCAGGGTTCGCAGTGAGGTGAAAAAGGCTTTTGGGATGGATATCGGTAGGGCCTGACAGAGGTATAGGATTTTTTTCTATATACACCATAATATGATATACAATATATAAATAAGGGGTTGAACTTTTTACAACAGCACTTTTTGTATACACAAATCAATTATATGCACGTTCCCCCACCCATTACAGACACAGTCACTTTTATATATATGTAAATATATATATATATATTTATATATAGAGAAACCCCTAATAGGTATATTAATCACACTGTTTAATTTTTTTATACACTCAAAAAAATATTTTTATATTGATTTTACACTTTGGGAAGGGACATTATCTTAGTGAATATTTTTTATAAGTGTTCTCTTACTGTTTTATAAGTTGTGTTTGATAACTTCAATATGTATTTGTGCCATTTCTGAAGAGATTAGAGGTATTTATCGTATAATAATGTTTATTTTAAATAATAGTAACTACCCTTGTCTATTTTAGTGGTCTCTTTGACTCTGTAATTTGTCATTTGCATTATTTGCCAGGCTCTGTATCTTTGAGTGTCTCGGTTACCATGATAATACATGTGCACGGAGAATGAGCAAACATTAAGGGTTTGGAGAAAATATGTTCCCCTCGGCTCCCGTATGTGGTCAGGAGATGGGAAGGGATATGCCACGCGCATCCCAGTCTCCAAGACAACGCGACTGAGCTGCAGTTTTACTTCCTGAAGTAAGAGGTGACGTAAGAGGTGGAGTATAGATCCGTCGACACAGCATAGAGGGTCAACACTGATTGTCCACACATATTTGTGTTAATTGTCTTCCCCACTCTTTTATAAATATGTCATTGTGTTATAATAAATTGCTGTATGTTGTCTGCTACGATTTAGTTATTTGTATTGTATTGAAGTTGTCACAGCAAGGTTGATGTAACGAACATATGGGCTAGTCCCAAGTAAAGTAAAGTATTGTATGTCATTCACAAATGGAACTCTGTGTGGAAGTTCAGAGATCCCAGTAACAGAGTTTTCAGACCTGTTGGCTGGTGGCATGGTCTCTGTGCTCCAGGACAAGTGTAAAAGTATTTTTGACTGCATCCTGGAGTATTTAAAGCAACAGAAACCAAGGACCACAGAGGGTGGAGTTCGATTACTACATACATTGATCTGATATGCTTCTAGTCTGAGCCAGCTTTTCTAAAGTGGCTCATGACCATGACCATGTGAGTGTAACCAATTATCGTTCAAGTTATATCCAACTGCTATGTTATTACCCTATGTTGCCATTTTCCTTGTTTTTATATTTACAGGAGTGGTTGTAATATTTCCATGTGCAATAAGGGTAACGTGTAATTATTATATTTATTAGTGTGCTCTTTTTTGTAACACTGTGTGGTTTGATTTTATGTGAATAAGCGACTCACATTGGTGATTGTAGCACCTTATTCTTAACTTTTTAACCTTAATCCTTCTTTATTATTCACTATTGCTGCTCTAGAATACGTTGTCTGGATTCTAGTGAAATAATGTCTGCATGTTCATCACTTAGGAGAGACTGGTACAGCTGTGAACTGCAATCTCTTATATAGCGCCAACTTATTCCGTAGCACTTTACAATATAATAAAGGGGGAAATTTAACAATAAATGAGACAATTACAAAATGTTGCAGAAACAATAGGCTGATGAAGACCCTGCACAAACGAGGTTATGAATCGACAGCAAATCAGACACACAAAAATGTTTTATGGAGTGCACATATAACGCTTACCAGTTGACTTTCCAAAGTCCCACCATATTTTGGACATCTTTATTGATGTGATGTTCAGCAGTGGTAGTCAAAGGTAGATCCATACACTGGAACACAATTCCACCCCACCAAGAAATGGTCAAACAATGATCATGTTATATTATATATAATTTTTCTGTTGTCATTTAGACTTTAGAACCACTTCTAAAATTCTTCCTAACAGTCACACACCTGGTGAGACAGCCAAAATTTGAAGCACCAGTCCAAAAATGTTTTTTTCTCATGTCCCAAAGTAAAAGCTTTTCAAAACATGCAGCACAAGCCTGTTATTGTGCTGTACGAGGGCAGTGTAAGCCTTGTCTTTCCACACAAGTAAGCTTTAACAGCTCCCTCTCCATGGGCAGACCTGGTAAGCTGACTGACAGGTCTTCAAATGCAGCATGCATACTAGTGAGCCAATACAAATACATAAAAACAAGTCTGCACTCAGACTCCAACTACTCCTGGGCGGAAGCAATGACAAAAGTACACATCAGCCCCAATACATACAATGAAAACCAAAAAAAAAAAAAAGATTTATCCACACACTATATAATACATGTGTACGTGTATTGAGGGTTAATAAATATGTAAGGGTTTAAAAAAAATACCCCTCTCAGTCTCATTAGAGATTTTTTTTTTACCTAAAGCTGAAGGGCACAAGGGGAATTGTTAGTGAAGGATCCACCAAAGAGGTTTGCCTTGACGTGGCAGGTGGGCTTACACCTAATGGCCGTTGGAGTGAAACAAAAAACCTCCATTTATCTAAATATGCAATTTGGTATAGTGTGCAGGTAACTCTTTTTTATTTGTTTTTATACTAGTGAGCCAGGCTGAAACACGGTCTTTCCAGGCTCGTTTGCCAACACTCTCCACCAAGACACATTACGTCACTGACATATCCTTACAACCTTCAATCTGGATTTCATCTCACGGAATGTTAGGAAGCATGACTTTGCCTCTTTTACTAGAAGCACAGCTTCAGGATTTACCATGTTCTGGCAATGGACCTAGTGACAAATTGAAAGTTATAATACCATACATTGCACCTTATTAAAGCTCACTGTGAACTTCAGGCATTTTTAGTGTGACCTGACACAATGTAAAGTCAATTGTGCATCAGAGACTGCCATGAATACTGAAAGAAGTAGCATAACCTCAGCGTTAGTTTTATTCTAGAGAAAGCATGAATGAGATGGTATATGTCCTAAACCAAATCTCATTTAACACCCCGCTCTCATACCATCAAACATTTGATCTGCCTTTGCTATCGCCAACATAGCTTCCCCTCTCAGATCACAACAGTCTGACATGTAGAATGTACCCTCTACCCAGTCTCATACACCATGCCAAAGCCATCAAGTCAGTGGAAGGGTACCACGGGTAACCCGACTGGTTACCTCCGCTAATTCCTTCACTCAGCCACTCTGGAACCATTAAAGACATCCATTCCCCCAGTAACCAGATGAAACATTCTGGGTTCTGGGAGTCAACTGATTTTATTTTGGCCACACACGGCTTTTATGCACAGACCCAATACAAGAATGCAGGGGTTTCAATCCCAAGATCCTCTGTAGCTGAGAGATAATTGTGTGAGAAAAACCTATAATTCAATTATCTCACAGGTACAGAAAATCCACAGTACCCCAAAAGTGCCCTCACCGTAACTAGGAACCCCACAAAGTAATATCCCTGGATAGCCCTGATCTGAGTGTATAACATATTGAAATATCACTCAGATCGGTTCAGTGAAACTGGAATGCCACCAGGGTAAAGTTTTGACCACTAGCCCAAAATAGGTGTCCTGGCCGGTCTCGGTTCAGGGGTTCCTGTGCGAACGCCATGCAAGGGAATCTCTTAGTTTCAGGATACGAATGCTCCCTCTGTTTGGTAGTTCATATCTCCCGAACGTCCTTCGAATAGATGGTTGGGAAGTAGAATGGGCAGCGGTCTAATCTTTACCAGGGTTTGTGCGGGTGCCCAGCCTAAAAGAGTTCCAGGAACTCGACAACCAAGTGCTGATGCCCACGTTCGGGAGATAAGATGGACGCCATTCTTTTGTCGACCACGTGCATTCAGTTATACGACACGGGGGCCACCCAGTGGGAAGCATTCATTAATTACTTCCCTTCTGGTTTCACACTTAAGTTGATGCTGTGAAATTTCTAATGGGGTATAGGGGTGGTCCTCATTCGGGAGATGAATGGATGGCGTTCGTACAGAATAACTCCTGAACAGAAAAAGGGAAAAACACACGAACAGGGGCAAAGTATACGAAATTGGTGGTAGGTTCCACCACAAAGATAGTGATTAATTTATTGTTTTGGCAGCCCCAGGCCTGGCCAAGTCTATTTGCCCCCCATGCACTATATTACACAAGCATTTACACACATTCGCAGAAACTCCACAAGAATTAATAATGCAGCAGTTCAACAGTAACAATATCAATTTAACCCACAAGCATTAATCGCTCAGCCAATCAATGTCATTGTTATGGATACAATTGATATTGCTAATACAGATACTGCAAACTAATTTTCAAATACAGACTAAAAAACACTATTACTCTATGCATAAACATACACACTTACACACAAACTCTCACGCTAACAGTAATCATACACACACAAAACAAACACACTGCTGAAGAGGCCCTGGGGAGAGAGCGCAGCTAAGCGGACAAGGGCACATGTAGGAGTGTGGGAATAGATGCATGGGATTGGATGGGAAAGAGTGTGTGGGTGGGATTATGTTCTGTGTAAGTTAGTGTGGGGGAGGTCTTACCTCAGTGCCACTTGGGATTCGGGCCAGCAAACAGCTTCCTGTCCTCCTGCTCCTGTTTGCCTGGGCCTGCAGATTGACACAGCTTGAGGGATGGAGGTTGAGGCTTTCTGGCTTCCCTCAGAGCTGCTGCAGCGTGGATGGTGGCCGGCGACTCCTGATTCAGGTGCTCTCCTCTCCTGGATCCTCTCCCCTGGGGTGGCTGCCGGTGTGGGTGCTCCCCCCCCGCAGCCTGGGCCCCTCTGGGGCCTTCCCTGTGGCCCCTCCCCTCTCCCATGGTGGGTGCCTGTCTTCATCCATATGGGCCTTCCCTGTGGCCCCTGCCCCTGGGGGCCACGATGGTGGAGGCCGGCATTCCCGCCTGCCGGCTCCGCTATCCCCCCGATGCTGCTCCTCGGGCCCGGTTGAGGAGGTGGAGCCCGGGCCCGAGGCTTCACCCGGCCGCGTGTCTGAGGCTCCAGACACGCGGCCTACAACTGCCGTGAGGATGCGCGCCCTAATCCCATGGCGCGGGACCTGCGGCCTCCCCCTCCTGCAGCCGGATCACGGGCTGCGGCCTCCGGCGTTGGGATTCACGCCGGAGGCTGTGGGAGGTGGGCGGCGCATCCCGCGCCTTGTGTGGCCGGCCGGAGGCCTTCAAGAGACGCCGCATGGCGGGCGTGACGGCGGGGCCTGGGACAGGGCCCCGGCGGTGAGTGGGCCCTGCAGGGCCAAGAGGGGACTGCTCCAATGCTGTTGGGGGTGGGGGAGGACCTCTCCTGCGGGCCTCCTCTGCCAGTGAGGATGGCGCCCGGGGGGTCCCCCCCTGTTCTCAGCTCCCCCCCTTCTCGGTTTCCAGTTTAACCCCCACTCTGTTGGTGTCCCCCTGTTCTTTCTTTCTTCCCCCCCTTATTTGTTCCCATCAATCTGTTTGTTTTGTTTCGTTTTTTTCTCCCTTCCCCTCTCTCTGTTTCTCTCCGCTATGTTCCCCCTTCCCCCCCTCTCTTTTCCTCTCTTCCCCTGCTCTTACCTGTTCCTGGGTCTTCTCTGCCTTCTGTTCTTCTCCCTCTGCCTTCTGTTCTTCTCCCTCTGCCTTCTGTTCTTCTCTCTGTTTACTTACCTCGGCTGCCTCCTGGTGGCACGTCCTCTCCATGCCCTTCTCACAGGTCCTGGCTGCAGTTCATAGAAATGCCCAGCAGGTGGCGCCTTGAACATCTTCGAAGAAAACAGTGGAAGCTGGTTTCAATATCTTCTGCCTGGACTTCTACGCTTGTTATGCCGCGGGTGGTGCACCGGGCATTGGCTGGTGAGTGCGTTGTCCCTTGTTGCATCCGTTCGGGCCCCCTTTAGAGCTGGGGGGGTATTAGTGCGAAAAAATAAAATAAAAAAAAATTATAGATACAAATTTCACAATTTATAAAAAAAAACAAAAAAAAAACTAGAACTGACTGAATACATGAATGGAAGGTGAGATGTAAAAAAAGGAAAAATGATTAAGTAAAAATTTGGGAATTTATAAAAAAAAAAAAAAGAAAAAGAAAGAAAAGCTCCTGAATGAATACCTGAATTGAAGGAGAAGTAAAAAAAAAACAAAAAAAACAGAAAACGGTAAATGGACGCCGCTTACCAGGGAGTCCACTCTGGTTATTTAACCCTCCCCCCCCCTTTTTATCCGTATTTCTCATATGTTATAGTACGGATTCCTGCAGCATCCTGCGCAGCTTCTAGCACTGGCGTTGCCTCCCAAAAGGCAGGCGGTTAGGGTGGCTCTCGACGCTGCTGCGGGGCGCTAGTATAGCCTGCTTGACTTGCGCATGTCGTGTAATACAAGGGAGCAGTGGTGAGGGTTTTTTTTCTTAGTGATATGTTCCCTCATGCCGCGGGGGGCCTGTGTTTGGAGGGGACTCCTGGTGGTGTGTGTGAGGAAAATACCATGATTGGTTGCGCCCCATGGCGCGCAAGGAGTGTGTCAGGGCATCGTATGTTATGGATAGCAGTGTCGGGGAGAGGGCTCCCCGGTATGCTCCACGTTGTTCTGCTGTCAGGACACTCTCTGGGACGCGTGTCGTTCCTAGGGTGAGCTGGGTTGGTGGGAATTTCCAGACGGAAAATGGTGTCCTTGTGCTTGTGAAAATGGTGTCCAGCACAAGGGTTCCGGTCGCAGGGTGCCCATCCCGTTCCCCGCGGTCTTTTCATGCAGGCAATCTGTCGGGATAGGGGACATGGTTGCTCTCCGAGCAGGACTTTTCTGCCCATATGAGACTTCCTTCGGGTGGTGTGGGAGCGGCTTACCAAGAAGCTTGGTCGGCTTACCTCAAGACCAACTTTGGGGTGCTCCCGAAGACTGCACCGCGGGAACCCCCCGGGACATGGTGCCTGTAGAGGGGCAGGGTCAATTTTGCATGATTTTGTATTTACTCGGTTGTCGTTCCATCTGTTTTCCGGGCCGTATTTCTGACTGTCAGTGTTCTGTGGCTATGGGCCCCCGCGCGGGTGGCTCTTAATGTCGCCCTCCTGGGTAAGCTGGGCTTTGCCTGTCGGTGTTGCCCTTGGGGCGTTATGGGGTTTTCCTTTTGGGCCTCCGTTAGCGGTGGCTTGTGCAATCAGGCCCCCTAAGTCCCTTCCACTGACTTCCACCTGTTGCCGCTGCAGCGGGTTTGGGGGTTTTTGGGGCCTAATTGGGTTTTTCCATGGTGTGCTGTCTCTTGCTCAGTAAGCTGGCAAGCATCGGGGCTCTTGTAGACTGGCTGTCTTGGAGCTTCCCCATTCTGGTGGCATGGTAGGCATGGGGTACCCAACTCACAGACAGGTGGGTAGTTCTTCCATTGTGACAACCGTGGGGTGGTGCAGGCTGTCTATATCATGTGGCAGTACCCTCTACCCCGGTGGTACCCTGGTTGCAGGGCCTAGCTCGGTGCTGCTTGAGTCTGGAGGTGTCTGGTCAGGCGGGGTTCTATCTTGTTCAGGTGGGGGGCTCCGCGGGGCCAAATTATAAGGAGGTGGAGACGTGGTCGCTCGGTCTAGCGGTCTGGGGCCAGCTACAGTAAAGTGTGACCGATCAGGCCGGATGAGAGCATTTCCTTGGCCGCTTCCCATTCATGTTACAGTTATCTGCAGGTGGGAAGGGGTTTTGGTGGCTCGAGTAGGTATAGGGATGGATTTCCTTCAGGCTTTCGCCGCTCGACAGCTGTTGTACTTGGGAAAGGTCAGTTGGTAGCGGTTGATTGATTCATCAATAGAATCTGTTCCGTTCTTGGATGTTGCTGGGTTGACCTAACTGGGCCCTTTCTGCTTTCTCTTGAGGTAGATGGAATGCACAGGGTAATGGTTAGGCTCCTAACAGGATGTGGTAGGTTCCCAGTATAGTTGGAAATATACCATTTCAATTGGGGGGAGTGCCGGGTTCCCACATGTGTCCTGTTTTCCTTCAGTGAGGGCTATTCCGCCCCTGGGTTGTTCGGCCTCCTCTCCCAATTTTTTTGGTTCTCGAAGCCGGGTTTTCTCGCCTGCGTCCATGTCGTTGGGGTGCTCCAGTTGGGGCTTGAATTCCTGGGTAAGGATGGTGGAGAGTTCAGGGGGCATTTCAGTCCAGTTAGGGGGCGGCTACAGACGCCGCCAGTCAGGGCGTGCTTGTGCCACTGGTTCACAGAGCTTGAATAGTGGGGGTCAGGGTGGTAGGTTCCTTGGGTTAACCCTGCCAGTCTCCAAATTGATTTCTCTCCGCGGTTACTGTCTCTCCCCCCTCCCCTCCACCCCGGAATAAGGAGGGTGGGATGCTCATATGTCATTTGGGACAGGAGGCAGGGGGCGAGTGGTTGAATCTTACGCTTTCGGGAGTGGAGGTTTGGTGGTCTGGCGCCAGATACATGAGGGAGGTGTGGCTCCTCCTCGTCCTGGGTCAGCTGTCCCGCCTCCTAGGGGTACCGGGGGTTTTTGTCATCTGTCTGGGTGGAATGAGCTGGGTTCGTTGGCTGTTTGGGATTTGGGTGCTCTTGAATCTGGACATGTTACGCATTCTGTTTCTTACCAGAGGTTCTCAGGGCCCGGGCTGAGGCTATCACCTGTTCCTGTTGGCAGTGCGCTCAGCAATGTGAGTGCCCTGGTGCGCTGCCGTCGGGAATCGGACGAGGTGGGTTTCTTGTTTTGGCTTGGGGGATTCCAGTTCACCTTGGGGCGTGGCCGGATGTGGCCTAGTTATCTCGAGGGGATGGGTGCGCTTGCTGGAGGTCGGATGAGGCCTATGTTAATGGTGCACTGAGGAAGACTCCGGCTGGAGATGAAACGCAGTTGCTGCTAGCTCAAAGTATTGTATCTGGTACTTTTTCTTGTTTACTCTGCGGTGTTTCATTTAGACTTTGTGCCTAGTATATTTTACTATTTATACACTGCGTATTGTCCCTGTTTTAATTGTTTATTTGTGCAATAAATTTTGTATTCTGCACTTTGTATCCTGTGCTGCTCTCCTCAAGGATATCGTTTTAGCCTTTTTAGGCACCCTCCTGCATATTATATAGAGCCTGGGACAGCTTTAAATCCTGTGAGTTTTACTCTACATGAGGAGTCTATCATTATATATATATATATATATATATATATATATTTTGCACTATGTTGTGTTATTTGTGTTTTTTAGATTGATCACGAATTGTCATTTAATTTCCTGGTGCAGTATTTATTCTATGTTAATCTGGCACTGCTAGAAGTGGTGGAACAGGCCATGGCTGGTTGTGGTGGGGTCCCCTGCTGATTTTAGGTGTAAAACAGCGGAGTTGTGGCGGGGGTATGTCCTTGCCAATTGAGTTTGAGGGGTTACGTTTAAGTATATGAAATGAGATGAACACGTTTTTAAGGTCTCAACTTCCCCTGCTTCAAAAGGTTAACATTAGGTTGCCTGAGGTGTTGTGCCCATAAGGTCGGATAAGGTCGGCTGATGGCGGGCATTGGAAAGATATGATTTTTATGACGAGGGGGGAGGTGAGAGGAAGTGGTGATTAGGAACCACTGTATGTTTATTGACAAGGACAGTTGGGTCACTGTATAACACTATGTGTGGAATTATATATGTATATATGTTAATTTATGCTTATTTATGTCTAAAGTTTTGGTTACAGAAAAAGAAGAGATTTAATAAATAAAGTTATGGATGTGTTATGCAGTAAATTTAGTTTGTGATAATAAATGCTGTGGCCTGTTCATCCATACTAAGTGGTCTGTCATTATTGGGGGGTTGAATGGGGTTAGTTTTTGTTCTAGGCTGCATCGCAATTCCCCACTGCGTACATACAAGGCCCTGGGGAGATAGCGCAGCTAAGCGGACAAGGGAACATGTAGGAGTGTGGGGATAGATGCATGGGATTGGATGGGAAAGAGTGTGTGGGTGGGATTATGTTCTGTGTAAGTTAGTGTGGGGGAGGTCTTACCTCAGTGCCACTTGGGATTCGGGCCAGCAAACAGCTTCCCTCCCGCCCGCCCTATTAGTATATTTAGTCACAGCTAGCCGGATGTCCTTTGAGTTTGAGGGGTTACGTTTAAGTATATGGAATGAGATGAACAAGTTTTTAAGGTCTCAACCTCCCCTGCTTCAAAAGGTTAACATTAGGTTGCCTGAGGTGTCGTGCCCATCGAGCGTGGATAAGGTCGGCTGATGGCGGGCATTGGAAAGATATGATTTTTATGACGAGGGGGGAGGTGAGAGGAAGTGGTGATTAGGAACCACTGTATGTTTATTGGCAAGGACGGTTGGGTCACTGTATAACACTATGTGTGGAGTTATATATGTATATATGTTAATTTATGCTTATTTATGTCTAACGTTTTGGTTACAGAAAAAGAAGAGATTTAATAAATAAAGTTATGGATGTGTTATGCA
This sequence comes from Pelobates cultripes, assembly GCA_933207985.1. NCBI lineage: Eukaryota > Metazoa > Chordata > Amphibia > Anura > Pelobatidae > Pelobates > Pelobates cultripes. Next base: position 134,214,954 of record OW240912.1, read on the forward strand.
GTAAATTTAGTTTGTGATAATAAATGCTGTGGCCTGTTCATCCATACTAAGTGGTCTGTCATTATTGGGGGGTTGAATGGGGTTAGTTTTTGTTCTAGGCTGCATCGCAATTCCCCATTACGTACATACATGCTTTTGTCCATGATGTCTAGGGGAAGTGGGAGAGTTCTGCTCTGTGCTGCTCACTCTCTTTCCTGCTTTCTTTTGTATAATAGATGTTAACATGGAATTATAATGATTTGAAGTCTAATCCTTTGTCCACAACCTGCTATTGGCTTTCATACCTGGGCAACAGGTAGTAACCCAGAGATTCCAAGCTGCCTTACACAGGTAACAGGCAGTGCATTAACTGATGACTGTACCGTATCTTTAAAAATATATAGGGAAGTATAGCAACAACTTTCCAGAGATCTCCAGTCTCTTCCATCTACTGCTGCACCTCTAGAGTTCCTGTACAAGTCCACTCTCATCCTTACTAAAGAAAACAGAATCAACAGCACTCAGTTCCTTTTAATATACAACACTCCAGCTACAGTATACAAAGTTATTGCAATACCCCCAAAGCTGCTCCAAAACAGCCGAACATAGCTGGAGAAAGTCCTGTGCTAAACCTGATTTACTGCACCATACGTTCAGGCTGCACTTGTTTAGCTAACCACATCACCTTCTCCTAAAATAGACACATCTTCCAAACCTTTAACACATTATTTCAACCCATTGCTGCTGTCCCTCTCACCAGAGTCACAGCTACTGACTTTCTGTCCTCAACACTGCACTGAAACTACTTTAGACAAGGTGATTTGAGTGCTGCTGGTGTTCTTCAAAGTTCCGTTCTGGGACCGTTTTTGTTCTCACTCTACACTTGATCACTGGGTGACCTGGTAAAAAAAATATATACCAGTTTATGCCAATAACCCACAGATCTACCCCATTTCCCCTGACCTAACACCAGGGCCGGACTGGGAACTAAAAGCAGCCCTGGAAAAAAATTCTATACCAGCCCAATAATGCGTCGCGCCAGCATAGTGGGCAGATATAGAGGGTGAAAAAATAACTTGAAATTGAAAACTCTTACTCCAACGAAAGAACGCATATATGGCTTCAAAATAAACAAAAGAGCGCCTTTATTTTAAGTAGACGTACATTTGCATGTAATCAATGTTTCAGTACAACTACTTTGGCCTATTAAGGACATTTTAGTAATGGTACTGAAATGCTGAATGTCTGCAATTGCACAACTAAAAAAAAATGAAGTAATCTTGTTTATTTTGAAGTTCTATGGGTGCGCTCTTCACTTTGAATATGTTATTGTGCATGAGTATGCAACTAGCAACAAGACTGGGCCAATACGTGCTCATTACATGCATATATATATATATATATATATATGTGTGTGTTACTCTCAGGATCACATCAATTTACGTCTATTACCTTTACCTCGTTTAGTGTATATTGTCTCCAATTGTCTCCTTTTTTTCCTCTTACAGCGACCCTTGTGCATCTTTTACTTCATCACAGTCCCTATGTGTTTCTCTTTACCCTTCTCCAGCCTCTGTATTTCTCTTTCCCTCTGTTGTTCTTAGCCCCAGCCACTTTGTCTCTTTCTCCCCTTCCAAATCTCATCTGTGTGTCTCTTTCTAACTCCAGACTCTGTGTGCCTCTTTCTCTTCTCTCAGCCACTCTCTGTCTCTTTTTCCCCAGCCCAGCGTTGCCTCCCCCAAATCTTGTGTCACTTTGTTCCCCTTCCCTACTGTATGTCTCTTTGTCCCCCCAACAAACCTTCTGTGTGTCTCTTTCTCCCCAACCTGAGTCTCTCTGTTACCCCTCAGTCTCTGTGTCCCCCTACCCTGTGTGTTTCTAACCCTCTATTTGTCCCCACTTCTCCTCCTTTTGTCCCCCCCCATCCCCTCTTTTTGTCCCCCCCTTCCCATTGGCTTTCATACCCATTTTCCTGTGTGCCTGCTGACCTTGTTACAGGAGGACTGAGGGAGGGAGCGGAGCTAACTACCATGCTCCCTCGCGGTTCCCATAATTCCCAGCATGGACACATCATAGAGTAGTGATTACTCTATGATGTATAGATGCTGGGAATTATGGGAACTGCGAGGGAGCATGGTAGTTAGCTCCACCCCCTCCCTCAGTCCTCCTGTGCTGACAGCTATGCTGCTGTCAGTATCAGTGAGTGTGCCGCCGGATTGCTTAGGCAGCCGCCCGGCACACTCACTGATACTGACAGCATCATAGCTGTCAGCACAGGAGATGGGGCCGCCAGCCGCAAGGTGAGTAATCACCTCAGAGTGTGCTGCCGGACCGGCCACCCGGCACACTCACTGATACTGACAGCAGCATAGCTGTCAGCACAGGAGGTGGGGCCGGTGGCCGCAAGGTGAGTAATCACCTCTGAGTGTGCCGCTGGACCGGCCACCCGGCGGCATCGACATGTGGCCGGCGGCCGCGATATTATTTAAATATAGGGAGCAGGGCTCCCTCTCTCTTTCCAGCCCCCCAGGTGACGCGGCCCCGGTGGCCCAGTCCGGCCCTGCCTAACACCCTCCTTAATTGCATCATCAGTGGCTTCTCATTCACTCCAACTGGGTTAACGGCTCACTTTCTAAAATTCCATTCTTTTTGTCTTCTTCTTCAAGCACTCTTCCTCCACTATTGCTTCAGGTCAATGGTGCTGCTATAAAGTGCACCCAGCTGGCTCACTGCCTCAGTATTTTCTTTGATTCTACCTCTCTTTAACTCCCTTCTTAAAGTCAATATTCAAATCTAACACTTCCATTAAAAACCATAGCCTTATTTTCGCCCCTTCCTAACACTTCATATATGTACAATCTTGTGCATGCTCTCATCATCTTGTTTCGATTAATGTAAGTCATTCATCACTGTTCTCATTCAAGGTCAGGTCACCTGCTTACAATCCCCTGAAATTGCATGAATTATCTACCTAACCTCCTACTTCTCCTATGTCTCTGTCAAACCTTATGCTGTGCCCAATACATTCTTAGATCCAATTCAAAATTCTAAGCATTAGACATGTGCAATTCATTTCATTCCGAATGTCAATTCGGATGAATTTCGGGCAATTCGGATACATCCGAATGTCCGAATAGCTGAATTGCCGAGGTTCCGAAATTGCTGAAGTTCTGAAATTGCCGAAGTTCCGAAGCACAGTATTGCCGAAGTACTAATATACCTACCCAGTGGAAGAATGAAGAATGTTACACTGTATACAAGTTAAATAAAAAGTATCCAAACATAGCCAGGATTCAGCGGTAAGCATTTACAACACTTACAACAATCAAGTAACACATTCAGATAAAATTTAAGTTACTTCCATTACAGTCAATGGATGGGAATGAGTAAGTAGATAACTCCCTAATTCTCACGGTGTTATGGAGCTATCTACTAAAAGGCTGAAAGACCTAAATTGGTCTTTCAGCCAAATGTATTAATACTAAGTAAAAATTACTTAGTATTAGTAAATTATGCCCCTACTCGCTATACCGCGAGTAGGAGCACGTCTATTAAACAGTGAGCCTGTGGCTGCTCACTGTAAAACAAAAAACCCCGCCCCCCCTGAACGGCGGGTGGGGGCCATAAAGAATCATAAGGGGGACCTATTGTCCCTCCCTGGCCCCCACCCCTGAGTGGGGGCCCTAAAGTAGAATTGGGGGGGGAACCTATTGTCCTCCCCCTGGCCCCCACCCCTGAGCGGCGGTGGAGTCCCTAAAGAAGAATAAGGGCGGGGCCCTATTGTCCTCCCCCCCCCCACCTGTGAGTGGCGGGTGGGGGCCCTAAAGAAAAATAAGGGGGGAGGATCTATTTTCCACCCCCCACCACTGGGCGGTGGGTGGGGGCCCTAAAGTAGAATACGGGAGGGGGACCTATTGTCCTCCCCCCGGCCCCCACCCGTGAGCGGCGGGTGGGAGCCCTAAATTAGAATAAGGGGAGGAACCTATTGTGGTGGATTGAAAGTAACCAATCAGAGAGTTATGAGTCAAATTACACAGCATGGGAAAATTCCAAAGAGCTTTCCCACGCTGTGTAAAATGACACAGAGCACTCTGATTGGCTGGATTTCAAGCTAACCAATCAGAGTGATGTGACAGGTAAATGTAGAGACTTACTTGTCAGTCCCTTCATTTACCTGTCAGAGCACTCTGATTGAATGGCTTAAACCAACCAACCAGAGTGCTCTGAGCCTAATTGCAGGGCGGAGCAAGGCTTTATAAGCCTTCCCCCGCCTTGCAGAGCTCAGTCTGCGCGGAGCTCTCCATGGTTGAAGATTAATTATTTTTTATGCGCTCTGGTTTTTGGTGCCGGGTTATTATGGATTTTTATTTGGCCTTTTTTGGAGTTGAAAAAATAAGATTTTAGAAGAAAGAAGACATCAAATGGTAAGTTTCTTTTTTTACAGACTTCTAATGGTCCCTCCTCATTATTTTTAGGGTGAGGGGGTTAGGTAGGGGTTATTTCTTTTGGGAGGGGGGTACTAGGGGTTCGGGGACCCCTAGTCACCTGGGGGGGGGTTAAATTTTTATTTAGGGCCTCCACCCGCCGCTCAGGGGTGAGGGCCAGGGGGGAGGACAATAGGTCCCCCCCCTTATTGATATTTAGGGCTCCCACCCGCTGTTCAGGGGTGGGGGCCGGGGGGGAGGTCAATAGTTCCCCCCCTTATTGGTAGTTAGGGCCCCCACCCACCGCTCAGGGGTGGGGGCCAGGGGGGAGGACAATATTCCCTTATTCTAATTTAGGGTCCCCACTCACCGCTCAGGGGTGGGAGTCAGGGGGGAGGACAATAGGTCCCCCCCCTTATTGATATTTAGGGCCCCCACCCGCCGCTCAGGGGAAATGCCGAATTGCCGAAGTCCCGAATTTTGGAATGCAGAACCGAAACTTTTCCCCATGCATATCCCTACTAATAAATATGTTGTCCTGACCCAAATTCTAAAATCGTAGCTCTGCTCATGACTGACTTCTTTCCCCAGTTTTCACTTTCACAGTCAACTTTTGTTTTCAAGAATTCTCTATGGTTTTAGCCATATTTTAGAATACCTTTCCCCAGTCTATTAGACTTTCCATAATTTTTCAATCATTAAAAAACCTCCTTATGAAGGCATACCTAGGCACTGTTTAATTTCACTCCCCATCCACATTCACCACTACAGAAACCAAATACTGTTCCAGACTATGATCAGTAGGCATGTGCATGGGGAAAATGTTCGGTTTGGTTCGGCATTCCGAAATTCGGGACTTCGGCAATTCGGGACTTCGGCAGTTCAGTTCGGCATTTCGGGACTTTGGAATTTTGGCACTTCGGGACTTCTCTTGAAGCCGCTTAGTAGATAACTCCCTAATTCCCACGGTATTAGGGAGTTATCTACCAAAAGGCTAAAAGACCTAAATTGGTCTTTCAGCCAAATTTACTAATACTAAGTAGAAATTACTTTGTCTTAGTAAATTTTGCCCCTACTCTCTATACCGCGAGTAGGGGCATGTCTATTAAACAGTGAGTTGCCTATTGCCCCTGGCCCCCACCCCTGAGCTGCGGGTGGGGGCCCTAAATCAGAATAAGGGGGGGGTACCTATTGTCCTCCCTCTGGCCCCCAGGCCTGAGCGGTGGGTGGGGGCCCTAAATACTAATAAGGGGGGCCTAAAGTCCTCCCCCTGGCCCCCATCCCTGAACGGTGGGTGGGGGCCCTAAATTAGAATAAGGGGGGGACCTAATGTCTTCCCCCTGGCCCCCACCCCTGAGTGATGGGTGTGGGCCCTAAATACTAATAAGGGGGGCCTAATGTCCTGGCCCCCACCCCTGAGTGATGGGTGGGGGCCCTAAATTAGAATAAGGGGGGCCTAATGTCCTGGCCCCCACCCCTGAGTGATGGGTGGGGGCCCTAAATTAGAATAAGGGGGGACCTAATGTCCTTCCCCCTGACCCCCACCCCTGAGTGGCGGGTGGGGGCCCTAAATACCAATAAGGGGGGGACCTAATGTCCTCCCCCCTGAGCGGTGGGTGGGGGCCCTAAACGCTAATAAGGGGGGGACCTAATGTCCTCCCCCCTGGCCCCCAACCCTGAGCGGCGGGTGGGGGCCCTAAATACTAATAAGGGGGGGGGACCTATTGTCCTCCCCCCTGGTCCCCAACCCTGAGCGGCGGGTGGGGGCTCTAAATACTAATAAGGGGGGACCTAATGTCCTGGCCCCCACCCCTGAGCGGTGGGTGGGGGCCCTAAATGCTAATAAGGGGGGGACCTAATGTCCTCCCCCCTGGCCCCCACCCCTGAGCGGTGGCTGGGGGCCCTAAACGCTAATAAGGGGGGGGACCTAATGTCCTCTCCCCTGGCCCGCACCCCTGAGCGGTGGGTGGGGGCACTAAATACTAATAAGGGGGGGGGGCATATTGTCCTCCCCCTGGCCCCCACCCCTGAGCAGTGGGTGGGGGCCCTAAATAAAAATGTTACCTCCCCCAGGTGACTAGGAAACCCCTCCCTATTGTCCTCCCCCCTGGTCCCCAACCCTGAGCGGCGGGTGGGGGCTCTAAATACTAATAAGGGGGGACCTAATGTCCTGGCCCCCACCCCTGAGCGGTGGGTGGGGGCCCTAAATGCTAATAAGGGGGGGACCTAATGTCCTCCCCCCTGGCCCCCACCCCTGAGCGGTGGCTGGGGGCCCTAAACGCTAATAAGGGGGGGGACCTAATGTCCTCTCCCCTGGCCCGCACCCCTGAGCGGTAGGTGGGGGCCCTAAATACTAATAAGGGGGGGGCATATTGTCCTCCCCCTGGCCCCCACCCCTGAGCAGTGGGTGGGGGCCCTAAATAAAAATGTTACCTCCCCCAGGTGACTAGGAAACCCCTCCCAAAAAAAACTAACTCCTACCTAAAAAATAAAACTTACCATTTGATGTTTTCTTTCTTCTAAAATCTTTTTTTTAGCCCCAAAAAAGGCCAAATAAAAAATCCATAATAACTGACGCACTTAAAAAAAAAAAAGTGCTCTGAGCCTAATTGCATGGGGCGGCAAGGCTTTATAAGCCTTCCTCCGCCCTGCAGAGCTCAGTCTGCACGGAGCCCTCCATGGGTAAAGAAGGATTTATTTTTTTTGCGCTTTTTTTTTTTTTTATGTGCGTCGGTTATTATGGATTTTTTTATTTGCCCTTTTTAGGGGCTGAAAAAAGAAGATTTTAGAAGAAAGAAAACATCAAATGGTAAGTTTTATTTTTTTACAGGTACAGGTTTACAATTTAGGTCTTTCAGCCTTTTAGTAGATAGCTCCCTGATACCGTGGGAATTAGGGAGTTATGTACTTATTCATTCCTGTCATTACATTGACTGGCTAAGTAACTTAAATTTTATATGAATGTATGTTACTTAATTGTTGTAAACTTCAGCATTTTGGAAATTAGGCACTTCGGCATTTCAACACTTCGGAAATTCAGTAATTTCGGAACTTCGGCAATTCGGCAATTCATCTATTCGGACATTCAGAAGTACCCGAATTTCCAAATTGCCCAAAATTCGGCCGAATTCACATTTGGACCGAAACGAATTGCACATGTCTAATTATCAACACAAATACAATCCATAGCTTTTTCACATGCTGTACTCTACATTTACTTACTGTGTAATTATACTTCATTTACTTTAGTTTGTATTGTTCTTGAGCAGGACACTCAACACCTCTTGTAAGTAATACCCCCAGGTGTAAATTTGTGTTTCTTGTGAAACCATTGTGCTTTATAAATAATAGTAATAATAAATAATTATAAAAATAGGTAATTGCACTCACTCAAAATCAAAATATGAACTTGAATAAAATAAAATAAAACAAGTTCCTTAGCGTTGAGAAATGTTGATATTGTATGTAGTGACACCAAAAGATAAGAATCACCCTTAAAATGTTTACTACTAAACAAATTTTGCTGTATGTACAATATAATCTCTTACCAATGAGAAAAGGAATAATTAGAGATTATTCGTATGCATTAGCCATTCAGTTATTCCAACAAAACACAATTAAGTAGATGATACATTCCAAAATGTATTAAGGCTACAATGCCATTTACCCTAAAAAGGATCCTCAGAATATAAAAAAGAATGAACTATTATGGAGAAAAATGAATTTACAAACAATATAGATGACAGAGAAAGGAAGTTATGTCAAAGTCCAATAAGCTCCTATTTAGCAAGTGCTGTGCACAGTAAAACAGAACAAAATACTCCGTCCATGATACGTGGATTTTGATGGATTCTTGGACACAGGACGACCTAATAGGAGTAAGTTTGTCTATTTAATATGTTGTGTGTATATATATTTTTAGCTGTCTTTCTCTTTTACACTAAAGCAAGGGAGTCTCATTAATTTAGATAATTGTTTAACCATGTATATTCGCAATGGTCTCTTTTAATTTGAGCATGTACAATAAAATTAGTTGCTTTGATGTCCTAATATCTAACTAGTGCTTTCTTTCACTGCCATTTCCTCTAGAAAGGGCCTTCAAAGGGTTAGAAGTCCCAAAGCAGTGCACAGGAGATACCATTTAGGCAACTAAATTTCTTACTCAGGGACAGAGCATTTTTCGGATGTGGCCAGATCATGGACTCCAGAGGTCGACAAGATCTACGCATGGTATGATTGTTTCATTTACTATCCACAGTACAGGCTCAAAAAGCTTATTGCCCACTTTTTCTGTTTTCTACCCCATTTTTCCCCCTATATTTTGGTTGTTTAACCCCTTAAGGACACATGACATGTGTGACATGTCATGATTCCATTTTATTCCAGAAGTTTGGTCCTTAAAGGACCACTCTAGGCACCCAGACCACTTCAGCTTAATGAAGTGGCCTGGGTGCCAGGTCCAGCTAGGATTAACCCATTCTTTTATAAACATAGCAGTTTCCCCCAAAGCCTCTAGCGGCTGTCTCATTGACAGCCGCTAGAGGCGCTTGCGTGCTTCTCACTGTGATTTTCACAGTGAGAGCACGCCAGGGTCCATAGGAAAGCATTGTGAATGCTTTCCTATGTGACCGGCTGAATGCGCGCGCAGCTCTTGCCGCGCGTGCGCATTCAGCCGACAGGGAGGAACGGGGGAGGAGAGCTCCCCGCCCAGCGCTGGAAAAAGTTACGTTTTTACCCCTTTCCCCATTCCAGAGCCGGGCGGGAGGGGGACCCTGAGGGTGGGGGCACCCTCAGGGCACTATAGTGCCAGGAAAACGAGTATGTTTTCCTTGCACTATAGTGGTCCTTTAAGGGGTTAAACGAGGAGCGACAATGCATCCACTTCTCTGCCTAAGAACTACATGTATTTTGTTGGTATCTATTACATGCCTACCCTAAAGGGGAACTGTCACTCATCTGGAGAATACACAGTTAAGTAAAACATTAAATATTGTCTATAACTTCTTTTAACCTTTTATTCACAAGATGCTCAATTTTCTTTTAATATGTATATTAAAAATTGAGCAAATGGCATCATAACACCATAATACAGTTCTGATGTACAAAAGCAGACCAAATATTGCAAATGGAGGGGATAAATAAAAAAAATGCATAATTTCTCCCCTTCTCTATATGATTTCTGTACTCTGACTACCAGGTGTGAGGGAGAGAGTTTCTAACAATGATTGACAGAAGGCTAAGATGGAGGGGCCTAGTTGCAGGATAAATAAGTGTTAATTTCTATATTTAATTTAATTTATCATGCCTCACAAATACTTATTTGTTTAATGTAAGGGAAAATAAACATAAATTGTCAAACACCGGGAAAGTGACAGTTCCATTTTAAGTGCTTATTGGTTAAGCTAAGACTTAGATATTGTTGGTGGACGATTAAATGTACCGTGTTTGTGGAGAAATTTTGGCCCACTCTTCTTTACAATGTTGTGTAATTTTTATGATTTTTGCTGCCATTTGTTTATGCACAGCTCTATTAACCCCTTAAGGACTGGACTGTTTTTGCGATGTTGTACATTTGCGACCAGGCATATTTTTACACTTTTGTGGTGTTTGTGTTTGGCTGTAATTTTCCGCTTTCTCATTTACTGTTCCCATACAAATTATATATTGTTTTTTTCAGGACAAAAGGGGCTCTCTTTACATACCATTATTTATATAATCTCATGTATTTTAATTTAAAAAAAATAAAAAAATCTGATGAAAAATTGAAAAAAATACATGTTTTTTGACTTTTACTTGAAAAATCTTTTACTCATCTACAAAAGCGAATGAAAAAAACTGCTAAATAGATTCAAAATTTTGTCCTGAGTTTAAAAATACCTAGTGTTTATGTGCTTTTTTGCTTTTTTTGCATGTTATAGGGCTATAGGTACAAGTAGGATATTGCGGTTTCAAAACATACATTTTTAAAATTTATCAATAGTTACATTGTAACACTATTATCTGTCATAAATCTCTGAATAACACCCCACATGTACATATTTTTTTAAAGTAGACAACCCAGGGTATTCAAAATGGGGTATGTCCAGTCTTTTTTAGTAGCCACTTAGTCGAAAACACTGGCCAAAGTAAGCATTCATATTTGTGTGTGTGAAAAAAGTAAAAAAACTAAATTGAGAGCGCTAATTTTTGGCCAGTGTTTTGTGACCAGAGTAGTTTTACTAAAAGACTGAACATATTACCTTGGGTTGTCTTCTTTTGCAAATGGTATGCCATCATGGGGGTAATTCTCATTCCTGGGCTACCATACGCTCTCAAAGGCAACGTAACCAACCTGGCTATTTTCAATGTAAAAATATTTGACCCATATATTTGACCCTGTAACTTTCATAAATGCTATAAAACCTGTACATGGGGGGTACTGTTATACTCAGGAGACTTTGCTGAACACAAATATTAGTGTTTCAAAACTGGAAAACGTGTCACAACAATTATATCATCAGTAAAAGTGCTGTTTTGTGTGTAGAAAAATGCAAAAAGAAGTAACTTTCGCACAACCAATATCATCCCTTTGTATTATGTTTTTAGCAGCATTTTGAATCACTAATATTTGTGTTCAGCAATCTCAATGCTTCTTCTATCTTCTACAGAGATTTTAGGAAATGTCAAATAGAACGTTACAGGGTAAATACAGTGCTAGGAAATTCAATTCTCTGGATTTTCGGCCTGGGTTGGCAGGCAGGTCCCTCAAATTGAAATCAATAAAATTATGTAAAAATATTACATAAATACACGTAGAATTTAAATATATATGCATATTTATATATTTGAAGTCTACGTGTATATTTATATAATTATTTATGTAATTTTGTATATGGACATATGTATATTTCGTATTATTTTTATTTATTTATATACACATAGATATATATACAAATTCATTCTAAGTGTATTTTGATATAAATATATATATATTAATTTTAAAATACAGTTAGAATAAAATTTCATATAGCTATATAATTTTTTTTAAATTTTTTGTTATTATTT
>OW240912.1:134226500-134293433 GCA_933207985.1 Pelobates cultripes
GTTAACTAGTGCAGGGCCTTTGTGACTGGTATACCTTGTCAGGCAGATATGTTGTTTAGATACCGCCAAAGTATTCCTTTTTAGGAGGGAGAGTCCCTATTTTGGCATGTGGAGGTGTGGCTAGGGTTGCATAAGGAAAGTTATTTAACTCCTAAACAACAGAGCAGTGGCAAAGATAGCCATTTTTTCACCTGGGGCTGAGCAAACTTTATTTTTCCTTTCAAGTGCAGGCAGCCGGTGCACACTGGGATCAAAGAGATTTCCCAGCTACCACATCTTCTAAAGTGATTGGGTTGTGTGTAAGGGAGGCTGCTCGTCGGCTTTGTGTGTTTTGTTTATGGTGAGGTATTTAGTTAATATGTGGGAGGGGACTGCGTATGACAGTGACTCTCTTCATGGGGTAACTGTGATTGGGTAATTAGCGGAGTGACTGTGGCAGAGTGAGGGGGTAAATGTAATAGGGTGAGTGGTTAAGTGTGATAGGGTTTGGGAATTAGTTGTGACTGGGTGAGTGTGACATAGTTATAGGGTTAGGCATGTGTGTGAGAGAGTTGGGGGTTGGGTGAGTGTGACAGAGTTAGAGGGTGAGTGTGACAGGGTTAGATAGTCCTTGTGAGAGTTGGATGTTGGGTGAGTGCGACATAGTTAGGGGGTGAGTGTTAGAGTTGAAGGGTGGGTGAGTGTGAAAGGGTGAGGGGACAGGGTGTTTGGCAAGGTTAGGGTGGTGAGTGACTGTGGCAGGTTGGTAAATGTGAAGGTTTAGGGGGGTGAGTGTGAGAGTTGAAGAGTGGGTGAGTGTGACAGGATTAGGGGAATGTGACAGGGTGTGTGACAGGGTTAGGGGAATGTGACAGGATGTGTAGCAGGGTAAGGGGTGGTGAGTGACTATGGCATGGTGGTGGGTGACAGGGTTAGGAAATGATTGTAAGAGTTGTAGGGGTGGGTGAGTGTGAACGTGTTAAGGTGTGAGTGTGAGGGGGTTAGGGAAATGTTACAGGGTATGTGGCAGGGTGGTGAGTGTGACAGGATTGGGTTAGGGAGCTGAGTGTGAGTTGGAGAGTACGTGAGGGTGACAGAGTTAGGGTGATGAGTGACTGTCATTAATTTTCTTGGGTTTGCGTGCTGCAACTGCCTTCTTCAAATCCCACCCAAAATTTTCTATGGGGTTTAAGTCAGGTGACTTTGATGGCCACTGTAGAATCTTCCAGTACTTCCTCAGCAACCAAGCCTTGGTGGTCTTGTAGGAAGGTCCAATGATGCCCAAGCTTCAGCTTCCTCACAGTTTCCTGTGCTTACTGAAAACTCCTGCAACAAGCAGTAGACTCGCAGGTCTATGATATGGTGCATAACAGTATGGCTCCCAGGCCTGAAACTGAGAACAAAGTAACATGAATAATGTGTCAAAAAACTCTACGTTAGTTGCGGTATTCCCGCCCAGACATATACTTGTTGTCATCTAGCCTTTTCTTCTTTTCTGGTGTTAAGCTGTGGGAATATTGAGCCAGGTATTCCCCGTCTATTGGGTGTGTATCCTGACTCCTTCCCAATATGATAAAAGGGGGGAAGGGAGATGGGGGGGGGACGGGATACGGGTAGGTAGGAACGGGCTGCTGTAGTGGAAGCAGATTATGAAGGATAGAGGGGGATATAATGAGAAGGAAGAGTAGTTTAAGGTGGTGGTTCCTGCCCCCACCTCCCCCTCCATACCCCGGGGCTTTGCCTCCACATTGGCAGATGTAAGTCAGCGTCTGTTGTATGAGTGCTTGGAAGTCAGCTGATTCAGTAGTATAAAGCCAGTGAGTCCAGATGTCATAGTATGTCTGTAATCTGCCACTTGATTGGTAGGTTAGGACCTCCATGAAGCATAGCTCCTCCGTTCTTCTGAACCAAAGAGTTAGCGGTTGGGCGCTCTCTTGTTTCCAAAAGAAGGGGAACAGGCTCTTAGTTACATTAAGGATTCTGATTCTGCCTGAAATCGCACAGTGGTGCGTTAGATTGCATATTTTTTGCCACTGCGCAGGGATGAAGGTCTCACCCAGAACTGTCTCCCATTTGTCCATAAAACCAGGAGGTGGTTGCCTCCTCTGTGTCATGAGTAGACTGCAAGAAAGAGATCCCGTACTTTAAAGGGTCCTCATCCATACAAATGGCCTCTAGTGACATAAGGGCACATGTCATGAATGGCCTCTGGGGCATGAAATTGTAAAATTCAGTCAGTTGTTTGTAGCGAAACTGTTGCATAAAGTTTGGGTACCCCGTGTTCAGTATTAGTGCTATGGGTTTAACTCTATCCTCCTGTAGTATGTGTCTGATCTGTGGTAGGTCCTTTCCATTTAATCTTTGAAGGGCTTTTGTTTCAAAGGGTTATAGGGTGGAGGGGTGAAGGGAAGGAGGTGAGCTCCAGCCTCAGAGCCTGAGTGTACCAGACTTGGAGTATTGATTTCATAAAGGGGCTTTTGGATGCTAACCTTGCTCCTATTAGTGGGTCTAGCCACGGCAACATCGACATCGGTCTCCGCATTTGCATGGCCTCTACCTGCTCCCAGTGTTTGTGCACTCCCCTCTTAGACCACCACCCTCTGTATGTGTGTGGCCTGGTTATAAAGTTGGAAGTCTGGTAACACTAACCCACCCTCGGACTTCAGTAGGGTGAGGACATCATGTTTGATGCACGGGGAGATCTCCGCCACACAAACCTCAGAATCAGGGTTCGCAGTGAGGTGAAAAAGGCTTTTGGGATGGATATCGGTAGGGCCTGACAGAGGTATAGGATTTTTTTCTATATACACCATAATATGATATACAATATATAAATAAGGGGTTGAACTTTTTACAACAGCACTTTTTGTATACACAAATCAATTATATGCACGTTCCCCCACCCATTACAGACACAGTCACTTTTATATATATGTAAATATATATATATATATTTATATATAGAGAAACCCCTAATAGGTATATTAATCACACTGTTTAATTTTTTTATACACTCAAAAAAATATTTTTATATTGATTTTACACTTTGGGAAGGGACATTATCTTAGTGAATATTTTTTATAAGTGTTCTCTTACTGTTTTATAAGTTGTGTTTGATAACTTCAATATGTATTTGTGCCATTTCTGAAGAGATTAGAGGTATTTATCGTATAATAATGTTTATTTTAAATAATAGTAACTACCCTTGTCTATTTTAGTGGTCTCTTTGACTCTGTAATTTGTCATTTGCATTATTTGCCAGGCTCTGTATCTTTGAGTGTCTCGGTTACCATGATAATACATGTGCACGGAGAATGAGCAAACATTAAGGGTTTGGAGAAAATATGTTCCCCTCGGCTCCCGTATGTGGTCAGGAGATGGGAAGGGATATGCCACGCGCATCCCAGTCTCCAAGACAACGCGACTGAGCTGCAGTTTTACTTCCTGAAGTAAGAGGTGACGTAAGAGGTGGAGTATAGATCCGTCGACACAGCATAGAGGGTCAACACTGATTGTCCACACATATTTGTGTTAATTGTCTTCCCCACTCTTTTATAAATATGTCATTGTGTTATAATAAATTGCTGTATGTTGTCTGCTACGATTTAGTTATTTGTATTGTATTGAAGTTGTCACAGCAAGGTTGATGTAACGAACATATGGGCTAGTCCCAAGTAAAGTAAAGTATTGTATGTCATTCACAAATGGAACTCTGTGTGGAAGTTCAGAGATCCCAGTAACAGAGTTTTCAGACCTGTTGGCTGGTGGCATGGTCTCTGTGCTCCAGGACAAGTGTAAAAGTATTTTTGACTGCATCCTGGAGTATTTAAAGCAACAGAAACCAAGGACCACAGAGGGTGGAGTTCGATTACTACATACATTGATCTGATATGCTTCTAGTCTGAGCCAGCTTTTCTAAAGTGGCTCATGACCATGACCATGTGAGTGTAACCAATTATCGTTCAAGTTATATCCAACTGCTATGTTATTACCCTATGTTGCCATTTTCCTTGTTTTTATATTTACAGGAGTGGTTGTAATATTTCCATGTGCAATAAGGGTAACGTGTAATTATTATATTTATTAGTGTGCTCTTTTTTGTAACACTGTGTGGTTTGATTTTATGTGAATAAGCGACTCACATTGGTGATTGTAGCACCTTATTCTTAACTTTTTAACCTTAATCCTTCTTTATTATTCACTATTGCTGCTCTAGAATACGTTGTCTGGATTCTAGTGAAATAATGTCTGCATGTTCATCACTTAGGAGAGACTGGTACAGCTGTGAACTGCAATCTCTTATATAGCGCCAACTTATTCCGTAGCACTTTACAATATAATAAAGGGGGAAATTTAACAATAAATGAGACAATTACAAAATGTTGCAGAAACAATAGGCTGATGAAGACCCTGCACAAACGAGGTTATGAATCGACAGCAAATCAGACACACAAAAATGTTTTATGGAGTGCACATATAACGCTTACCAGTTGACTTTCCAAAGTCCCACCATATTTTGGACATCTTTATTGATGTGATGTTCAGCAGTGGTAGTCAAAGGTAGATCCATACACTGGAACACAATTCCACCCCACCAAGAAATGGTCAAACAATGATCATGTTATATTATATATAATTTTTCTGTTGTCATTTAGACTTTAGAACCACTTCTAAAATTCTTCCTAACAGTCACACACCTGGTGAGACAGCCAAAATTTGAAGCACCAGTCCAAAAATGTTTTTTTCTCATGTCCCAAAGTAAAAGCTTTTCAAAACATGCAGCACAAGCCTGTTATTGTGCTGTACGAGGGCAGTGTAAGCCTTGTCTTTCCACACAAGTAAGCTTTAACAGCTCCCTCTCCATGGGCAGACCTGGTAAGCTGACTGACAGGTCTTCAAATGCAGCATGCATACTAGTGAGCCAATACAAATACATAAAAACAAGTCTGCACTCAGACTCCAACTACTCCTGGGCGGAAGCAATGACAAAAGTACACATCAGCCCCAATACATACAATGAAAACCAAAAAAAAAAAAAAGATTTATCCACACACTATATAATACATGTGTACGTGTATTGAGGGTTAATAAATATGTAAGGGTTTAAAAAAAATACCCCTCTCAGTCTCATTAGAGATTTTTTTTTTACCTAAAGCTGAAGGGCACAAGGGGAATTGTTAGTGAAGGATCCACCAAAGAGGTTTGCCTTGACGTGGCAGGTGGGCTTACACCTAATGGCCGTTGGAGTGAAACAAAAAACCTCCATTTATCTAAATATGCAATTTGGTATAGTGTGCAGGTAACTCTTTTTTATTTGTTTTTATACTAGTGAGCCAGGCTGAAACACGGTCTTTCCAGGCTCGTTTGCCAACACTCTCCACCAAGACACATTACGTCACTGACATATCCTTACAACCTTCAATCTGGATTTCATCTCACGGAATGTTAGGAAGCATGACTTTGCCTCTTTTACTAGAAGCACAGCTTCAGGATTTACCATGTTCTGGCAATGGACCTAGTGACAAATTGAAAGTTATAATACCATACATTGCACCTTATTAAAGCTCACTGTGAACTTCAGGCATTTTTAGTGTGACCTGACACAATGTAAAGTCAATTGTGCATCAGAGACTGCCATGAATACTGAAAGAAGTAGCATAACCTCAGCGTTAGTTTTATTCTAGAGAAAGCATGAATGAGATGGTATATGTCCTAAACCAAATCTCATTTAACACCCCGCTCTCATACCATCAAACATTTGATCTGCCTTTGCTATCGCCAACATAGCTTCCCCTCTCAGATCACAACAGTCTGACATGTAGAATGTACCCTCTACCCAGTCTCATACACCATGCCAAAGCCATCAAGTCAGTGGAAGGGTACCACGGGTAACCCGACTGGTTACCTCCGCTAATTCCTTCACTCAGCCACTCTGGAACCATTAAAGACATCCATTCCCCCAGTAACCAGATGAAACATTCTGGGTTCTGGGAGTCAACTGATTTTATTTTGGCCACACACGGCTTTTATGCACAGACCCAATACAAGAATGCAGGGGTTTCAATCCCAAGATCCTCTGTAGCTGAGAGATAATTGTGTGAGAAAAACCTATAATTCAATTATCTCACAGGTACAGAAAATCCACAGTACCCCAAAAGTGCCCTCACCGTAACTAGGAACCCCACAAAGTAATATCCCTGGATAGCCCTGATCTGAGTGTATAACATATTGAAATATCACTCAGATCGGTTCAGTGAAACTGGAATGCCACCAGGGTAAAGTTTTGACCACTAGCCCAAAATAGGTGTCCTGGCCGGTCTCGGTTCAGGGGTTCCTGTGCGAACGCCATGCAAGGGAATCTCTTAGTTTCAGGATACGAATGCTCCCTCTGTTTGGTAGTTCATATCTCCCGAACGTCCTTCGAATAGATGGTTGGGAAGTAGAATGGGCAGCGGTCTAATCTTTACCAGGGTTTGTGCGGGTGCCCAGCCTAAAAGAGTTCCAGGAACTCGACAACCAAGTGCTGATGCCCACGTTCGGGAGATAAGATGGACGCCATTCTTTTGTCGACCACGTGCATTCAGTTATACGACACGGGGGCCACCCAGTGGGAAGCATTCATTAATTACTTCCCTTCTGGTTTCACACTTAAGTTGATGCTGTGAAATTTCTAATGGGGTATAGGGGTGGTCCTCATTCGGGAGATGAATGGATGGCGTTCGTACAGAATAACTCCTGAACAGAAAAAGGGAAAAACACACGAACAGGGGCAAAGTATACGAAATTGGTGGTAGGTTCCACCACAAAGATAGTGATTAATTTATTGTTTTGGCAGCCCCAGGCCTGGCCAAGTCTATTTGCCCCCCATGCACTATATTACACAAGCATTTACACACATTCGCAGAAACTCCACAAGAATTAATAATGCAGCAGTTCAACAGTAACAATATCAATTTAACCCACAAGCATTAATCGCTCAGCCAATCAATGTCATTGTTATGGATACAATTGATATTGCTAATACAGATACTGCAAACTAATTTTCAAATACAGACTAAAAAACACTATTACTCTATGCATAAACATACACACTTACACACAAACTCTCACGCTAACAGTAATCATACACACACAAAACAAACACACTGCTGAAGAGGCCCTGGGGAGAGAGCGCAGCTAAGCGGACAAGGGCACATGTAGGAGTGTGGGAATAGATGCATGGGATTGGATGGGAAAGAGTGTGTGGGTGGGATTATGTTCTGTGTAAGTTAGTGTGGGGGAGGTCTTACCTCAGTGCCACTTGGGATTCGGGCCAGCAAACAGCTTCCTGTCCTCCAGCTCCTGTTTGCCTGGGCCTGCAGATTGACACAGCTTGAGGGATGGAGGTTGAGGCTTTCTGTCTTCCCTCAGAGCTGCTGCAGCGTGGATGGTGGCCGGCGACTCCTGATTCAGGTGCTCTCCTCTCCTGGATCCTCTCCCCTGGGGTGGCTGCCGGTGTGGGTGCTCCCCCCGGCAGCCTGGGCCCCTCTGGGGCCTTCCCTGTGGCCCCTGTCCCCCCCCTCCCATGGTGGCTGCCGGTGTGGGTGCTCCCCCCCGCGGCCTGTCTTCATCCATATGGGCCTTCCCTGTGGCCCCTGCTCCTGGGGGCTGCGATGGTGGAGGCTGGCATTCCCGCCCGCCGGCTCCGCTACCCCCCCTGATGCTGCTCCTCGGGCCCGGTTGAGGAGGTGGAGCCCGGGCCCGAGGCATCACCCGGCCGCGTGTCTGAGGCTCCAGACACGCGGCCTACAACTGTCGAGAGGATGTGCGGCCTAATCCCACGGTGCAGGGGACCTGCGGCCTCCCCCTCCTGCAGCCGGATCACGGGCTGCGGCCTTTTCATGCGGGCAATCTGTCGGGATAGGGGACATGAGTGCTCTCCGAGCAGGACCTTTCTACCCATATGAGACTTCCTTCGGGTGGTGTGGGAGCGGCTTAACAAGAAGCTTGGTAGGCTTATCTCCCGACCTTGTTTGGCCGGCCGGAGGCCTTCTGGGGACGCCGCATGGCGGGCGCGACGGCAGGGCCTGGGACAGGGCCCTGGCGGTGAGTGGGCCCTGCAGGGCCAAGAGGGGACTGCTCCAATGCTGTTGGGGGTGGGGGAGGACCTCTCCTGCGGGCCTCCTCTGCCAGTGAGGATGGCGCCCGGGGGGTCCCCCCCGTTCTCAGCTCCCCCCCCCTTCTCGGTTTCTGGTTTAACCCTCCCCCCCTCTGTTGGTGTCCCCCTGTTCTTTCTTTCTTCCCCCCCTTATTTGTTCCCATCAATCTGTTTTGTTTTGTTTTTTCCCCCTTCCCCTCTCTCTGTTTCTCTCCGCTATGTTCCCCCTTCCCCCCCTCTCTTTTCCTCTCTTCCCCTGCTCTTACCTGTTCCTGGGTCTTCTCTGCCTTCTGTTCTTCTCCCTCTGCCTTCTGTTCTTCTCCCTCTGCCTTCTGTTCTTCTCTCTGTTTACTTACCTCGGCTGCCTCCTGGTGGCACGTCCTCTCCATGCCCTTCTCACAGGTCCTGGCTGCAGTTCATAGAAATGCCCAGCAGGTGGCGCCTGGAACATCTTCGAAGAAAACAGTGGAAGCTGGTTTCAATATCTTCTGCCTGGACTTCTACGCTTGTTATGCCGCGGGTGGTGCACCGGGCATTGGCTGGTGAGTGCGTTGTCCCTTGTTGCATCCGTTCGGGCCCCCTTTAGAGCTGGGGGGGTATTAGTGCGAAAAAATAAAATAAAAAAAAATTATAGATACAAATTTCACAATTTATAAAAAAAAACAAAAAAAAAACTAGAACTGACTGAATACATGAATGGAAGGTGAGATGTAAAAAAAGGAAAAATGATTAAGTAAAAATTTGGGAATTTATAAAAAAAAAAAAAAGAAAAAGAAAGAAAAGCTCCTGAATGAATACCTGAATTGAAGGAGAAGTAAAAAAAAAACAAAAAAAACAGAAAACGGTAAATGGACGCCGCTTACCAGGGAGTCCACTCTGGTTATTTAACCCTCCCCCCCCCTTTTTATCCGTATTTCTCATATGTTATAGTACGGATTCCTGCAGCATCCTGCGCAGCTTCTAGCACTGGCGTTGCCTCCCAAAAGGCAGGCGGTTAGGGTGGCTCTCGACGCTGCTGCGGGGCGCTAGTATGGCCTGCTTGACTTGCGCATGTCGCGTAATACAAGGAAGCAGTGGTGGAGGTTTTTTTTCTTAGTGATATGTTCCCTCATGCCGCGGGGGGCCTGTGCTTGGAAGGGACTCCTGGTGGTGTGTGTGAGGAAAATACCATGATTGGTTGCGCCCCATGGCGCGCAAGGAGTGTGTCAGGGCATCGTATGTTATGGATAGCAGTGTCGGGGAGAGGGCTCCCCGGTATGCTCCACGTTGTTCTGCTGTCAGGACACTCTCTGGGACGCGTGTCGTTCCTAGGGTGAGCTGGGTTGGTGGGAATTTCCAGACGGAAAATGGTGTCCTTGTGCTTGTGAAAATGGTGTCCAGCACAAGGGTTCCGGTCGCAGGGTGCCCATCCCGTTCCCCGCGGTCTTTTCATGCAGGCAATCTGTCGGGATAGGGGACATGGTTGCTCTCCGAGCAGGACTTTTCTGCCCATATGAGACTTCCTTCGGGTGGTGTGGGAGCGGCTTACCAAGAAGCTTGGTCGGCTTACCTCAAGACCAACTTTGGGGTGCTCCCGAAGACTGCACCGCGGGAACCCCCCGGGACATGGTGCCTGTAGAGGGGCAGGGTCAATTTTGCATGATTTTGTATTTACTCGGTTGTCGTTCCATCTGTTTTCCGGGCCGTATTTCTGACTGTCAGTGTTCTGTGGCTATGGGCCCCCGCGCGGGTGGCTCTTAATGTCGCCCTCCTGGGTAAGCTGGGCTTTGCCTGTCGGTGTTGCCCTTGGGGCGTTATGGGGTTTTCCTTTTGGGCCTCCGTTAGCGGTGGCTTGTGCAATCAGGCCCCCTAAGTCCCTTCCACTGACTTCCACCTGTTGCCGCTGCAGCGGGTTTGGGGGTTTTTGGGGCCTAATTGGGTTTTTCCATGGTGTGCTGTCTCTTGCTCAGTAAGCTGGCAAGCATCGGGGCTCTTGTAGACTGGCTGTCTTGGAGCTTCCCCATTCTGGTGGCATGGTAGGCATGGGGTACCCAACTCACAGACAGGTGGGTAGTTCTTCCATTGTGACAACCGTGGGGTGGTGCAGGCTGTCTATATCATGTGGCAGTACCCTCTACCCCGGTGGTACCCTGGTTGCAGGGCCTAGCTCGGTGCTGCTTGAGTCTGGAGGTGTCTGGTCAGGCGGGGTTCTATCTTGTTCAGGTGGGGGGCTCCGCGGGGCCAAATTATAAGGAGGTGGAGACGTGGTCGCTCGGTCTAGCGGTCTGGGGCCAGCTACAGTAAAGTGTGACCGATCAGGCCGGATGAGAGCATTTCCTTGGCCGCTTCCCATTCATGTTACAGTTATCTGCAGGTGGGAAGGGGTTTTGGTGGCTCGAGTAGGTATAGGGATGGATTTCCTTCAGGCTTTCGCCGCTCGACAGCTGTTGTACTTGGGAAAGGTCAGTTGGTAGCGGTTGATTGATTCATCAATAGAATCTGTTCCGTTCTTGGATGTTGCTGGGTTGACCTAACTGGGCCCTTTCTGCTTTCTCTTGAGGTAGATGGAATGCACAGGGTAATGGTTAGGCTCCTAACAGGATGTGGTAGGTTCCCAGTATAGTTGGAAATATACCATTTCAATTGGGGGGAGTGCCGGGTTCCCACATGTGTCCTGTTTTCCTTCAGTGAGGGCTATTCCGCCCCTGGGTTGTTCGGCCTCCTCTCCCAATTTTTTTGGTTCTCGAAGCCGGGTTTTCTCGCCTGCGTCCATGTCGTTGGGGTGCTCCAGTTGGGGCTTGAATTCCTGGGTAAGGATGGTGGAGAGTTCAGGGGGCATTTCAGTCCAGTTAGGGGGCGGCTACAGACGCCGCCAGTCAGGGCGTGCTTGTGCCACTGGTTCACAGAGCTTGAATAGTGGGGGTCAGGGTGGTAGGTTCCTTGGGTTAACCCTGCCAGTCTCCAAATTGATTTCTCTCCGCGGTTACTGTCTCTCCCCCCTCCCCTCCACCCCGGAATAAGGAGGGTGGGATGCTCATATGTCATTTGGGACAGGAGGCAGGGGGCGAGTGGTTGAATCTTACGCTTTCGGGAGTGGAGGTTTGGTGGTCTGGCGCCAGATACATGAGGGAGGTGTGGCTCCTCCTCGTCCTGGGTCAGCTGTCCCGCCTCCTAGGGGTACCGGGGGTTTTTGTCATCTGTCTGGGTGGAATGAGCTGGGTTCGTTGGCTGTTTGGGATTTGGGTGCTCTTGAATCTGGACATGTTACGCATTCTGTTTCTTACCAGAGGTTCTCAGGGCCCGGGCTGAGGCTATCACCTGTTCCTGTTGGCAGTGCGCTCAGCAATGTGAGTGCCCTGGTGCGCTGCCGTCGGGAATCGGACGAGGTGGGTTTCTTGTTTTGGCTTGGGGGATTCCAGTTCACCTTGGGGCGTGGCCGGATGTGGCCTAGTTATCTCGAGGGGATGGGTGCGCTTGCTGGAGGTCGGATGAGGCCTATGTTAATGGTGCACTGAGGAAGACTCCGGCTGGAGATGAAACGCAGTTGCTGCTAGCTCAAAGTATTGTATCTGGTACTTTTTCTTGTTTACTCTGCGGTGTTTCATTTAGACTTTGTGCCTAGTATATTTTACTATTTATACACTGCGTATTGTCCCTGTTTTAATTGTTTATTTGTGCAATAAATTTTG
This sequence comes from Pelobates cultripes, assembly GCA_933207985.1. NCBI lineage: Eukaryota > Metazoa > Chordata > Amphibia > Anura > Pelobatidae > Pelobates > Pelobates cultripes. The sequence continues at coordinate 134,238,285 of OW240912.1, forward strand.
TATTCTGCACTTTGTATCCTGTGCTGCTCTCCTCAAGGATATCGTTTTAGCCTTTTTAGGCACCCTCCTGCATATTATATAGAGCCTGGGACAGCTTTAAATCCTGTGAGTTTTACTCTACATGAGGAGTCTATCATTATATATATATATATATATATATATATATATTTTGCACTATGTTGTGTTATTTGTGTTTTTTAGATTGATCACGAATTGTCATTTAATTTCCTGGTGCAGTATTTATTCTATGTTAATCTGGCACTGCTAGAAGTGGTGGAACAGGCCATGGCTGGTTGTGGTGGGGTCCCCTGCTGATTTTAGGTGTAAAACAGCGGAGTTGTGGCGGGGGTATGTCCTTGCCAATTGAGTTTGAGGGGTTACGTTTAAGTATATGAAATGAGATGAACACGTTTTTAAGGTCTCAACTTCCCCTGCTTCAAAAGGTTAACATTAGGTTGCCTGAGGTGTTGTGCCCATAAGGTCGGATAAGGTCGGCTGATGGCGGGCATTGGAAAGATATGATTTTTATGACGAGGGGGGAGGTGAGAGGAAGTGGTGATTAGGAACCACTGTATGTTTATTGACAAGGACAGTTGGGTCACTGTATAACACTATGTGTGGAATTATATATGTATATATGTTAATTTATGCTTATTTATGTCTAAAGTTTTGGTTACAGAAAAAGAAGAGATTTAATAAATAAAGTTATGGATGTGTTATGCAGTAAATTTAGTTTGTGATAATAAATGCTGTGGCCTGTTCATCCATACTAAGTGGTCTGTCATTATTGGGGGGTTGAATGGGGTTAGTTTTTGTTCTAGGCTGCATCGCAATTCCCCACTGCGTACATACAAGGCCCTGGGGAGATAGCGCAGCTAAGCGGACAAGGGAACATGTAGGAGTGTGGGGATAGATGCATGGGATTGGATGGGAAAGAGTGTGTGGGTGGGATTATGTTCTGTGTAAGTTAGTGTGGGGGATGTCTTACCTCAGTGCCACTTGGGATTCGGGCCAGCAAACAGCTTCCCTCCCGCCCGCCCTATTAGTATATTTAGTCACAGCTAGCCGGGGGTATGTCCTTGCCAATTGAGTTTGAGGGGTTACATTTAAGTATATGGAATGAGATGAACAAGTTTTTAAGGTCTCAACCTCCCCTGCTTCAAAAGGTTAACTTTAGGTTGCCTGAAGTGTCGTGCCCATCGAGCGTGGATAAGGTCGGCTGATGGCCGACATTGGAAAGATATGATTTTTATGACGAGGGGGGAGGTGAGAGGAAGTGGTGATTAGGAACCACTGTATGTTTATTGGCAAGGACGGTTGGGTCACTGTATAACACTATGTGTGGAGTTATATATGTATATATGTTAATTTATGCTTATTTATGTCTAAAGTTTTGGTTACAGAAAAAGAAGAGATTTAATAAATAAAGTTATGGATGTGTTATGCAGTAAATTTAGTTTGTGATAATAAATGCTGTGGCCTGTTCATCCATACTAAGTGGTCTGTCATTATTGGGGGGTTGAATGGGGTTAGTTTTGTTATAGGCTGCATCGCAATTCCCCACTACGTACATACAAGGCCCTGGGGAGATAGCGCAGCTAAGCGGACAAGGGCACATGTAGGAGTGTGGGGATAGATGCATGGGATTGGATGGGAAAGAGTGTGTGGGTGGGATTATGTTCTGTGTAAGTTAGTGTGGGGGAGGTCTTACCTCAGTGCCACTTGGGATTCGGGCCAGCAAACAGCTTCCCTCCCGCCCGCCCTATTAGTATATTTAGTCACAGCTAGCCGGGGGTATGTCCTTGCCAATTGAGTTTGAGGGGTTACGTTTAAGTATATGGAATGAGATGAACAAGTTTTTAAGGTCTCAACCTCCCCTGCTTCAAAAGGTTAACATTAGGTTGCCTGAGGTGTCGTGCCCATCGAGCGTGGATAAGGTCGGCTGATGGCGGGCATTGGAAAGATATGATTTTTATGACGAGGGGGGAGGTGAGAGGAAGTGGTGATTAGGAACCACTGTATGTTTATTGGCAAGGACGGTTGGGTCACTGTATAACACTATGTGTGGAGTTATATATGTATATATGTTAATTTATGCTTATTTATGTCTAACGTTTTGGTTACAGAAAAAGAAGAGATTTAATAAATAAAGTTATGGATGTGTTATGCAGTAAATTTAGTTTGTGATAATAAATGCTGTGGCCTGTTCATCCATACTAAGTGGTCTGTCATTATTGGGGGGTTGAATGGGGTTAGTTTTTGTTCTAGGCTGCATCGCAATTCCCCATTACGTACATACATGCTTTTGTCCATGATGTCTAGGGGAAGTGGGAGAGTTCTGCTCTGTGCTGCTCACTCTCTTTCCTGCTTTCTTTTGTATAATAGATGTTAACATGGAATTATAATGATTTGAAGTCTAATCCTTTGTCCACAACCTGCTATTGGCTTTCATACCTGGGCAACAGGTAGTAACCCAGAGATTCCAAGCTGCCTTACACAGGTAACAGGCAGTGCATTAACTGATGACTGTACCGTATCTTTAAAAATATATAGGGAAGTATAGCAACAACTTTCCAGAGATCTCCAGTCTCTTCCATCTACTGCTGCACCTCTAGAGTTCCTGTACAAGTCCACTCTCATCCTTACTAAAGAAAACAGAATCAACAGCACTCAGTTCCTTTTAATATACAACACTCCAGCTACAGTATACAAAGTTATTGCAATACCCCCAAAGCTGCTCCAAAACAGCCGAACATAGCTGGAGAAAGTCCTGTGCTAAACCTGATTTACTGCACCATACGTTCAGGCTGCACTTGTTTAGCTAACCACATCACCTTCTCCTAAAATAGACACATCTTCCAAACCTTTAACACATTATTTCAACCCATTGCTGCTGTCCCTCTCACCAGAGTCACAGCTACTGACTTTCTGTCCTCAACACTGCACTGAAACTACTTTAGACAAGGTGATTTGAGTGCTGCTGGTGTTCTTCAAAGTTCCGTTCTGGGACCGTTTTTGTTCTCACTCTACACTTGATCACTGGGTGACCTGGTAAAAAAAATATATACCAGTTTATGCCAATAACCCACAGATCTACCCCATTTCCCCTGACCTAACACCAGGGCCGGACTGGGAACTAAAAGCAGCCCTGGAAAAAAATTCTATACCAGCCCAATAATGCGTCGCGCCAGCATAGTGGGCAGATATAGAGGGTGAAAAAATAACTTGAAATTGAAAACTCTTACTCCAACGAAAGAACGCATATATGGCTTCAAAATAAACAAAAGAGCGCCTTTATTTTAAGTAGACGTACATTTGCATGTAATCAATGTTTCAGTACAACTACTTTGGCCTATTAAGGACATTTTAGTAATGGTACTGAAATGCTGAATGTCTGCAATTGCACAACTAAAAAAAAATGAAGTAATCTTGTTTATTTTGAAGTTCTATGGGTGCGCTCTTCACTTTGAATATGTTATTGTGCATGAGTATGCAACTAGCAACAAGACTGGGCCAATACGTGCTCATTACATGCATATATATATATATATATATATATGTGTGTGTTACTCTCAGGATCACATCAATTTACGTCTATTACCTTTACCTCGTTTAGTGTATATTGTCTCCAATTGTCTCCTTTTTTTCCTCTTACAGCGACCCTTGTGCATCTTTTACTTCATCACAGTCCCTATGTGTTTCTCTTTACCCTTCTCCAGCCTCTGTATTTCTCTTTCCCTCTGTTGTTCTTAGCCCCAGCCACTTTGTCTCTTTCTCCCCTTCCAAATCTCATCTGTGTGTCTCTTTCTAACTCCAGACTCTGTGTGCCTCTTTCTCTTCTCTCAGCCACTCTCTGTCTCTTTTTCCCCAGCCCAGCGTTGCCTCCCCCAAATCTTGTGTCACTTTGTTCCCCTTCCCTACTGTATGTCTCTTTGTCCCCCCAACAAACCTTCTGTGTGTCTCCCCCCCAACCTGGAGTCTCTCTATACCCCTCAGTCTCTGTGTCCCCTACCCCTGTGTTTCTATTAACCCTCTATTTGTCCCCACTTCTCCTCCTTTTGTCCCCCCCCATCCCCTCTTTTTGTCCCCCCCTTCCCATTGGCTTTCATACCCATTTTCCTGTGTGCCTGCTGACCTTGTTACAGGAGGACTGAGGGAGGGAGCGGAGCTAACTACCATGCTCCCTCGCGGTTCCCATAATTCCCAGCATGGACACATCATAGAGTAGTGATTACTCTATGATGTATAGATGCTGGGAATTATGGGAACTGCGAGGGAGCATGGTAGTTAGCTCCACCCCCTCCCTCAGTCCTCCTGTGCTGACAGCTATGCTGCTGTCAGTATCAGTGAGTGTGCCGCCGGATTGCTTAGGCAGCCGCCCGGCACACTCACTGATACTGACAGCATCATAGCTGTCAGCACAGGAGATGGGGCCGCCAGCCGCAAGGTGAGTAATCACCTCAGAGTGTGCTGCCGGACCGGCCACCCGGCACACTCACTGATACTGACAGCAGCATAGCTGTCAGCACAGGAGGTGGGGCCGGTGGCCGCAAGGTGAGTAATCACCTCTGAGTGTGCCGCTGGACCGGCCACCCGGCGGCATCGACATGTGGCCGGCGGCCGCGATATTATTTAAATATAGGGAGCAGGGCTCCCTCTCTCTTTCCAGCCCCCCAGGTGACGCGGCCCCGGTGGCCCAGTCCGGCCCTGCCTAACACCCTCCTTAATTGCATCATCAGTGGCTTCTCATTCACTCCAACTGGGTTAACGGCTCACTTTCTAAAATTCCATTCTTTTTGTCTTCTTCTTCAAGCACTCTTCCTCCACTATTGCTTCAGGTCAATGGTGCTGCTATAAAGTGCACCCAGCTGGCTCACTGCCTCAGTATTTTCTTTGATTCTACCTCTCTTTAACTCCCTTCTTAAAGTCAATATTCAAATCTAACACTTCCATTAAAAACCATAGCCTTATTTTCGCCCCTTCCTAACACTTCATATATGTACAATCTTGTGCATGCTCTCATCATCTTGTTTCGATTAATGTAAGTCATTCATCACTGTTCTCATTCAAGGTCAGGTCACCTGCTTACAATCCCCTGAAATTGCATGAATTATCTACCTAACCTCCTACTTCTCCTATGTCTCTGTCAAACCTTATGCTGTGCCCAATACATTCTTAGATCCAATTCAAAATTCTAAGCATTAGACATGTGCAATTCATTTCATTCCGAATGTCAATTCGGATGAATTTCGGGCAATTCGGATACATCCGAATGTCCGAATAGCTGAATTGCCGAGGTTCCGAAATTGCTGAAGTTCTGAAATTGCCGAAGTTCCGAAGCACAGTATTGCCGAAGTACTAATATACCTACCCAGTGGAAGAATGAAGAATGTTACACTGTATACAAGTTAAATAAAAAGTATCCAAACATAGCCAGGATTCAGCGGTAAGCATTTACAACACTTACAACAATCAAGTAACACATTCAGATAAAATTTAAGTTACTTCCATTACAGTCAATGGATGGGAATGAGTAAGTAGATAACTCCCTAATTCTCACGGTGTTATGGAGCTATCTACTAAAAGGCTGAAAGACCTAAATTGGTCTTTCAGCCAAATGTATTAATACTAAGTAAAAATTACTTAGTATTAGTAAATTATGCCCCTACTCGCTATACCGCGAGTAGGAGCACGTCTATTAAACAGTGAGCCTGTGGCTGCTCACTGTAAAACAAAAAACCCCGCCCCCCCTGAACGGCGGGTGGGGGCCATAAAGAATCATAAGGGGGACCTATTGTCCCTCCCTGGCCCCCACCCCTGAGTGGGGGCCCTAAAGTAGAATTGGGGGGGGAACCTATTGTCCTCCCCCTGGCCCCCACCCCTGAGCGGCGGTGGAGTCCCTAAAGAAGAATAAGGGCGGGGCCCTATTGTCCTCCCCCCCCCCACCTGTGAGTGGCGGGTGGGGGCCCTAAAGAAAAATAAGGGGGGAGGATCTATTTTCCACCCCCCACCACTGGGCGGTGGGTGGGGGCCCTAAAGTAGAATACGGGAGGGGGACCTATTGTCCTCCCCCCGGCCCCCACCCGTGAGCGGCGGGTGGGAGCCCTAAATTAGAATAAGGGGAGGAACCTATTGTGGTGGATTGAAAGTAACCAATCAGAGAGTTATGAGTCAAATTACACAGCATGGGAAAATTCCAAAGAGCTTTCCCACGCTGTGTAAAATGACACAGAGCACTCTGATTGGCTGGATTTCAAGCTAACCAATCAGAGTGATGTGACAGGTAAATGTAGAGACTTACTTGTCAGTCCCTTCATTTACCTGTCAGAGCACTCTGATTGAATGGCTTAAACCAACCAACCAGAGTGCTCTGAGCCTAATTGCAGGGCGGAGCAAGGCTTTATAAGCCTTCCCCCGCCTTGCAGAGCTCAGTCTGCGCGGAGCTCTCCATGGTTGAAGATTAATTATTTTTTATGCGCTCTGGTTTTTGGTGCCGGGTTATTATGGATTTTTATTTGGCCTTTTTTGGAGTTGAAAAAATAAGATTTTAGAAGAAAGAAGACATCAAATGGTAAGTTTCTTTTTTTACAGACTTCTAATGGTCCCTCCTCATTATTTTTAGGGTGAGGGGGTTAGGTAGGGGTTATTTCTTTTGGGAGGGGGGTACTAGGGGTTCGGGGACCCCTAGTCACCTGGGGGGGGGTTAAATTTTTATTTAGGGCCTCCACCCGCCGCTCAGGGGTGAGGGCCAGGGGGGAGGACAATAGGTCCCCCCCCTTATTGATATTTAGGGCTCCCACCCGCTGTTCAGGGGTGGGGGCCGGGGGGGAGGTCAATAGTCCCCCCCCTTATTGATATTTAGGGCCCCCACCCGCCGCTCAGGGGAAATGCCGAATTGCCGAAGTCCCGAATTTTGGAATGCAGAACCGAAACTTTTCCCCATGCATATCCCTACTAATAAATATGTTGTCCTGACCCAAATTCTAAAATCGTAGCTCTGCTCATGACTGACTTCTTTCCCCAGTTTTCACTTTCACAGTCAACTTTTGTTTTCAAGAATTCTCTATGGTTTTAGCCATATTTTAGAATACCTTTCCCCAGTCTATTAGACTTTCCATAATTTTTCAATCATTAAAAAACCTCCTTATGAAGGCATACCTAGGCACTGTTTAATTTCACTCCCCATCCACATTCACCACTACAGAAACCAAATACTGTTCCAGACTATGATCAGTAGGCATGTGCATGGGGAAAATGTTCGGTTTGGTTCGGCATTCCGAAATTCGGGACTTCGGCAATTCGGGACTTCGGCAGTTCAGTTCGGCATTTCGGGACTTTGGAATTTTGGCACTTCGGGACTTCTCTTGAAGCCGCTTAGTAGATAACTCCCTAATTCCCACGGTATTAGGGAGTTATCTACCAAAAGGCTGAAAGACCTAAATTGGTCTTTCAGCCAAATTTACTAATACTAAGTAGAAATTACTTTGTCTTAGTAAATTTTGCCCCTACTCTCTATACCGCGAGTAGGGGCATGTCTATTAAACAGTGAGTTGCCTATTGCCCCTGGCCCCCACCCCTGAGCTGCGGGTGGGGGCCCTAAATCAGAATAAGGGGGGGGTACCTATTGTCCTCCCTCTGGCCCCCAGGCCTGAGCGGTGGGTGGGGGCCCTAAATACTAATAAGGGGGGCCTAAAGTCCTCCCCCTGGCCCCCATCCCTGAACGGTGGGTGGGGGCCCTAAATTAGAATAAGGGGGGGACCTAATGTCTTCCCCCTGGCCCCCACCCCTGAGTGATGGGTGTGGGCCCTAAATACTAATAAGGGGGGCCTAATGTCCTGGCCCCCACCCCTGAGTGATGGGTGGGGGCCCTAAATTAGAATAAGGGGGGCCTAATGTCCTGGCCCCCACCCCTGAGTGATGGGTGGGGGCCCTAAATTAGAATAAGGGGGGACCTAATGTCCTTCCCCCTGACCCCCACCCCTGAGTGGCGGGTGGGGGCCCTAAATACCAATAAGGGGGGGACCTAATGTCCTCCCCCCTGAGCGGTGGGTGGGGGCCCTAAACGCTAATAAGGGGGGGACCTAATGTCCTCCCCCCTGGCCCCCAACCCTGAGCGGCGGGTGGGGGCCCTAAATACTAATAAGGGGGGGGGACCTATTGTCCTCCCCCCTGGTCCCCAACCCTGAGCGGCGGGTGGGGGCTCTAAATACTAATAAGGGGGGACCTAATGTCCTGGCCCCCACCCCTGAGCGGTGGGTGGGGGCCCTAAATGCTAATAAGGGGGGGACCTAATGTCCTCCCCCCTGGCCCCCACCCCTGAGCGGTGGCTGGGGGCCCTAAACGCTAATAAGGGGGGGGACCTAATGTCCTCTCCCCTGGCCCGCACCCCTGAGCGGTAGGTGGGGGCCCTAAATACTAATAAGGGGGGGGCATATTGTCCTCCCCCTGGCCCCCACCCCTGAGCAGTGGGTGGGGGCCCTAAATAAAAATGTTACCTCCCCCAGGTGACTAGGAAACCCCTCCCTATTGTCCTCCCCCCTGGTCCCCAACCCTGAGCGGCGGGTGGGGGCTCTAAATACTAATAAGGGGGGACCTAATGTCCTGGCCCCCACCCCTGAGCGGTGGGTGGGGGCCCTAAATGCTAATAAGGGGGGGACCTAATGTCCTCCCCCCTGGCCCCCACCCCTGAGCGGTGGCTGGGGGCCCTAAACGCTAATAAGGGGGGGGACCTAATGTCCTCTCCCCTGGCCCGCACCCCTGAGCGGTAGGTGGGGGCCCTAAATACTAATAAGGGGGGGGCATATTGTCCTCCCCCTGGCCCCCACCCCTGAGCAGTGGGTGGGGGCCCTAAATAAAAATGTTACCTCCCCCAGGTGACTAGGAAACCCCTCCCAAAAAAAACTAACTCCTACCTAAAAAATAAAACTTACCATTTGATGTTTTCTTTCTTCTAAAATCTTTTTTTTAGCCCCAAAAAAGGCCAAATAAAAAATCCATAATAACTGACGCACTTAAAAAAAAAAAAGTGCTCTGAGCCTAATTGCATGGGGCGGCAAGGCTTTATAAGCCTTCCTCCGCCCTGCAGAGCTCAGTCTGCACGGAGCCCTCCATGGGTAAAGAAGGATTTATTTTTTTTGCGCTTTTTTTTTTTTATGTGCGTCGGTTATTATGGATTTTTTTATTTGCCCTTTTTAGGGGCTGAAAAAAGAAGATTTTAGAAGAAAGAAAACATCAAATGGTAAGTTTTATTTTTTTACAGGTACAGGTTTACAATTTAGGTCTTTCAGCCTTTTAGTAGATAGCTCCCTGATACCGAGGGAATTAGGGAGTTATGTACTTATTCATTCCTGTCATTACATTGACTGGCTAAGTAACTTAAATTTTATATGAATGTATGTTACTTAATTGTTGTAAACTTCAGCATTTTGGAAATTAGGCACTTCGCATTTCAACACTTCGGAAATTCAGTAATTTCGGAACTTCGGCAATTCAGCAATTCATCTATTCGGACATTCAGAAGTACCCGAATTTCCAAATTGCCCAAAATTCGGCCGAATTCACATTTGGACCGAAACGAATTGCACATGTCTAATTATCAACACAAATACAATCCATAGCTTTTTCACATGCTGTACTCTACATTTACTTACTGTGTAATTATACTTCATTTACTTTAGTTTGTATTGTTCTTGAGCAGGACACTCAACACCTCTTGTAAGTAATACCCCCAGGTGTAAATTTGTGTTTCTTGTGAAACCATTGTGCTTTATAAATAATAGTAATAATAAATAATTATAAAAATAGGTAATTGCACTCACTCAAAATCAAAATATGAACTTGAATAAAATAAAATAAAACAAGTTCCTTAGCGTTGAGAAATGTTGATATTGTATGTAGTGACACCAAAAGATAAGAATCACCCTTAAAATGTTTACTACTAAACAAATTTTGCTGTATGTACAATATAATCTCTTACCAATGAGAAAAGGAATAATTAGAGATTATTCGTATGCATTAGCCATTCAGTTATTCCAACAAAACACAATTAAGTAGATGATACATTCCAAAATGTATTAAGGCTACAATGCTGTAAATAAGTCCAATTCTAAGTTCCATTTACCCTAAAAAGGATCCTCAGAATATAAAAAAGAATGAACTATTATGGAGAAAAATGAATTTACAAACAATATGGATGACAGAGAAAGGAAGTTATGTCAAAGTCCAATAAGCTCCTATTTAGCAAGTGCTGTGCACAGTAAAACAGAACAAAATACTCCGTCCATGATACGTGGATTTTGATGGATTCTTGGACACAGGACGACCTAATAGGAGTAAGTTTGTCTATTTAATATGTTGTGTGTATATATATTTTTAGCTGTCTTTCTCTTTTACACTAAAGCAAGGGAGTCTCATTAATTTAGATAATTGTTTAACCATGTATATTCGCAATGGTCTCTTTTAATTTGAGCATGTACAATAAAATTAGTTGCTTTGATGTCCTAATATCTAACTAGTGCTTTCTTTCACTGCCATTTCCTCTAGAAAGGGCCTTCAAAGGGTTAGAAGTCCCAAAGCAGTGCACAGGAGATACCATTTAGGCAACTAAATTTCTTACTCAGGGACAGAGCATTTTTCGGATGTGGCCAGATCATGGACTCCAGAGGTCGACAAGATCTACGCATGGTATGATTGTTTCATTTACTATCCACAGTACAGGCTCAAAAAGCTTATTGCCCACTTTTTCTGTTTTCTACCCCATTTTTCCCCCTATATTTTGGTTGTTTAACCCCTTAAGGACACATGACATGTGTGACATGTCATGATTCCATTTTATTCCAGAAGTTTGGTCCTTAAAGGACCACTCTAGGCACCCAGACCACTTCAGCTTAATGAAGTGGCCTGGGTGCCAGGTCCAGCTAGGATTAACCCATTCTTTTATAAACATAGCAGTTTCCCCCAAAGCCTCTAGCGGCTGTCTCATTGACAGCCGCTAGAGGCGCTTGCGTGCTTCTCACTGTGATTTTCACAGTGAGAGCACGCCAGGGTCCATAGGAAAGCATTGTGAATGCTTTCCTATGTGACCGGCTGAATGCGCGCGCAGCTCTTGCCGCGCGTGCGCATTCAGCCGACAGGGAGGAACGGGGGAGGAGAGCTCCCCGCCCAGCGCTGGAAAAAGTTACGTTTTTACCCCTTTCCCCATTCCAGAGCCGGGCGGGAGGGGGACCCTGAGGGTGGGGGCACCCTCAGGGCACTATAGTGCCAGGAAAACGAGTATGTTTTCCTTGCACTATAGTGGTCCTTTAAGGGGTTAAACGAGGAGCGACAATGCATCCACTTCTCTGCCTAAGAACTACATGTATTTTGTTGGTATCTATTACATGCCTACCCTAAAGGGGAACTGTCACTCATCTGGAGAATACACAGTTAAGTAAAACATTAAATATTGTCTATAACTTCTTTTAACCTTTTATTCACAAGATGCTCAATTTTCTTTTAATATGTATATTAAAAATTGAGCAAATGGCATCATAACACCATAATACAGTTCTGATGTACAAAAGCAGACCAAATATTGCAAATGGAGGGGATAAATAAAAAAAATGCATAATTTCTCCCCTTCTCTATATGATTTCTGTACTCTGACTACCAGGTGTGAGGGAGAGAGTTTCTAACAATGATTGACAGAAGGCTAAGATGGAGGGGCCTAGTTGCAGGATAAATAAGTGTTAATTTCTATATTTAATTTAATTTATCATGCCTCACAAATACTTATTTGTTTAATGTAAGGGAAAATAAACATAAATTGTCAAACACCGGGAAAGTGACAGTTCCATTTTAAGTGCTTATTGGTTAAGCTAAGACTTAGATATTGTTGGTGGACGATTAAATGTACCGTGTTTGTGGAGAAATTTTGGCCCACTCTTCTTTACAATGTTGTGTAATTTTTATGATTTTTGCTGCCATTTGTTTATGCACAGCTCTATTAACCCCTTAAGGACTGGACTGTTTTTGCGATGTTGTACATTTGCGACCAGGCATATTTTTACACTTTTGTGGTGTTTGTGTTTGGCTGTAATTTTCCGCTTTCTCATTTACTGTTCCCATACAAATTATATATTGTTTTTTTCAGGACAAAAGGGGCTCTCTTTACATACCATTATTTATATAATCTCATGTATTTTAATTTAAAAAAAATAATGAAAAATTGAAAAAAATACATGTTTTTTGACTTTTACTTGAAAAATCTTTTACTCATCTACAAAAGCGAATGAAAAAAACTGCTAAATAGATTCAAAATTTTGTCCTGAGTTTAAAAATACCTAGTGTTTATGTGCTTTTTTGCTTTTTTTGCATGTTATAGGGCTATAGGTACAAGTAGGATATTGCGGTTTCAAAACATACATTTTTAAAATTTATCAATAGTTACATTGTAACACTATTATCTGTCATAAATCTCTGAATAACACCCCACATGTACATATTTTTTTTAAAGTAGACAACCCAGGGTATTCAATATGGGGTATGTCCAGTCTTTTTTAGTAGCCACTTAGTCGAAAACACTGGCCAAAGTAAGCATTCATATTTGTTTGTGTGTGAAAAAAGTAAAAAAACTAAATTGAACGCTAATTTTGGCCAGTGTTTGTGACCAAGTGGTTACTAAAAAAGACTGGACATACCCCATTTGCAATACCTTGGGTTGTCTTCTTTTGCAAATGGTATGCCATCATGGGGGTAATTCTCATTCCTGGGCTACCATACGCTCTCAAAGGCAACGTAACCAACCTGGCCATTTTCAATGTAAAAATATTTGACCCATATATTTGACCTTGTAACTTTCAAAAATGCTATAAAACCTGTACATGGGGGGTACTGTTTTACTCGGGAGACATCGCTGAACACAAATATTAGTGTTTAAAAACTGGAAAACGTATCACAACAATTATATCATCAGTAAAAGTGCTGTTTGTGTGTGAAAAATGCAAAAAAAGTCACTTTCACTGACAATATCATCGCTGTGATATGTTTAACTGTTTTGAATCACTAATATTTGTGTTCAGCGAAGTCTCCCGAGTAAAACAGTACCCCCCATGTACAGGTTTTAGGGTGTCGTAGAACGTTACAGGGTAAAATACAGTGCTAGCAAATTAAATTCTCTGGACTTTCGGCCTGGGTTGGCAGGCAGGTCCCTCAAATTGCAATCAATAAAATTACTGAATTATGTAAAAATATTACATAAATACGCACGTAGAATTTAAATATATATGCATATTTATATATTTGAAGTCTACGTGTATATTTATATAATTATTTATGTAATTTTGTATATGGACGTATGTATATTTCTATTATTTTTATTTATTTTTATATACATAGATATATATACAAATTCATTCTAAGTGTATTTTGATATAAATATATATATATTAATTTTAAAATACAGTTAGAATAAAATTTCATATAGCTATATAATTTTTTAAAAATTTTTTATTATTATTTAAAAAAATGTATTTAATTTAAATTACTTATTATTTATATTTTATAATAATATATATATACAATATATATAGTTATTATATATATTATATATATACGTGTGTAATTTAATTATAAGTGTATTTTTATATTAATATAAGTACATATTAATATAAAAATACACTTAGTATGGCATTATATATATGATATATAGACATATATTATATAGATATAATATATGTCTATATATCATATATACACATATATAAGTATTTTTTTTTATTAACACTAACTTTATTTATTTTTTTTAATTGATTTTACACTAGCAGGGAGACTGCCTGTCAGCACAGGCAGTCCCCCTGCAGGCAGACACATGGACACCTATTGTCACCATGTGATCGCTGTGTTGAGCGATCACATGGCCACAGGGGTCCTAATCCGCCATGGGGAGACTGTCTGGGTTGCAGGCAGTCTCCCCACAACCGGAGCCACGCTGATCGCCGCCGGGGGAACGACGGCGATCAGGTAAGTAACGGAGACCGTTAGGACGGTTCAGGACCGTCATCGGTCGGCAAGACAAAAATGCCGATGACGGTCCTGAACCGTCCTGGGTCGGGAAGGGGTTAAGGTCCTGCCGCAGCATTTCAATTAGGTTCAGGACTTTAACTGGGCCATTGCAAAACCTTGATTTTTTTCTTTTTCAGTCATTCTGTTGTAGATTTGCTGGTGTGTTTGAGATCATTGTCCTGTTGCAAGACCCAATTTCGGCAAAGCTTTAGCTGTCGGACAGGTTGCCTTACATTTGACTCTAGAGTACTTTTGTATAGAGTTCATGGTCAACTCAATGACTGCAAGATTCCCAGGCCCAGTGGCTGCAAAACAAGCCCAAAACATCAGCCCTCCACCACCGTGCTTGACAGTTAGTATGAGGTGCTTGTTCTAATATGCTGTTTGATTTATTTTTGGTTTTCACCAAACATAGCACTGTCCATTATGGCCAAACATCTCCACTTTGGTCTCGTCTGTTCAAAGGACATTGAGTAGCGGCACCTGTCTTCTGCTATTTAACCTCTTAACTCCTATGAAAGCAGTAAGGGTGTACCTAGTTTGTGACATTTTGGCTTTATTTTTGTTAATTCATGACATGGTGTAATATGTAATTTGTTGTTCATCTGAGGTTACTGTTACCTAATGTTAAGACCTGTGAAGAAACAGATGATTGTTATTATGTCCTGATATGTAAAACCATGGAGTTCAAAAAGGGTGTTATTTCTAGGGGTGTATCACTTCATTTGATTTGGTGAATTTTGTGAGGTGATAAGGGGATACACCTGGAAAACACCCTATATTTAACTTTTTTTTTAGAAGTACGTACACACCTTGTTTTGCATATATATAATAATAATAATAAAAAAATATATACGTCCCAGGTCCCAGCACTCAATGCTCCCGGTCTTTTAATGCTCCGGTGCTGTCTTCAACCAAATTGTATACGATACCAGTAGAGAGCACTCTACTTTCAAGGTAAATTTCATCTGTTGTTTTATTGAGCAATAACAAATTCACACAAAGTTCCAGTCGACGTTTCAGTCTGTAAAAGACTTTTGAAAGACTGAAATGTCTCCTGAGTGCTCTCTACTGGTATTGTGTGTATATATATATATATATTATTTTTCTGGTTAAATTGAATTTACAGATAGAGAGATTTACAGCCTTATGTACCCTGACTTATCATCTTAATTGCATTTAGCTGGAAACACGTTGTTTTGGACTCAGAACTGTGATTTGTTATTAAGAGGAATTTCACCATGGTGATTGTGACTTATTCACTAAACTGTGCTTTATTGTGAAGTCGGAAAATATTATTATAGGTTAAATTTTGAATACTTACTGTGTAAACTCAATTTTTCTATTACCTATGCATAAAAATAATCTATTTGTTTCCACCTGTTCCTGATTGTAAGAGATTGTACATACATATTTTTTTTTTTTTTGTAAATACACATTTTAAGGATTATTCTTGGTGTCACGATACGCAAAATAAAATATTTCTTGAGGTTAATAAATTTGTTTTCTTTCTTTTTCAAGTTTTCTATTATGAGTGATTAATATATATTTTTTAATAATAAATTACAGCAGCAAGTGCTTTTAAAATACACAAAACATATACTCATGGGAGAGAAACAAAAAAAATTTAAAAAAAGAACACATAAAAAATCTTAAGCCGTTTTCTCTCTTCAGGTTAAATTTATAGCACAATATATTTTTCACAGAGTTGATACCTAGGGGTTATTTGTTTATGTGAGAACAGTAATGTGGTGCAAATTTGTAAAAGTGGAGAGTAATAACCTTTGGAATGTTTTAATGTTGATTGCTCCATTTGTACAATTTTGCAGCTCTCTTAAGATCATTAAATTTGCATCAATCTCCCCCTCAGTCTTTTTCTCCACCTTTATTACCAACAAACTTAAAAACGGCAAACTTAAAAACAAGTATGTTTCTCAATAACAAATTTATTGATTCTGATCTTGAAGATTTCAGAAGGACCCACTATTAGCGTTTTCTTTGTAGTGATGCTGGTATTTACCTTGTTAAAGTAACAATTTCTGTCAATGTATTACTTGATTATACACTGACAGAGCTTTTCTCCATATATAGCAGAATCTATGGGAACTTGACCTGTCACCAGACAAAAAAAGCAATTACAACCACATTGAAAACAATAGTGTATATATATATATATATATTTTAAATATTGTGGTTTTGCATTTTTCTGATTTTTTTTACAAATTTTTTTTTTAAATAAAATATTTCCAAGTAAGCACAGTGGCTTCTTTTGGTCAATCATTTTTTTCATCCTTAATCTTTGCAATATATTTTATAACTGATGTTGTGTACCGAGTGAACAAATCAGGAAACAGGATGTGGTTTCAACATGTCCGGAGCGTACGTTTAATCAGCAGGTAGGTTAACTAAAACCTATCATTAAAATATCTTAAAACCCCTCTTAAAATAGGTTAACATCATTTATAACTTGTTTTGTATGCTCTGTTGAATGATGTAATTATTTTTTTTTTCAGGTGACAGATCTGTATTTTTATTTTATTATTTTTTGACTTGGTGCGCAGAATGTGCCCGTATAGTTCTAAATGTTGAATATGTAAAAATATACACTCATCAGGAAATGCCAATATTAAATTGGTTATTACAGACTTAGCTAGACATGATCAAAGAGGCCTCTACTGTTACACAGTTAGAAGGATCTGTGACACAATTATATTTATTGCGTGTTATATATACCAATGTCCATACATGTTTCATGCACCTAGAACCTATTGTACACGAGGAATCTGTGCCCATGCATACAAATGATGCTGGCACAGTATCAGAAGCCACAACACTGATCAGCCGACCCAGAGCATGAGGTAATATGTCCTGCCTATTCCCTCCTCCCACCAATCAGCAGTAGTGTCACAACACAGGGACAGATCCAAATGAATAGACTTGGGGTGGTACCTGTTTGTAGATTCTCACATGGAATCTATGTGTATAAGCTCAAATTTACACACACTCCCATATTACATACATACATCTGTGACATACTTAAAAAAAAATAAAATGAATTAAACAATTTTAATTGAGGTCACATCTGCCATATTACTACCAGAAGTTGGAGATCTTTTGTAGAACAATCCACGGCCAACAGGGAATATATACCTATATATACACACCTATCTGACTAGTTTAATAGATTAAACTTCAGTGAAGACATGTTCCATTGTGTGTTCTGAGGTTTTGTTATGGTGCAATCCCTTGTGACATCTACTGTAATGGTCTCCTGTGTTTTGCACAACTCAGTTAGTGATGGGTCCATTAGCTAAACAAAGAAGCATGACAAAGCATGAAGACCAAACTTTACGGCACACTATTCAAATGGAGAAAACATTTTTTTGACTGCAGCGTTATTTTACAGCTCATCGAGCTACTTTCTCGAATGAAGTATAAAGGTAATGGAAATCTTAGGTTTCAACCCGGCAAATGAAAATAAAATAGATTTTTGAAAAGCAAATTGCTTTTTATTTCTAAATTTAAATAAAAAACAAAAGGGATCTTGTGGTTTACAACCCATTGCTGTAAGCATCTTTATAAGTAACAATTTTTAGTACAATCAGAAACCGTTTCTGGCCTGCACTTAAAGGTAGTTCACAACGCCATAAACATCTAACTGAACCACTGAAATGACTCTCCTCTACCAGACCTACTGTTAATTAGAAAATCAGCAACCAAACTAAATTCAGTTCTAATCAGTGACATAAGCAGAGTCCGGTGACCCAAGTGAGCTCTCTAGCTGTTCAGCCTCTGCTCAGGTAGAGACGTTTTGCTGGAGTTACACTCTTCTTTATAGCTTTCACATCATATATGCTTATAGTCATCCTGTTCTTTAATGCACTCTTTTGTACTCTGCTTGACCTGCTTCGATCCAAATGTGGGACGACACCAAGGTTGTGTGCACTGTTACTCCCGGACACAGACATATTCAAGAGGAGGGGGGTTCAATAATAAGTGTTTTGGTTTTTTTCTCAAAGGATGGTTTAAAAACCACAAGATCCCAATAAAAAAGTATTTTTTTAATATACCCCATTGATCATTGAGGTATTCACACATAGCACCAATCAATCTTCTAAGCAAAGATAATGCGCTCACACACTCACTCAACATGCATGGACACACCAGGTCCACAAGTGTATTTATACAGGCAGGTAAAATACAGTGAGGAGAAACCAAAGAGGGATAGGTACACTCTGTGACTGTAATACATATACTGGTACCATTGGCTTTGGGTGACCTCTGTATTCTCTTCTGTGTCCTTTGAACACCACGCCAAAGTAAGAGGAGGTTTTGGTTTATTTGGCATGAGAGGTATCTTTGGTCAGGGAGGGGTAGGAGGATGCAGCACACAGGAGGGAGAGTCCTACAAGTCCTTTACTGAAAAAGGGACGGTGTCGACAAATGTGACGGCAGTATGTACATGACAAATAGACATTTTGGACAACATAGTCATTGCTTAGAACATACATTGTATGTTTGCGAATACATTGGAACATTAGAAATTATAGTGTTTGTGAATTGTAAGTGTCTCTGTGTGTCCATGTAAGGTAACAACTTGTATATGTGTATGAGAACCAGCAACATCTAGGTTTACTGCGCAAATCGAAAATGTCTGCTTGTGATTAGGAATGTGTAAGGCAGTTACTATGTGTGGATCAATTAGCCATAACTGTGAAAATGTAAATAGCTGTGAGTTTGTACATGAGCAATTTTTGTGTTATTATGGATTGTATGTATGGAGCTGAGAATGGGCAGTTTTCGTAGCATGGATTTTATTCTGTAGCATATCTAGAATGTAGAAAGTGAATTGGTCCCAATAGTGCGGCATTCTTTCAAGGTTGAAATACCTCTTACATGTCTCAGCCCACCTACATGTACTATGATTCATAACCCACAAACACTGTGTGTGCTAAGGGATGTAGTTCTATGAGATAAGAGAGGGTTTCTGCATGAGTACACACTGCATACAAACGTGGTTCTGTAAATCTATGTATAAGTGATGTGTGTAATTTGTGAAAGTACACCATACGGCCAACATAGCAAAGAGCATCAATAATCTTTTTTGGCACAAGTCTATTTCATCAATTTTCCATTTCCAAACTAGCATACTATGGAGTGTCACTTTTTTTTTCTTCACATGATTTAAACTCCTACATATGTGGAATTACATTTGCAAGATCACAGAAGTTTCCAGATCTGTGCTATAAAATGGTATTTTAGTTAATATTTTCTCTGATATTTTGTTACATGGTGACTGTGAAATAAGGGCCACAAAAGACCATCTTTTTGTTTTTTTCTCCAAAAGATACAGCACCAGGTATTATTTTAGCATTTTACAAATATGGAGCAGTTTATGCCAATATCTCTGTGCACAATTTGGCATCTAGACACTCACAATGTTGCTTTGTACATAGAACCCTTTGTATACCCTTGTTTTAAAGCACACATCTTTGTACACACATACAACGTGTGTACTACTGTGCACATCATGTGTTTGTATATGTAGGTGTAAATTTGTGCACACAGTGTGGCTGTATCTGCATCCATGCATTAAGGGGTCCTTGTGTATTGCGTACCATGTGCTCACATGTATGAGTGAGGAATGCCAGCAGTAAAATTGATCCGAAACACGCAGAGCAAAATAAATAAAGTCTGGTTCTTTTTGGTACCTTCTGAATTGACCAGACAGGGAAACAGCTAGCAATAGGGAGCGGGAGCCAAGGGAAGGACCCCCAATCCTGCATGCATTGAAGGGCATGGCAGAGGATGTGGTCCAGAGGTGTTCCTAACTGCAGTTGCAGGAGGAGTTCATAGTTCCCAAAATGTGCAGTGGGGGATAAATACACAGGACTGGAACCCCCACCCTGTCAATGTCAGAGGTCATTAGTAGCATTCCAACTCTGTTGAAGGGAGAAAAGGATTGTGGGAATTCACCCTCCAGTCCATAAGTCACTGAAGTGCTGCCAGACTGAGGAAGACCCCAAGGAGTGGGAGAGAGTCAAGTTCATTCTCTCTCAGTTCAGGCTGGATGAGGCTTAGGGGAGACGGTAAAGTTGGTCTCTGGTGGAAGTGCTGGACTTTGGGGTAAGGAAAATTATTCATTGGGTTCAGAAACCATTACGGCAAGTCTTCCATGGCTGTCTCTGGTTCCAGGTCTCGTTCATCTGGCAGCACTGTTTTCTGATTGGTCGGTGCTGAAAGTAAGGCAGGCCTGACATCCTCTTCAGCTGGTTCCTCTTTAACATGGACTGGTTGACTGGAATAGAAAATAAGGATATTGTTAATGTGTATTGGAATAGGACCTGACCTATCATTGATCAACTGACACAGTTCTGCAATTCTGCAGTTTCCCCTTCAACCTTTTTGAAGGCTTGAGCTGTGAAGTAGAGCAACTATGTCAAGGTTTAAATATTTTTGTCAGATTATCTTAGAAATGAATAGTCTGCTCTAACAGGATTTCTGACATCACCCACTGTTTTTGTATTGGACTATGTGATCCTAAAAGACAGTGTATTGTCACAAATAGTGTGTGTGGGTGTGTGTGTCTCTCTCTCTCTCACCCCAACCCACCTCATCCTCTTAATACCTAAACAATTCCTTCGGGGGGGCCTCTTTTTTTACAGGCCTACCCCTACGTCGGTTTCGGCACACCACACCGACTTGATCTAATCACAAGTTATTTCACGGTCCCTATATTATCTGACCACAAATATATATCTATAAACACACACACACTACTGTTTTAGGGACATTAGAATACAGTCATACCTGGCAATCACACACAGAAACCCCACCACCACCGCAAAAAAGAAACCACAACTACAGATTGATAATCCATAGCTTAACTCCTTACTACATAAACTACATACTATTTCATATTGCATTATGTAAATTGGTTCATCTCCGCTGGACATAGCGGTGAAAGACCAACTAAAGTACCGAGAAGAGACTCCAGGTAATATTAAAGTGGTAGCCCTATTTATTTCTTGCCGTCCCTTGTTTTGGTTGGTATATCAGATTTACTAGTATAGCACTGCAGAAGCCCATAGAGCCAGCCAAAATAAAGCTCAGAGGGGATATCTGCTGCTAAGAATATGCTGGTGATACCTTTATACCACTTCAGGGATTATGGAACATTTTTGTACATACTTGACTTTTTAAACTCACACTTATTGGGACATCTCAATCCTTGAATTCAATGTATATAGCATATTTTTATTAGACTGGTGTATATTTCCAGGTAACACAACTAGCCACATTTGTCTTTTGGCATTGTGACTAGCATTTTGTGTTATTCTCTCTTTTTTCATATTGCATTATGGTTTGTGTTAAGGAGATCTTCACTGCTCCTGTACATTATAAGCACATTATGACATTCACTTCCTTTGGTATTGGATTACTGTATTACTAAAGCAGTCTAAACATATACTGTAACAGAGTGGGGCAGGGTGACGATACCTGTACTGAGGAGAAAGGCGAGGGCTGCTACCATTGCTGTTTCCAGGTTCCCCAGTGCTGGTGACATCATCATGTCCTCCATGAAGGCCACTGCCTGAGCTGTTGAGCAGTGGGGGGCTGTTCAGAAGTGGGAAGCTGCTCTCGGCCAATGCCGCCTGTTTGAGGACATAAAAACAGTGGTAAAAATACAGATGTTTAGAATAAAAATGCTAGCTAACTCAGAGCCCAACAATTACATGGATTGGGGTAGTATCTCACCTGATAGCTTGCATTCAGGGCTCCATAACCCAGGCCTGAAATCATATTCTTAACAAGGGTCGGGCTCCTGCAATAATTCCAAACTATTAAAACTTTGTTTCACAAAAGTGCTACAATACATTAAAAGACTGACGGGTAAAATACCCCCAAAATTATTTTTAAATAAAGTCAAGTGAGTTGTCTAGTTAAAATCTCCATCAGTGCATTGAGTATGAGTCAAGGCAAAAACACGTCAAATGACTGGATTATGTTTGCTGAACAAAAATGTAACTCTAGCTCTATCTGCTGGCTATGTTTGGTATAAAACTGCTGTTTTGTCAAAAATTTACAGTGTTACAGGGATATTATGTGAACTGAGTATTGAGCAGAACTAACTAGACAATTTTACATTCAAAATAAACACATATCAAAAATTATTCAATTCAACTATAATGTCCACTCATCAATTGTGGCATAGAACTTGAAATTTCAAGATTCATTCTTAACAGTTCCTACAGTGTTATTCACTGAAGTGAGAATTGCTAGAAATTCAAAGTGAATTACAAATGTAAGGCCAAAATAGCCAAACTGAACAGAGAATCAATTTTGGGCTAAATTTAGAAATTCGCTTTGAATTGCCAGTAATTCTGATTTAGAACCCTTAAGATAGAGAAAAAAAAGCAAGCAACTTATCTATACATTGTATCCACCAACGTCCCTACAAAGTTAAAACATGCTACTAGAATACAGCAGCTTATTTTAAATAGAACGGTATGTTCTCCAAATTATCCGTGCTATAGATGTGCTGCCCACTCATGCCACACGAAATGCTCATATTTCATGTAACAAGACTTTCATGTAATCCCCTCTGCTTCCATCCTGGGTAACATGTGTCTTCCACTCTTTACGTGTAACATTTATGGCCTCTGTGCCCCACATGTGCAGTATACATTCTCAGTATACTTTAAAGGCATAGTGAAGAATCATGACAAGGGAGCTCTACATTGGATTATACTAGAACTACATGAAAGGCAACATTTGCACCAATATACATGTTAACACACTCTTCATAAAACTTAACTCTCTGCATCTGGGACATAGCACATCTCATTTACAAACACAGTCATAATGTGAACATGTCATTAAATGTTTTATTCCTTCAATTATTTATACCAAATAATTACTGATAAAATTCTCTCTCTCTTTTTTTTCCCTACGTTTGCTTCGCTGCCTATAGCTTGATGACAGCAGAGCCCTCAAACTGACTACAGGGGAGCCTGTCTACGTTACGCTTATGCCATAATCCATTGTGTTGCATAACGTAATTCAAAGTGTGAAGTGTGAGTTTTTGTAAACGGAAAATGCAAGAGATTGCAAAGTGTAGTCTTTAATCTGTAACAATACCTTGTTCTCTTGCAAAACTATTGATGCTCTGGTTAAATACATACATTTTCACATACACAAACAGGAATGTCTATAAATAAAGTGCTCACCCCCTAAGGACCATACATATAGGATATGGGTCCTAAAATCCATCCTGATAAGACACTCTTATTTGTTAAAAGAGTGGGGCATTCCATTTTTATATTGGACTTTTAAAGGAAAACTGTTATTTTTTTCAATGTTATTTAAAATGTATTGTAGGCTATGTGTGTATTATTTGGTTAGTAAATCTACCTAGTGCATCTCCTGGCAAATCTAGGCTCACCTTAAAGTTATATTTTGTTGGAAGCACAGCTTATCGAGTAAAAACATTTTTTACAGGAAATCAAGAGCTAGTGTACATTCATTAATCCTGACTTCATGTGCAAATGCCTAGCATCTCTGAAATGCACTCTGGGACACTTGCAGCTCTTTAAATTGTGCACAATCTTAGCAGATCAGTGCTGCTTCTGGCCAAACAGATCTAAAGATTGCTGCCCTAAAACAGCAAATGTATGTCAGGAGATGAACTAAAATAACCCTGTTATTAACCTTTATATTATTAAAAATAGCAATAAGGCTATATTACGTGTATTTTTTTCAGTGATATTAATATTAGTAAAATATCAGTTGATTTGTTCCACCTCTGGTCCTTAAGAGGTTAACAATGAATAAGTTGTAGCTGCACCATAATGGCAAAGAGTAGCCCCAACTTACCCTGTCATCTTTGGTGGTCTCCTCTTTTGGTATTCCAATTCATCCACAGTCCACACAGCCCCCTTCACGTTCTCTACTCGCACAAAGCACTTGTGCAAGCTAAGGTTGTGACGCACGGCGTTCTGCAAGGAAAGACTGCGGGTGAGTATCATCATACAGAGCCTACACAGGAATGCACGATTCCAACTGAATATCCTAATGGCACATGCGTGTCTTAACATGTACAGCTGCCATTGCGACGGTTAGCCTATTTATTGCAAGACACCACTCAGCCATGTGTGTTGGCCTCAGGGACTGTAATAAAGCGAGCAGTCTGACAGCAGCCCCTAAGGAATATTTTGCAGTCTCAGCCTCTTTACCCAGTCTAATTCCCTTCTAATTAAACCCTGTACATTTTTAGCAAGTCTCATGAGCTGCTGCTGTGCCAATTCTGATTACCAAGGAGTTAATCCCTGGGCGCTGGTGCCCGCACGTGCATATCACCACCCCTTGCTGATGCTCTCACACACAAATTATATGACCCCAATTTCAAAGCAGAGCCCCCTTCACTCATTGCAAGGCCTGGCTGGAGATGAGAGACTAATTCGTTAGGCTAAAACATTAACAGCAATTTGAGAGGTCACATGAGGGTCAGGCAGACAGGCCTCAGACAGATGGGAGGGAGAGAAAACCAGCAAGAAAGGTAGTCAGAGAAAGAGGAAAAAGATGTGGTCGGGGTATGAGAGGTACAATAAAAATTAATGTGAGATTATCTTATCTTCATAATTTCCTCTGTACATAGTGCCAGCTAAATAACTAGCAGAAGTTTAAAAATACATTTTTTTTGCTTCATTTTTTTTCTGTCTGGCTGTACTGAACTTGAATACTGTATGCATGGAATTCACATCCGTGCCTGACACGCTATTTTGTCTTCTGTCAATGGACATCTGCAAATCTATACATATGCAAGGCATTACTCTAGCAAAAATTGTGGATCAAATTATTAGATTAAACAGGCATTATAGACAGAAAAGGCAAAACTATTCCTTGGGAATCAAAGCAAGCAGTGAACAAAAACAAAATGTCTAAACAAAAAACTAAATTGTCTCGTTAATGCCAGAGAACACACAAAAAGCTTCATCCACCAGTAGCCAACATTACACTCTTACACAAGAATACAACAATGAGGTCTATGGCCAATCTTTTGTGACTGATAGACCCAAGGATGCTCCACATTTTGTCAACCGAGACTTTTCTCATAAGTCAATGTAGAACTTACAGTAAAATCCCAGCACAATAAACGCAAGTATTTCTATCATAAGAAAAAGACTGAGCTTTATAGCTATTCATCTCCATTTGGAAAATTACCACCAAGGGAAAAAAAAACCTTTTGGTATTGTGTATAACTGATAAAGGGTGTTTAGGCCAAAGTTCAGAAAAACTAAAACGTATCTATCCCACTTATATTTACAGCTTGGTTATCACCCCCTCCACTCCCCTACACCCTGATACTACCCTCCTACCTCCTGTCACTGCCCCTCCATCCTGCTACCCCCTGTCACTGCCCCTCCACCCTCTTACCCCCTGTTACTGTCCCTCCAAATCCCAACCCCTGTCACTACCCCTCCAATCCCCCTACCCCCTGTCACTGCCTCTCACTCCAAGTTACTGCCCCTCCATACCCCACACCCGTTGTTACTGCCCCTCCTTCCCCCCACCCCGTTACTGCTCCTCCATCTATGTAATCATACCCCGCAGTCATGTATAAATGATTAGCATAATTGCTAATTAAATTTGTTTATTGCAAATTAATTTAGTTTGCAAATTATGCCATAACTACAGTCGGAGAGCTCACAACACAACGGCACAGGGAGCCGCAACACTGCAAGCCTCTGAACAATGAATTCAGAGACTAGGTCTCTGTATCCAGTGCTGCAAGCTTGTCCTTAAATGCAACTACAGCACCTTTTACACACAATGCAACCCCTATTTGTTTTTTTTCCACTTTGGGTGTTAGTGGGGGCCTCATGTTTGAGTTTCGCCTAAGGCCTTACAAAGTCTAGAGCCGCCACAGTCTTGACCTAACATTTTCAATTTACTCATGAATATATTATGTTTGCAACACAGTAAATATGGCTGATAAAAGTATTTTGGTTGTTTCCAAACTTGCCTTATGGAAAAATGAACTCTACAAATGCAAAACTAAAATATCAAAACTTTGCAAAATACCGCTTGCATGAAACAGATAGTGACACTATATCCCTCAGGCCAGGGGTAGGTAACCTTTCGACACTCCAGATGCTGTGCACTTCATCTCCCATAATGCTCTTACAGCCATATTGCTGGCAGAGCATCAAGGGTGCAGAAGGTTGCCTACCCCTGCCTTAGGCTTTATTTAAATGGGTAACTTGGTCACCCCGAGCTCTGAAGGCAAACATGTAAGAGTTCTTCACAACTATAAAGAACATGTAGCAGGAAGCACAGGTTCTATATTATCAGATAACACTTAATACCAATCAGGCCCCGACTGGCCATCGGGCACACCGGGCAAATACCTGCATGCAGGATATTGCGGCCGCCGGCAGGGAGCCAGCCGGCCAGCAGAGGAACCCTCGCGCGAGATGGCTAGAGTTCACTCACCACTAAGACCACCAGGGATGGATGGCAGCCCCAGCAGCAGGACCCCCCCCCCAGGCTAAAGGTAAGCAGGGAGGGGAAATATCACCTAACTCACATCAGCCTCACAGACACCCCTAACACTCACAGCACCCTCATTCACACACACACACTGCACCCCTGACACTCACAGCACCCTCACACACACACACAGCACCCTCACTCACAGCACACACACACTGCACCCCTGACACTCACAGCACACACTGCACACACACTCACAGCACACACACACACACACACTGCACCCCTGACACTCACAGCACACACACACACTGCACCCACTGACCCTCTCTCACACACACACACACACGCACACACTCACAGCACCCTCACTCACACACAGCACACACACACTGCACCCCTAACACTTACAGCACCCTCACACACACACACTGCACCCCTGACACTCACAGCACCCTCACTCACACACTCACATAAACTGCACCCCTGACACTCACAGCACCCTCACTCACACACACTGCACCCCTGACACTCACAGCACCCTCACTCACACACTCACACACACTGCACCCCTGACACTCACAGCACACACACACACACTCACAGCACCCTCACTCACACACACTGCACCCCTAACACTTACAGCACACACTCACTGCACCCCTGACACGCACAGCACACACACACTGCACCCCTAACACTTACAGTACACACACACACACACACACACTGCACCAGCTTCCTCACAAGCACATAGCACCCTCATGCAAACACAGCACCCAATCACACACAGCACACACAAACAGCACCCTTACCCACATAGCAGCCTCACGCAAACACAGCACCCATCACTCACACACTACACACCTCACACACACTGCACCCCTCTCGCACACACTACACCCCTTACACACACACACAGCACCCTCACACACACTGCACAATATGCTTTCCTAGCATTTTTGTCTCCTGGTATGCCAACTATGGAGACACCAGAGACAAATTTCAAGCAAACACAGTGCAAGCATGTTATTGAATTTGCTTGCGCTGTGCAGAACAAATACAGGGTCTTTTTCTCATGCCAGAGCTCTTCAGCAGAGCTCTGCGCATGGTCTACCCTGGAAGAGCATTGAACCAACATGCTCACTTTGTGATGGGGCGTGCTTGTCATTGGTGATGACAAAACACACCCTATCTGGCCCCGCCCCCTTTGTAGTGGGCCGCTGTAATTAAAAAATGCCCGGGCCGAATTATCTTCCCAGTCCGGCCCTGATACCAATATCTTACATGAAATGGAAGCTCAAACTGATGTTATAAGGATAAACCTTCTCACCTTCCATGTAGCTGTATTCCTCCGAAAGTAGGCAAACATCCGTGTGAACCAATTGTAAATCTCATTTAGTGTCAGCTGCCTGTCGGGGGTGTCCAGGATAGCCTAAGAGGAGCACAATGAAAGGTTAACACATACATGTTGTTACAATGCATGTTTGGTAAGCAAAAATCACTTGACATCATCAACTCCCCAGGTATATCTGTGAGCTCTGACCTGCCGGATGAGAGAGGCATATGTGAATGGCGGTCGGACTTCTGCATTCTTATAGAACTCGTGATTCTGAGCAAGCTCTGAAAGAGTGGAGAGTGAAGAAGACAAAACAAGGTCACTAAATAGGACGTTGAAGATACCAGAGCTATAAGTGCTAAACGTAATGAACATGAAGATGGAAATTAAAAGATAATCGTATATCGCACACATAAATTGCTAACAAAACTTTAGCCATTTCTTAAATTTAATAAAAGATAGGCATATATTTATGTATATATATATATATATATTTTTGTCAATCCTTTTTTTTTATTGAGTTTATGCAAGACAATCAACAAAACACATGAGGTTAAGTAAAGCTTTGACATATTGAAAAAAACAGGAAATATGATGGAAATACCTCATTTTTATGCATAAAAGATGAGTAAAACAATATTACAAAGGCTGAGAGCCACTGGGCCAGATACTGAAGCCAGAATAGACTGTGGTATAATACCTTTAAATTTAGATTTTTAGGAGTTCCCTTTCTATGAAGAGAAACACAGATCTGGAACTCTGCTTTAGCAGGGCCTTGGGGTTCAATCCTCCATAATGAATGTGCCCTTAAACAATTCTACAACATTACATTACACTCTCTAATTTAGAAAAATATAGAAACTGGATTTAGTTAGTATGAAGTATTATATTATTATTTATATTATTTCTTTAAAATATCCACTTAGGCTCAAAGGTGATATATATATATATATATATATATATATAAATAACTCTATACACACAAATGAAGAAAAAAAACATGTGAAATACAAAATGAGTTATTCACTAAAGTGAGAAATGTTGGGAATTCTAAGTGAATGTCAAATTTAAGGCCAAAATAGGCAAATTGGAAAATATCTACATGTAAACTATGCTACCAATTAGCTACTTTGGCATTTCAGTTGAAATTCACTTTGGATTCACAACAATTTTCACTCTGAAAAAGTATTTTTTCTCCAGGTCAGAAAAATGTTCATAGATATGCACATAGTCTTCAGTTAGAAATATAAGGTAATAAAGGATAACAGGAGATCCACAAAGAACAAAAAAAACAACGACAACATAAGTGTATTCAGTGCTTCCAAATGGAAGTCTTTTAGATGCCAAGCAAAAAATAATGAAGAAAACAGTAAAAGATATCATAGAGTAAGGGGGCAGGGTCTGATAGCCATGCTGACAGGTTGCACTGTGCCTGAGCTCTGAAGGATAAGCAGAATTTTGTGTCTTTAGAGAAGTTTAAACCTATTGAGCGTTTTGGAGTAGTTTCTGAGCGACCTTGAAGCTCCAGAGACCCAGGGCCTACTCTGAAAACGGAGTGGCAGGGAGGCAGGCACTCCCTACCTCTATGTGTACCAGTCTTACGACTTGTTGGCTCCCCACTTCCACCCCTTTGGAGTGGTGGGGATTATCTCGGTCCACACAAAGGAGGTGTCTGTTTATTGGTGGGCCGACTGGGCTTTCTTTATTATCAAGATGGCCGAGAATCTGTATGTCCTGCAGCGTAACTCTCAAACTGCAGAGGTTTTGGCAACCTTTGATAGAATCTGTGAATTTTGAATTTAACCAACGCTCAAACAAGCTAAAGCTTACCCTCTACACCAGAGAGCCATTCGAGGGATGTTCTCAACACACTACCCCATGCCTATGGAGGGAAATAGACTGGAGCACTATTAGTCGCTGGGTCCATTGAGCAAAGGTGTTGGCTCCTTCCAAAGCTCAGGGCTGGTACAGTTGTCCTCCAGGGCCTATTCGGGGTACCAAATCAAGAGACCCCCGTGAAAGATCTCTGCCCTTACCTAGCCTGGCATCTCTTGACTGTGTTAAGTCCGTGGGGTAGCTGGATCGGTATTAGTCCCTCACATGAGGTTAAACACCAGTCTTTTTCGAAGGGAGTTCCCTTTGGTCACTCTATTTTAAGTTTAAAGTGTAGTCAGTGCATATGTTTCTGTTATTATTTTTCGCTTTGTTTTCTTATATAGGCACTATGCCATCTGTCTACTTAATAAAAAAAAAACTCAATCCACATGTTAATGACATATTATGCCATATTACATTTTCCAATAAGTGTTTTGTGTATATGTCAAGTATGTGGTTTGAGTTAAAAAAAATAAAAAATATCATAAATATCAAAAAATGTACAGTCATGGTGAGTTGTTGTTTGTGCTACTTATGGCTAATTGCTGCATTAACTACACGTCTAAACATCTCTAAAATCTTGCACTCATGATCTGGATCCTGATGGATGCCATTGAGAACCAGAATAAAATTACGTTTGAATAATTTGAGCAAGGGAAATCATGGGAACAATATTCTGACATAACAATGTCCGCCTCTAATATGTGCATCGGAAGTTTTACTTATTCTTCATATTGCATATTTGGCCACAGAATACATTTCAATAGTGTTTAGCAAAGGCATTGTAAAAATTATGAGAATTTGAAAACTAATGTTATTTTGTAAGTTCTACAGAAAAGAGATTTTTAGAGAACCAAGACAAGCTGGATCAGTAACATAGATAACACTGAAAAGAATGGTGGAAAAAAAGGAGCACAATAGAAAGCAAGGTTGACGGTTATTTGGAGAATGTTACAAAAAAAGGTAGGATGAATGCGATTAGAAAGATAACAAATGGTGTCCTGAGGCAATTAAGTAAAAGAAACAAACTGGCATTCAGGTTACTTAATTCTATAACGTTCATATTACTTGAAGAGACCAGGAAACAAATGACATAAAAGAAGAACTCTCGTTGCTAGAGAAGCAAAGGTCTAAAAGTGGAACAATGACCGTTAAAACCAATGGAATCAGCAGCAACAGTCCCTGACTCCTATGATAATTGTTCTACTTTTAGGTTAAACATTTCTGTATTGTGTCTCATTTACTGTGGTGAGCAACCAAAACATACTAGCTAATTTTTTATAACGAGGATGATCACAGAAATTAACAATGAATAATTCTACCTAAGAGATCTAGAAGTACAAATGATTATCCTCATGATCTTACCTGAGGATACAGGAGTGCAGAATTTGTCCACTATCCTTCTGCGCACAGGACCAAGAGAGGGAAGGCTTGAGGAACTTATCACAGATGTGCCCTGTCTTAGAGGAGTTATGGGGGCTGTTGCTGAGGTGGGGGGTTGAGGTAAGCCGTCTGGGTAAGTGTCCGGTGACATTTTGGTATGGGAAATACTGGACACCAAGTTCAGCTGTTAGAAAAAGGGTAATAGAGGGCATCAGGTTTAGAAAGCAGTAAGTATGTGGCCAATAGACAAGAATCAAGACTGAGAAAGTATTATAGTTTGGATACTCACTGGTTGACTGAAAGGTTTTGGTTCTGAAGGTCTCATATGCAGATGGGTCATCATGGCCTGTAACCGCTCGCTCTCTTTTGCAAGCTAGCAGAAAAAATAATTTACTGGTTAGTCCAGACAATTATTATTTTCCATAAAGACCAACTACTAATTTTTTCCCTAAAGCCCAACCCAAAATGACTGATGCCCCTCACCTGTATCTCCAACTGTTGAACCACCTGCATCTGTACTCGGCACTGTGCCGTGCTACGATCATCGAGCGCATGCTCTGTGTTCAGGTGCCTGCAAAGCCACAGGAAAAAGTATATTCACAAAACATGCAGTTTACATGAACAAATTAAGCACTGTTTTATAAATATTTCAATAACTAATATGCTTCCCATGGGCCGAGGCGCCATATGTGACACCACTTCTCAGGGTAATTGAACAGCAACCCTCAAGGCTCACAATAAAATTGATGAGCACTTAGCACATTGCTTAGTGGCAGACTATAAAAATGTTTTGGCTACATGTTAAGAGAAATCTAAAATATCTCCATGGGTAGAAGCTGACAGATGTTGGAGTTTAAAAGTCATGACCTATGTATTTATCCGCATACAGAATTGGTGTACATATTGATCTATATCAGAGATGTCTAACCTCTGCCCTCAAGCTATGTTTCTGTTGGTAGGCAGAGGATTTGGGGAATTCTTGATCTAGAAGTATTAATTCGAGCAAATGCAGAAACAAAACTAGCATGGAAATACTACTTTAAATTCAAATAGCATGTCCACGGATCTTACACCTAATATTTACACTGCTCTCTCCACTCGGCTGCTTCCCCTTGATATTTACTCTTCCATATCCCAGCGTCTCATCTCAAGTGACCAGATGCTATATCCATTAACTTACGTAGCTTGTGTTTTACCATATCTATCACTCTTTTAAATTTATCACAGATATCCAGAAAGAAACAAAACATTGCAGAACCGAATGTAAGAGACAACGAAAAATAAGATAAACATTATCTTTGTCAATATTATATTTTATTTATTTTCTTTTTTTTTTTGAATTTTTTTTTAACCATACACCCCAGATTTATAACCAATCCATGAACTGGTTGGGGAACCTAGCTATAAAACATATAGTATTATAATTTGGCATTGCAAGGTTATATGACTGACCACCGCTGGAGAAATCAGAGCCCCAGTGCAACCACTTTTAGGGGAAAAAAATGTGCATTGGGAAGTTACATAAGTGTGTTACCCCCTGAAACATTAACCACTCCCCACAACATTTCCCAATGGTCCTGAGACACGTTTGATCCCAAATTTTCAAAGCAACTGACATTCAATATAGTCATATATATCACACACCGCGTGCACCACATTAATAATAATGGGATAATATATTTGCTGAAAGCCTTTGCTATGTAAAACCTACAATTTTGGCATATAAATTTTGCGGAATATAGATTCATCTGGGGCAGTTTTAGAATCCTAAATAATAAATGGTCCCCTAGGGGCACATGAGAGTTTGGAGACACCACATCAACAATTACATCACTGCTTGCAGGTTGCTATTACCACAATGGGGGAAATTTATCAAGGCAAAAACAGGTGCTCTTCTGGGGAAATGTACTAAATAAGGAGCAATCGCCATGGAAACCAATAGATTGTCTCATTCATTTAACACTTTATAATCAGAATACCACCTGTTTTGCCATTAAAAGTTTCCCCAATGTGCAGGTGCCACACAGCATGACAGATGTTTCAGGTCATCATGTTTATTGCATGTGACAACACAGAATCATATTATAATAATAACAGGATGTGAGAGAAAATAACCCAGATTGTAAAGGAACTTGTACTATATATATATATATATTTTTTTTTTTTTTAAATGCTTAATTTGCCTACCTAACTTTTTCACATTGATGTGACTCTCTGCTGGATTATGTTTGTAAGTTGGGGATCAGGGCATCATACAATGGTTGTTTGTAAGTTAGGGATTAGGATGCCTATTTCAGATGTTTGGCCCTTTGGCCCCTGATTGAAGTTCCATCACCAATATATAAGTATAGGTATTTGTAGTTGCGGTAATGAATGAAATGATGAGTTGGTTCACAACCCAGACTTATATACGGTTAATAATTCTTCTAGGAGTTAAGAAATAGGAGATGGAGGGAAGCAGACACAAATGGTGTTAACAATGTGTGATGACTTGTGTGTTTAAGCATGTTTAACATCTTTTATATAATGCAATGCAATATGTGTGTGTTTAAGCATGTTTAACATCTTTTATATAATGCAATGCAATATGTTGATGTCTGTATGACTACACATTCAGTGGCATTCAAAAAGGACACATGCACCATGAATACTGACTTGATAAACTGGCCCATATCCTCGCAGAGAGCCTCGCAACCTGGCCACCGACATTCACCATGTCCATAAAGAGGATGAGAATTAGGGGTGAACTCATAATGTGAGGAGCTGCAATGAGAGAGAGGAAAAAAGTAAGTATGTAAAACCTTTTTTTAAATTTCTGCAGAGACTGCACGAGTAAAGACTTAGTGAAACAGGCAAATCTCCACTTTAGAAAAAAATATTGTACACCCAACAGACAAAGAGAAAATTAAACACGACACACAGGAAAATAATATCATATACTGAGCTATATTATAAACAGAATCAGGACTGGGGGTCTTTTTTATCAACAAGACCTAACCTAAGCAAAGGTGTAAATTAGGGATTGGCACCTCAAGAAAAGCGACTTTGATAAAGAGTGATAATGCCACAGATCCCAGGCACATAAGGGAACTAGAACAATCACAGCTTACAAAGTGCCAAAACAATATGAAAAGACAAAGACTGCAAATTTAATTTGCCAGAGTTTCACTTGATGTCTAACACTCACCTGTCCCTGCGTGTATTCTGTAGGGCACCCTGCCCATTAGGAAGTGAGGGATGAGCTGTGGGAGGTGATACCTTGGTTGGGTACGAGGTAGTGATTGAGGTGGTCAGGTCTACACTGTCCTGTTTACAGGATTCCTCCTGACTGTTGGCCATCTCTTTCAGGAGCTGTTGTAGATCTGATGGTGAAACAGCTGGAAGAGAAAAAGGTCAAATATGGCCACAAGAGCGTGTCATTAGTTTGACTAGATTTGGGGAAGCTCTGCACCAGCATGTGTTGGGCATGTTGGTCCCTACTTTAAAGAGCTGGAAACTGAAGGGGGCAGGAGGTAAGAGTGCAATAAGGTAACATGGGTTCAGCCAGATCTATCTTTATGAATTATATGCGATGAAATGACTATAGTGTAACAGATCATAGTATAGCTAGACAGTGATAGGACAAGGTGAGAGGGGAAATTAGGTCAGTAAAGGTTTACCTTGTGAAAGGTTTTGCAAGGACATTGGTCCCTGTCCGGACTGCAGTCCCACCATACTCTGTCTCTGCAAGTTTAGTAAGTGCTGCTGCTGCAGTTGCTGCATCTGTAAAAGCTGTTGTTGGAAAGCAATCTGCTTGTTCCCCAATACTGGCTGCAAAATACAGAGATCATCCACGTTATATCTCGGTAGGTGCTCCTGTTAAAATAATTACGTGATTTTGACAGCATTCAGTAGTATTCAATTTCCAGAGTTTTCAGTCACATAATACCCACCCCAAAAAACTGCACTTTTTAAGGCATAAACGGCTGTTTTTTCAACAAACAACAGCTTCTGTACCAGGTAGCTCTTACTGTAGAATGACAACTCCGATAATGCCTGTGCCAACAAGCAAGCCGGCGTTTCTCATACTATTACCAAGAGCACTCAACCGAAAGCTCAGGTGTAAAATATACGAGACTATGCTTACAATCAGCATTGATCTAAAACTAAGGATTCACAGCTAAAAGATCTTTCTCCAAACCAACTAACCTCTTTGGGCTGCTGCTGATGCTGCTTCCCTGCTTGTTGCTGGGAGAGAAGCTGGAGATGCAGTTGTTCCTGCTGCTTTTTGTAATATTCCTGCAGCTGTAGAGGCAATAGGAGAAACTATGAGAACTGAGAAAACAGCACAATTATTACCAAGACAATATCACAAGCATACCATACGATGTCAAAGTGTTTTAAATTGCTTGTTTACTAAACACATTTTAGTGAGACCCTGATGCTTTAATGGCATAACGCGTTGTTACTTTCTGCAATCCTGCCCCCTAGTGGACAGACCGCACTGTAAACTTGCAGAACTGTTTCATGTTCTCAGATGGCAACCTCTACAAAGTTTATGGATCATGCAGAATTAGCGAGTGTAGCACGACACAAGAGGTTTTAACCTTGGTCACTGGCTTTATTAGTTATTTGTGTCAAAGCACTGGTGGACTCAAACCAGATCTCACCTGTTGAAGCATTAGGGCCTGCTGCTGCTGAAGAACAGCTTGGATCTGACCAGGAGACAAGATCTGCTGCATCTGCTGCTGTGTGATCATCTGTGGAGACATCATTGCCACCGACACTGGAACCTGTGGCATTCAAAGATTTTAATTCGCAAGCGATCTAGACACTTCCACCTGCAAACATCACCATGTTGCACTCTGTACCTGTTTAAAAATGCCCACCTGAACGGACGGCTGTTTGTTCTCCGTATTGCTGGGGGTGCTCAGTCCTGTTGCCTGTTGCAGAAGAAGCTGTCGTGCCACCTGTAAAGCCTGAGAAAGAAGAGGAGTACAAACAAAATCAAACTCTTACTTGCAAGCCAATAAGAATATGGTAACCGTAGAACTCAAGATGCCTGTTACATTTGCAATGTCCCTCAGTAGATCTAGAACTTCTTGTAGTTCAAAAACATCTGTAGTACCTAGATTATCTATGATTGAATGTGAGTCATTTCTATTATATTCCATGTCAACACATGAACGTAATCCTCTCTACAACTTCACTTCTCTGCTTTACATAACCAATTTCTCCCCCAACATTTTTAATTCCATTACATGGGTTCTTCTGACTTACTCCATAATGTCTTTCTGAAAGGTTTCTTAATTTCTCAGTTCTGTCTTAATTTTGAAAGGTGTACATTGTGGAGTGGGCATTTTGTTAGTATTGTAATATTTATAAGTAATAGCTCTCCAAATGTTGTGGACCTTGCTCTCCATAATGCTCACTAAGAATTAGGAAACTTAGTCCACAACAGCAGGATTGTCATGATTTCTACTATGTCATTTATACAGAAACCTTGCGGAATATTTATCGAAGTATTCTATTCTAAAAAGTGGTGCAAAAATGTAAAAGGGGAGGGATCATCAATGGAATGTTCCTGCTGACCCCACTGATTTCGATGGTGATTGCATGACTATTAGTACTTTAGAGCAGAGCTTAAAACTTGAGGTCCTATGAGGCTAGCCAGGCCTTAAGGTTACTGGCCACTGCAAGTTATAGTGCAAGGGTGAATTTCTACTTGCCAGGACTAAATTCTCACTCGCCAATGGTTAGTGCAGAATGGAAATTTTGAGCCCTGTTTCAGAGTACTTTTTTGAACAGAACACTTTTGATATATAATCCCCATATTTTTGCATTTTATTGTTACCCTGCAAGCCACAAGAGCAGTAAAGTAATATTCACCTTACTTCTATCCAGCCCTGTTTGGTTACCAAACTATCAGCATTATAACAAGCACTTGTAAATATAAAGTCACCGTGTCACCCTACAATACGTCTTCTAGATGTGTTATTTATTAAACATGTGGAGACAATAGGTTTCACACTTTACGTCACAGCCACAGACATTCTTTATATGGTGATGCTGGTAAATCATGAATAAACAGGAATGGGGTAATTTAAAAGAGCCAATAATCAAGACTGACAGGTGAGTAAAGATGCAACCAATGATTTATAAATTAGCTCAGTAAATTAATGTTTTGATTTCCTCCACTTGTGCAGATACCTCAAAGCATGGAAAGATTTGCCCAATGGTTTATTTGCATCTGTTTTATTGAAGGAGAGGACACACCATTTGCAACCGCTCAGTAATCCACATGCTATTTCTCATATGACATGTGCCCCCCATTACCTGCTGCTGCTGGAAGTGCAGGAGGTCTGCTGGAGTCAATTCTCCATTGCTCTCTCCACTTGCCCCAACGTCCCTCCCTCCGCTTCCATCTGATTGGTTGGGGAGGCTGCCGACTCCGTTCTGACTGTTCGGTGTGGATCGTATGGACTCAGATGCAGATTCCACCATCATGTCTTGTTTTTACAACCTGTAGATGACAAGGCGAGATAAAATATTAGTGTGATTCAGACAAAAGACGGTCAATGAACCATAGGACCTCCCACACTGTGTAATTACAATGACTACTCTAAAAAACCAGATGTAACAATGAAAACGATGATTTTTTTTAACCCCTTATGAAAGGGAAGGAAATTAAGAAAAGCATATATAATTTGTCAGTGAACAAAAACTGATGCATGTCCTGCATTAGTACACATCCACACAATTGCAGAATTAGAGAATAGATGTTCTCAAGCAATACATTGATACAGCATTTTACTCACCCATGCTTTAAAAATAAATCCTTGAACAAAAAAACCCCCCAAAACCGTGGAAATTTCAATTGTACAACAAAAAACAAGAAAAGTTACGATACAAGCATCTTGAAAAGTGGGCTTCTTGCCACCATACTGTGGATTTCATATTTGCTATTTTAGTATCAACTATTATGAGACAAGTGGGAGTAGCGCTGGGTATCTGTGCCCCCTCTCAGTGAGCAAACATTGCAGGGCGTTAGTTTCCAGCTAACACTGGGATGTGGCCAATCCACATTCTGCTGTGTAGGTCATGCTGCGCAGGGTGGGGAGGGGTGAGATAAGGAAGGGTAGTGCTTATTGTTTTACCTGCACACCTGACACATGTAGCACGGTGAAGGGTCCCGGACTCTGCCCTCCCACACCCCTCGTAGCTGGCGAAATGCTGCACAGCCCCTTACACATTAACACCTTCAAAGCTTTAGCTTACTTTCATGTATCTAAAAGACGAGAGATCACTGAGAACATAGAATTGCTGGTGTGTATTTGTGTTTGCACAGCAGGTTTCTGTGTGCACGTGAAAGCCATATCTCTGTTTACATACAGAGTTTCAAGTCCTTTTACAGGTTTCAACAACAACAAAAAAAATACAATTCACTCTGGAATCAACATTTTTTTTTCTCACTTCATTTTTCGACCATGGTGTCTACTTTTATTATTATTAATATTAAAATATACAGTGCTGTATAAAAGGTAAATAATACATGCACGTAATTGTGGCAAATGTTCTAAGTAGACCAGAACAGAATGGGACAAGGTGCTTAAATAAACTTAAATGGCTATTCACTTATGTGAGAATTGTTGGGAATTCAAATTTAAGGTCAAAATAGTTGAATTTGAAAAATTCTTCAAGTCAGCTAAACCCCTTGCTGAAGTGCTTTATGTGTGAGTGTGTGTGTGTATATATACATATATATATATATATATAATACACAAGATCCAGCGCACTCACCTATCCACTAAACAGCAACTTCAATGTTGAAAGATTTTATTTGTTTTTTTAAAAACACCTAATCTAGGCAAAAAATAATGGGGGTTTAGTTACATTATATGATCATACATTGCATAAACCTGCCACAACGTCAATGTACCCCATCTTTGGCAGGTCCTACACTAACAGCCTAATGTCTGCTCTTTGGCCCCCAGCAGCACCCCCATTTATGCATGTTCAGGTGAGTGCAGCCAACCCCCTCTTGTTTTATGTATATATATATATATATATATATATATATATATATATGTGTGTGTAGGTGACTTGCTGAGTAACATTATTAATTTATTTTGTTCATGAACTACAAATACCATAAACTCTGCGATGTGTACAGCACTTCCAAGAGAGTTTGAGGACCAGAATTGGCTGAGGACAAAATGGACATTTATAGGTAATTGGAATAGGTCAGTGCCAGCATGAGATGTTACCTTAGCTAACTTTTGAGGTTTTTTATCTAGCTGAAAATACCATCATGAAGGCTTCTTTTAATTTCCAATCACTGAAAATGTCACATAGTGCCAAAATGAAAAAAAAAAAAGAGAACAAAAAACTTGAGAAACACAAATTTGGTGCATTCACTTTCCACATTTTATTTCCTGACATTTTCATATTCACACCTAACATTTAATCTATTGTTCATGATAATTTCTGCCTCACATTATCACTGGTAGCAAATAGCTGTGATGGGTCCCATACCATGACCTCTGCCCCTGACCTTTGCCTCTACTGCATTGCTACTCTAACAGGACACTTTATATAACCTTGCCTCCAGGAATAAAAACTAAACGAAAGGAAGGATTTATTTTCACATGGAAAAATTATTTTCTACTGACTTAATGGAAACAATGTGCCTTGTCTGGACTCCTAAATTGTATAATACATTTGGGATTATTGATTGTTGCAGAATATCCATGGTAAATGCAAATGTCATGCAAAATGCAGGGCATCACTATATCTGTATGTTGATGTGTGGGCAGCAAGAATTTTATCACCATGAGAATGTGGCATCCAAATATTAGGCTAGCCTCCTGTAGTTTAACATTGTTTTCTTGATGACCTGACATAACTGACCTATTAACAAAATGGCTGACGAAGTCGGAAAATAAAATTAAGCACACCCCCTGCATTGTTTATTATTTTACAAGCTATACCTAAGCCAGTTTGTCTAAAAGCATTTAACAATATCGCATTTCATTCTGATGTGAGTGTGTTTTTTTCTTTATATGTTTTTGTGTGTAGAAAGAGCTTCTGTTTGTTTGCGAGTGTGTGTATAAAGGCTCTTCATATTATGTATGAATATGCGTGTGAGTGTGTGTGAAGCTGCTGATTATTCCACATAACAAAATAATCTCCATATAGTTGGCCTGTTTAACCTTTTGTTTGTGTTAATATTTACTGTTTGTATACCCCTTTTGCAAAATTATAAAGCATGCACAGGAATAAGTTGGTGCTATACAAATGTGAATAATTATAAACATATGTTCAACAAAATACTGAACATCTGTTAATCACGTCTGCTCTGCTGTTAAGAGTCACTGGTAGTGGCAACTCCCATTTTTGTTGGCAGGTTCGTCTGTAGGTAAGATTCACCGCCTCAGCCAACATTCCATCAATGTAGCTTTACTTCAAAATAATTTTGTTATTAAACAAACTTTTACCTGGATCTATTCTCATATTTATAATTAACGTTGTTTTGACTTCTTACCTACTTTAGGTCCTCTTGCTTGTTTTTCGTCTTAAAACTCTGTCATTTGAGGTAAAAATATTCCCAAAATAGTATATGTCTGTACGAGTGGATTCATCAGCGTTTTTCAAATGCAGACTCACAGCTTGCCAAGCTTACACCCACATCTCTGTCATTTTGTGGACCCCTTTACCTCCCATTTTGGAGTGTCCAGCCCGCATAGCGTCAGACTCCCAGCTCTTGAAAGTTAACAAGTGCTAGAAAAAGGAACCCTCTCTTCTCCATCTCATTAAAAAGGTAAACATGAGAGCCAGCTAAGTGTCTAATTAAGCTTCTAATTAGTCCCTGCTTGTTACTAATGCAAATTAGATTACGCCGCTTAACTACAGCATGTCCACAACACCCTTGTTAATTGCGGCCTTTGAAATTAAATTACTCTCTAATTAGCATATCAAAGCCATTGATTCTCAGCCAGAGAAGACAAGGGCAGAAGAGAGGCGAGTGCCAAGTTTTGTTAATTAGGGTCGCCTAATTAAATTGTGACGTATGCATGCATGGTGAGATCCCGAAAAGGAAAGCGCGCATGTTTCCAGACTGTCAGCTCATGGGGCCAAGTGAGGATAAAACGCAAAGCTATGTTACTCATGAATAGAACAGCATTGTTCATACCAGGACTGCTGTATTATATGATAATTATATATACACCGGCAATATTTAATTACATCAAACTTACATAAAATATATCATTCACAGCTTAAACCCGACTACATAAATATCCTAGTCAAGTAGTGCATTTGCCAGCTATCTAAGACACAGTCCCAAGAAGCGAGTGTTGTTGACACATTTCCAGAAAGCTAAGATATTGATAAAAGGACCAGGTCAGACCCCACACATACAGACTGCACCTTCTTGTTTA
The DNA here is from genome assembly GCA_933207985.1 of Pelobates cultripes. Taxonomy (NCBI): domain Eukaryota; kingdom Metazoa; phylum Chordata; class Amphibia; order Anura; family Pelobatidae; genus Pelobates; species Pelobates cultripes. The sequence continues at coordinate 134,279,835 of OW240912.1, forward strand.
GAGAGTCCTAACTCATGTCAAAGGTTTAAGAAACAAAATAGTGATTAAAAATTACACTGTTGTGCATAATCTTAACACTTTTCTTTGGTGTTACTATCTTGGGTGAGAAAGTACCCTTCCGCCCCCAAATTAAGAAAATAATGAAGATAAAGAAAAATCATGCAATATTCGTCAAACACTACCTTAAAGTTAAGTCGCGGTTTTCTTTAGAAATATACCATTTTACATTGCACAAATATCTTGACTATTTAAAACCTGTTAACCATGTATAACCCGAACCATATGATCAAATCTGCAAATTTAGAGATACTTTAAAAAAAAATTTATTAGAACTTTTCATTCTGTAGCTCATATGCAGACAACATTAGTCACCACAGATGTCATGGACTACATCTCCTCACATGTTTTGATAGCATTATGGGAGACGTAATCTACATCTGGAGTGCTTTTCTCTGCTCTTGATAGTCAAACTGATACAATTCTGTTGGGTCAGTGTCCCTACTAAAATTGTTTTGAAAGTCAAAGCTTGTGAATTGTTTTGGTACAGATGACAGCCAAGATGGTTGATTTTGTTACTGCCCAGATAATGAATACCAAATGTTACCAAAAAAGCAACTGCGGACCCTGACACCTCAAGGAAATATAACTATGCCGTATTTATACATACAAGTAAAGAATAAATATATGAAAATATATAACTAGCATCTATACACACTGCCAGAGCGTAGGTGCATATAATCTATTAATATGTTTATAATGACGAATACGTTAAATACAAATTAACTGGATCCTCTATATGAAAATCAAAGTATCTCACAGAAAGTACACAGTAAACCACACAGTTTCTGTCTAAAGTGCCGTTCTCTCGTTAGCCTGGCAGGAAAGCAGCAAGTGGAACCAGCACTTCCTCTTGATTGCAACGTGTTTGGTCTCGGAACGTCATCCTTTACACTCCAGAAGCCATCTATAAGCGCAAGACTGAAACTCAGTAGCTTTTCCAGAGACAAGAAGAACAATCATTATTCATCTCTTATTCTACTGAAAATATGTTAAAATGGGCAAATAAAAGGAAGGTTTCATAATGTTGCAGTGTTTGAAATAAGAAAAGGAAAAAGAAAGCCCAAAGAGAGGACGCTTTTAATCACCCTCCACACAAACCTCGTCCCTGAGCAGATTCAATTAACTGATAACAGAAGCATCAAATTAATTTTTCAAGGATGTTAGATTTTGATGAAGAAAATCTCTCTGATTTTAATCGGGCTGGCGTTTAAAAGGCATAAATGAATATCCTTTTTAAATCATCGGGGGCACGAAAGGACATAGGCTCCTCGCTTAACGTTCGCGAAGCAATGTTTAATTTGGGGAGGGGGCATGCTAGAAGAGTGTTGCGAGTATGTATTAAGAAATTAAAATAGACCCCACGCCCCTCTGATTATAAAACTGCGATCAGGGAAATTCTCTCGATTGCAATTTCTATAGCGAGAGAAAAATAAATCACTAGGGAAAGGAAGAGAAATAGGATGGGAGGAAAACTTGATTGGAGTAGCCACGTAATGGAATGAATACGCTGATCAACATCTACAGGGCTTTAACAGTTCTCAATTCAATCACAAATATGAGGTGCTGTGTATTGCTGCTTTGTAATTTAAACTCAGAAAAAAAAAACTTTGGTTACTAAGGGGTTTGTTGTGTTGTAAACAAAACAAAACTCAGCCATTAGAAAACTACTATAGCTTAAGACAAAGCATAAACACATAATTAAACTTGTTACTACTATCAACTGTCATTTTCCCTTCTGAGCACAACATGTGAAGTATATAAGCCCCTGGAGGTATATAGGCCAAACTGTAAAAAACTTGAAGCATGGATTCTACACATAGTAAAAACATCTAAAGGGGCTTCTGCATTACATGAGTCAGGCCACCATGCCATGGATGCAAACATGTACATTTGCACCGCTGTCAAAACATACCCCAAATGCCTGGGTGTAGCACGCTGCCTATTTCCATGCAAAATGTAAGGAAACCTGTTAAGTATTACTTTACTGAGAGGGTAGTGGATGCATGGAATAGCCTTCCAGCTGAAGTGGTAGAGGTTAACACAGTGAAGGAGTTTAAGCATGCGTGGGATAGGCATAAGGCTATCCTAGCTATAAGATAAGGCCAGGGGCTAATGAAAGTATTTAGAAAGTTGGGCAGACTAGATGGGCCAAATAGTTCTTATCGGCCATCACATTCTATGTTTCTATATTTCTTGTAGGTACTTCTGGTTATTTTGATTTGATTTGATAAAAAACAAATGTCTTAAAGTTATTTAATTGATATAATGCCAATGGATGTACCCACAGAGAATTATGACATCCAATGTTGCACTCTTATCTTTAGATAGAGATGTGAATTCCTCCACTAATTTGGCTTTAGTACAAAAGTCAATTTTAAAAGCATGCTTAGCCATTTGAGATTCCCATCTTTTTCTCCTGTGGATTAAAATGCTTTTACATTGTTCTTTTTGGTATCTTTGCACAAAGCCTGCCGTACTGTTACTACAGAGTCAATTTTATTATTTTTCTTGTATTTTTACCACATGTGCAACTTAAAATGGAACTAAAGCTATATTATATAAAGTACTTAGCTAGGTGCATGCCTCCTACCTGTACCGATTTAGACAGGACAGTCCCGATCTGAGGCTTATTTCCCGCCATGCCAGCTTTATTCCCTGGTGTTTTGAGGACACCAGGTAACTGTCCCCAAAAAACATGGTGTAGTCACCATTAGACGTGCTTGCACTACAGTAAAGAAGCTAGGACCCAGCAGAGAGCTCTGAAACATCCTTGCATATCCCACCTACAGTGGGCTGAACTGTCTGATTGAAAGGCAGACCAGTGTGCATTCACACCAGGGTGACCTCTCTATTCTCTTGGAGGACCTACCTCCTGTCTGGTTGGGTCTGCTCCTTTTTGCTGGCTATCCCCTTAACACCTGCCTATCGGTGTTCCGCATGCAGGGATGAGCAAGTTGACAGGTAGGTTAAGATTGTCCATTAGTTTACAATCTAAAGAAGGTTACATGACGTGTATTAGAGAGTTTGAGATCAATTGAACGCATCTGGTAGTATATCAATGAAGTTTGGTTGAGATAAATAAACACACAAAATACTTAATTCTGTGGATTTTGTTTTGTGGTTGTCATAAAAGGTCATTAGGTGGTACAGTGTGGAGATGATTCGACAAGACATGCATGAGAGCTTGCAAGAGAGCATAAGAGAACCAGCAGAAACAAGATGGTCACGCCCACAAGGGGCAGGATCAGGTAAGTAGAACTCATCTTTGCCTGTTCCTGTCCCCCAACTACTGGACACCAGTGGCGATGGACACCAGCGGCAGTCACCGTTGGGGGTCTTTGCAAATTCTGTAAAATCCCCAGAAAGTGAAAGTTCCGCTTTAAAGAGGTTGGGAGGACTGTAATGTACACATATCAAAAAGGCTGAGAACATTGTAATATACATCCGATATGTGCATATACAATGTATATACAATGTATACCTCCTTAAGTGTACCTATTTAGGACCCACAGCAATCATACTTGCAGTAATGTGCCTTGAAACTAAAATAAATGTCCTTTAAAAATATCCTGTGTAAATTAGATTCATTGCTCTTGTTTAAAATAACATTTTAGTTGAATAAATTGTTATTAGTAAATCACCTAAAATTGCTCAGAAAAGCCTCGCCCCTGGCCATACCACCACATTTCTAAAATTAAAGTGTCCTTCTTTGACCATTTGAAATGTTGGAAGGTATGTAAAATGTAAAGGAGACACAGGTTTAGCAAATACCGCATACATGTGCTATGGAGTAACGCTGGATTGTCTTCCGCACATTATGTGTATTCTAAAGGATGATTTCTGGGCCATTCCAAAATCATGAGGGTAAGTAATTGTACTGATTTCTTTTAAAACAACGATTATGTACTGTAACTTCTGGATAATTCAGGAAGGTTGAACAACTGTGATTGTGTGTCACACCTGACTTGTGTTGTTCTAGCCAGAGAGATGCATTATAAACTAATTATGGCCTTGGGAACAGCAGGCTTCAACTAAAGCCAGTGTTCTGTATCAGTCAGAACCAACAGTGCAGAACCTGAAGGAAACATTGATATTGTACTGAGATTTTACACCCAATTTGAGGATTTTCAAGCTACCCTTTAATGGGGCTTGTAATGCCACTTTTTAGGCAGCCAAATGAATAAATGTTATCTGGCGTAATGCATTGTGTTCATAAATATTCAGCTGTAAGCTAAGCCTGTTCTTTGGGTCCTGGGTCAGACGAGATTTGATGTGTCTTGAAGGATATTTTAGATGGGCAACAGATCAGAAGTTGTTGCATTATGAGCTGGATTAAAGTAAAAAAAAAAAAAAAAGAGTGTACAAAAACTGAGATTGGGAACGTGAGAGGAGATAACCAGGTTAAACACAGAAATTCTAGGAATGAATGTCCCAAGAGAGAGAAAACAAACAGAGCATAGAACACATTCTCTATCCTATCTCCTACTCCTCCCTCTGCTTGGCCTATCCTAAAAAAATAAATAAAAGTGTGCATAGTAGAAGTAAAATAGGGACAACGGCAAGGGTATTAGACGTAAGGTAGGGACAATGGTAAGGTTATTTGTACATTATCTGAGACTTCTGAAAGGTCACAAAAACTCTGCACTACAGACTCCTACTATGAGCAATCTTTACATATTTTTTTTAAAAATTGAGCCCTGACTTTTATAAACTTAAATTACAGTAAGATATATCACAGTAAATGAGCACTCTAAGCACCGACTATCTATGCTTCTTGCATAAATTATGGTGAAAAAAGCTCCCTGCTTGTGCCTCATTATTCGCAACATTCACTGGACCTAATAGCCCACCTCACACATAGTCTGATAGCTATTCTTGACAAAGAGATTACGCATGTGTAGCTGCAAATAGCTTGATTCATGAAAAAACACATACAGTACATGAAGACATTTTTTTTTAAGCAAATCAAAACTACACTGTGATTTCTATTAATTTGACGTCAATAAAGTAGTTATATTCAAGTGTTTTATGAAATTATCATTCTAAACTACATATCACATAAACCCATAAAGAAACGACCAGGTAGCTTGTACTTCCTGCCTATTGAAATCAGCTTGCTTACTAAAAAGTATGTCTGGCTTCTAAAGTGTATTAATTAATGTATCAAACTCTCTTAAGAGTAGCATTGTGCAAGAGTGTGTCTTATGGTTGTTGTTTTTTATAGAGTCTAGCTCTTTAAAATGCGATTCCAAATCAATTCAATAAAAATGAATGACACACGCACTCTCCATAAACATGAGATCACATAACAATACCAAACATGCACAAACATTTTATCTTGCCTGGACGTTGTGAAAATTCCAGAGATCATAGAGGTGTTCAGACAGAACTGCTAGGCATGATGACTAGGCTATCCCTGGTACACTAGCCGCTGCAGGCTATGACTCCTATGGTGCTAGGCCAGTCAAGACACTGGGAGGAGAAGCTGTTAATCCTTGGTCTTTAGCTACTCAATAGTCAGGAAAAGGAAGAAACTGAAAAAAATCCACTGGCTGCTGTTTTGCTACTACTTTGGTTGTGTTTAAGCCAAACTATAGACCAGCTCACAGGAACACATACACTTGCAAACTTTCCTAGAGTACGGAGGTGATGGACAGCTCAGAACAAGGCCAGCCAAACGGATGATTCCCATCTATAGTAGACCTACAACTTTGTTAGGGTATCAAAACATAATGGGTAGTTTTACTGCTACAGAGTTCGCCTATTTGCCATTTCTGCCTCAGGTGATTAATATGTGTTACTTTTCCCACCTCGGAGCAATGTAAAGAAGTATGGCACTGCGGCTCCATTAAATGCAAGGAATGACCATCTTAAAGTAGAAACAAGCCATGCACTATTTGGCTGGATTTTGATGTTCAAGAAAAATTAAGAGTGATTTTAAAAAAATGTACTTTTGTACAACGTGCGATTCTCTTAAAGGACCACAATAGGCACCCAGACCACTTCTGCTTAATGAAGTGGTCTGGGTGCCAGGTACATCTAGGGTTAACCCTGCCTGCTGTAAACATAGCAGTTTCTGGGAAACTGCTATGTTTACATTTGGGCTAATCCAGCCTCTAGTGGCTGTCTTATTGACAGCCGCTAGAGGCGCTTCTCACTGTGATTTTCACAGTGAGAAGACGCCGGCGTCCATAGGAAAGCATTGAGAATGCTTTACTATGGACTGTCTGAATGCTCTTGCTGCGCATGCACATTCAGCCGATGACGTCGGAAGGAGGAGGAGAGTCCCCAGCGCCGGGCTCCCTCGAAAGGTAAGTGTTTAACCCCTTCCTACCCCTAGAGCCTGGCGGGAGGGGGGCCATGAGGGTGGGGGGACCTAAGTATCACACTATAGTGGTCCTTTAATGCTCCAAAAATTGAACCTACCGGATCATACAGTTTCACCTGCGCATACCAATTACAAATTATGTGCATAAAGGTATCAGCAGCGTTTTTCCTTGATGGGTCTTAATAATCTCACTGAATGTGCAACTATAGTGTAACGTCTAAACTCGTTACTGTACACTATATACAGTTTGCATATACACTCAAACACACACGCTATCGGTGAGGAAATAAAGTGCAAGCTCATTAAAGCAGAGCGATCTTCACCTCTTGGTTTTATCAAGATTATTTTATTTATTGGCAACCTGTAGTGATGTCCCGAATGGTTCGCCACGGACGGCGAACATATGCGCTGTTCGGTCCGCCCCCTATGTCATCATTGAGTAAACTTTGACCCTGTACCTCACAGTCAGCAGACACATTCCAGCCAATCAGCAGCAGACCCTCCTTCCTCCTGGACAGCATCCATCTTACATTCATTTTGAAGCTGCATTCTTAGTGAGCTGTCCAGGAGGTGGGAGGGACTGGGAGGGAGGGTCTGCTGCTGATTGGCTGGAATGTGTCTGCTGACTGTGAGGTACAGGGTCAAAGTTTACTCAGCATTATGGCTATAAGAGCTTTGAATGGAGATATAGTCCACAATATCTGGAGTGCCGAAGGTTGCTTATCTCTGGTCTATGGCTTTAATGGTAGCAGAAATCCTTAGTTTAGACCTTACAAGTAATGATATTCAACTGGTACAGGGTCTTCAGGGTCCCTATGCCACAACAGCAAGAAGAGGATTAACTGGTCCTTATAGGGTTAATCAGTCAGGTCTGTGATATATTATGCAGACTGTGATACAGACATTAATTCTTTACATATTGATGCAGGGGAAGCACCTAGGACACGAATTCTGAAAGCCAAGTAATTTGCATTATAACCGTCCACAATCTTTGATGAAGTACATTTTTGGATGCACCTGTTCACAGCAATGGTGCATTATTTACTACGTGCACAGACATGACATCAGACTTGCTAAGTGCTGTTGGCGGTCATCATCAGACCAATAAAACAGATTTTATTTTATTTTTAATAGTGTAAAAGTGCATATTTTGCTTGTTTCACCTCGACAATCCTTGTCCCAAAAATATTTGGACAATTCAGGACCACAAGGTCATTTTATCCTAAGACCTTTTCAGGATTCCTTGATTTTTCAACACTTCTTATTATTTAGTTCAGCATGACTACACAAATCACATCCCAAACAACAAAACGAGAGAGTTTGGCAGTACATGGAAAAGATTTCTTTGCCAAACGAAAAACTACAACATGTGGAACAGCAAATACATTTCACTTGCCCATATACTGACTGACAGACATTTAGCAAAACAACTTAAAATAAACGACACAAATTATGAATAGGGAGGGACAATACATTTTTTTTTCAATAAACATGCTGACTTCCAAGCACACACCTATTCAGAAACAGGATAAACTACACTCTAATCTTTCATCAACAGAAAGTCGAGAGCACTGCAAGGAAACACAGTTATGTTCCACCTGGCACTAATTTCATGCCAAAGCTGAACTGGAAGAAGACTGCACAGCAAGAACCCACAAAGGGTGCTTGTTTATTAAACTTCTGCCACTGCAGTTGGATTAGGAAACATTACATTCAGCCATGGTGTTTGAGATTGATTGCAACATAGTGGGCAGATTTAATGGACAGGCCTTAAAAAAGGGGAGGGGAAGGTTAAAATGACTTGCCAAATTCTGGTGTATCTATTTTAACCAGAAGTAGATATAGTGGCCACCACTGTTATTATGCTGAGTCTGCAATTCATTGAGGATAAGGGATAAATCAATAACAGGATTATTCACTAGAGTTAACTAACTAAATTTTGCCATTTGGCATATTTTGTACAATTCAGTCTTCAGTAGATAACCCAGTAAGCTGCACGTGGAATCTATGAAATAGCCCAGATGGGAACTCAATGAGTGTAATACCCTTGCTTTAGATCACTGTCAGATATTTACTAATGCAAGAATACAAAGTGAATTTAAAATTTAAGGCCAGAGTGGCTGAAATGAAAGCAGACTTAGGGAATGTTTTCAAAGGCATATATGGTTTTTTTTTGTTTGTTTTTTTAAATACCACCTTGTGCCTTCCTTTTGTTTCATTGCAAATACAAACTTATTAACTCACCTCTATTAGTACTACTTCTAAAGCTAGGAGGACATAATATAGTCTGTGATACCTATTTGTGAATGCATTATATACATGGTACATAACAATTATACACTTAAAGGGACATTATAGGCACCAAAACAATTATAGCTTATTGGGATGCTTTTGGAATATATCTGCCATTTAGGAGTTAGGTTTATACAGCCTTAGTCACACCTCTCCTGCATGTGACCTAAATGGGCTCCTTACACATTTCCTGTAAAGAGAGATCTAATGTTTAAACTTCCTTTATTGCACTGTCTGCTTAATTTCTAGAGCATGTGTGATTAATGTACAATTATAAAAATGTGTAAAGTAAACACACTGAGCTGCTACATGCATTGAAAGGGCTGCATAAACAGAAACTAAAGTTACTCTACTCATAAACGGTACAAAATTGAGCAATGAGACTGTAGGGGTATGCTCTATACACCAAAACTGCTTCATTAAGCTAAACTTGTTTTGTTGCCTATAGTGTCCCTTCAAATAAATTATTATTTAAACATACAACTAAATACCAACTTTTCAACTGGATCTGTTCTGCCCCCTGGGCCCTCAATATCATACAGGAACTGACTGATTTATCTCAGCCAAATTCTATCCTACTGTTCACTTACATAGGCAAAGAGAGTATGTACAGTTACCATACCCGAAAAAAGCATATTCATGGCAATGGGTCAGGCAAATTCAGCTATATAATGACTATACCAGGATGTATATTATCTATTAAAGAGAGAAAAGACCCTTGGTGCCAAATGAATAAATTTCCTACCAGAAATGTTAGAAATAAATGTCAACTCTGTTTCATAGTGAACTCTATAAAGACATACAGCAAGCTGTACTGGTTATGTTGCCCTTGTGCCCCCCTCTTTGTATGTAGCCAAACCGTTTTAGAATGGTTTGACTTCCTACCATTTTAGAACGGTCTGCCTCTACTAGTTGAGATAGAAAGTCAGAATCTCTCGCCCTGAACGAAGTCCAGTGATGTAGGGATTAGCTCATTGGATGAAAGTGATCAGACAATGCTCTTAGCCAATGAGCTGGCCCTGCACTGCACAGCTAACGGAAGCTCTTCATTAAATGCTTCCGACTCTCCATCATCAGTTGTGGAGCTGGGGCGCAGCGCCCAGTGGACCCTTAGTAAATAGTCAAACCATTCAAAACAATAAAGAGACGTCAGGTCAGTCCTGGCACAATAACTACCCAAGTATGATGTAGTGTTTACAGTGCTCGGAATGTTCCTTAAACAAAACCATTAAAAAACCTGAATAATTAGAGAAGAGAACGTCAGGGGGGAAAAGGGGCAAAATAGCAGCAACAAAATAACTTTGCTTTTTTTTTTTTTTACAGCTGTGTGCATTAGATATTTAGGCTTGTAGATCACCCACCTGCACTTATACCATGTAACCTTATGCTCTACGTTTATGAGAAAGAAACCTTGCTGGTATAGTCATTGTAATTAACATACTACTAATGCAGTCATTTAACTAAATAATGTTTTACACCAGGTGAAAAAATGTACCCCCAAAAAACATAACAACCATAACGATACTCAGTAGTGAATTTCCCTCAACTTCTGTGGTTGTACGATATTAATATTCAGATAATGAGTGTACAAATTGGAAACTGAGATATTTTGGCTGGTGTTTAGAGGTTGTCAATATGAAATACATCAAAGAAATGGCATTTCACCTGATACCTGTAAACCTGAATTATTGCTTTAAATGACGTAACATGGTAACGGCTATAAATTAGGTCATTATAAAAGAAAAACTCCATCTGTTATCTTTTATTGATTTATTGAAAACCAAGCATAATTATCTATATGTATGTGTCTTTGTGTATCTACCTATCTGTAGATAGATATATAGATATATAGATAGTAACTTGTAAATATATCACTAGAATTAATAAACAATATAAGGTAGGGTAAGCTCAGCTCCTTACAGCTGATATGCATAGAGCATTACTTTTATTCCCCCCCATCAACATTTTATAAATTTTAAAGGTTCAATAGTAAGAGACTGAGACATAGTTTTAGCAATAATGTCTAAATACACACAGCAGGTGAAATTGCTTCAGTTATTACTTCATGTATGAAATCTACATGAGGGAAAATCATTTTGACTATCGCTCCCAGATATATAATGGTAACAAGCAATAATTCACTACCCTGGGATTCAGACTTTGCGCATACCACAAGGACTCAGCTGATCCCATTACTTGCTTTAAATATACATTTATTAATCAGACAATCTGATCCCCGGCTCAGACCTGGCAGTTCATATAATGTACAAAATGAGACAGGACATGAAATAGAAAGTGATGCAGATTATCACAAGTATGCTTGGTATCCTCATGTATTTATAATACAAAACATAACATTCAGGAATAAACGGGACAGATTCTTACACACATGACTGACATACAGAGACAAGAAATACAGAAATGATGTACATAGGCCAGGGCAAGAGGCAGGCAAAGAAAACAACTTCACAAACAAGATTTACAACAAACAGACAAAATACAGATATACCAGTGATGGTTAACCTTGGAACGGCAGATGTTTATAAACTATTATGCTAGCCTTTACGCTTACATACACAAGGTTTATACACACCCTTCAAGCAATAAACTTCCAGAAAACATCAAATCTCCCACCAACAAAACAGTTTTGAAAAGATCTGCCTCTCTGTACCTAAGCAATAATTGTTAATATTTAACTATTTGTGTCCTATAGGAATTCAGTTTGTGCCTTAGTTGTTATTGTTTATGGTTGTTAGGGCACAAGCATAAACTTGGTAGAAAATTAGTGGATAATAGTGAACTTAAGGTTCATGATCGACAGTATGTTAGCATAACCATTAAATATCAAAATGATTTAAATCAAAATCTAAACAAGGATTGACACTTATCTGGAAAAACGTGCACAAATATAATCATCTCTGAATGCTTATTTGTGGCAAATCCCCACAAACTGCAGTTTCTGCAGTAAAATGTGAAGAGACCAGGAAATGGCTGAGGTCTGTCAGCCTATCCTGATCCTACCTACAGCAGAATAGACGATTGTTACATTTGTAAGAAGCCATACAATGAAAAATAGCTGTACATTAGTATATCTGTATCTGTATATTAGTACTCAGTCTCGCGCTCTGGCCTACTGAATATTACTTAATTATAAAAAATATGCATAAGAAGCCCATGCAAAAGCAAATGAAGGCTGACAGGGACTTTAGAAATATTTCCTAGCTTGTCCCCTTCGTCCTACTCGAAGACACGGGCAACATGGTGGTATGTCATGCTGTTTCTGCAGTTTACGTAAAAACCATGCCAGATTTTTGTGCAAGATACTTAGTTTGGTGGCAGGTGACTGCAAAATGAATCTCATCTTCCAATGCATGCTGTGTGCTTTATAAAACAATAGAAAAGACAGTGCATTTGTTCTAATATCAACGAGCGAGGCAATGCAAATGTAACACTGAGTACACTACTTTAAATACCTATATCTCTGATTGTTCTATGCATATCATAACACACAGACAGAACTAAAAAAAATCCCCAAAATAGTACAATGTCATGTTTGCCATAAAAGAGATCCTTTAAAGAAATTTTAAATAAATAAATACAATTCTAAGAAAAAAAGTAGAAGGCTTAAGATCTGTTATGTCCTAATATATGTAGATAACTATGTAGAACACAAAGTGGTAGCACTCTATACATACACAATTGAGATATGGGTGCGTTAAGTCTCACATATACAACATAGGTGTAAAAAGTCTACAGTGTACAGATCATATACAAATGGAAAAGCTAAGGACATGCTGATGCAATTCATTAGAAGCCTACTTATAGAATTGATGGGTACCTGGAGAACTAGAGAAACATGATAACATAAGCTATAATAGCTGAGGCACAAACATTGGTAAGAGAGGATCATCACCCAATTTACAGAGATCAGAGATGCACAGACGTAATATACAAAGTCAATTAGTAAAGCAAGACAGATGGGCACACCAGAAATATACATATTAGGAGCAAACATAAAAAGCAGACACAAGATTGGGACTTAGAGACCAAGTATAGAAAAGGCAGATGTTTTGACAATATATGACAGAAGAGGCATCATCAGACACTCGGACAAAAAAAACAGAGAATATATACAGAGACTGAAAAATAGCAGACGCGCATGTACATAAAATATACAAAGACAAAAGACAAAGATAAAACAAACACACGGAGCAGACAGAAAATAAAATAACAGGATAAGACCTTGTGTGGGTTTGTTTCTTTACACAATGTTAAAATTGTTGAACAGAAACACAGGCAATACTAATTTCTAGACAAAATATAAAAAAGCATCTGCCCAAGTATAAAAGGCATAAATGCAATACAAGTGCAGAAAGACAGACAAAACAAACTGAGGAAATATACAGGTATTCTGATATGCAATAGACACAGATAATATTTAGGAGTGATTTAGATATTGAAAAAAATACAGAACATGTGCTTACACAAATGGTAAAGAGATAAATATAGACCCAGTACGGACATACAAACAATATTTATATGTTTATAGACAGGACAAAACATGCAAAAACACACAGAGGTAGTTTAGGAGAGTAAAACATGTAGAATAAATGGAACGTTTACTACACTGTAATTCTATATGAAATTGAATCACAATATGGATCTGAAAGTGTCACTTCCCATCCTCCAATGTAATTTGCCAATATCGGGTGTAAATAAAAGAAGATAAAAGTAGTGAAGTGATTATTGAGCCTTTGTGGTGAAAGGCTCAATAATCACTTAATTGATCATAGACCAATATGTGCAAACTGCAAACAAATAAAATGTTTACCATGAAAAGGGTAATTCAATAAAATGTGACTTTTTGGGATTTCAATGTGAATACTTTGGACCACAATGGCCATATTGGAAAAATTCTC
>OW240912.1:134304649-134383161 GCA_933207985.1 Pelobates cultripes
TTTTTTATAAGCACCTTAACAAGCTAAAAGCCGCCCTGTAAATAAGGAGTTAAACAGTTATACAGATAAGGTATAACCCCAGTGAATGTCAGACTCTGTGCGGTCCTAGCAGTAGTGAACGGGTTAACTACTCCTGAATGTCGCTCACCTAACCAGATTTGTACAAGGACTCCACAAAACCTATACCGGTCATGCCCCAAGTATCCCACCCCAACCAGAAACTGCACCCGACCACATTCCTAGAGAGAGTGAGAGTGAGAGGTGGTCGGGGCTGCTCAATTACCCAACGCTTCTCTAGAACTGGTTACATTGTATCAGGGCAACCCACGTGCACGGTCTGGATACATAGAATCCAAGAGCAGACACCCAGCTCTGCACTGAGGGGATTACAAACTTGGCTGGGAGGATAGCAGGGACTCACTGGCAGGGGAGGAGAACCTGGACCTATACTGCCGCCGACCGACAAGTACACCCGAAAGAGAGGCGCCGCAGCAGAAACCCTTCCCCCCCTCCCCCCTTCCCGCGAGACCAAACCACCCGCAAAAACCGGAGACCAGAGGCAGAGCCCAGGACGAGCAGCAAAGGAACGGCGAAGCCACGAGAAACCGGAGAGGAATGACGACCCGACATGCGGCTCGTCAAAAACGAACGGGATGAGGAAGGTGAGGAGGGGGGCTTAAGTAGGTTACCATGCCCCTCCCACAACTGCAGGCCAAGCCTTCACATTTGTAAAATCAAATTGTTTCAGGATTGACACTTTTTTTCAAGTTACAAAGTCAAATTTGGAATTTTGACAGTTCATTGGTAGTTTAGTTAGCCACCAACAGGCCTCCCAACCATTCTGATTTAGTCAGAACAGTCCCTATTTTAGGGTCCTATCCACATATTGTTCCCTGGTGTCTTGCTTTTGAGGACTGTCCCAAAAAATGCTCTGACAGTGTTCCCTGCATTGTCTACCTCTGTTGTCCATCCTGCTTGACTGGCAGGCAGATTGGTGTCAGTTCATGCCAGGCTGAGTAAGGCTGAGTAAGTTACTCTGCGTGCGAGAGTACCTGCTGTTGTATGGATCAGCACATATCCATACATTATAATTTACCCTTTTTGCCATTACTAGTGTTGCCTTATCTCTGCCATACATATTTGCTGCTTAGCAACAGTATATGGGATAGTAATACAAGTTCTATTGGAATCTACAGAAAGACAAGGATTGGCTCAAAATTATCTACCACTTCTTGGTCTCTGTAGCAGTTTCATTGAAGGTACAGATTCTGGGAATGTACAAATAAGGGAACAAAAATAAGTTGCTTGTTTACATAATTGCATATATAGTTTAGTTATCATAGTGTTGATTTTTTCTTACACCATGCTAGGCATGTATTTGTTGTTTAGTTTTGGTTAGGCCACTAAGTTTGAGGGTGTAAAACTTTATGGTAGTATATTTAACTGCACCTGTTTATGCATCTGTCAATAATTAATTATGTACAGAGGACACACCTAAGTACCTGACTGATAAGCTACCCTAAGACACAGTACAGGCCTTATCTTCATTACAACGCCTATCACTGTATGGATTTCATGATTCGCTTCCAATAGTTAATTTTCAGGGTCGGATTTTCATGTCAGGTGCCTGTATGAACAGAATTCTTATTGATTGGGTAGTATTTGAACAAAATTCAAAGAAAGATAAAGTGAGATTAATTAATGTAGTAACTGGAATGTGCAGGCATAAAACTATCTAAGATATATATTCATATTTGACAATTGCAAATGTATATATGTGCATATTCCAACTTGCAATGTATTGCGTTTGATTCAGTGATTATAGCGAGTTAATGCAGCTGTGTAAATGCTTGCAGGGTTAAAGATATTGTGTTACGTGTGTCTATGGTAAAGGGGTTTTAAGGTTAGAGAGGGGTTTATGGCAGGCTTTGATTACATAGGGTGTTAGGAGGATTAAAGGATTGAGAGGGGTTACAGTTGGATGTTTAAAGGACCACTCTAGGCACCCAGACCACTTCAGCTTAAGGATGTGGTCTGGGTGCCAGGTCCCTCTAGGAGTAACCTTTTTTTTTTTTTTATAAACATAGCAGTTTCAGAGAAACTGCTATGTTTATAATAGGGTTAATCCAGCCTCTAAAGCCTCAGCCGCTAGAGGCGTTTGCGTGCTTCTCACTGTGAAAATGAGTGGGGGTAAAATTTAGTACTGGGGTACATGGGTTGTTTAGCTTTTAAGTGAAGTTAAACCTATGATTGAAGTAAAGAGGGTTTTTTTTTCATGCTTAAATTTAGAAATAATGAAGGTCTGAGGAGATTCATTTTAGGTTTAGGAAAAAGGGTGTGTAGAGCATGTGGAGTTTAAAGTGTTATTTGTCTTCTGTAGTCCAGTCAGTTTGCTATGATTGGTTGTTGAGTTGCATTAGCTGTTATACAGTGTGCATCATTCAATGCTGTCCTTTTTATAGTGAGGTAAGAGACTGTTAGTAAGCAGTTGGGAAAAGAGCCTTTTCACGTCCTGTCCAGCTTCACACACAGACACTGGAGATGCTGGGACAGCACTGGGTTTTACACCATCTGCAAAAAAGCTCTTCTATCAAGCATATAAGTCAGACTGGACACATGTGAAGAGTGTTTTTCATTTTACAAAAAGTGAAGATTTCATTACAAATTGGCACTTTCATATATTAACCTTAATTAGTCAACTAGTCCTGCTACTTCCTGTTTTGTTTAGTTCAGTGGAGCTCTAAACTCTAAGCAATTGTTCAGGACACACGCCTTGCAGAGATTTCTCACAAAGCTTCATTGGAAATTATGTAATAGTACAGGCATAGAAAGTGTGGGTGGGGTTAGAAGGAGAGGGTTTACAAAGGCTGCAGAGAAGAGAGCTGTAGCTTGTGTGAGGTGTTTTTCACAATATAATGAAAAAATACAAAATACCTAATTTAATTAGTGTTTGTTTTCATTGGGAGTATGTATACTAAACAGTGAGTTTTAGTTAATTTAATGTGTGTAATGAGTACTGAGATACAACTCTCTGGGGCAAGATTTGCACTTGATAACGATTTACCCCGCCCAATTCAGTGCTATATTTTTGGCAAAGCAAGGGAGCTGAAAGGGTAAAGTGGTAATTTGAAACATAATTAGTCCAGTCTTTCTGAGATACTACTGTTTGGGTAACAGCTCTCCAGATTCCAATAAGTGCAAGGGAAAGTAATGGTCCAGACACATTGTTACATCAATTAAATTTGTTAAGGGTCATTGTCTCAAATTTGTTTGGGGTACAGTTATAGTGAGCTCTCCAGACAATCAAATACATCATGACACAAATTTGAAGCTCTTTTGGTGTATAGATCACGCCCATGCAGTCTCACTGCTCAATTCTCTGCCATTTAGGAGTTAAATCACTTTTGTTTCTGTCTATGCAACTCTAGTCCCACCTCCCTTGGCTGTGACTGACAAAGCCTACATGAAAACAAAATGGTTTCACTTTCAATTACATGTAACTTACTTTAAATGTTTTTATGTCCTGCTCTGTAAATTAAACTTTAATTACAAACAGCGTATGCAGGGTCTGCAGGTTCTAGCAAGGTATTTGCGGAGCAGGAGATAAGAAATGATGTAAACAGAATTTGCAATAAAGGAGGTGTAAACATTAGATGACACTTTACAGGAAGTGTTTAGGAAGGTTGTGTAAGTCACATGCAGGGAGGTGTGACTACGGCTTCATAAACAAAGTGATTTAACATCTAAATTGCAGTTAACTGAGCAGTTAGACTGCAAGGACATGATCTATTCAGCAAAACTGCTCCATGAAGCTAAAGTTGTTTTGGTTACTATAGTGTTCCTTTAAGGACAGAATAATGTGAGACACATGGCTTTCTCTTTCATTACTGAAAGAGAAGATCTAAAAACTGTTTTGCATGTATTGACTGCTTCTTGTACATATTGTGTTTATTGTGATATGAATATGTGTATAGGACGCATAGAAGATACATAACAGTAAATCATGTATTATTGTATTATGGGAAAATAATGTCATTTACGGATTCTGAAGACAGCATAACAAACAAGACACACGAAGAGACTTAACACATGTGATGTAAACAAAGTACTGTATAGTACATAGCATTTAGATGAACAAACAATACTATTTTATAACGATTGTGTCCTTTGGGAGGATCACTCCAGGCAGTGATTGATCTTTGTTTTTAATGTATTGCAAAAAACGGTGCATTTTAAAATATGCACATGCAACCAATCCAAAGTAAGAAAGGATAAAAAGAAAAATCTCACTCATAAAGACTCTACTTCAGGTGCAAATCCCAATACATTATATCATTAGCCTTAAGCTTTGCTCATTCCAGGAAGTAACTTTTCCAATCAGGAGCTACACCTTCTGGTGTGTGTGAACTGCAGTGCTGTGCTAGATATGTTTAACCCCGCACTGCAAAGGTTAAAATGTAGAAAGAGATTAGCACATTTAAAAGGTCTATGTGCACTGCCCTAGTTGTGCTCAGAGAAGGGGATTCTGGGAGTTGTAGTTCAATTATCAGCTTTCTACTTAAGAGAGCTGGTAGCTGATCTTCAAGATGTCTTGAGCATCATGCACAACATGTGCAATTGTTTTATTGAAAAGTCCAGGTTAGGGGAGAGATTTGGAAAGTGATCTGTACGTGCGGGAGCGAGGAGGAAATACATTTATTGGAATGAAAAAGGTGAGATAGAAGAGGCAGGGTTAAGACAACGAATGTAAAATATTTATTTGGATATTGCATAAATTATACTAAATTTAGAATGTAAAAATACAGGTATGTTGTATTCAAGCCAAAAGCTATAGAATGTATAATATGTGTGTTGATGCCTGGAGTGTCCCTTTAAAGGGGAATTGTTACTTTTACTGGGATTTGCACAATTTAATAAAACATTAAAAAAAAAAACACCTATAACTTGCTACTTTTTTCTTTAAAATGTACCTTAAAGATTTGGCAAATTGTATCATGATCTAGTTTAGAGAAGACAAAGCTATGGCAAACATTGCAGATAAAGAGAAGAAATAGGAACATTGTTTATTTTCTCTACATCTGTACGTTTTCTCAATGCTGACTGCCAGGTGAAAAGGACAGCATTTATAACACTGATTGACAGAGAGCTAAGATGGAGGCGTCCACATGCAGGACAAAGAGGAGTGAATTTCTACATTGAATTTTATTTTTCACACCTCACAAACAGATATGTGTTTAATACAGGGATAAGTAAACATACTATTACAAAATCTGTGATGTGACAGTTCCTCTTTAAGTTTTGCATGTATCTCAGTAAGTAAATCCCTGTGGTCACAGATTAACTAACTATGGTCCACGGCTTTGAAATGGGAGAGTCCCGTAAAAGCACCAATATAATACAGTCACTCAGAATGAAAACATACATATAAAGTATCTATGTGAATAATGGTTTCCTGATGTGTTATGAGTTGTGGTATTTTGCTGTTTTCAGGTAAATGATTAGCTAGAAGTTTAGTTTTACAGAGTTTAATATAAGGGCAGCCATATAGATGTATGGCAATGCCCGTTAGTATCCAGTCTCACCAATTTGTCCACTTTATGTTGGCAAAGGAAGAAAGTAGCATTACTCTGATGGGAGCAGTAAGAGTTACAATATCAATGAACAGCTGCTGTAAATGGGTAGCAGTACCTTATCTTCTAGATCAGGGATGGGGAACCTTCGGCCCTCCAGATGTTTTGGACTACATCTCCCTTGATGCTTTGCCAGCATTATGACTGTAAGAGCATTATGGGACATGTAGTCCAAAACATCTGGAGGGCCGAAAGTTCCCCACCCCTGTTATAGATGAACAATGGGTTCTAAATTTAAAGAAACTGGGTAGCTGAAACTAATAACTGAAACTGAAATTACATTTTATGTCACTCCTTTAATAAGTCTTCATAATACCACATTGGAGCTGCTCTCCTCTGGAGGAAATGAGAAGGTAATGCAGTTCCTAGTAGTCAGTAGCAGTTAAACACTAAGTGACCTAACAAATTATTGTGCAAACAGGGACGGGAGAAGAGAGGAAATGGAGATTTGAGGAGAGAGGGAGAGACAGACAGCAGTGGGGGGTATGGTTTGAGGAGAGAGGGATAGTAAGCCTGTGGAAGGGAGTGAGGTGGAGCTAGGGGAAAGAAGGAGATGCAGCCGAGTGAGAGAGGGGGACATGATACAGGGTAGGAAAGAGTGGTATGTAACTGGGTGGGGGAGAGGGAGATAGTGATGAGGGGTGAAAGGGAGAAAAAGGGGAGAGAGGAAGATGGAGTTGGTGGGGGAAAGGAAGTCATTGCCTGTATGCAGATAGATCTAGGGTAGCAGGGTTACCATCAAGAGGATAAAGGCCATAATCTGTTAAGGGGAACTGTCACGACTTAACTCCACTGCCTCCGCTCCCTCGCTGCTTTGATGGAGGTACACGGGTCACGGCTATCCGCGCGAATGCAAGTGGGCGGACTTCGACCCATGAACTCAGATCGTGTCACGTCTCCCAGGCAATGATAGACACCTGGGAGATGTGCACGAGCATTCCACACTGCAAGACAGTGCGGCTGGATCAAATGAAAGCAACACTCATCTCCATGACAACCTCAGCTGATTGACAGCCCATACATCAATAAGGTGTTATGGGGCCTTGTTAAGTAGGTGTGCCTTTTGCATTGAACCCTATTAAACAGCTGATTTTTTTTTTTTTTTTTACCTTTTGGATTGTCTGAACTTGCTTTTGCCTTGCCCCTATTGGATTGTTTGCATCAGACTTTCATTTACTATTTTTTCTGCAAGTACAAGTACTGCATTCTGAGTTTCATACGACTATGTCTGACAGGAATAGCCTTGCTTTAGGGATTTCAAGGGGCCCTCTAAGGCTGCGTTGTCTAGTTGGGCAGCGGACCACAACTAGACAACATGCATGGCCACACTGGGAGGAAGTAATGTCTCATCTCTTCCTCCCAGTTTTTTAGAGGAGGCAATGAAGACAGAAACTACCTATCATTGTTCCCTTAGTACAGCTCGCAGTCGGTGCCGTAACCCCACTGGACCATAGGGTAAACACCTTTTTGGCAAAATGTAGGCAAGAGTAAAAAATCTTACATTTCAATATTTGCATTTGTGTGTGTCTCTGTCAGTGTTTGTGTATGTGTGTCTGTCAGAGTATGCATCTGTTAGTTTGTGCATGTGACAATCTGTTAGTGTTTGTTTGCCTGGCAGTGAGTTGGTGTATGTTTGCCTATGCGTGGGTGTGAGGCATGTGTGTTTATGTTTGTCAGTGTGTCTGGCATTGAGAATTACTGTATGTCTGTCTGGCAGTTTGTATCTGGGTATATGTATATATCCCCATGAGAGTGTCTGGCATGTATATGTGTCTGTAAGTTTGTCTCTGTGTGCCTGGAAGCATGCATGTGAGTATGTGTGAGTTGGTGGGGGCTCAGAAACTGTATTCATAAGGGGCCATACGTGTTATGAAGACAGCCCTGCAGGGTGGACTGAAAGTCACATGCAGAATGGAAACAAGGAGTCCCAACCACTAGACACCAGGGACCCATGCCAGTTAACTCCATTGTCGCTTGTATTTCTTTCATTATGGGTGTCAGTGGGGGGCTCATGCTCAAGTATTTTCCTTGGGGCCAAACCCCACATAAATGCGTTATTTATATAGAATATATGTTATACATTCATCAGCATGTTTATGAACTGCATTCGCAACATTTCTACCTGCTTTCCTAGCCTATAATTAACGGACCACTGTGACAGAAGTGCTGATATGCAAATTAGTGCAACTAAATAAGTAGTTAAATGTATATATTGTTGCTTTTTATTGAGTTTCAAAAAGTTACCTGTATTTTATATTTCACGTATTAATTATAATTACTTGTTCTCCAATGATCTGTATATTTGCTTTTTACCACATGTTCAAGGACAAGTCACCAAACGCTAGTCCTTATCGAAAAAAATAAAAATAAAGAGTAGTGTGTTAGTTAATTGATCTGTTCAGGGATCCTAGTAACAGTTTGTAGACCTGGCTGTACTTGTCCTCTATTCCCAGGATGAATTAAGAACTAGGTCCGAGAGCCATAAGTGATTTTATAAAGGCAATAGTTGGAGATGGTGTAGAGCAGACTTCCCCAAATTCCGGCCCTCCAGATGTGGCTGAACTACAACTCCCATGGTTCTATGAATGAAATAGATAGGCTGAGAATCATGGGAGTTGTAGTTCAACAACATCTGGAGGGTCGGAGTTTGGGGAAGCCTGGTGTAGAAGCAGAGGTGTTGATACCTGCCTGGGAGAAGAACAAAAGAGGCAAAGGCAGAGGGAACGATATCTGCATGAAAGGAGAGAACTGTATCCCGGCCCAGTGGAATATACTCAAAGACCCCTGTTACGTGTCAGCGACTGAGTCGGAAGTGCTCCAGAGTTCCTGGTAGCATAGAGGAAGCTGATACTCAGTCGGAGTACGGGAGATCTACTCAATACACCAAAGACACCCAGACCATGTCACCTAAATAAGGTGGTCTAGGGTCAGTGTCCCTGTTATTTTAACCATGCAGTGTAAAACATTGTAGGTTTTAAGAAACTGCAATGTTTAAATTGAAGGGTTAAATCCACCACTAGTGGCTTTCTTCCTGACCAAGTAAATTCTGTCATGTGATGTGGCAGCCCCTAGGAATACAATGCAATGGGGAAGCTTGGATAAGAGCTTGGAACTTGCCATGCATATACATCAGTTTCTAATGCTTCACTCTCACAAAAAGAGCCAGATGATGTTGCGGGAGCCGAAGCACTTTTTGTTAGGTATGTCTAAACAACAATATTTACACCCTATCTTTATGTGCTAGATGTGCATTCCACTTTACAAAAAAAACCATATTATGCTGTTAGTTTGATTTTAAAGCAAGTGTCCTAGGTAGTGAGGGGGTTAAACATTTATTAGGTATATGTATGTTATTTGAGTTATAGAAAACAAAAATATCCTAAGACTGTGAGATCTTACTTTTAGTTATTCAGGTTTTATTTTTCTTAAATTGATGTCAGAAATATAAAGTTCCATAGACCTCTTTCAAAGAAAAAAAAATCTAAGCTTATGTCAAAGTCAAAAAAACTGATTAAAGCGCTAAAGAATAAAAAAATAAAAATAAATAAAAAGCTAGGAGATATGTTTTTTTGTGTTCTCCATACCACAAACTCATTTCCTGTGCTACGTTGTGTTTTCAGTTGTGGGAATGCAAGGACAATACAGATTCTTCTTGATTCAAAGCATCTCAGGCACTATAAGGCTAGTGAAGAAGATGCCAAAAAACTGGTAACAAAGAGAACAAATTTTGTAGTATGCTGTTATCCAGTAACAGTGGCTTCATTATGTGCCTTTTTACTTTATTTCCTATATGTTGTTGCAAACTACAAATGGGTCATTGCCACCCCTCTTGTCTTCAGTTTAAGGATTCTATGTAATTCTTGTATGACTTGTTTTTCAATCTACATTTATTTTTCATTTTTCTCCAAAGTTTAAGTTGGAAATGGTATGCAATGGCAGCTGGAGAATCAGTTAATTCTATCTCAGAGCTCCTTGACACTACTGTCACGCCATCTCTGAATATTTTTGTTGCATCTCTTATCTTTTTTTCTGTATTTATTCCTAGCAAATATTTGCTCAGGTTAGATTTCTTCAGCTGTTTGTTAGAGTTTAATAGATTTCCATAAATGTAGGTGGTATATTATCTTTGTCAATGTTTCACACAAAATGTTATTCACCCATTGTACTCAACTGACAATGTCTTTCCACCTCAACCAAACAGGAAGTTATATGGACTCATATATAATTGTTGGCAGGCTTGTACATCCCTGTACTTAACCTGGACATAAGAATGTTTTGAGTTCTGTTGTAACAGAGGTCAAGCAAGAAGTTTTCTTGACTTGATAGATTTAATGTTTCTAAGTCCTGGGGCTAGTTGGTGTCAAGGTTTTCAGGGTCTTAACTGCTTCTTCCGGTGTTCTCCCGAATGCTGCACATTCTCTAAGCGTGTCCTTTTATTCACGGTGGCATTCGTGTCCGAATGACACACTTGCCAGACCGAATTGAGCGCGCTTGAGGACGTCACAGATCAGGCTGACATGGTGTTCTACCACCATTTAGAACTCGAAAATCACATTCTCCTATAGGAAACAAGCCCTATCAATTTATACTCACCTGTCCCAGTCATAATTGCCCTGTTGTGGTTTTTGTTAGCACATTCTTGTATTCTCTGCTCATTTGGTATTTGACTCTTGGTTTGTTTATCGTTTATCCTGACCTCTGTACTCCTTCACTTGGCTTGAATTTTGTTTATTATGTTTTCTCCTTTCCTTTACCTTGGCTATTTTTCTGACTCTGTTCACCATTAGCCCGGCCACTCTAAGCACCTGTACATGGATAGCTTTTCCCTTGTTGTGTTCTGGGTTTGTGTGCTTTGGTTCCTACCCTAATCCTGGCAGATGGCTACTCAGTACCATATGATAAACACCTGTAAATATAATTATCCCATGACCTTCTTATTCAGAATCTTCTGTCATCAAAGGGCAATTCTTCTGCACTATCACTATCACACTGAAAGAGGTGCTTCCACTTCAACTACTCTTGCCTTACATTTGAAATTAATTTCACTTTAGTAAGTAACCCTGACAATCTGTGTCAAAAGGTGTTGCTGTCAATCATCCCATGTTCATCTTTCAGTTATGGCATCCATGTTCAATTTACCCACCAGCTCTGGCTTCCAGGAGCCATTTTATCCTTACCTTCATTGGTTATGCACATGCATGCTTGCACCTTTTTGATGTGTCGTAATTGCTGCTGTCCACATACACATATAAATGTTGTTCCTCCCATTCAGTGCCCTTTCTTGGACCTCCTCAGCTTTATAGCATGTTCTGGGTTCTGTAGTGTTATTCTTGCTTTTACCTAGACTTGTTATTATCATTCTGATGCATTCTGTTACCCTGCTCTGGGTAATTATCCAACCTTGAATATTTGACATCCTTGAAGCAGAGCAGGATTAATTATGAGGAAACCTTATGGAACAGCTTAGGACCCAGGGGACCTATGAATTTGTTTGGCCCCATTCACCATCCCTTAATCCTTCTGTAGCTTGAAAAGTTCATTTGACTTTACAGGCACTCTTTCATGGTTATTAACCAAACTCCAAATTGTAGCAAATTAAAACCCTAATGCCAAAATTGAGGCTAACATAGCTGATTTGTTGAAATTCTCCAAATTAGTTATAGTCTCAGCCCTGGCTATTGTAGCCTCAGTAAAAACTTTACTTTAATACAATTCAGAGTTTAAGTCAATGACTCTTTGTTAAACTTTGCTATGGTAAAAAAATTTAATACGTACCTTAATCTGAGTTAACATAACACTAATCTTGTTTCGATAAATTTACAAGACCCATGTTTTAATGTTATAGTGTTTTAACTTTATGTCATGCAAACATCACACGGTGGTAAAGAAATGTCAATCGTGCGTTATAATTTCAAATCAATAAATTGTTATAAACAAAAACAAAAAACTGTAATATATCTTTTTGTCCCTCTTAACCTTTCTATCCTTCCTTGTAGTTTGTGATCTATGTTCCTCACATGAGCATTGTAGAATTCTGTTACTAATACACCCCACTAAACCCACTAAGTGCATATAATTCTTGAAATAACACACCCTTAGATTTTGATTATAAAAGTCATAGTGATATAGAAAATCATAAATTGTTTTGGCACATTACTTTTTAAAGATTAAGGTAGATTTTTACCCCTAAATCCAAAATAGCACTAAATGCCCCAAAATAAAAGTAATTTAACTTAAATGTTGAAGTCTTGACCTATTATTCAAGAAAGTCATAGATTTTACAAACGTAATATACACCAGTGGCGATATTGTGTATTTTGTGAGACATTTTTCCCACAGAACATTTCAGTCAAATACCCTATAAAATATATGAAATATAATATTACATTACTCACTATATGGAAGCTCTAATTATCTCTTAACATACCTTTGTTATAAACACAGTATGTGGTCAGTGTGACTGACCTACTGAATAGTTATTTTTATGAAGCATTATACTGGCCACTGTATTGTGCCCTGTTATAACATTTGGTAAAATAAATTGTACTGACATATCTATGACGTATACTCTGAATAAAAAAATAATAATCTGTGTTCACAATGTGCAATGTCTTTCTACTAGCTTCAAATGGTGATTCTGTAATGATTGAAATTAATATGCAGCCCTCAGTTACATTTTTATTTATTCTTATAATCTTTGGTACACAAATAGCATGGGGTCTTCCTGTCTATTCTCTCCCCTTCAGCTTTCTGACTTGAACTGGTCTTTCTGGTTTTTACTTTTTTTGTTACCTCTTATTGCTCATTGGGTCTTCCCTCCCTGGGTTATCCATGACATGTGTAAATTAATTAAACATAGCGCTCATTAACTATCCTTAATATATGCACACATAAAGTACTACTACACTATCCTAATTTTATTTTCTGTTCTTGAAATCTGTTCACCACTTTTTTTTTAACATAGATAGATAGACAGACCGTCTCTTTTTTTCTAGAGATCTTGACTTTGGTGACCATTATTAAACATATATACTAAACATATCACAATTTTAAAACTATTTTAAAGCATGAATGTACTCCTTTTGGTATATGACCTGTAACTGTGAAATATGTCTGTAAATCCTAGATATATGACATGATATTCCCAAATTAGAATAAATGGAGAAATCTATCCATATATAATTTCTTTGTCCCTTCAATAGTTGTTTTGACATTTGCCCCTCTGCACTGAGGGACAGTGACAAAACAAAAGGAGGATCAGGTTGCTGGGTGAACTTGCAAAAATCATAGGGTCGCAGGAAAGTTTAATCCCCTTTTTTTTTCAGGCAGTACCATACCATTTTTGGTTGTACTACTCCTTTAACCCCTTAAAGACACATGACATGTGTGACATATCATGATTCCCTTTTATTCCAGAAGTTTGGTCCTTAAGGGGTTAAATAAATACAACAACATATTATGTTTGATTATTTCTAGAGTATAAATGGAGTGGGATTTTTAAGTATGTTTCAATATTGCTTTTTTTTTAAAATAGAATTTACTTTTTGTTTCTGCTGTAGTTCTATCAGAAGTAAGGAAACACATAGTGTGTAGTTTTGAATGAAAATAGATTTTAAAAAAAATGAAGTATATGTAAAAGAATGAGAAAAACTCATCCCTTTTTAGTATATGACAGTATCCTTCAACCATATACACGCACCTTGTGTACAGCTTCTGTACAGGAGTGAAGCAGGGAAGACCATAGAGACTAACTATCTGTTTTCAAACCCTGTCTGACCAAAGGTGCATGTATATAGCTGAAAGACTCTATCATTTCTAAAGGTAGGCATGAGTATACCACATTTTTCATATATACTTAATTCTAATATATATATTAGAATTAAGTATATTCCTTTCAAAACTTAATGAATGAGATATTTTATAGAAAAAAAATAGTTTAGAGGCAATACGTGTTCTTCAAGGGTGCACTCTATGCACCAAAACAGGTACAGCTCATTGTATAAAAGGGTGCTAAAAGTTTTTGTGTGCCGTCCCTATGGATTACATTAAACTGCTTGAGCAATTTGATGAAAACCCAATCTCTTATGACTTTAAAAGGCCAGACTCTCTAAAGTGGTTTATTTAATTTTGAAGTGAACGTCTGCATTGGCCATCCATCGTTGCAAAGAACCGTGGTGGTTATTGTGTTTCGACTGCCATTTTATAAACAAGTACATTTAGTTCAAACTTTCATACTTCCCTTTTGCTACGTTTGAAAAGAAAGCACATAAAAAAGTGCACAATTTTCAAATGTGCTAATGTCAAAATTATTTCTCCTTCCAAAAATGCATTCAGATATTCCCTGGATCCTCATGCTACTATGATTAATAACATTTATGTTCATTATTATATACCAGAAAATGTGTTCTTTTTAAACATGATGAGACTTTTTCCCATTATATTTCAAGGTTACCTACAGATCTGAGCCTTTCAGCTCTGGTTCTTCAAAGGCGGTAACTGGACACATTTTGAACATAAAGTTACCAAGTAACAGGTGACCTACAACTGGTCAAAATCAAATATGCATTTATTTGACACCATACCAATTATATTTTATTTTATGAATAAGCTATATTTATGCGTCAGGCAAGTGTAGAAACTAAATTGGTCATTGGCTGAACTGTTACTCACTTAGTAACGGAAAATCCAAGTAGAATATGAGAAATCCCTTGAGGTTCTGCTACGTGAAGAGCAATAAACATGAATAAAGTTATTAACTGCCACACTATATCACTTTGTCATTTTTAGAGATAATGGATAATGTGATTTTTAGGATTAGGGATATAAAAAAAATCATTATAGGCATAGAAATAGATATGTGAAATGCACTTAAGTTCCTAATGGACAAAGTTATCACTAAAAGAAACAGAGACCAAAAACATTGTGTTATTTACCGATCAGGCGATTATAAGAATTTAGGCAGTATCTCAGGCTAAGGTTTTTTTTTTTTTTGGTGGAGGAAAATAAGGTGCTTAGTTTCCAAAGATGGCCAACAGATTTGCCCAATTCTCTGTCCACTAAAGAATTAGAAAAAGTATGATTTATGCTTAGGGGACATCCTCTAAATGTTGACTTTATTTACTGATGAAGTGAAGTGACCAATCGAGGGGAAATAAGAGGAGCAATAAAACTACTACACTTCCATGCAGGATTTTTCCAGACACTCCCTGACTTCAACTATTGAGGAAGATGGACCAGCAGTCCTGTGTGTTTATCCTTGCTATGCCTGTGCTGGAGTAGGAGACAGCCTGGGTCATTGATTCTAGTGAGAGAATTGCGTCAGCTTTATGTTGTATCTAGCAGATTGTACTGTCAGGGGCACAAGGAAAATAAACAACAATACAAACTTGAGTGGGATATAGGAGATTGACACTTGGCAGGCATTTTCTAATTCATCCTAGTATTACTCTAATTTAGTAATATTCAGTTGGTAAAGGTTTCCACTGGTACAAGTACCTCACCCACTGTCAATCTTACCATCACCACCACCACTACTACTTAATGCACCACCAATACCATCCCCATCAACATCACCTGTACCAGCACCATCATGTGTGTGTTTGTATGTATGTATGTGTGTCTGCATATATGTGTCTATGTATGTATGTGTCTGTATGTATGTGTTTTTGTACGTATGTATGTGTCTGTGTGTTTGTATGTGTGTGTCTATATATATCTGTGTGTGTGTTTGTATATATGTGTCTGTATGTATGTATGTGAGTGTGAACAGTGGCGTATATGCAGGGGTCGCAGCTGCGACCGGGCCCATCACTCCAGGGGGGCCCGGCCACCCTGCGGACCCCTGTTACCAGGTGCCCGCCGCCATGTGTTGTGGCCCTGGGGGAGGCAGTTTTCGCACCGGAGCCCCATGGATCGTGTGTACGTCACTTGTCACAACCATATATCCTCCGATACTGTTGTCACCATTTTTAGGCAGAGCAAGGTAGATGTTGAGGAGACAGCCAGTAATAGACAAAGGCAGGTTGGTCAGGAACAGTCATACCCCTCATTATCCGGTAAATAAAAAAAACACTAAAAAGTTCCACTTATTCCAACTTTGATTCACTGATTAGAATGCAGTGTGCTTCTATGCCACTGCTTATACTTTAAAATATGCAAGCTTCTTCCCTCAGTAATAGCTGCAGTGTGTGGCTGCAGTTTACGGAATAAGTAAACCCTGCCTACACTGAGTGTGTCAGGTCTTGTTTAACTCAGTGGGGGACGACGACAGTGCTCTACCATCAGATTCTACCAACTGTATTAGCGGAGGTAGCAGGCAGGGCAAAACTACAGCAGCATCGGGAGTAAGTAAGTGGGCACTTGTCCACCCACTCAAACATTCCGCTTTTTAATTAATTTGTTTTTTTTAAATCCACTTTTGCTTATTAAATAATTCCTGCCTCAGCTAGGGCACAGTTTTTTTTTTTGTTTTTTTTTAACTGAATGATGGTCACTGGTGTGAAAGGCTGGATACGTGGGATTAGTTCTTGTCAGGTAGGAGGAGTAAGTGGGTGGACAACTGCCCACTTACTTTTTAACTTTCATTTTTAGATAAAAAAGGTAAAAGGTGCAAACAGTCATTCTAAAAAAAAAAACTTCCCTCACCATTTTTTTTATTATATATACAGTATCTCACAAAAGTGAGTACTCCCCTCACATTTTTGTAAATATTTTATTATATCTTTTCATGTGACAACACTGAAGAAATGACACTCTGCTACAATGTAAAGTAGTATAACAGTGGAAATTTGCTGTCCCTGCCATCTCTCAGTGGCACCCTTAGCCTTTTCAGGCACCCCTGAGCGCAGTATACAGAGCCTGGCACGGCTCTAGATTCTGTGAGTGCAACCAGTTATTATCTTTACCATCAGATATACTTACAGTGTACACTATCAGTTGTATTTTTTTGTTGTTTTAGGCTCTGCATTTGCATTGTCAACAAGACTATTTCTAAGTATAATCTTATGCATGCACTATAAGGGTGTTGTTTACCCTGTGTTCTTGTTACCACATTGTGTGAACTTTTTTGGTCATCTTTATTACCACTATGTACAATTATTATACCCCAAAATGCACACAACACAATCAGGTACCCCCTCAAGTCCTGTATCCTCTGATAGCCTGGATCTGAGCGCCCAACATATCCAAAAAGCACTCAGATTCCACGAATGTAGCCGAAACTCCACCGGGGTAACGTTCTGACCGACCGCAAATGAGGCTCCTGCCCAGAATAGTTCCATGAAATTGGTATGAGCAGTCTGTGTTTTTCGGGGGCACGAAATCACACAAAATACCAAACATAGAGATCAGTTTGTATGCTTGTTATGTGTCCCTTGTTCGAGAGTAATCTCCTACCAAATGGTGTTCTGTTTGTATGAATATAACCGAACGCAGGCGGGGATGGTAGTTCAGTGGTGTTTGCGAGGTTGAGTATCCGATTTTAGTTCCACACACTCGATGACCAAACACCGCAGCCTGCATTCGCGGCTCAAGATGGCCGCCACCACGTGTTCGCACATACGAACGGTGACCACCCAGCCAACCGCTTAGAGCCTTGCGGTTACAAATGTTAACCAGAGGTTGACAGGGGTGACGAAGGTTAACAAGCAGCACACGCAGCATCCGGGTGGTCTGGTAGTTTGTTGGTTTGTTTGGTATTCAAACAAAATAAACAAACTTTTAGACGAACACAGGGAACCGAACAAACAGGAGAATGGGGGAAAAAGCATTAATAATCCAGGGACAAGGTGGTCTGTCACACCACATAAAGATACCAAATTGGGCAGCTATCTACTAAACAGCTGAAAGAGCACAAAAAAAAGGTTTTCATAATTTTGCTGTTTCAATTGTTTTGTAGATAAGTCCCTACTTTGCTATCCTAATAAATCATTTGTTCAGAGTTCAATTTTAGTTTGTTTTGTAAAAAATTTAGTTATTTGCACGCTTCTGAGCTGACAAATTCAGACGAAATTTGATTTGGAACAAAACTAATTGCATGTCTACAGAGTGCACACTCTGGAAATTAGATCAACTGAATTATAGCCAGGGCAACAAAGCAGGGAAATATTTAGCCCACAAATCTAAGGCAAACCGCTAACAACAAAAAATGCCATACCATTTTGACTAACAGGGCGAAAAAACTGTTAACCCTACAAAAATAATAATTCTAAAACAGTTTGTAGCGGAGAGCTGGTATTACGTAGCCTATCTCCACTTTGAATCCCAGGGAGGTTCAGGAACAAGCAATTATAAATCCATAGGGCAAAGTATCCAGCAGGCAAAATAACAGCAGTATCCCAACAGCAATCCCAATAACTGGACGACACACAGTTTCAGGAGCAGAACTAAAACTTTATTCAGACAGTGGCCTTTTAAAGCCTGCTCCCATGCAAGGGAGGGATTTTCAATCATTAGTACAGTAGCCAATCCTGCTCTGGTAACCTTCCACACATCTCCTACCCCCACCTGCATCATAATCCCCTTATCCAGCACACCAATTCCCCCCGTTTCTGGATGTACCCCTAAACTTAAATCATACATCTCGGGAAATTTATGGAGGGAATAAAATGACTGGGTGAAACAGCCGAATGAGGTTCCATGTGAATAGGCCCTGCGGTCGATCCTGGAGTCAGGGAATAAACGGCACGAAAACCTCTAGCTACAGAGGCTAGGGAGGGTTCGCCTGAATCCCCTCGTTCGGTTCTTTCTATCTACCGAACGAGGGGCCGTTCGGTAGTTGGGAACCGAACGGACCGGGCTTGTGGAGGTTTCAGCGGTGTTCGCCTACTCGAGTGTCCGATTTGAGTTCCAGACATTCGACGGCAAATCACCGCTGTTCGGGAGGTTTAAAATGGCCACGTGTTCGTTTTTCGAATGGCGGCCACCCCTGAGAACAAAGGACGGCTACTTAGCTTGTCAATTACCCGTTCACAACAATGTTGCAACGGGTAATTGAAGACACACTTCACACAGGGGTCTGACTGTTCGGTAGTTTCATTCGAACAAACTAAGGGAATGAAACTACCTAACATTCAGACGAATACAATACATTAAATACATAGAACTTTGTTGTTTTCATACGAATGCATTAAAATACATGAAATTCTCAGGACAGCCCAGTGCCATCCGCTACACAGTTCACTCTACAATTTAGCATAAGACCCAACCACAGCACAATCTGATGAATCTTCTATTTCTGCTTTTCTGTCTGATCTGAAGTGAAGATGATTTAGGCAAAATTGTTCAATACATTCCAAAAAAATGCTCTCCGGCTTCACAAACTACTATTATTCGTTCCATGGCTCCAATTAACCAATTAGTCCAATTAGGAATGGACTGTTTTTGCGATGTTGTACATTTGCGACCAGGCCTCTTTTTACACTTTTGTGGTGTTTATGTTTAGCTGTAATTTTCCACTCTCTCATTTACTGTTCCTATACAAATTAGACATTTTACATACCATTATTTATATAATCTCATGTAATTTAATTTAAAAAATAAAAACATATATTGAAAAATTTAAAAAAATACCTGTTTTTGGACTTTTACTTGAAAAAATTTTTACTCATCTACAAAAGCGAATAAAAAAACTGTTAAATAGATTCAAAATTTTGTCCTGAGTTTTAAAATACCCAGTGTTTACGTGCTTTTTTGTGCAAGTTATAGGGCTATAGGTCCAAGTAGGATATTGCGGTTACATTTTTTCAAATTTATCAATAGTGACATTGTAACACTATTATCACTCGTAAATCTCTGAATAACACCCCACTTGTACATATTTTTTTTTTAAAGTAGACAAACCAGGGTATTCAATATGGGGTATGTCCATTTTTTTTTAGTAGCCACCTAGTCGCAAACACTGGCCAAAGTTAGTGTTCATATTTGTTTGTGTGTGAAAAAAGTAAAAAACTAAATTGAATGCTAATTTTGGCCATTGTTTGTGACTAAGTGGCTACTAAAAAAGACTGGACATACCCCATTTGCAATACCTTGGGTTGTCTTCTTTTGCAAATGGCCATCATGGGGGTAATTCTCATTCCTGGGCTACCATACGCTCTCAAAGGCAACGTAACCAACCTGGCCATTTTCAATGTAAAAATATTTGACCCATATATTTGACCCTGTAACTTTCAAAAACGCTATAAAATCTGTACATGGGGGGTACTGTTATACTCGGGAGACTTTGCTGAACACAAATATTAGTGTTTCAAAACAGGAAAACGTATCACAACAGTTATATCATCAGTAAAAGTGCTGTTTGTGTGTGAAAAATGCGAAAAAAGTAACTTTCACTGACAATATGTTTTACTGTGATATGTTTTACTGTTTTGAATCACTAATATTTGTGATCAGTGAAGTCTCCCGAGTAAAATGGTAACCCCCATGTACAGGTTTTAGGGTGTCATAGAAAGTTACAGGGTAAAATACAGTGCTAGCAAATTAAATTCTCTGGACATTCGGCCTGGGTTGGCAGGCAGGTCCCTCAAATTGCAATTAATAAAATTACTTAATTATGTAAAAATATTACATAAATACGCACATAGAATTTAAATATATATGCATATTTATATATTTGAAGTCTACGTGTATATTTATATAATTATTTATGTAATTTTTTTATATGGACATATGTATATTTTGTATTATTTTGATTTATTTATATATACATAGATATATATACAATTTCATTCTAAGTGTATTTTAATATAAATATATATATTTTTTTTTATTTTTTTTATTTTTTTTTTATAATTCTTTATTTTTGTTGTGCGTAAGCTTATAACAGTCGCTCTGAAGGTACCCCAAAGGTAATCCTCCGGCGGATTAAAACAGTCAAACATAGAGGTACATAATAAAACAAGCACATTTTTTTTTGTAAAGTTATACACAATCTAGTTTTACATTACGTAGGTATTGTTAGGATATGACAGAACGTAGTTTGAAAGTTGGCGAACAAATTTAATAACTTGCTAATGTTTCTCAGGCTTGGACATTTCTATAGTTAGTTACAGGTTAAACTGGCTTAAACATGTGTGGTTGTAGTTCGCTATAACAGGTAATATAAAAAGTGTTTCAGTCGTTCTCACAAGCATCGCAACGGATTATATCTCAGTAGGACAAACAGAGAGTGCGTTTACTCCACTCTGTTCTTTATAGGCACTACGTTTGGTTACACATATGTACAAAGCAGTATTTTAGGCATTCTCGCTAACATTACGTCTGATGATCTCTTAGTACAAGAAATAAAGATCCCCTTTACTCTGAGCTGTACGTAATGGACCCTGTGCTTTGTTATCTATAAAACGCTTACTTAGCTCCGACTATTAACTGCCCATCTAAACTACACAAAGCAGCAGGAGGAGAGAGTGTGCAAGAAAGAAAAGGCCGCCGAAAATATACAAGACTAAGTAGTGAAGCCAAAAAAAAAAAAAAATTAATAGTGAGAAAAGCAAAATAATGTTCCGAGGCACAAGTTACTGGCACATATGTAGCATAGTTCCAGGTGAGTGTTGAGGCTCTCTGCCGATGGCGTCTGTTAGCTTGCCTCATTGCCTGGCGTGTCGGTGGTCAGCCGATTCCACTACTGGGCAGGGAAGCGCTTGGTGTCTGAAGTGTCTGTACGGCTTCCGCAAGTCCGGTTCCCCCAGCGGCTCGGTGTGGCGTGTCTGTTGCCCTTGCCTCGGCGCGCCGCTCTGTTGCAGCCCTGGGTCGCCACGTGGGAGCTTGGTGTTCTGTGGAATTGTGTTTTGGCGTGTTGCTGGGGCCTTGGGGGTACCCATCTCTCACCTTACCCTGTTTGTGGAGGTGGGTGAGTGTGTCCGGGCCTGAGAGGATCGCTTCTCGCCCTGTTGTGGGTCGATGCCTGTGTGGCCGGGCTGCCTCCCTGAAGGACCGCAGTGGGTCTCCATATCGGCGTCGGCGGGTCTCCGGACGAACCCACGAGGCTACCACCCGTGCTGCATGAGGGTAGGGCACTCCCCTGTCACACAGTATCCTGCAGAAAGCCGAGCAGAGCCGGTCTAAGGCTACTAGAGGATGAGGGTGCTCCTGGGTGATTTTGGTTGCTTTCTTTAGTGGTCGGTGGGCGGCCATCTTGGGCACACTCTGCTGGCTCGTGCCTTCGCCGCTGTCAGCGTTGTCTCCCTTGCCTTCTGCGTTAGCCTGCTTGTCTTGTGGGGACCGGGATATCCCCCACCGGTCCAGGGGGGGGGGGTAGGAGTTCAATCGTGTGTTCTGAGGTGTCTGGAGTCAAAGAGAGCGGCCGCCTCTCCCCGGCTCCAACTCCCGCAGGCCTCAATTTGCGTTGCGGTCTATGTGCCCCTACAGGATCCAAAAGGGTATCCCCCGATTCTTTGGGGCTCCCCCAGCGTGGGTAGAGCACCTTAGTACGTCTTTGGGCTACACAGCTGCTGATATCGCCTTATTTTCTGCTCGTCCGCCGGGAGCTCCTTCCCCATCATAAATATATATATTTTAATATCAAAATACAGTTAGAATAACATTTCATTTAGATATAATTTAAAAAAAAATTATTATTTTTAATTTTTTTATTTAATTTAATCTACTTATTATTTATATTTTATAATAATATATATATACAATATATATAGTTATTATATATATACACGTGTGTAATTTAATTATAAGTGTATTTTTATATTAATATATGTATATTGTATTAATATAAAAATACACTTAGTATGACATTATATATGATATATAGACATTTGTTATATAAATATAATATATGTCTATATATCATATATATATATATATATATATATATATATATATATATATATACACACACACATATAATTTTTTTATTTTTTTATCAACATTAACTTTATTTTTTTATGATTTTACAGTTGCAGGGAGACTGCCTGTCAGCACAGGCAGTCCCCCTGCAGGCAGACACATGGACACCTATTGTGACCATGTGATCGCTCTGTTGAGCGATCACATGGCCCCAGGGGTTCTAATCTGCCATGGGGAGACTGCCTGGGCTGCAGGCAGTCTCCCCACACCGGGAGCACCGCCGATCGCCACCGGGGGAACTACGGCGATCGGGTAAGTACATCTTACCGTTAGGACGATTCAGGACCGTCATCGGCATTTTCGCGTTGCCAACCGATGACAGTCCTGAATCGTCCTAGGTCCTTAAGGGGTTAAATACTTCATTTAACAGTCCTTAAAACCTCAGGCTAGACCAGGCCAGATTCCACCTGATAGGCACAGTGAGTATGGGGTCCACATCTGAATTGCCCTTTTAACTTAGGGAGAGCCTAAGCAAATGCATTGCAACAAAAACAGAGAATATGAGAATTAGAGTAGTATTTTGCTGATGAGCCCCAGTGAAGGCTAAAACGTTAGTTTGGGGTTGCAGTATCTCTTGTGCAGAGGGATTTGCTGGCTCTGGGCTGCCTTTGTGGGTGGAATCAGTCTCATATGCAAATGTTATAGATTCTCTTTGTAATGGCACAAGTGAGCAAAAATGTTTCTCTAAGCCCGTTCTCAGAGTAATTGTCATTATGCTATGGCCAGTTGGTACAGAAATCATCTTTGGACAAACTCCCTTACATTTTGAATTGGGAAAAAGGATTGATGAACATTTCCATTGGAGGTATGGCAATGTGCAGCTGTTTAAAAGCTTAAAACATCCCACTGCACTAGTCACTAGGAAATTAGCAAAGAATTTCTGATGCACTGGTACTTTGTGCCACAATTACTAGCTCGCATATACTCAGAAACCTCAGCAAACTGCTGGCAGTATGGCCAGGACTCAGGTACAACATATCACATATTTTGGACATGTCCATTCCTGTACTAATTGCGGGAAGATGTCAGTTCAATTATACTTTAGACCACTTTGTTCTCAATACTCAACTCCTTTGAGGATCTCCACCTTGACATTTTTCTACCCCATATTCAGGGGTCCAACAAGGTCATCTTACTACATATTCTCATTGCTCCCAAAACTACTATTGCTGTAGTCCCTTACTCCCTTCTATCCAAGAAGTCAAAACACGGATAAACTCATCCAGAATTTACAAACAAATTACCCACAGGCTTCTTGGCACTATGCCTAAATATTTGGAAGACCTGGCATTAAATACAAACAATGGACTATGCCCAAACAAGGGTTTTACCCCGTCCCATCTATATCCTCTCTCTTTCTTTTTCCTTCCTCACCTTTCTACCCTTGCAGCCAACATTTCAAATTGTCCCGTCCACAAGGTTCAGTCTACTACTGTAAACAAATGACTAGTTTAGCAGATCAGATAAGATAGAAGGTGAGCAGGACATGGTGCACCTATTTCATTGGAGTAGGAATGGACAAGAAGAAATGATTGGGAACTTAGAAGGAATCATCATTCTTGAGACCTTGAATCACTCAAAAAAGTTGAAATTGGAGTTTAGTGGGATAGGTATTAACTGTGCAATGATATTACATATGTACACACTTTGGAAATATCCATTTGGAAATTATTTACACAATAGTAGTTTCTAAGTACAGATTTGGGAATTTTACCCTCAGCATTAATTTCTTTAGATATCCTCATATATGTATATTCAGCCTAATAGGTTTCGAATAGCATATAGTGGTGTCTTAGCTGTTGCTTGTGGGAAATGCCAATGAGTAAGCTGTGCAAAACCTGTAAGGTGAAACTTGTTCTTGCTTTCACCCATATCTTTAAGTTATATTTCATATAAAACAAGACACTGAACACTTTGTGATACAATGCATATTAATTATTAATTTGGTGATTCTGTGGTATTGGAATCTGTTGTATGACCTAGCTCTGGTACAGAGCTAAAGTAAAGAGGGTCATGGTGCAAGAATTTTTTTGGGCCCCCATCACAAGGATGGAAAAAAGATAAATCCCTGTTTGTCGTACAACTCCCACAATGCTTTGCCATTTTTAGCACAATATGGAGAATGTGTATGGGAATGTAGGGGTGTACTTATGTGTAGTGATGTGTTTTTATGTAATGTTGCTATTTGAAATCAGTGGTTTACTTTTGTGTAGTGTTTGCCTTTGAATGTAGGGGTGTGTCTGTGTTAAGTGTTGATGTTTGAATGCAGAAGTGTATTTGTGTGTAGTGTTGGCGTTTGAATGCTGAGATGTATGCACATATACATATATACTGCCACAAACACACTTATACACACACTGACTTACATCTGGATACATAGACACACAAAGACACACATTCAGATACACAGGTACAGACATGCAAATACACTGACAAACATGCACATACACACACACTAGCATACATACAGATACACAGACACACACGTTGACACACATGCAGATACACAGACACACTACTACACATACAGATACTCACTGACACATGCAAATACACAGACACATACATTCACAGGGGCACACGTTGACCCACAGGTACACATACAGACACACAGTTAGATACACTGTCACAAAGATACATATACAGCCATAAATACATAGACAGATAAATACACAGACACACATGCAAAATGGGCACATTTAAGCCACCCTTCTGTTTCCTAACTTTTTGTGCAGTAGGGTGGCTTCCCGTGGGCTCCAGTCAGCTGACTGAGGCTGTTGGGAGTCAGAGGCTCTTCCACTACACCCCTCCTGCTTTCTCTCTTGTGCAGCTCTTGAATATTTGGGAGAAAGTGACCATCTGTCACTTCCTTCCACCACTGCAAAAATTACAAGGTCCTGGTTGCACTATTAAAAGGCTGAAAATTTTGCCATTGGGTGGTCCTAAGTTCATGGGCCACCTGATGGGCCTCCTGAGCGTGCGTTCCCCTGCTGCTCCAGTATCTCCGAACCTGGCTTATGTTCCTGGACGTAAAGACTGATCGTTTATGACCTTGGTTTGTTCACTGATTAAACCCATTTAAAAAAATGCCCCCTTCTTAATATGCAGCAAAACGTACTTGCAATCCAGCGCTGGTGCTCCTTTCCACACCTCTTCAGATGTCACAGGCTCCCTCGCGCTGTTCTATGAAATGGTTTTCATTTGACCTTTCGCCCAAAGGCACTCAGAGCCAATGAGGGAAAGGATGAACAGGGGAGGTAAACAAAAAAAAAAAAAAGAGTTTGCAAAATGGAGACTATATGGAGGGTGGAAGGGAATCATAGTTCCCTTTGCGGGCGCACTGCCTGCAAGAGAGAAAACGACCACCTCTGTCACCAGCATGCTTTGCGTATTGACAATGGACGTACAGAGTTCCGGTCTGCCTAGGTCATGTTTCAAGTTCAAATACTGCACATGAAGACTCCTACCACATTACCACTTCTAAAAGCAGAAGTGGTCATGGTGGTTGGAGTTGAATAAAAATATAAAAAATTAACCTCTCCGAAAACATTTTATTAACTCACCAGCTGATTTTTTAAAAATAATTTGTCACCTGTGTTTTCACATAAGAGCTTGAAGTGTAGAAAATAATGTTTTGTTTTACTATTCTGGAATCCACAATGTCTATATGAAAGGAGCAAATCCCCTTAGATATCACCTGAATGGTTTTGCTAGAGTTTTTATTGGGCACTGTGAAGAACTAATTAAAATATCCAGCTCTTTAATAGCCTATGTAAAGTGACCTTACGAACATTAGAAAGAGTGCCCATTGATCATCTGGTCAATCATAGATCCTTTAAAAGGCTAGTAAAGATTTTCATTCCTTATGGGAAGTAAAGCAAAACATTGTTACTTTAAATTCTTGATATCTTTATATTCTATAAAGTATTTCTCATGGTTAGAACCCCAAGGGCCCAAGATGAAGAGATGCTTTTCAGAGCCTGACGAGGATTAACGCCTAGCTACTTTCCAGATTTGTGGCTGCAGTGGGCATTCAGTATGAAATGAAAGAAGAACTAAACAAGTTTCGGAACAAAGTAAGCTTTAGCAGGGAAATTTTAATGGTATAGTGTTGTAGATAGGAATCCGCTGAGTAGTATGGCTTCCTTGAACACAGGGAAACCGTGATAAACAACATCTAGGTCAATACTAGAACCTGAATAGATGACAAATAAAGACGAATTAGTCACATCTAGCAGCCATGAGCCATTCTGCCACCACAGCATGGTATGTGGGCTAGTGATAGATACTAACACAAAAAAGAGAACACCTAAGTTAAATCATAGTGACAAACAAACACAGTGCCTATCTAAAGAAGCACATGTGTTAGGGTACCTTCGTGATGTCCCAGATACAGCGAATACACCTGGTTAGTCCAGAGGACACCTGGCAGTGTGCGGGTCATCAAGGCTCATGAACACTAACCTAAAGTACATATATATATTTTTATGACAATCTGTTATTATTATCAATTTTTCGCGTCAATGCTTAGATAGCGTACAGTTGCATGAGTGAAACATAAGTTCCGTGTGGTACATAACAAGACAAGGCAGCAGTAGAATTTACAGAGACATGGTAATCAAACATTAAATATTTTATGTAGGAAGATTTTACAACTAGTAGGGAGTAGCCTGTGAAATGACACCCATAGATGTGGAGCTATACGCCCATGAGGTAGGGCAAACCCAACTTCAAATCACTCCGAAACCAAGGAGCCAGGTACTGCATAACCTCTAAGGGGGAGATGCTGTGTTTTCTGTTTGAGACAATGGAGACTGAGCAAAACAAAATATAACAGTAATAATATCAACGCAAAGTAAAAACAAAACTTCGAACCGCACTGGTGTATGACAGTCTCTATATAAATCAAGTCCCTGGTGTTAGGGTCAGGTTATGAGCAGGGAGAGGGGAATGGTCACTTGGTCTAGTGGGAAGCCACCCGGTAGACCACCTGTGTCTGTTGAAGGGACTGGTGGGCCAAGGCCTGAAGGAGAGCCGACGATTCGGCCAGAGAGGAGATTTTATGTGTTGTCCCTTTATGTGTTACCACTAAGAGTCTTTCACCGGTAGTCCATGCTGGCAGCTCTCATTCAGCTGGTGACAGGATGCAAAGATCTTCGCCATTGCAAGGTGGCTCGTGTTAAATCTTGGTAAAATGTGAAGTGAGAACCTTCAAATAAGAGCGGCGTCTTGCCTCTCAGGGCCATGAGCAGGAGTCTCTTGTCCTGAGACCATGCACAACGGACAATAACATCTCGGGTCACAGACGATAGGTCCCATCCAGGGCAAACTTCTTGGCCTGGTCAGGTGGCAACACTGAGGCCACGAGGTGGTGTATATAGTGCGGAAGCTCCTCGGGGTAACCGTATTGGGTATGCCCCTGATCTTAAGGTGGTTACGGTGTGACCTGTCGTCAAGCGCAGTGTAGTGGATTGAAAAGGCCAGTTGAGAGGCCTGTAATTAGTGCACAGAGTCTTGTATTGCATCCAGTCCTTGTTTTAGGCCCACAATATACTCCTAGGAGGCCTTCCTGTCAGCGATGCTAAGAGAGCCTTGATTTCTGTGACAAGGGTATGAAAGTCCTGTTTGGTGACAAGTTCAGACCTTCCGTGGGTATCCGGAGGTGTAGGCTCCTGTCTTGGATACCGCTTTGGTGAGTTGGTTGGCCTCTGAGACTGCGTGGCCCTCAGGCTCAGCCATTTTGGGCTGTTGCTGGAGCATATCTCTGATATCCCGCAATCCTGATGGAATTTCAGGTCGGGGACGCTGATTCTTCTGTCCCACCGGTTGTGGTGTGCTGCGTGTGGACCCCAACTCAGGAGTTCCGGGAGGAATCAGGCCGTCGAGTATGGTTGCCGAAACAAGGCTCAGAGGTGGGTAGTAGGCCCAAGGTCTGCATTTTTGCCGTTTTGACTTAGGGGTGTGTAAAAATGGCATGTGTTGTTGCGGCAAGGTTCACCTGGGTAAAGCCTGTTAGTCTGCTCTCAATTGCTCGATGAAGCTCCCCAAAAAACAAGCATTGGTGGGAGAATTGTACGGAACGAGGTAAAATGGAGTCCGCTCCCTGTCAAGGTCAGGCTCCACCCCCACCTAAAGTATTTTGACTGTGGATGGGTTCAGTATTGAATCCACTTGGCAACATCCAAGTTGAAAGAATGGAAAGCTTTTAGAAAAAAGCAGAGATAAGTATATAAGGCGTTTATTTTAGAAACAACTCACAGACCTTAAATATGACATGTATCTATTTTTTTTTTAATATTGTATTTATTTATATATGTTTGTTTTCGTTTGGTGGATCATAAGAACATACATCATCTCTTGTGTTTGTGAGACGCAAGTCGCGTAAATCCTTCAACAAAACTGGCAACATAATGAAGTGCAAAGACATAGCAATAAAATCATGCAGGTCTTACTATAACTTTATGATTTGGAAACTCGTCTGTCTCATCTCGTGCCTCGTCATAATCATGAAATGCGGTAACATCCTTGTCTCAATTCGCAGTATTTCCCAGGTTATTTTATGTGAGTGTGCTGTGTGTCCCCTCACGTAGCTGGAGCAATCTTAATTTCTCTGGTCACTGTCTGCATGTGTGATTGCAAGCCCTGAGAGGTAGGTATGTAGTTAACATATGTGAATGTCAGGTCTTCGTTTTCCCCTTTTAAGTCTCCTGTCAGGGTTTGTCGCTCTCCCCTCCGACCCCTATCTTATCTTAGTATTTTTCATGAGCATAAGGCTCACTGTGGTACCTTGAGATATATTTCCTCTAAGTAGAAGCCTATAATTGGGGCTAAGGGAGGTTGTGCCTGGGGAACCAGCCAGCTACAGTACTCAGTTAATCTGCGTGAGTTTCGTTTCCTACTTGCGTGCCTATAGGGTTGGTCTTTAGGTTGCGCTGGCCACTCTCTTCCCCCATCCTCCCCTCCAACTGGTCGCGGCTCCATCCCCTTGTGTCCGAGGTGGGACACCCACTCCGAACGCGACATGTAGGGATTTTTTTGACTAGCATAATACATGAAAACTTCTCAAGTGTCCCTGTAAATTAAGTTTGGACATTTCAACCTGATCTATTTCTTCTTGTTGTAGATAGATTTACTTGTCATTGCCAAGATTATAATCTTACTTTACACATATTGGAATATTTAAAAACACAACTGTTGCAGTATAATGTGATCACCATAGAATATCAACGTTACTCTCTGCTTTGAAGTCTGTTGATGCCATATATATATATAAAGATAATATGATTATTGCATTATTACCAAAATCCTAAACACTAAAACTTTTAAAAATTATTTTAACTGTTAAAGAACAAGAGTACATTCCAGTATCCAAAACAAATAAAGATGCATTATTACATTATTTCAAGTGTCTAGAAGAGAGTGTCTTTTACTCAACCAACACTCTAAAAATTACCCCAATCCAAATAAAGTCAGCAATTTTTTTGTAACAACTGCTAGAGAACATTTCTCCCCTCTGTCTAGTGACAGAGCTTCTCTGCCATCCAACAGAGTAAAAGCTATGCTCTCAATCCAGAGCAGACAGAGAAATGGGGATGAGGATGGAAGGGAGGGGGTTGGTGAGGGGGTCTCTCTTTCTTCTCCCTGAAGGTCACCTGAAAAGGTCCAATGCCTTAATTACCCTCTTTAGAATGCGGGGGCACACAATGCTCTGTTTTAAGAGCGTGCTAGCCATGGCTCGCTCTCAAAGCTTTAGGGACTGCGCTATGCCTGCCTCTCTCGCTTCTCCCAGCACAGAATAGCTGCAGATCAATGAATATTTTAACAAAGAAATATTTCATTAAAAGAGCTGATTGCTTAATGAAGTGTCCCTGGGAGCCATCAGGACGCCTGCCTCTTTTCCTTAATGCAGGCAAGATTCATATCACGGACAGCTGATTTATCAAATTACCGTAATCACCTGCATAGACATATTTTTTTTTTTTTCAATTTAAAATTATATTGGTTTGTTCAATGCGAAAACAAACAAGAATACAGTCTGGGAAAAGGTAGAACTGCACTATATATATATATATATATAT
Organism: Pelobates cultripes; assembly: GCA_933207985.1. NCBI lineage: Eukaryota > Metazoa > Chordata > Amphibia > Anura > Pelobatidae > Pelobates > Pelobates cultripes. The sequence continues at coordinate 134,335,215 of OW240912.1, forward strand.
AAGTACATGCCTATCAGACCAGAAAGTCAACTGAAAAAGGTGGATAATGCTAATAGTAGTTAGAACTGAAACATATAATATAAAAAGCAAACATAAAACTCAAATGATGGAGACGTGCATCACCAATCAGGGGCCACACAAGTATGTCTCAGTGGCAGTAGATTAAGATCTAGATTGTAAGCTCGTTCAAGCAGGATATTCTTCAACCTATTGATCCTGTCAACATTTGTAATAGTTTGCCTCATCTGTTGTTAAATTCCCCTCTCTATAATATTGTAAATATGGCACCTCATAAATGCCAATAATAACCATAATAATAATAATAATTAGGGTGACTTGCATATGGTATATGCTGTGCAATGTGTCATGTGTGATTATGAGTCTAAAAATGAGCACTGTCAGCTACTATGGCTTTATTAATCTTATGAACCTAGATCCAGAACAGGATCAAGATCACCCACGGCCTTTGGCACAATGATAGATTGGGCGCCCACCCTAAAGCGCTAGGCTCTGTCACCCCACAGTGTCTCTAGTGTCGGTAATATAGGTGCAGGAGCAATGGCAGGAGATGTGCATTGTTGCTGCTGGTCACTGATGTCCATGTGTGATTCTCTGAGGGAGCTTTCCCTGATCCAGAAGCAGAAGAGATGTGATGTCACACCCCCTTCATCCATTGCAAGCTCTGCTCACTGGGAGAAGACTGAGTGAGAAACAGTAACAGGCCACAATGCCCATCGCCTGCCAATGCACGAGTATCTATATCACCATCGGTAGAGAGAAATGTATTGCAGGTGTCGTCTTGACTAGTCATGCTAGATCTGTAATAGCACACATGGTGATCTCCACCACGTGCTACAGACCCTCCCCCAGTATGTTATTTTAATCACTGAACTTCAGATGGGATCTGACCAATATGACCAGCACCGCAACTGGGGCCAACCTAACCCTTGGGCCTTAGATGGCCGACTGAGGTCACCTACTGATTAATTCAGCTCTGCATATATCAGTTTTGGAGATACTATTCAATGTTTGGTGAAGTTTGAAACCAAATGTTCAGGTCAATAAAGGAAACAGTAACATGGGATCATGCATATCTGAGCTGGCAACACCCAATACCTAGGTCACATAAAGAGAACATAAAACAATGTTATGGGCCACCAACTCAAGGAGTAAAATAATCCTCAATATGCATTAGCTATCAGTATCTCTAATCATAAACAGTGTTCAGATCCTCTATTTTTCAGCAGAATCCAGGATGCTAGGCAACGTAGGATCTAGTGGTAGCATCAGGTGATGGAGAGGTCCTTTTAATCCAAGTCTCTGTGTGACTAGAGTTTTGTGGTGGACTACTTTGGGATGCAGTCTTGCATTCTGTAAAAGTAAGGTATATTTTTGCAAATTAATTTGCTGAGTTATAGAGAGCATGTGAAAAATTGGGCTGCTGATGACATCATACTAGATTACGTACAAACAACGGTTTCAACATTCCAAATGGTCAATTCATATTCAATAGGAGATCCACACACACCCTGTTGTGATCCTCCATTTTACATTAGAATCAAGTCTTATTACTATAATGGCATTGTTTGTGTCAGATTTCATGGTTCCAGCATCTCAAAAATAGCAAATCTCTTTTGGGGGTTCCAACCTCCTCTGGACCAAGGCACATTTCATTTTTTTTTTAAAGCTTCCTCAGCAGGTTATTAACGTCCCATTTTGTTGGAGCCTCTTCTGAGAGATATACATATGTCTAGATTAATTGTAGACTATGCTAGCTTTAGTGTACCTATAATCTTAATTTTATTAATGACAGGAGGCGAGTATTTGCTTAAGTCTCTCTTTACTAGAACTCCACAGCAGCACAGAAAAACAACCAATCAGAAAAAAAGTTAGGTACTATAAAACTCCCCTCCCCATACATCATTTCCTCTTTCAAGCTGCGACAAAACAGAACAGAAGGCAGAAAATATAATGGGGAAGAACGAAGTCCTAGATATAATGAATACGACAATGTCCACCATCCGAGAAACTGCCAAACCAAATAGTGTTGATGGACTGTAAACTGAAATGAGAGAATAAACAGAATCGAACAGGTTGGTTAGCCAATGAAATGTACTCTGAACAAACATGTAGGTACCCAATGTAGCAACCAAAATTACTGTAACCTGCATAGATCCCAACCCTACTTATGAAAAACAGACATAAGAACAAGTGACAGGTAGCAGAGACAACAAGCAGAGTTGCATACGTACCTGATGAACTCAAATTATGAAATTAAACAAGGGAGGGATAAGAATGGGTGGGAAATACTCGCCTCCTGTCATTAATAAAATTAAGATTATAGGTACACTAAAGTTGGCATAATCTACAATTTTATAACATGACAGGAGGCTTCGTATTTGCTGTTTTAATGCTAAGCCAACAAATCCAACGCTGTTTGTTTCGCTGGTACCTATTCCAACTGCAATAAGTGACAGTAGACGGATCGATGAAGATGCCAGCTGACGAAGCATCCCAAATATAGAAAAACACCATCCGCTGATAGATCCATTGTACGTGGGTTTGCGACCTGTTTCCTAGCAGCCTTTCCATAAGCTGCCAAGCTGACCTATTAGCCATTTTCCTGTAGGTGTAATCTGCCGAAGGTCATTTTCGGACTTAGGGCCCCGAGAAGAAACCGCCAGCATGTCTCGACTCTTGATGTAGAAGGTGACTCCTCTGATCGTACCAGGAACACCAGGCGATGTGGCCTTGCAGCCAAACTCCAACCTCAAGGAATGTGCCTAAGTCCACCACCAATTCCGTAATAGAACCGAGTAGGGTCTTTTCGTTTCCTCATGACCTACCCGGTGAGTTGTCTCATCCGAGAATACATTTATTATGCAGGCAAGAGTGTGGTCAAAACTAGCCGTATCCTAAGTGATTCCAGTATTCCAAATGGACTGTGTAATCGGCGGCTGCGGTATAGCAAGGACGTCAATCAAGGTCCCATACTGAACTTGTGTGGTGAAAACGGTAGTCGATTATTCTGGGGATTGTGAATCCCAGAAATATTCAAAAGGATGGGAACGTAAACCGGGGTTAAGATTTCCATCCAGATATATCATCGTCTAAGATTGATAAGATGTCTGGATCCAATGGTGATTGGGACCTGTATAACAAAGAAGAGTCCTTCAACGTGTTGTAGTGAGAGAGTGAAATAATCTGATTACCCGTTTGTACATCTTGTTCCATGCCCGACCTATCAAAATTTGTGTAGGGGTTCCTGGTCTACACGCCACCTACAAGATAGGGTATATAATTCTTAGCTTGGAGTCCCGCGAACACCTAGACTTCTCTAATATGCAGGCAAGACGTAAATTCCTTTCACTCACGACAGGTGACTCCAGAGAGTAGATATAATGAAAAAACAAGGGTGAAGTTTCAACCGTCCTAAGCAGGTGTAGTCTCATTTGAGAATGTCGACAGCCCTATCTGAGCCCGCTACACATCCTAAACAGTACTCCAACAGTAGGTTGCGTTCCGACTTGTGACGTCTGTGTAGGAGCTGTGACACACAGGGTTCCTCCATAGAGTCCAACGTAGTTTTCCTTGATGGTAGTTTAATAGGTGGGTTAGGGAGAACTATAGAGTAGATATAGAGTATAGAAGGAGGGCCCTCCATATCGGAACCATGTTCTCCAGATATGTGCTCAGAAGAGTAGGGGCAGTCCTGTTATCTTATCCCAAGATTGTAATGACCAGGGAACCCAAGTCAACCGAGGATTCCAGTCTTTCCATGCGATCCAAGTGCACGGTGTACCTGCAGACCGGGTTGCGGGCTTTCCCTAGTCTTGTTACCCGAGCAAGGCAGTGCCCATTTGCTCTATGAAGGCCTCAGGATCTCATGTCACCTTGACATGGGAAGAACTGTCTGCACAGCTTCTTCGCCATGGTCTGAATATTTTACACAGAGTGCAATTGTCTGTTTGATATAGTGCAGATTATACCAAAACCTGCCCACTTTTAATAACTGAGGCTCATCCGTTAGCCGTACCATCTCCAGGAGTGTGTGTAAATAAGCGGGGAATCTCCCCCAGTAGTACCTCTGCGAGCATTTCTCGCGTGGTATACCGTGGTCCAGATCCAGTAGATCTATTATAGGATGTGAAATAGATTGATCCAGTCTAGCTATGTGTACCCTGCTAGATCAGGCAGCCCTCTATAACAAAATCAGTAGCACGGTCGTTAGAACTAATTGAATGCCGGAGGGACCCCCTTCTATGCAGTCTCGTTGTCCTGTACCAGTACAAGCCTGTGTGATGAACAAATGGACAGCACTGTAGTGCGTTGAGAGTATGAGAGAGCCGCACTCTCTTATAATGTGACCGGACTCCGTGTCAGCGTCTGGCTGATAGCATGAGCGGGCCGCACCCGTTAATAACCAAACATTAGAAGTTTCCTTCCGTGTCCGGTTCCTTCTATGAGAATGTGTCACTCAAAACATGTTCTCTGTATCCAGCTCAGTATCGGGCTGAGGTTGAGCGAGGGCCGCACCCTCTCAGCATGAATCAGTGTCCGGTTCAGTGTATGAGAGGGGTTCGCTCTCTACTCGTGAAAATAAAAGTATCAGTCTCGGGCCGAGGCGATGGAGGGCCGCAACCTCTTGCAATCCAAACTAGAGTCCATTAGAGACTCAGAGTGACCAACTGCAGTGGTACACCGTTTACTAATATCAGCATAAGGGTGAGATCCTGAGGTGGGCCTTTCTCTGACCACGAGACCTCCCCGAATGGCTCACCTGAGAGATGGTGTCCACTGGTAATACACCAGACCGATGGTAGATGGAATAATATACAACCTCGGGCCGTGTCCATCCTTAACAGAAAGGGATGATGAGAAAATGCGATCTTTGGAAACAAAGATGGAAACTATCAACAGACCGCACGCACGGGATCTAGGATGACCGTCGGTAGTCTGAGGAAAGCTGGAGACGTTCTCCGCAATCCACAAGAGCCCGGGAGGTCGGAAGAGGTCAAGCCAGGCCTCTCGACGACCCAAGCGATAGGACAATTGAAAGGTACGAAAACAAAGAAACGACAAATAATGTAGATAACGGAAAATAAGTACCTCGGAGAGAAGTTAAATAGCCGATCGGAAAAGAAAGTCAAGTAAACCCAACTGAAGGGGTAAGGAGCTAACATGACATAGGAAATAACTACCAATACCCAAGATGGATACCGAAAAGGTAGCTAAAGTGTTAGTTGCTGAAGGCAAGGAAACCGTGCTCCCCTGTTGGCCTCTGAGCACTGGTCCCTGTTTGTGCGAAATTCCCCTTGGAGATGATCCGCCGCCGGGTTGGTGTAAACCGTGGTTGCATACCTTGGAATCTTCATAAAAGCTTTGCCCCTCAGGGCATGAGGTGTAGGGCCTTCACCTTTCCAATCAGATTTAGGTGCCCATATCCTGGTGTCCTCTTGGATAGTATGGCAGCAGTGCTTGCCTGGACACTCACCTATCTCCATGTAAATAGTGGGTACTGAGCTTTCCTCAGTGATATTTCCCCAGGCCTGCGGCCAAAAGGAGGTTCAGGCACAAATAGATCAGGCCACCTATGGACTCAGGTAGATCAAGCCAGACAGAAGGGCACAGACATAGCAGGCCAATCAAATGGGCACAGACATAGCAGGCCAATCAATGGGGCACAGACATAGCATGCCAATCAATGGGGCACAGACATAGAAGGCCAATCAATGGGGCACAGTCATAGCAGGCCAATCAAGGGGGCACAGACAGAGCAGGTCAATCCTGGGTTGTGTATAAAATGAGTAATGGGGACCCTTGAGCTTGGGCAGAATCCCCTAAATATCTGTAAATCTTCAGGGTATCCTGTGACATAGGACCCCTAGACACCAACCCTTTTAGACATCATAATACTGTGTGAATAAACCATAACCGGGACTGGTAGTCCCTAAATGCCCAGCAGGCAAGAAGTGGTATTTCAGCTGTATTGGGTATAAGTTGAAGTTGTTCCAGTGATTATAGTGTCAATAAAATCAAGATATACTGAGTGATATATTCCTTAGACTGTGAATGGGTACGCACATGCACATACAGATCTGTTTGAGATTTCTTATCTTAATTATGGATCATCAACATCACCTGAAGAGTCTTATACCCATGGTCTCTTTCAGGAGTAGGGCTAAACAATAGCCAACCCAATGAATCTCCCCATAGAATAGTATCAGCATAGACTGGTCTCCCATACCAGTTTGAGCCAGAGCCAGGTCTGCTTAGTTTTTAACATATGCCATGCAGGGACGTTTTAGCCGCGAGGCAAACAAGGCATTTGCCTTGGGCGGCATTTTCCAGGGGGCGGCAAAAAACGCCACCCCCAAATGCCCAGGGCAAATGTCTTGTTAGCTTTGCGGCTGGCGAGGGAGCACTTCCTCAGGGGAACTACTCCCTCGCCAGCGCCGCCCACCCAGCAGCCACTGGACTCCTAGGGAGAAAGAGAACCTCCCCCAACATTCCCAAAGGTAAGGAGGCTGGGGGGGTTAAATAAAAAAAAATGTGTTACTGTGAATGAGTGTGTGTGTATGTCTGTTAGTGTGTGTATGTCAATGTGTGTGTGTCTGTTAGTGTGTGTGAGTGTGTGTGTCTGTTAGTGTGTTTGTCTGTGAGTGTGTGTGTCTGTTAGTGTGTGTGCGTGTCTGCTAGTCTGTGTCTGCTAGTGAGTGAGTGTGTGTCTGTTAGCGTATGTGTGTGTGTCTGTTAGTGTGAGTGTGTTTGCCTGTGAGTGTGTGTGTCAGTGAGTGTGTTAGTCTGCTAGTGTGTGTCTGTGTGTGTCTGTGTGTGTCTGTTAGTGAGTGTGTGTTTGCCTGTGAGTGTGTGTGTCTGTTAGTGAGTGTGTGTGTGTGTGTCTGCTAGTGAGTGTGTGTATGTTAGTGTGTGTGTGTCTGACTGTGTGTGAGTGTGTTTGTTAGTGTGAGTGTGTTTGCCTGTGAGTGTGTGTCAGTGAGTGTGTGTCTGTTAGTGTGTGTCTGTTAATGAGTGTGAGTGTGTCTGCTAGTGTGTGTGTATGTTTCTGTTAGCGAGTGTGTGTTTCTGTTAGCTAGTGTATGCGTATCTGTCAGTGAATGTGTGTGTGTGTGTGTGTGTGTGTATTTAGAAGGCGGGGCGGGGGGAAGGGTTGGGTGGGGGTTGCGTGGGGGGGGGCATCTGAGTTTTGTCCTGTCTAGGGCAGCACAAAACCAGGATACACCACTGATGCCATGGACAGTGAATTCATACCAGAGTAGTCTCATCTGAGACTCCATAGCTGGACCAGCATATATCTACTGTGAAGCACATCAATCCTAGAGTTACCTAGCACATAGACTCTGCATACACCCTGTACAGAGCCTGTATAACCGAGTTCATATATACCTGTAACTCACAGTAATCTGAGATATACACTGTCAGTAAAAATTGACAGAAAGCTGTGATATAAACTGCCATGAAAAACTCACTGCAAGTTGTGAGAGATATATATATATATATATATATATATATATATATATATACACATACACTGTCCTTGAAAACTCACAGATGCCTGGGATATAAACTGTCATATCTATAGTTAAACTACAGGAAACCTGTAAAATCAGCCGGTGAATCCCCGCAGGGCAACCTTGATGAGATCCGACCACCGTGGGTGGAGGAGGGGCCGCGAGTAGGCGCGCCCTCCTCCCGCGGATCCGGCCGCTTGGTACTTGCGTTCGACCGCGAGTACCTCCGATGCCAGTATGCACAAAACGGCTAGCCACCTGAAACGGCTAGCCACCGGAAACCTCGAGCGGCGCTCCCGCAGCTCGTGGGTGAAAAGGGCGGGAAAACTGAAAGAAAGCCCTGTACGTAAGGAACACATATTGAAACACAAGAATAGAATGTGCATATACTGCATGTCTCCTGTGTGTATGAAATAGAGAGAGTTCCATGGCACACACACAGAAAAACACATTGTCAAAGACAACCAGCACACTCAATAAAAGGTGATTTCTAAAATGGATTATTCTAATAACATAACAAATAAACATATATAGACAGACTGAAAAAGGGGACAATAGTATGTCAAATCTGGAGTTTCCAGCAATGTTTTATTTTAAAATAAAAGATCTTTAGCACATGGATTTCTGCAAAGTTAGAATCTCATTAGAAACTCACTGCAACTTAATTAACAGTAATTCAGAGCCTAAAACAGGGGGAAATTACAGGGGGAAGCAAACTGAAAAGGTATCCCCAGGACCAAAAAGACAGTAATCCCAAATAAACTAAATATAAGTAATATAAAGCATAAATAAATCCCAAAGCCACCCACTATAAGCAGGAGGCAGTGGTACTCTGACCTGTACTGACTGCGGAGCAGCAAAGAAAGAGGAAATGATGCATGGGGAGGTAAAAGTTAGTACCTAACTTTTTTCTGATTGGTTGTTTTTCTGTGCTGCTGTGGAGTTCTGGTAAAGAGAGACTTAAGCAAATACGAAGCCTCCTGTCATGTTATAAAATTGAATTAATAGATCTAACAGTTTTCTAGATGGAAATTGCAGTTCTTTCCACATTTTTAAGCATAATTTTCAAAGTAAAGATTGGAACATTTTTGTAATTCTAATACCACAAACAGTATATGGCTTTTCTTTCCCCCTTGCTGCATATTTTCCATCTAGTTATTTGACACCCACCACCGTATGTACATGTATTTTGCAAAATTGAACATTTAAATGCAATATTTATATTAAAAAAAAACAAAAAACAATAAAAATAAAGGGATTCTATAGTGTTAGGTATACAAATCCCCCAGCATGTTTAGGATTTTTATTTATGTGTTTATTAATTTTTTACTTTTTTAATGTGGCAACTGGCTAGCAAGTGCTGGCCAGCCACCACATAATTAACTCTTATAATGCCAAGGGCTTTTTAACTAGCTGTCTGCTACACTGCCGTCTCCAAGCCATTCACACCTGTAATGTTTTATCTCTATTGGATCCCTTAAGAGAATCCAATTTAAAAAGTAAAGTTTATATATATATATAAACAGAAACACAAGTGTTTTAATCCCTTAAGGACCAAACTTATTGAATAAAATGGAATCATGACATGTCACACATGTCATGTGTCCTTAAGGGGTTAAAGGGACATTGTAAGCACTCTAACAACTTAATTTTATTGAAGTTGTGATAGTTCCTGCAGTCCTACCTGCTCTCTCAAACCCCCCAATACCCCTTAGTTCACTAATTAGATGGCTTAGAAGTGTGGCTTCAAGCCTCCCCTTCATTCCCTCTGGGTATGATAGCCAGGAATCTTACTTCCTGGTTCTCATACAGTAACATACCGTGACATCAGGCAGTGCCATCACAGTTGGCCAAAGATAATTATTGTATTCAATAATTCCCTATAGCAGAATCTTAGACACATTGTGGTGAGTGGCACACGTGTCAACATTCTCCAATGCTCCTCTATGAGGAGCACTGGATTGCACTGCCTTCCTGGAAAACACCTCCAGGATGATGCAACCTAGGGAGAGGATGCAGCAGTTGGAAAAATTGAGGTTGCGGCGCTGGAGGTGAGAAATCTGTTTTATATTTATTTATTTTGCTGTTTTTCCTATAGATGGGGGGTGGGGTTTAAATGACAAGGGGCATCAGGGCTGTAGCATTAGGAATACAAGTATGTATTCCTAATGCTACAGTGTTCATTTACCTCCTAAATGACAGAGAATTGAGCCGTGAGACTACAGGGGCATGATCTATACACCAAAATTGTATAATTAAGCTAAAGTTGCTTTGGTGCCTATAATGTCACTTTAACTGTTTGCCCATCAGTACAGTCAGTTTTTTGTTTTTTTCCATTTGCAAATGTACTTGCAGTTTATAGTTTATAGTGTGTGTATAGTGTGTATAGTGTATAGTATTGTTTTTTTTTAGATGTGTTCAGTGGTCAGTTTAAACACACTGGAAAAACAAAAATAGGTTGCGCAATCTATAAATCATACAAATGGGGACATCATCAACCTGGACTGTATCTTTAAAATGATAAAGTGTGGCATTAAAATAAAGGTGAGTGAAACTCAGAAGATGGACTATAACCATTTTTATATAACAATATCTATCTCTCTCTCTCTGTCTGTCTATTTCAATGTTTTTAAACTATTACATTTGTTTTAATACTTGAGAAAATCGTTTTGTTGATATACAGCATATTTAAAGCTTTTTGTGAGTCAAATGTTCATCTGGACATTTCCTAGCTAACAGCAGCCTTTCTTAATTCTAAGATTCCTGGTTCTGTAAACTGAATAAATACTCCGTACATGACACTGATTGTGTGTTAATGTTGCAGTTTATGCTACAGAACGATTAATTACATGGCTGCATATTAGATAATGAAATCGAAGAATAAGGAAATAAATGCAGCGGTTATGAGATGTGCCGAACAATATAACATCAGCGGAAAATACTGGTTGGTGACATTTTATTGTCCACAAACAAAATTCAACTAGTTGGCAAAGATGCACCACTTTCCACAAGAGGCTCCTAGTCTGGAAATTAAATGGTGGTTAATGATTTGCTATAATTCTGTTAGTGCTGCCCAGCAAGTCACGCCAAATAGCATACATAAGCTTAGTTTGGAAGACTGCATGTGGTTTAGTCAATCGTGTAGTATATTAGAACCTAAGTGTTTCACATACTGAAGACTGTACAAAAACCTTTCCAAACATTGTAAGCGTACCAAATTTATCTGTTCTCTGTTAAACGGTCACTATAAACACCAAAACAACTTTAGCTTAATAGAGCAATGCTTGTGTTTTTAGTGTAGAGATCATGCCTTGGTCTCATTGCTCAATGCTCTGCCATTACATATCATTTTCAAACAGATATAACTTGATTTAAACGTTTTTATCTCCTTCTCTGTAAATTGAATTTAAATTATACACAGGAGGCTCCTGCATGGTCTAGCAAGCTATTAACGGAGCAGGAGAAATTTCCCCCCTAAATTAAACAGAATTTTAAAAAAGGAAGTGTAAATATTAGATGATTCTTTACAGAAAGTGTTTAGGGAGACTGTGACAGTCACATGCAGGAAGGTGTGACTAGGGCTGGATAAACAAAGTGATTTAATTTTTCAATGGCAGAAAATTGATCTATACACCCAAACTGCTTCATTAAGCTAAAGTTGTCTCTTTAACCTAGTTACACCCCCTGACTGTCCAGTTTGTTTAGCTCAGTGGAGCTAAACTCAAGAGGTTGCAATTGCACAGAGCACCTGCCTTACAAAGACCTCATTCAGCTGCATTGGGAACTCTGTGAATGGACAGTCAGAGAAAGTCTAAGCGGGGTTAGAAGGGAAGGGTTTGCAAAGGCTGCCAAGAAGAAATTTGTAGTTTTTGCAAGCTGTTTTAGATATACCCCAATGAAATACATTATTAAATGAATTCACGTTTTCTTTTTCATATTTACTAAAAAGTGTTTTTTAATTTATGTTTTATTTCAGCAGTGGAATGTGCCTTTAGCTAATAATTAGTAAACACCTATGGCATTGGTACTTGGTATTAGGGATGTGCATGGGCAAAAAATTTGGTTTGGTTCGGAATTTTCTTTTGGCACTTCGGCAATTCGGTTTGGTTCGGCACTTCCGAAATTCTTGACTTCGGCAATTTGGAACTTCAGCAATTCGGAACTTTGACAATTCGGGACTTTGGAGTTTTGGAACATCTATAGGGCTCCCTAAACCTAACCCTACCCTTAACCCTACCCCTAACTATAACCCAAACCCTACCCCTAACTCTACGCCTAACCCTACCCCTGTCATCATTCACATAATTTTCCCTCCCTCTCTTGTTTTGCCACTTTTCTGAAATTCAAAGCACTTTGGCACTTCCGAAATTCGGCACTTCGGCACTTCCGAAATTCAGTTCGGTTCGACACTTCAGAAATTTGGCACTTTGGAAATTCGGCACTTCGGATATTCGGAAGCATCCGAATGTCAGAATTGCCCGAAATTCGTCCGAATTCACATTCGGAACGCAACAAATTGTACATGTCTACTTGGTATTTGGTATTTACATGCCAACAATAAGAAAATAAATTAAATATACTTCAAACCTGCTATTTTGTCTGAAAATTTGCAATTCTCTGGTCAGTTTGCAATGATTCCCAGATTAAGATGACCTGAGTGTCCACATAAGCAAAGGCAACCAAATATTACAAAAATAAAAGAAGCATAGTGAACAGATTATCTTTCTCATGGGGTAATTTTATGTTTGCTGAGTTTTATTTTATATTTGCTGTGCTCATCTGTGTTATTAAAACTGGAGCATCTTAGTAAATAAAAAAATACATTCTTATGCACTGCAACTAAGCAACATGTCTTAATATTTTTAAATTAAATCCCTATGTTTATTTAATGCAAAAATCAATTACCATACATGCTATCTTTCCTTTTATTTTTTTTAACTGATGTAACACATTAACATCTTCCAGGAATTAATATGAAAGGTGATTTTAGATTTGAGCTTTTTAAAAAAAAATTGTCAAATGTGATAAATGCAAGGCTACTTGTTTGACTTCTTTCGGATCGAAGGAATGGTTTTCTAGGAAAAGTTAAATATGGAAATCCGTTTGGCAATCTTACCAACAGAGTAACTTATTTTGTACAGAGAGAGGGAAATATTATCGAAATGGAATATATTGCACATTTGCATCGTTTTAAGATCACCGAAAAAGAGTGAAAAAGCGTTATAAGATAAAAAAAAACAAATCTCCTGTGGAGATATTCCAGGCTAATGCTGCATATTCTGTGTTAAAGCAAAATAAACAGATACACTACACTTTTTATATTAAAAGTGGAAATCTATTCACAAACCAGAATTTACATAGGACACGTGGCCATGCATTTAGACTGGAAGAAAGAAGTTTTCGTCTAAGGCAAAGGAAAGGTTTTTTTTTTTCTGTAAGAACAATAAGGATGTGGCATTCTCTGCCTGAAGAAGTGTTATCAGATACAGATGTTCAAACAGCTACTAGATGCATACTTGCAAAAACAGAATATTCAAGGATATAATCTTTCAATTTAAGGTAATAACTGCTTGATCCAAGGATAAATTTGACTGCCATTCTGGGGTCAAGAAGGAATTTTTTCCCTAGCTTGTTGCAAAATCGGAAGTGCTTCAAACTATTTTTTGCCTTCTTTTGGATCAACAGCAAAAAACAAATGTGAGGAAGGCTGAACTTGATGGACGTAAGTTTCTTTTCAGCTATGTAACTATGTAACTATGTAAAAGTGGTGACAATGCTAAGCAGGGCCGGACTGGGAAAAAAATTCGGCCCTGGCATTTTTCAATCACAGCGGCCCCCTGAGAAAGGGGCGGGGCAAGAGAGGGTGTGTTTTGTCATCACTAATGACAAGTACGCCCCCTCTCAAAGTGAGTATGTTAGTTCAATGCGTAGAGCCCTGCTGAAGAGCTCTAGCATTGGAAAAAGGCCCTGTTTTTGTTCTGCGCAGCGCAAGCAAATGTAATAACATGCTTGCGCTGTGTTTGCTTTTAACTTGTCTCTGGTGTCTCCATAAGTGGGATACCAGAGGACAAAAGGGCCAGAAAAGCGTATGGTGCTTGTGTTTGGAGAGTGCTTGTGGGATTGCGTGTGTGTTGAGTAAGCTGATTGTGGTGTGGTATTGTGTAAATAGGTCAATTTAATTTGTGTTTGTGGTGTAATACATGTGGCTAGGGGCTGTAGCGAGTGTTTATAGGGGGCATAGTGTGTATAGGGGATGTAGTGAGTGTGTGCATACGGGCTGTAGTGTGTGTAGGGGTTGTAGAGATTGTGTGTTTAGAGAATGTAGTATGTGTTTGCTTACAAGGAATGTAGTGTGTGCATAGGGGATCCACAGTTTGTATGTCAGGAATGTAGTGTGTGTAGGTGGTGCAGTGTGTGTAGGGAATATTGTGTGTAAAGGACCCAGAGTGTGTATAGGAGATTGTGTGTGTGTGTGTGTGTATATAGAGGATTCAGAATGTATGTAGGGTAAGGGATCTAGCGTGTATCTGGAGCGTAATGTGTGTAGTGGTGCTGTAGTATATAATATTGTAAAGCGCTATGGAATCTGTTGGCGCTATATAAATGGCAATAATAATAATATGCATGGTGCACCCTTCACACATACACACAGCACACCCAACACACTGCGCCCTTCACACATACAATACGTACAAACACATACATATATATATACACACACACACACACATATATATATATTTGGACGTATTGTATATATATATTTGGACGTATTGTATGTGTGAAGGGCGCAGTGTGTTGTGTGTGCATGTGTGAAGGATGCAGCATGTGTGTGAGGATTGCAGTGTGTGTGTGTGTAAGAAGGGTGCTGTGTGTGTGAGGGTGTTCTTATCTACTGTCACATTCTATGTTTCTAATTTTTTTGGTCTGTTAACTTACTGAGGGTTATTTTATACATTATACATACGTGTGTGTTGTATATGTGTGAGAGTGTGCTGTGTGTGAGTGTGTTGTGTGACTGAAGGTGATGTGTGTGTCTGAGGGTGCTGTGTGTGTGTTTGAGGGTGCTGTGTGTGTGTGTGTGTCTGAGGGTGCTGTGTGAGTGAAGGTGATGTGTGTGTCTGAGGGTGCTGTGTGTGTGTCTGAGGGTGCTGTGTGTGTCTGTGTGTGTCTGAGGGTGATGTTAGTATTCCCTGGTGGTCCAGTGGTGAGAGTGAACTCTAGCCTGTAGGCTAGAGTTCACTCTCACGAGATCTGAGTGTTGCCGTCGCTCAGACCTCGCGAGAGGACGCAGCGGAGCTGCTGGCTAGAGCTCCGACGGTCCTCTCCTCCCTTCCTCACTCTCCTGCCGGCGGCCGCATCTCAGTGCCTCTGGGCCAGTGAGGGAGATCTTTGATCTCCCCACCGGCCCATGGAGGCACACAGCAGGGCTGGCGATCGGATAGCACTGGCCCTGCAGGGGCTGGCAGGGGAGATCCTGTGACCTCCCCTGCCGGCCTCGACCCACGGCCATCGCGGCCCACTGGGCATTTGCCCAGTATGCCGATGGCCAGTCTGGGCCTGATGCTAATGTGTACATGCTTTTAAAACTTAGTAGAAACCGTCCCTGTTACCTCCATCAAAACATCGGGATTGCAAGACTTGTGATGGTGGTAAAGGCTTTGCGCCTCTTATCTAGGTGGAGAGTTTCGAAGGGTTTGTACCCATTTTGCAGGCCAAGAGATTGATACCCACTTTGCTGGGCTATAACAAAAATTCTCAAAACCAGGGTAAGTGGGTGGGGGATGGAGAGTATGGGGGAATAAACCCCCAGTGCCAGCAGGATGTATTAGTATTAGTATGGGATGTGTCTCCTAGGACACGCGACTGAAATATGTGTTGCTATAATAATATAGTAATAACAAAAAAAACAAGCATTGCATTGAAACTAAAAATATAGCTAACTATACAACTCGTGCATTTTGGTATATATTTGTTGAATCGTTCAAGATATAGCGGTGGATGCCGAGGTGCTTCTCAAGGCTGCAGGCACGAATGGGCGAACTCTAGAGTCCTATGCTGTCGGTTGTGTCGAGAGCTCCGGTGGGTGTAGCTCTCCCTTGGTCATAGGCAGCCCCAATAGCTGCAGGGATTGGCCACTTCTGAGGCCTCTTGAACCCTCAGAGTTCACGTGTCATGGGGTATCAGGAGGCATCTTGGTGAACCCCATTTCTAGGGTATGTTGTGCTTGGTAAGTGTGGTAGTTAAGGGTTGTAGGGGCCTCCACCAGTTCATTGTAGCCCTGGATAAATCTGGGAAGAATTATAGGGAGTGTTCCTCGAAGTGGAAGGGATTTTTATTCCAAACCGCAGACATGAAGGCTTGTCTGTCTGGCCTGTTCGGAAACCTGGTGATAACATCTCTGTTGACTTTAGAGGTGCTGGCTGGTGGTGCTGGAATTCGGAAACAGCCCTCCAGCAGCATGGCTTTAGCCTGCTTTGAAAACCCAGAGTAAATTTATTAGGAAAAACAGTTATAGTGGCTCCATTCACTTCAGAGTTACATCATGGAACATGTGTCTTTTCCACCATGCATTCACTGTACTAGCATTTCCTGCTCATGCATAGTGAAAACATGTTCCGCCTCCACAATTTGTATAGTGATGTTACTCCCTTCTTCTGATGTCTCAGATATGTCTGTATTTTTTTTTTTATTATTAAAGGGACATTATAGGCACCCAGAGCCACCAGAGGCTCTTCCTGCTATTTCACAGAGTTTAATTCTGTAAAACGATGCTGGACGTTGCATGATGATATCCAGGGTCTTTCAAATAGAGGGGTTGCAGAAAAATTCTACATGGATGACTCACGACAAGGTGCTGCAGCAAGAAAGAAAAGATAATGTAAACAAAGCTTCATGGCCTGATGGTATTCACCCATGGGCACTTAAGGAGCTAAGTGTGTAAACAAGTAACCTCTGTTTGTATTTTTTTCAGGATTCTTTTCTTTCAGGAATGGTACCGAAGGATTGGGGGAAGGCAGATGCGTTTCCCAAATTTAGAAAGGGTACAAAACCTTTGCTTTGAAAGTATAGACCCGCAAGCTTACTCCTGTGGCTGGGAAAGTTTTAGAAATGTTTTTAAGGAAAAATATTCAGGAATTAATTGGGTAAAAAAGAGCATTATTATTAGGAACATAAGCATGGTTTTATGAAACATAGGTCATGTCAAACTAACTTGTGATCATGTAACTGTGTAATCTAACCATGTGATCTACTAGGATTATACCAAGGCGTTTTATACAGTTCCACACATTAGGTAAGTGTTCAAACTAAAATAAATTGGTCTAGATGAAAATTCTTGTTCTTGACTAGAAGACTGGTTTAAAGATAGAGTACAGAGAGTTGTCATTAATAGCAAATTTTCAAGCTGGACAAATGTAGTAATAGATGTCTCTCATGGTTCTGTTCTGGGGCCGCTTTTATTTAACATATTTATAAATGATCTTGACAATCAGCAGTTGCCATGTGCACTAAGGTCATATATAAAAAGGGGCAGTAATTCTCTGGATGGAAATATAATTTTGCCTCTTTATAAATCACTGGTAAGGCCACACCTTGAAAATGCTGTGCAATATTCAGTCCCTGTTGTAATGAAGAATATTATGGCACTATAAAAAAAAAAAAAAAAGTTCTGAATAAAGGTTAACACATTTAAATTTGTTTAGTTTAAATTTGTTTAGATAAACGGCGCCTCAGAGGGCATATGATTATGCATTATAAAAATATATTCAGGCCCCTTAGAAAACATGTCTAGAAATCTATTCATAAACGGGATTATACATAGGACAATATGCTACACGTTTACAATGGAAGGAATGAGATTTAGTCTAAGGGAAAGGAAAGGATTTACAGTAAAAACAATAAGGATGTGGAATTATCTGGCTGAAGAGGTGGTTTTATCAGAGTCTGTACAGATATATAAACAGCAACTGGTTGAATAGTTAAAAAAACATAATATTCAGGGATATGCTTTTACTTAGTGGGGTAACAGCTTCTTGTGCTAAGGAGAGATCTGACTGCCATTCTGGGGTCAAGAATTAATATTTTCCTAGTTTGTAGCAAAATTGGAAAGCGTTTCAAACTGTTTTTTGTCTGCTTTTGGATCAATAGCAAAAACAGATGAAGTTGATGGACCCGTGTCACTTTTCAGCTATGGTAACTGTGTAATAATTGGCAGGGTGGGTACTAAAAAACAAACTTTTTAACCTCTAAAAAAGAAACAAAGCTAAAACGAATTTCTTTTTTTAAAACAGCAGTTTATTTTTGAAATATGTAATCATAAAAAAAACTAATATAGACTACTTTGGATTTTTATTTAAGCTCATTGAAACGATATATAAACAAAGAAGGGACGTCTTATGCATGACCCTTTTTATGTCAAAATGTGTTCAAATGTGGAGCTTCAAGCAGCTTTTGCCTAACTCGCTAAAACAGTCATCTTTTCACCTGATATACTATTTAATTTTGCATACTATAGAAGAAGATCTATGCAGTCTTGCAAGATCTTCCATAGAACCTTGATTTGCAAGCAGTTTCAGATTTCCCATTAGGCAAAGTTGGCACCTGCTTACCTTTAGGGGGTGCATGGTTTCAGCACTTAGAATGTGCAGTGTTGGGCTTAAAGGACCACTCTAGGCACCCAGACCACTTCAGCTTAATGAAGTGGTCTGGGTGCCAGGTCCCTCTAGGATTAACCCTTTTTTTTAATAAGCATAGCAGTTTCAGAGAAACTGCTATGTTTATAAATGGGTTAATCCAGCCTCTAAAGCCTCTAGTGGCTGTCTCATTGACAGCCACTAGCGGCGTTTGCGTGCTTCTCACTGTGAAAATCACAGTGAGAAGATGCCAGCGTCCATAGGAAAGCATTATGAATGCTTTCCAATGAGACTGGCTGAATGCGCGCGCAGCTCCTGCCGCGCATGCGCATTCAGCCGAAGAGTAGGATCGGAGGCGGAGAGCTCCCCACCCAGCGCTGGAAAAAAGGTAAGTTTAACCCCTTTCCTTGCCATCCAGCCCGGCGGGAGTGGGGGCACCCTCAGGGCACTATAGTGCCAGGAAAACAAGTATGTTTTCCTGGCACTATAGTGGTCCTTTAAATAGGCTGGTTGGGAGATATAACTACCAGGATCCTTGACCAGTGTCCTCAGTAGTCCAGTCAGCCTTAATCGGAGACCTACAGGAACAGTTATTGAGTGTATACAACTTAGTGCCCACTAAGGCTCTCACACAGGAAATACCTTACAGGACGAGCAGGGGAAGCTCGGATTGATGCACACTGGATTGATATAACAGCTGCTGGCTACAGAAGACATAGAAGAGTGAGTATGTTGCAAATAGCCAAACTCCAGCACTCGAAGCCTAAAGCTGAAAATAAATCCTTTTACGTTAATCATTAGAGGGGTCTGGGTGCATTATCCCTGGTCCCTTAACCCTGAGAAGGTAATTTTAGCATTTTTGATAAACTGCAATAATTACCTGCTAGGGTTAGCTCCTCCTCTAGTGGCTAACAGACAGCCACTAGAGAAGCATCCGGCTTTTGGTTGCCTAACTAATGCTGGATGTCCTCACACTATGCATTGCTAAAACCCCTTAGTAAAGCATTGAATAATACTTTCCTATGGGGAAATACTATTGCCACACATGCACATTAGGTTTCTCTGCTGGCTGACATTGGCAGGGGAGGAGAGAAGGTGGCCGAGGGACATCGGTGCTGGACACAGAAAAGTGGCCGGGGATCCACAGGGGAGGGCTTGACAGAGGGAGAAAGTATAATGCCATGAAAGAAAATATTTTTTTTTCCTGGCACTATAGTTTATTTAAAAAAACGCAACACCTAATATATCCCAATACTAGATGTAGGAAATATCCTTAAAGCTAGATGCCTTGACCCAAGGTAATATCATTACGACCCAATTTAAGTGGTCACTCTAAACTAGTGGGTCCCAGCCTAGTCCTCGATGGCACACCAACAGTCCAAGATTTAGGCATTTCCAAATTCTCATCCAGAAGGGATACTGACAAAACCTACATCACTGGACTCGAGCATCGGTGTGGGAATTACTTCTGGAAGCAACATCGCCACTACAGCAAGGCTTAGACTGCCATGTAATCCTCCTGAATTAGCGTCTGAAGGATAAAAAGATGAGTTAACCTTTCTAGGAATTAAACATGTGAAATATTGTAGATGGAGATCTATCCACATTTTATCTCACCAGATGACCATTTGTACCCGTGTCCCTCTTGTCAAAGAATGTTTGAATGATCTTGATTTTATCTAAAATTCCTTTATTATCAGTACCAGTCCAAATCTACAGATTTTCTCCCCCAAAAAACTCTACTATTTGAATATTTTACATTTTCAAAATGCATGTTGTAGTGATTCATTACATTCTTCCAAATTCTATTAGCTAGTATTTTTATTTTATGTACACTAAAACTAACAAAGTTCTGGACATGAATATACATTGGAACCCAGGTGCTTGTATTGCTGATACCACCTACTCAACTCCCATTTCTTGAAATTAGTCACAAATCAACTGAAAATAGTCCTATTCCACTATTAATAGAATTAAACAAGTGCAAAAACCAAACATACACAGCAAAAAACATAACTACTTGTCAAATATAACCCGAAATGTGATCTAAAATAAGTTTTGGTTTCCTTTTAACAGAAAGAGTAAAAAAATCGGGATGGAATGTTTAATTGGGGAATTTTTGCTTTTCTGAAAAACAGAAGAATAGCGTTATATATTTATACGACTCAATAGCCTTAATATCCCTTCTTTTCCAACATTGTGTTCTTGCATGAGTGGAAGTTCATCTCATAGAGTTAAAGGACCACTATAGTGCCAGGAAAACAAACTTGTTTTCCTGACACTATAGGGTCTTTGGG
Organism: Pelobates cultripes; assembly: GCA_933207985.1. NCBI lineage: Eukaryota > Metazoa > Chordata > Amphibia > Anura > Pelobatidae > Pelobates > Pelobates cultripes. The sequence goes on from OW240912.1 coordinate 134,355,678, forward strand.
TCCCCCCCAGCCCCATGGCCCCCCTCCCGCCGGGCTCAAGAGGGGTTAAGGGGTTAATCACTTGCCTTTCTCCAGCGCTGGGGACTCTCCTCCCTCTTCCAATGTAATCCGCTGAACGCGCATGCGCGGCAAGAGCCGCACGCGCATTCAATCAGTCCATAGGAAAGCATTCCTCAATGCTTTCCTATGGAAAGCAGCGTCTTCTCACTGTGAAAATCAAAGCCACTAGAGGCTGGATTAACCCTAGTGTAAAAATAGCCGTTTCTCTGCAACTGCTATGTTTACCGCTGCAGGGTTAACCCTAGATGGACCTGGCACCCAGACCACTTTATTGAGCTGAAGTGGTCTGGGTGCCTATAGTGGTCCTTTAAGAGGTAATTTTCTTTGCCAACTTTGTGTTATTGTACGAGTGGAAGTGCATATCATATAGTGAATAACCAAGAGCATGTGGTTTACATTAAAAATTAATTACTATTTTTTTTCGACCACACTAACCAAACTGAAAAAATTGTTGGCATGAAGATTATTTTTAGAATTTTTCAATCTGAATTCACTTTGAAATCCCGACAGTTCACGTATTGGTAGACAACAGTGAAAAATGGATGGCTACATACAGTGCAACTCCAGAGGTTTGTATCAGACACTTCCATGCCAGTGAGCCCAGTTTCAGTAATATAATTATGTTATCCAGACTGCAGCCTGTATATAACAGTAAATCTAAAATAACAATGCACACCCCATTCCTCCTAGCAATTCAAATTGACGACAATGGGCACTAATTTTAAGGAGTTTAAGTGGGGTGTGGCCAGGGGAGGGGGTGTTCTGAGAAATTTTTGACGATTTACTAATAACAATAATGCACCGAAATGTAATTTATAACAATAATAATGTATCTTATTTACACAGTCTGATTTCTAAACACATTTATTGTAGTTTAAAGGCACAGTATTGTGAGCATTATTTCTGTGGAGTTCTGTTATACACTAAGCCACACCAGTAATATGATGCCTCTAGAAAAGAGGGACATTAGAAGAGAAAGGAAGGATTGAAGGATTTGGGCCCTAAAATAGGGACTATCCCTCTGAATAGACTTGGGAGCTACGCCCCCTGCAATTGTGCTACTCAGTACATTTACTTCTTTCTTTGCTTTTTTCTGCTCTATAAGGTTTGGACAAATTTCTGCACTGCCATTTGTCACAATCTTGATTATTTCAATGCGTATGCTTAAATATTATATTTGTCCACACATTATGCAATAACATTGAGGATTAATAGATCAGGGTTATAGGAACACTATAGTGTCAAGAACACAAACATGTACCAGTGGCTGTTTCTGACACTGGCCCTCTCTCACCTTTTCTCTCATGCCATGCAGGTCTTGCCATGGCTGACCTCGCCTGGTTCTGCCTCCATGACTGAAATCATCAATCTTGATGATCTCAGCCACTCCAATGCTTTCTCATAGAAAAGCATTAGGAAGTGATTGCGCATACGCAGCAAAATGCAGTGCAGCGCCAATCAGCATCTCTTTATGGAGATGCATTAAAGCAATGCATCTCTTTAGGGAACGTTCAGCATCTCCATGCACACTGTACAACACTGGACTAGGAAGCACCTTTAGTGACACACTAGAGGCGTAACTAGGCCGCAATGTAAAAAACTTAATTCTCTCTGAAAAGACTGTGTTTACAGTGCTAACTTTGCAGTGGTGTGATATAGACACCAGAACTACTACGTTAAGCTGTAGTGGTGACTATGGTGTCCCTTTAATATAATATAAATAAATAAATTATTATCCAGGTTTCCAAAACAGAGAGTGCTCTGGGACCCCTTGTTTTACTTGGTCTGCTGTCCCACATGTCATGTTCGCTCTTCCCCTGCATATTCATGAAGGACTCTAAAAAGGTTTAACTGGCAGAGAAAGGAATAAATGCCAAGGACAACCTGTACCCTATTCGCACAAGAGCTATAAAAAGCTACCCATCACAAAACCCTTCCAGCTACATGCTCTAATTTACAAAAGGACCTTCCACTAACATACTGCAATGCTGCTGGGAATTAAACACACAGAAACACAGAATATGACGGCAGCTAAAAAATAAGATTTAAAAAAACTCACAACATTTGGTCCATTTATGATTCTTGCTTTGTTATGCACTGAAAATCATTTTCTGAATCACCACTTTATGTATATTGATTATATTTCTCCAAAGCATATCTGTTAGGGACACAATACAAAGCACAGTACTTCTCATACTATAGTAACAAGCTATGTATATAATCATTTCATTCAATAGCTATATATAAATCATGCCTCTTTTTGGAAATTATAAAATAAGCTGTATAGAAAGAATAAAAAAGTTTCCACCACATGGGCCCAAAATCTGAAAGTTCTCCGTGTATGGGAATGAGTATGATTCAATGTGCATATCATTATGTTTCCATGTATCATATAATTTACATAAAGTATGCCATTTATTTAGTGCATGCCCTCCAACAGTCTTAGTCTGGCAGACCAGTCATGATTTCAGACCCGTGTCCCGTTGTCCCTTTTTTTCCCCCTGTTCCTAATTCTGCCGACTTTAGAGAGTCACCAGGAAGCAACACTGTAAGCACCCAGACCACTTAATCTCAACGACGAGGTCTGGGTGCCATTTTCCCCACCTTTGAAGCCTGCAGTTGAAAACATTTGCAGGAAACATGCAGGGTTAATCTGTCTCTAATTACTGTCAATATGACAACCAGTGGTGGCTGGTGAAGTTTTAAGATGTTGAGGCATCAGACTCCTCCCTCTAGAATTTTACCCCTCCCTATACAGTACAGAGATATTCATACAATACAGAGAGTGGAGCATAATACAGAGATGCTCATACAATAAAACAAGCTGAGCACAACATAAAGATATCTATAAAATACACAGTACTCAATACAATACAGATAAACATGCCTCCCACCATCCCAAATTCAGAGGGACAGTCCCGATATTTGCCTTTTGCAGACATCAGATTACTTTATTCACAGCACTAGGACAATGCAGGGAGCACTGTCCCCTCAAAATAACTCAACACACAGCCATTAAAGGACCACTATAGTGCCATACTATACATACATACTCGTTTTCCTGGCACTATAGTGCCCTGAGGGTGCCCCCACCCTCAGGGTTCCCCTCCCCTCCAGCGCTGGACGGGGAGCTCTCCTCCTCCGATCCTCCTCTTCTCCTCCCCGTTGGCTGAATGCGCACGCGCGGCAAGAGCTGCGCGCGCATTCAGCCGGTCACATAGGAAAGCATTATCAATGCTTTCCTATGGACGCTTGCGAGCTCTCACTGTGATTTTCACAGTGAGAATCACGCAAGCGCCTCTAGCGGCTGTCAATGAGACAGCCGCTAAAGGAAATAGGGGAAGGCTTAACCCATTCATAAACATAACAGTTTCTCTGAAACTGCTATGTTTATGAAAAAATAGGTTAACCCTAGCTGGACCAGGCACCCAGACCACCTCATTAAGCTAAAGTGGTCTGGGTGCCTCGAGTGGTCATTTAATGTCTAAACCGTATGGCAACAAACGTGAGTACACTCCTAAGTGGAAATGTCCAAATTGGGCCCAAAGGGTCAATATTTTGTGTGGCCACCATTATTTTCCAGCACTGCCTTAACCCTCATAGGCATGGAGTTCACCAGAGCTTTACAGGTTGCCACTGTAGTCCTCTTCCACTCTCTGATGACATCACAGAGCTGTTGAATGTTAGAGACCTTGCGCTCCCCCACCTTCCATTTGAGGATGCCCCACAGATGCTCATTAGGGTTTAGGTCTGGAGACATGCATGGCCAGTCCATTATCTTTACCTTCAGCTTCTTTAGCAAGGCAGTGGTCATCTTGGAGGTGTTTTTGGGGTTATCGTGTTGGAATACTGCCCTGTGGCCCAGTCTCCGAAGGGAGGGTATCGTGCAGTGCTTCAGTATGTCACAGTACATGTTGGCCTTCATGGTTCCCTCAATGAACTGTAGCTCTGAACCCAGTGCCGGCTGCACTCATGCAGGCCCAGACCATGACAATTCCATCACCATGCTTGACTGTAAGCAAGACACACTTGTCTTTGTACTCCTCACCTGGTTGGCGTCACACACGCTTGACACCATCTGAACCAAATACGTTTTATCTTGGTCTCATCTGCCACAGGACATGGTTCCAGTAGTCCATTTCCTTAGTCTGCTTGTCTTCAGCAAACTGTTTTCGGGCTTTCTTATGCATCATCTTAAGAAGAGGGTTCGACAGCCATGCAGACCAATTTGATGCAGTGTGCGGCGTATGGTCTAAGCACTGACAGGCTGACCACCCACCTCTTCAACCTCTGCAGAAATGCTGGCAGCACTCATACGTCTATTTACCAAAGACACCCTCTGGATATGACGCTAAGCACGTGCGCTCAAATTCTTTGGTCGACCATGACGAGGCTTGTTCTGAGTGAATCCTGTCCTGTGAAACCACTGTATGGTCTTGCCCACTGTGCTGCAGCTCAGTTTCAGGGTCTTGGCAATCTTCTTATAGCCTAGGCCATCTTTATATAGAGCAACAATTCTTTTTTTCAGGTCCTCAGAAAATGTTTTGCCATGAGGTGACAGGTTGAACATCCAGTGACCAGTATGAAAAAGTGTGAGAGCGATAACACCAATTTTAACACACCTGCTCCCCATTCACACCTGAACAAGTCAAATGACATGACAGCTAAGTCTACATTTACCTGTCACAGCACTCTGATTGGTTGGTTTGAAATCCACCAATCAGAGTGCTCGGTGTCATTTTATACAGCGTGGGAAAGTTCTTTGGAATTTTCCCACACTGTGTAATTTGACTCATAACATTCTGATTGGTTACTTAATCCACCAATCAGAGTTTTATGAGTCAAATTACACAGCGTGGGAAAATTCCAAAGAACTTTCCCACGCTGTGTAAAATGACACAGAGCACTCTGATTGGTGGATTTCAAACCAACCAATCAGAGTGCTGTGACAGGTAAATGTAGAGACTTACCTGATCAGTCTCTTCATTTACCTGTCAGAGCACTCTGATTGGATGGCTTAAACCCACCAATCAGAGTTCTCTGAGCCTAATTGCAGGGCGGGGCAAGGCTTTATAAGCCTTCCCTTGCCCTGCAGAGCTCAGTCTGCGCGGAGCCCTCGCCAGGTGAAGATGGATTATTTATTTATTTGCGCTCGTTTTTTTGTTTTTTTGTTTTTTTTAAGTGCGTCGGTTATTATGGCTTTTTATTTGGCCTATTTTGGGGCTGAAAAAAGAAGATTTTAGAAGCAAGAAAACATCAAATGGTATGTTTTTTTTTTTCAGGTACTTAGTTAAATGGTCCCCCCTCATTATTTTTAGGGTGAGGTCGGTAGGTAGGGGTTAATTTTGTGGGGGAGGGGGGTGACTAGGGTTTGGGGACCCCTAGTCACCCGGGGGTTATTTTTTTTATTTAGGGCCCCCACCCACTGCTCAGGGGTCGGGGCCAGGGGGAGGACATTAGGTCCCCCCCTAATTAGTATTTAGGGCTCCCACTCACCGCTCAGGGGTGGGGGCCAGGGGGAGGACATTAGGTCCTACCTCCTCATTCTAATTTAGGGTCCCCACCCCTGAGCGGTGGGTGGACATTAGGACCCCCCCTAATTAGTATTTTAGGGCCCCCACGCACCGCTCAGGGGTGGGGGCCAGGGAGGAGGACCTTAGGTCCTCCCCCCTCATTTTGATTTAGGGCACCCACCCACTGCTCAGGGGTGGGGGCAGAGGGGAGGACATTAGGTCCCTCCCAATTAGTATTTAGGGCTCCCACCCACCGCTCAGGGGTGGGGACCAGGGGGGAGGTCATTAGTTCCCCCCCTAATTAGTATTTAGGGCCCCCACCCACCTCTCAGGGGTGGGGGCCAGGGGGAAGGACGACATTAGGTCCCCCCTTTATTTTACTTTAGGGCCCCCACCCGCCATTCAGGGGTGGGGGCCAGGGCGGGGGCAATAGGTCCCCCCACAGGCTGCTCACTGTTTAATACACATGACCCTACTCGCGGTATAGCGAGTAGGGGCATAATTTACTAATACTAACTAATCTTTACTTAGTATTAGTAAATTTGGCTGAAAAACCAATTCAGGACTTTCAGCCTTTTAGTAGATAGCTCCCTAATACCGTGGGAATTAGGGAGGTATCTACTTATTCATTCCTGTCATTACACTGACTGGCCAAGTAACTTACATTTTATATGAATGTATGTTACTTGATTGTTGAATCCTGGCTATGTTTGTATACTTTTTATTTAAAATTGTATACATTATAACATTCTTCTTCTTCCACTGGATAAGTATATTAGTACTTAGGCAATACTGTGCTTCGGAACTTTGGCAATTTGGCACTTCGGAACTTCGGCAACTTTGGAACTTCGGCACTTTGACACTTCGGAAATTGGGTAATGTCGGAACTCCGGGACCTTGGTAATTCGGCACTTCGGCTATTCGGACATTCGGAAGTACCCGAATGTCCGAATATCCCGAAATTAGTCCGAATTCATATTTGGCCCGAAACGAATTGCACATGTCTATGCCCTGCCCTTGTAACTTCTAGGCTTCCCTAAAATTATATATAGTAATTATATATTGGTGTAAGTTCCCTTGCTTAATCAGTCCTCAGGCAGTAATTAGAGCTATTGAGAGAGAGAAAAATATATTGTACATTTCACAGTGGCCAGGAGCTGCTGCTGTGCTTTCTCTGTGTTACTTTCAAGATAGAGAGGCCAATAGGGAGAGGCCTCCCCTCATGGACAGCTGGCTTTGTTGCACAAATGAAAACTCAATGGAAATTCCTGAAATTCCTTCATAAAGAGCACTAGGCATGTGCAAAACTCTCTGAAACAGGACAGATTTCAAACAAGACTTTGAACCTTGCCTAGATGATCTTAAAGGACACTTTAGTTTTTTTTAATTTTTTTAAATACTTTATTTTTCCATCTTGACAGAGTTGGCATGAGCCATATAAATGGTTCGGCTTACGCAGAAGCCTGTTGATCCACATTATAAGTGTACATAATTATGCATATACATACAATTAATATTGCTAAGCAGAACCAACAACCTTCATGGCATTAGGTTCGTTTGGCCACTTGTCAAGGGATTTTGGTTATATAAGAAAACTCGTTTTATAACTGAAGCACTTGACATGCTCACAATACCTGGTGCGCAGTACTGCATGAAAGCCATACCAGCACCTCGCACCTGGGCTATTGTTTACCTTACCAGTGTTGTCGTTGGCCATAAGGTATCCATAGTTGTCAAGTTACCAACCTTTGTATGTTTGTTTAAGAATAACAAAAACTAAAAAGTCTGTAAAACTTCCGTAAAACTTGTGTAACCTTCTACCTTAACTTTGCTTATGGTGGCTCTTGTAGCATACTAAATCTCCGTTAATGGTAGGGTGGAAGAAAGAGGTGGAGATAGAAAGAAGAGAGTATAGAGAGTTTCCCATCAGGCCATGGGGGCGGCAGTGACCATCCGTTTGGTGTTAAGCGGCCCCTCGTGAGAGAGGCCTTGATAGGGGGCAATTCCAGGGTGGGGTGGGGGGAATTTCTCACTTGGTATTTATGTCCGCTCATGCTAAGTCGCTAGCTGTCCAGGGTTCCCATAATTTATCAAATCGAGTCATGGACCCTCGTACTCTGGCTGTCAGACTGTCCATAAGGTATACGTCTTTTATGTTTGCTATGACTGCCTTCATAGGGGGTACTTCTACTTTCAGCCACGTTTGGGCTAGTGCTCTCCTGGCTGCTAGTGTCACTTTGTGTATTAGCTTTTGTTCTCTCTTTGTCCAGTTCTCTAAGGACCTGTTAAGTAGGTACGTCCATGGGTTTAAATCTGGGGCTCTATGGAATATACGTGTCATTAGTCGATGTATCTGTGACCAAAAGGCTTTTACTCGCGGGCACTCCCACCACATGTGGAGGTAAGTGCCTTTGAGGCCGCAGCCTCTCCAACAGTCGTCTGTAGGTGTCTTCCCCATTTGTCGTAATTTCACAGGTGTAGTGTACCACCTAAACATCGTTTTATAGGCCTGTTCCTGGAGAGACACACATATGGATACAGCATTGTTCGCTTCCCAAATCTCTCTCCATTCCACCCCCTCTAGTTCCTCCCCTAGTTCCTGTTCCCATGTGCTGGTGTATGTGAGTGAGCCCCATTCCACTGATTCTGAGCATATGTGTGCGTATATTTTCGACATGAGGCCTGGCAGTGGTGATTCATTTAGGCACATCTTTTCGAAAAAGGACATACGCCCTGTGGCCGCGTTTTGTATGAGTGGGCATTTCACGTAGTCTTTAAGTTGTAGGTAGCAGAAGAAGTCAGCGGGGGTGAGATGTGTCGTCTGTTTTAGGTGTTCAAAGGTAACTAATGAGTCGTTCGGAAACATATGGCATATCCTTTGTAGCCCTGATTTCTCTAGGTTGGCAAAGTCTCTCGCTGTCAGCCCTGACGGGAAAGCCCTGTTCCGTAGCAGTGGGGTTAGTGGGGATGTGGTGGATATCAGTCTAAATTTGTGAGCCACGGCATCCCATAATCGTATAGAATTCAGGATTGCCGGGCAGGTCGTGCGCAGGATAGGTCTATCCTCTCTCGGGGTCCATATGTGGAATTGGGGCAGATCTGCTCCCGTCATTAATGACTCCAAATCCGCCCATCTCCTTTCCTCTGGAGGGGTGTGCCACATTGCCACTTGTGCGAGTTGGGCCGCCAAGTAGTAGGAGTACAGGTGTGGTAGGCCTAGCCCACCCCCTTGTTTCTGTCTGTATAGAATGTTTCTTGAAATTCTGTGACGTTTATTTTGCCAGATAAAGTTTCCTATCGCTTGTTGTAGCGGGGCTAGGTCTGATTTAGTGAGTTTGATGGGCAGTGCTTGAAATAGGAATAGTATACGGGGTAATATGTTCATTTTAACCGCATGGACACGTTCTATCCATGATATGGGTTTATCTTGCCATTTGTCCATGTCAGTGGTGAGTGCCTTTAGTAACAGGGTGTAGTTCAGTCGGTATAGGTTTACTGGGTCATCCGGTAAGTGAATCCCTAGGTATTTAATATGACCCTGTGCTATTGGTATGTTGTGGGTCGCCCGTATCGCCGCCACATCCCCCGCAGTCATTCCTTTCGGGAGGGCACTTGATTTATCCAAGTTGGCCTTGTATCCCGAGAAGGTTCCGTATTTTGTTAGAGTTTCTGTGAGGGCCGCCATCGAGTTCCCTGGCTCCGTAAGCATCAGGAGTACGTCATCCGCGTAAGCGGAGACAAGGAACTCCTGCCCCCTGACTTTTACCCCTTTTATGCGGGGGTTTTGCCTGATGGCCTGTAGTAGGGGCTCCAGCGTTAATGCGAATAAAAGTGGAGAGAGGGGGCATCCCTGTCTCGTACCATTACCCAGACTAAATGGTTGGGGCCATGTACCTGCTATTGTCACCTGTGCCGTTGCGTTGCTGTACATTGCTTGGAGTGCGGTCACAAATTTATCCGGGAATTTCAGAAACTTCAGTAGATTAAAAAGGTAGGGCCATTCAACTCTGTCAAACGCCTTTTCAGCGTCAAGTGAGACTACCAGGGTGGGTGAGTTGGTTACCCGTTGTCGCCATATTAGATCAATATTTCTTCTGGTGTTTTCAAATAATTGGCGGTCTGGAATGAATCCCACTTGGTCCGGGTGTATTAATGACTTCAGCATGGGGTTAAGGCGAGCTGCTAGTATCTTTGCTAATATTTTGATGTCTTGGTTGATAAGGGAGATGGGTCTGTAGTTCGTTGGTTGTAGGGGGTCCCTGCCTGGTTTCGGGAGAAGGATAATGTTTGCTAGCGACATTTCCTTTACGGGGTTTCCGCCTTCCAGGAAATCGTTAAAGAGCTGGGATAGTTTGGGTGAAAGCTCTTCTCGGAACGTTTTATAATACCCCCCGTCGAATCCGTCGGGGCCCGGGGCCTTATGGCTCCGGAGTCCCGCTATGGCCTTGTCCACCTCTTCGCTGGTGATGCTTTCATTTAGGAGCTGTGCATGTTCTGTGGTTAGCTTCGGCAGGTCCAGGTCTTGGAGGAAGGTGCGCATTGCGGTCTCTGTTGTCGCTAGGCATTCCGGGTCTTTAGGAGTGTGATTGTATAATGACCTATAATATTCTGTGAATATATGGGCAATGTCAGCTGGGCTGTATTTTATAGTTCCGTCTCTGTGCTTGAGCGCTCCAATGTGTGTACGTCTTTGTCTCGGACGCAGTACTCTAGCTAGTAGGGTGTCCGTTTTGTTTGCTTTTTCGTAGTAGGACCTCCTAGACCAGGTAATGTCCCTAGCTGCGTCGTCTAATAGGAGTTCAGTAATGGATCTCCGAACGTCTCGCAGCTGGTCAAGGAGTTGGGGTGAGGGCGCTGTCTTGTGTTTCAGTTCCGTTTTGCGCAGCGTTTCTAACAGTTGCCGGAGTCGCTTTGTTTTCTGTTTCTTTTTCTTGGTGGCCAACCGGATACACACGCCGCGTATGACCGCTTTATGTGCAGCCCATATGATCCCCGGCGACACGTCCCCCGTCTCATTTTCGAGAAAGTAGTTTCGGATTTCTTTCCTAATTTCAGCTTGAGTGGATTGGTCGCGCAGCAAAGTAGAGTTCAGCTTCCAGTTCCACGGCGAGGCGGTGCATAGGTTTCCCAGCGTTATCGAGATGTCTGCGTGGTCCGACCATGTGATAGACCCTATTGATGAGTCCACCACCCTGGCCAGCCCCGCGTCGTTTACTAGGAAGTAGTCTATCCTAGAATAAGTCCCATGGGGGGCGGAGTAGAACGTGTACTCGACCGCGTCCGGGTGGTGTGCACGCCAAACGTCCACTAGGCCAGTAGCTTGGATGAAGTCATGAAGTGCCCTGTCTTGCCCGCCCCTACCTTGGGACCTCACGTATCCTGGTTTGAAACTTCTGTCTGCGGCCGGACTCGGCACTGCGTTAAAATCGCCCCCAACCAGGAGTATGCCATGTGGTAGTGCCGCTATCTTAGCAGTCAGGGTTTGCCAGTACCTACTGTCTGGGGCGTTAGGAGCGTATAAGTTGAGCATGTGTACAGTGTGGGAGTGTATGGTCCCAGTCAGGATGAGGTACCTCCCCTCGGGGTCTGTGTCTGTTGCGGAAATTTGGACAGGGCATGTGTTGCGGATAAGTATGGCCACCCCATTCCTTTTCCCGTGTGATCTGGCTTCGTATGATGCGGGGAATATGCGATCACTTACTTTGAACGTTGTTTAAAGGACACTTTAGTCACCAGAACAACTACAGCTTATTGAATTTGTTCTGGTGAGTAGAATCATTACCTTTAGGCTTTTTGCTGTAAACACTGTCTTTTCAGAGAGAATGCAGTGTGTACATTACAGCCTAGTGATAACTTCACTGGCCACTCATGGCTGTTAGAGATCCTTCCTGGGTCATGGCTGCCTAAAATGCATCCAAACATTCAGTATCTCCTCCCTCTGCATGCAGACACTGAACTTTCCTCATAGAGATTAATTGATTCAATTAATCTCTATGAAGAGATGCTGATTGGCCAGGGCTGTGTTTGAATCATGCTGGCTCTGCCCATGATCTGACTCCTTGTCAGTCTCAGCCAATCCGATGGGGTAGCATTGTGATTGGATCAAGCTACCACTTCTGCTGATGTCAGCAGGCAGTGGGCAGGTCTAAAGGAAACAGAGCCAGAGCTAGCAGCTCCATACTTGAATACAAGTAAGATTTTACATTTTTTTAGGGAGGCATGAGGGACCCAGGGGGGCTAGATGGTGGTTTTAACACTATAGGGTCAGGAATACATGTTTGTGTTCCAGACCCTATAGTGCTCCTTTAAGTAAGCTTCTCCAAACTGCTACCAATGAGGGTACAGGAGGGTCCCTGTACATCTGCAATCTATTACAGAATTAAAGACACGCTAATTTTTCCCATATCACCCTCCCCTCCAGAAAAATAATCTGATTGTTTCTAAACTACTGCAAATAAAGTTTTGCCACATATAGAGCCTCTTTGTTAACATGATTCTGATACCAGACAAAAGCAAAACTTGATGAAAGAACATTTATTATGAACAAAAATAGTCACAGCACATACACATACAAAATATATTCCAAGCAAGTTTATTTACACCAACAAACAGACAAAAGAAAGAGGGAGAAATTAACAAACCCTTAAAATCCTCATGTCAAGCTAGTTTTCACTTTAGCTTACATTTTCAGTTCAGACATGTATGCCAAGCCTGATTATGTTGCTTGTTATTCTGTCTTTTAAAAAAAAAATGTGATCACACCACGTTACTTAATGAGTCACATGACCTTGTACTTGTCTATTTAACTGACATATGATAGCTTGGAAATATGCAAATGCTGAAATATTGCAATCTTTGTTACAGTTGTGCCTCCTCCATTTCATTGTATTTTAAGTCTTTTATGGGTTAAGGACAGGGCTGGTACTATCATGATGCCGCCTTAAAGCGCACCGGCTCAGGGGGCATAATGTCTGGGGGTGACCGGCAGGAGCGGAGCAATTTGCACTCCATTAAGACACATGTAGTGGGGCTGAGGGAATAAGACATGTGGGGAGGTGCTGGGGGACTGAGACACATGGAGGGTTCTGGGTGATTGAGACACATAGGGGTCTAGGGGAATGAGACACATGGGAGGTACACGGGGATTGTGAAATATGGGGGGTACTGGGGGAATAGAGACACATAGAGAAGGCTGGGTGACTGAGACACATGGAGGAGGCTGGGGAATTGAGACACATGGGGGCTGGAGGAATGATACATGGGAGGCATGGGGAATGAGACACATGAGTGGAAGTGCTGGGGGATTGAGACACATGTATGGGCTGGGGGATTGAGGCACATGGAGGTACAGTGGGTTTGAGGCACATGGAGGGGCTAGGGGATTGAGGCACATGGAGGGGCTGTAGGATTGAGACACATCGGGCTTGGGCAATGAAACATGAGGGGCTGGGGGAACGAGACACATGAGGGGGCTGAGAAAACGAGACACATGAGGAGGCAGGGGGAATGAGACAAATGAGGGGGCTGGGGGAATGAGACAAATGAGGGGGCTGGGGGAATAAGACACATGAGTAGGCTGAAGGGTTAAGACATATGGGGAGCTGGGGTAATGAGACACATGAGGACGCTTCAGGGTTGAGACATATTTCGAGCTGGGGTAATGAGACACACGGGGGGCTAGGTGGAGGGAATGATACAACGGGTGGCTAGGTGGAGGGAATGATACACAAATGAGCTTGGGGGAGAAAGAGACACACAAAGGGGCTGGATATGAGTAAGAGACACACAAAGGGTTTGAGGGAAAGAAAGGGAAAAAGTGGGGGGATATGATATACTAAAGGGGAGTGTAAGACAAAAGTTAGATAAAACACACTAAATGGGTAAGACATTCAAAAGAAAGGATAAGAAACACAAAACGGGGAAAGAAATAAAAGAGGGGTAAAGGGACACACAAATACAAATTTATTTTTGGGGGAGGAACGAGAAGGAGGGGGCGGCAAAATGCATCTTAACCGGTGTAGTCAAAAATCCTTGCACTGGCCTTGGTTAAAGATGAACCTATGAGTTGTTGGCATCTGTCACAAGTTAATGAATAAAAATGAAGATTTCTTACTAAGGAAACCTTAAAGCCATGAACGCAATCAGGATTGCCTTCATGCATCCAAGAAAGATGAAATCAGTACCATTCAGTTGGATAATAATACAATGGCAAAGCCAATGTAGAGAGTGCCCTAATGCCAGAAATTTTTTTGGTCCTACTCCAGCATGTGGGCAAAAAGAAGATACTCATCTGTTGCAAAAATGGAAAAGTGATCTGTGCAACAAAGGTGCTTTTATGGTTATATCACAAACAGATAATCAATAGCAGCTACTACACATACAGTATCTCACAAAAGTGAGTACACCCCTCACATTTTTGTAAATACTTTATTATATCTTTTCATGTGACAACACTGAAGAAATGACACTCTGCTACAATGTACTGTGTATAACAGTGTAAATTTGCTGTCCCCTCAAAATACCTCAACACACAGACATTAATGTCTAAACTGTTGGCAACAAAAGTGAGTACAACCCTAAGTGGAAATGTCCAAATTGGGCCCAAAGTGCCAATGAATAACATTTTCTTTTAGATCAGGTGGATGGTCATGTGCGTGTGCGTTGTTTACCTGGGGAAGTGATGGCAGCAGGATGCATTATAAGAAGAGGGCAGGCTGGCAGAGACAGTGATATTACTAGATCTTCTGTGTGTCTCTTTAACCCTCAGCCCCACTGTGTGTCTCTTTAATCCCCAGCCCCACAGTGTATCTCTTTGTCCCTCCTCATCCCCATGTGTGTCTTGTTGTCACACAAAGAGCCCCACTGTGTGTCTTTTTGCCCCCACACTGACACATACACACACAGGTGCAGACACTGACACATACACAAAGATGCACACATATACACACAGAGACACATATACACACACAGATCACAATTTGCATAGTCTCAACATACAATGCTTTCCTACCTTTTGAATGCAAGGCTTTCCTCGGATCCAGCGACTGAGACTAGCTCTCTCCCGTGCAGCTTATTGGTAGGATGGAAAGAAGTGACTTGTACTTACTACCTCCCAGCACTGTGGGTTAACATCTAACTGGGGGCTCAGCTGGTGGATCTTGGTGTGGTCACATGTTGCTTTAATGGTAGCAACTTTAGGATGGAATTGAGAGCTAGAGACAAGCTACTCAGTTTGAAGCACCTCTGTCATCTTCAGCAGTATTTGCATATTTCGTACAGTCCCCCAGAGGTGACATTCCACAAGGTTTGCAGTGGCCTGGGGTCCATCCATATTGTTTCTTCAGCTTCTGGCTCTTGATCCGCCAGGAGCCATGTCACTGCTGTATTTTCTTAGTTAGTGTACAACACTGAGGTCTATAAAGGATGCAATGAGACCCTCTACAACATGCTCAGCTGATCATTTCAGCCAAAAGCTGCTTCTGCATAACAGGGCTTAGCTCACTGGAGCTAACTGAGGTTTCTACCAGGAGCTTCAGCTCCAGAAGAGGTTGCAAATTGTGCCCAGCAGACCCCAGGTAAGTGGTCAAACCTTAGCAAATTACTTACCCTGGGAGAACATCAAGGCACTCCTGGAACCATAAGCACTACAGTGGGCGGTAATGGTTATGGCGCTGGACTGTTTCTTTAAATGTGACAGAAGGGTTTGGGGATACATTGTAGCCTTCGTTGTGAGAACATGTCTGACGTGATTATTGAAGAAAGAAGGTTTTGAAGAGAATAAAACTTCCACGATTTGGCTGTCACTAAAAAAAAAAAATACTATTTGTTCCTGTTGGGCTATGATAATGTTTTGATGCAAAAATATTTTTATAGAAGCTACACCTGCATTTCCAGGAACTGGTGATTTGTAATAATAGCATTCTGACAAGCACTGCTATAGATCATAGATGCACGCAAACATATGACAGCTGCAGATAGTTTACTTTTTTTTGTTATAATTGTTTTTCAAAGTTGATCTTTCTCCATCCTATATCATAACAACAACTCAAATGGAGATAATACGCTTTTTTTTTTAGATTATAAATAAGAATATATATATATATATATATATATATATATATATATAGTGTAGATTGGATTAGCCGCATTAGCCCAGTAGAAATGTTGCCAAAATACCAGAAAAACTGACCTTAAGCTGCATTTCAGAATGAATCTACACATACACTCAATCAAGAACCACAAGGAAAACGCATATTGTAACCCTGTTGGTCATCACTTCACCCAGGCTGGTCCCTCCATCCAAAACCTCAGGATTAAAGTTCTTAAAGGGGATTTCAAAGACTCTCATGAACGAAAGACATTTGAGATGAAAATAATCACACATTTCAACACCAGAAATGAAGGACTTAATGCTTTCTCACATACTACCAAAACGTTATATAAACACGCATCTTAATGTCTTATATAGTTCTTTTTCAATATTCTCGCTTCACCTTTATTGGATCAATTTCTAGACATACATATATACAGCTATTTACTTGCATGCCCCGCTCTGCTTTTTTCTTGGGTTTTTTTCTCTCTCTTTTTTTGTGTGTTTTTTCTTCTTTTTAACTAGCTTATTGACTCTCCTCTGTTTATTTACTTTTTATGGCTATTCTCAGCCAACCTGCACCTTTCATTTTCAGGCACATCTTCTGCTATCTATGACACCCCACTCACCCCCCACCCCCTTCTCTAACATCAGTTGTTTTAAGTGTTAAACTCTATCAGATTTATCAGTATTGCTTCAGACCTGAAGAAGAGAGGAAAGCTCTCATAAAAAGCTTGTCTTTGAAATATTATGTAAGGTCAAAATAAAAGGTATCATTGCATACTGTAATACTCTGGTATGTTGGCATTTTATATATATTACATTAAGTCGTTAATTTCTGTTGTTGAAATGTGTGATCATTTTCATCTCAAATATATAATTTATCAATTCCAATCAATCTAATTTGTCAGCCAAGCCTGGAAACAAAAGCAGTAATCAATCACAAGAGACTTTATATGAACTTCTATATGTGGTTGATACTTGTTAAAGTGATACTGTGCACACCATAACCAGTACACTACAGTGATAGAATAATGGCCAAAGTTGGTATGATAATGGTGAATTATGAACTTTCACATTAAGATATCAGTTCACATCAGAAAGGACAGAGCAAGATAAGTGTCAAAACATTTGGAAATGGTTTGACAGTTTTCTGTGGACCAGCGCAGGGGATTCCTGGTACCATAAACACCATAGTTTTAGATTTTACAAGGCTACTTAAAATCACCCATCTTAGGAAACAAATATAGGATTCAGTTACACCAAATTGGGCCAATATCAGTGGGTCCTTCACTAATTTTAACATGCGAGGTGAATATGCTGACTGCAATATCTACCGCTTAAAGGACCACTATAGTGCCAGGAAAATAAATCAGTTTTTCTGGCACTATAGTGCCCTGAAGATGCCCCCAGCCTCATGGCCCCCCTCCCGCCGGGCTGAAGTTGGAGGAGGGGGCATTCTCAATGCTTTCCTATGTACGCTGGCGTCTTCTCACTGTGAAAAAGCTAACCAACCCAGGAAGTAACAGGACTAGTTGTCTGCTTGTAAGCCAAGGGGGTGTAACCAGGTTAATTTATAAAAGTATAAATTTCTATTGAAATTTGCACTTTTTGCAAAATGAAGAAGAGGACATAGTTTTCACACATGAAGCTTTTCAGCAAGATAACATGCTTTAGGGGTCTAGAGTGTCTCTTTAATCTGTATTTTGTATGTATGTTGGTCTTTACAGCAGCACCACTACTTAGAAATGCATATTCATATTCTGAAGATGCCCCCAGCCTCATGGCCCCCCTCCCGCCGGGCTGAAGTTGGAGGAAGGGGTTAAAATCTTACCTTTCTCCAGCGCCGGGCTCCCGAGACGCTGGGCACTCTCCTCCTCCTTTGGACGTCATCAGCTGAATGCACATGCGCGGCAAGGGCCGCATGCGAATTCAGACAGTCCATAGTAAAGCATTCTCAATGCTTTCCTATGTACGCTGGTGTCTTCTCACTGTGAAAATCACAGTGAGAAATGCAGAAGCGCCTCTAGCGGCTGTCAGTGAGACAGCCACTAGTGGCTGGATTAACCCATTTCTAAACATAGCAGTTTCTCTGAAACTGCTATGTTTACAGCAGGCAGGGTTAACCCTAGAGGGACCTGGCACCCAGACCAATTCATTGAGCTGAAGTGGTCTGGGTGCCTATACTGGTCCTTTAACTGCTTCCAAAGACTCTCCTCAATTTATGCTTTCCTGTGGTCACATCCAATGGGTATCTATAGTGGATGAGTGTGTGCTGTTCCTTAAAGGGACACTCTGCTGCTTAAATACAAAATAATTAACAATCAGTGTTAGGTAGATATACCCCAAATGAAAATGTGCACGTATTTATTTATGCATTTTTTCATTGGGGGAATATCTAAAAACAACTTGCAAGACCTGCAGTTCTCTTGTTTGAACCCTTTGTATACCCTCCACTTCTAACTCCACCTAGACTTTTTGAGGCTGTACAATCACAGACTTTCTAATGTAGCTTAATAAGACGTCTTTTCAAGGCAGGTACTCTGAGCAATTGAGCAACTTCTTGAGTTTAGCTCCACTAAGCTAACCAACCCAGGAAGTAACAGGACTAGTTGTCTGCTTGTAAGCCAAGGGGGTGTAACCAGGTTAATTTATAAAAATATCAATTTCTATTGAAATTTGCACTTTTTGCAAAATGAAGAAGAGGACTTCACACATGAAGCTTTTCAGCAAGCTAACGTGCTTTAGGGGTCTAGAGTGTCTCTTTAATCTGTATTTTGTATATATGTTGGTCTTTACAGCAGCACCACTACTTAGAAATGCATATTCAAGGTGTGCCTCCATTTACTCTTAATCTTATTGAAGTTTTGGTGCCTGGAATTCCCTTTTGCCATTCTATGGCTCAGTATTAACCATCCTAGCCTAAGCAGTAACGGAAAACAGTGATTGGCTGAGAGCATCAGCTCAGCACTCTCAGCTTGTCACTGCAACCCATTGGTGGTATGGCTAGCGCAGAGCTGCACTCTGCCACTGTGGTATGACAATCGGGGCCAGCCTGTGGGCACCCAGGGGCCACTCATTCAGTGTTAAACCAACTTTATAACCCTTAACTGTTCGAGGGCAGTCTAGGTATCACAACCACTACTGTGAGATGAAATAGTTATGGTGCCTACAGTGTTCGTTTAAAGTATCTGTGCTTTTCATGTACTTTCCCTGCCATCGGTGTGTCCTGAACAGAAGTTGAGGTGCAGACAGACATAATAAGCTGAGCGTTCAGAAGCGTGCACATTTTAGACGGGAAGACAGATACAGGATCTGTTCATGTTCATATGTATCAGTACATGCTCACACTGCCAGCAGAGTCTGAATGATCAGAGCACATCTAGTTTGTAGCATATTAGAAAATCCAGACTCATTCATGGCAGCATCTTCTATGGGTTCAGGAATCCCTCTGACACTGTACATGCATCGTGCTCTGATTTAGGAAGCGTGCTCTGTGGTTAACATCTTGAGTGGCAGCAGAGGGTGAAATGAGCCACTGTATAAAAGAGAAATAAACCGCTCCTCCAGATACAAATTACAGACCAAACGACCCTCACTCAGCTGTGACATCTGGTTACAAAAACAGAAACCGCAAAGGGGAAAATACACTTTCTGTTTCACTATTTATCGCCCTATAACCAGCCCCAGATGGGTGAGTATGCAGCCTCATCGCCCTGTAATCGGAACAGGCTGTCTCTGCACTCTGCACTTTATCTTGCCTGTAACATACAGAGTAATGTATGCCTGAGTCAGTGCCACTTTGTTACAGCCACGGAGATCACGGAGACACGAACATCACGTAAACATTTTTTTATTGCCATGTCTGTGTATAATGCCTGCACAGAAGTAACTGAATAGTAGAATAAATAGTTTTAGGCTAATTATTCTTATTATGTTTTACATTTTTTATTTCCAGGTTTTTTTTTTTTTTTTTACAGGAATAGAAATATTAAAACATTAATAGGGTTATTTACTAAAGTGAGAATTCAAAGTGAATTTAAAATGTAAGATTATACTAACTGGAGTGAAAAAATTATCCAAGTCATTTATGCTTTGAATTCTACTACTACTACTCTGGCGTTCTATTGAAATTCACTTTGAATTCTCACTTTAGTGAATAACCCTGTTAGATAGATTGATTCATGCAGTGTGATGATAAACATGCAGGAGTTTATTTTATTTACCAAACCATGAATTATAATGAATTAAAAGCCAAATTGTAAAATCTAGATAAATTAACCCCTTAGTGACCAGACCGTTTTAAAATTTTCTTACCGTTTGGGACCAGGGCTGTTTTTACATTGCTGAGGTGTTTGTGTTTAGCTGTAATTTTCCGCTTACTCATTTACTGTACCAACAAATGTTATATACTGTTTTTCTCGCCATTAAATGGTTTTTCTAAATTACCATTATTTTCATCATATCATATAGTTTACTATAAAAAGAAATGATAAAATATGATGAAAACTTTTTCTAACTTTGACCCCCAAAATCTTACACATCTACAACCACTAAAAAACACCCATGCTAAATAGTTTCTAAATTTTGTCCTTAGTTTAGAAATACCCAATGTTATCATGTTCTTAGGCTTTTTGTTGCAAGTTATAGGGCAATAAGTACAAGTAGCACTATGCTATTTCCAAACCATTAAAAAAAAAATTAAAAAAATGAACGAACGAAAGTTACATTGTAACACTGATATCTGTCAGGAATCCTTGAATAACCCTTCACATGTATACATTTTTTAAAAGAAGACAACCTAAGGTATTAAACTTGCGGTATTTTGACTCTTTTCATGTAACCATTTTAGCACCAATCTATGCCAAATTTAAAAAATATAAAATTGGTGATTTTTTGACACACATAGCAATTTAAGAATACATGTACTGTATATTTTTTGAAAGGTAGACACTAGGGTATTTCAAATGGTGTTATTTTTACACTTTCCATGCACTAATTCTACCACCAGTCTTTATTAAACTTTTGGCTAGTCATTTTTTGTGTTATTTTTCACAAACATTGTACTTTAGGCATGGATTATCAGCTCCTGTTATGTGTTACTGCCAAAAAACACCCCAATATGTGTTCAGCAACATCTACTGAATACAGTGATACCAACCATGTACAGGTGTGTCGAGTTCTCTGGGGGGCTAAAAGACCTTATTTGGAGGGTGTGCATTCCAGTTTTCCAGCATGGAATTTTCACATCTGCTCATCATGCACCCATGTTCTATTTGGGACATTTTTGAAGCCGGCCTATGTAATTTACCCCCATCAAACCATATATTTTTAAAAAGTAGACACCCTAGGGTATTTCAAATGTTAATATTTGAACACATTCTATGCACTAATTCTACCACCAGTCTTTGTAAATCTTTTAAGTTATCTCACATTGGACTTTAGGCATGGATTCTCAGTTCCTGTAATGGGCTACTGACAAAGAACATCCCAATATGTGTTCAGCAACATCTCCTGAGTACAGTGATACCACCTATGCATAGGTTTGTTGGGTTATTTGGGGGTGCAATGCCAAAATTCTGACGTGTTTTTCAAATTTGACATATCTTCTTTGCCTATCTTCTTTTTGGGGGCCTTTTTACACATCCCAATTTATTTTCTTGCCATGAACGTGCATATATTTAAAAGTTGACACCACAAGGTATTGTATATGGAGTGTTTTGATGCCTTTGATGCAACCGTTTTAGCTCCCCCCCCCAAAAAAAAAATTGGAGAAAATAGTTAGACCTCTATTACATTAGTTTTTACTCCCTGCCCACCGAATCATAATTGTATCAAACTTACTTACGATGCAAATCATCTGATTCTAGGACATTCACATCTTATTTCTTGCATTTATACCTTTAACAAAATCCTTACAGTTAAAAGTACTTGAAATAAACTAGTTCACATTCACACTAGTAGTATTATGCATGCATTTTGTATATTCCTGTTGAAGAACAAAGATGGTGGAGCCCGCACAATCCTCTATATCATGTCATCATTCTGTGTACTTTGTTAATTGTTTTTGATCAGAGAAGATTTTTATACTCTTAAGGGAAACTGTCATATTAATTTCTATTTGCATAATATAGTTCTTCTAGCTATCCGTTATGTTTGTTTCCTTTTTTTCTAATGTGTCCCTTTATCAAGTTTCTGTTTGGTAAATGTAAGGACTATTTAACCTCATAGACCCATCTTCCTGGTAGCACTAGCAGAATGCTAATTGGCATGCCTTGCAATGTTTAGCTGATTGACTGCTGAGGTTAGCCAACTTTCATGTAGTGAGTTGAGGGGAAAAATGAAGAAGGTTTAAGCTAATTAACATTCTGAGTGTGCCTTAGATTGTCTTTAGGATAAGGAGTTGTTTGGTTGAATTGTTCCTAAATTTACAGAACTACATGTGTATATTTGAAAATGGCCCATATAACAAAAATGCCACTAGATGTATAAAGAATAATTTTATTTTGTAGAAGAGTGATCTGCTAACATTTTAAAACTTTAACATACTGTAATGCAATTTGTAAAATCTGTTCTGACACCAAGTGTGTTGAAACTTTAACAGTTCTGTATCTTTAAGCATTGGTTCAGACATGTGCACCTTGTTTAATGAAGGTACATATCATTCCACAGCTTACACATAATACATACTAAGAAATTCTGATACCATATGAAGGTAAAAGTAATAAAAACACTATATTATCAGAGCAAGAGAGCTTTGTGCTTCAGTAAGCGTTTGGCGCACAGTTTTACGAATATACCTTGGTGTATGTACGCAGGGTTTGATGGGGAAGAAGATTAGATTCAGGACCTTGAACATGTCAATTTAAAGCAATTTTGTGCTTTAACAATCCGAAATCAGAGAACCAGCGTTTGGCGTACCCTCCTCCACGTCAGAGTGTTGTTCTTCTCTTTTCTCCAGGGATCCTGCAATTTGCCTCAGGGCACAAAGTGAATGATCCGGTAACACAGAAATCTCAGAGTCCTCTTTAGGGGTCCCAGGAGGTGGCAGATCTGAGAGTGCTGAGCACAAAAAATGCCTGCAGCAAAGTCAACGCTAGAACAGGAGTCTGACAGGACTGTGAGGTGGGATTAGTGCCGAAATCGGAATGCAAGTAAAGCGAGGGCACCCTTGTATTCTCAACACTTTTTTCTGCTTCTAAATTCTCCGTCTGTGGGAATGAATCATTCACAAAGACAGGAAACCTACCTAGTACTGTACACAAATTAAGATGTGATCAGCTGCAAATACAGCCTGCTTAGAATACAAAACTGCAGACACTGGCAGTACGCAGCTTAAAAGCTCTTCAAAGGGTGTTCCGTGAGAAGAATTACTACAATCCTTAATTTATAAAAAGTCTATGCCCATGAAGGTTGTCTGGGTTAAACTACTGATGATTTAAATGCTTATAGTGGGAATTACAGCTAGTAGGAGTCTCATGCGGCCTATTTACCCCTTTTCGAAGCAGCAGTTTATGCGCCGTCTATGTGCATGGACCTGTTCCTCTGCTCCTCCCCAGGCCTTACTAAAGTAGCACAAGAGCCTCCTATTTCATGCTTTGACCTTACATTAACTTGGCAGTTCAGACTTCCTAGTCATGACTGTGGGGAGTATGTACAGGACCTTAATGACCCAGACTTATTGTAGATTTTGCTGTTTGAAGCATGCAGCGTTATTATGGATATTTCAGATTGCAAAACTCACCTACATGTTTAAAGTACAACACACAGATAATTTCATCTCTTAAATTCTTCTCCCATTTGTTTTTTAGCCTTGATTTAGCAGATGATCTTGAACCTCCTATTTCATCTCCAGCCCCCTCCCTATATGTTTTTTTTTTTTTAAACAACTTTTTCTTTAAGTTTCAAGGTCATCGGTGACAAACAATGCCACCAGCCTCTGTTTGAAATGCGAACGCCATTGGCGTCCATTGCCACCGTCTCCGTGGCAACACAGTAACCATTAATTTTCAATTAAAGTAGACAAAAAGCTCGATGACAGCTCTGGGTCTACTGAAGATGTCAAGAATCTGTATTAATATACAGCAAGAGAGTATAATTGTGTGTCCATCTTCACAAGCAACAAAGATGGGGGATAATTAGCAGCTAGAAAGCCACTCTGTAATTTCGTGCTTATTGTCACCACAGCCCGGCACATTAGCATAAATTAAAAGAGAGTTTATTCCTATTAAAGTGCCCTGATATTTCCAGCCTCCTTCATGTTAACTGTTTGTTATTTACAAATGTTGCAATGCTGAGGAAAAAATATGAAATCTAACTATATAAAATAAAAATGAAATGCTTTAATTCTGACTACCCGCACCTCCCGTCCTAACAATCAACACATTCAGGAGAATGATTCAACAATTCTCTTTTCCAGTTGTCCCTGAAAATTAGACATTTTATTTTCTTTTTGAAAAGTACATGTTATCCCTGAAGGGAATATTTTGTCTTGTCTGTTTTTTTTTGTTTATGGCTTTTGCCCACTCCACCAAGATATCACCTGCGGCTCAATTCTAATAGTGTACCTGAGGGTAGTGCGTAGTTCTAAATATATTTGCTTGAGGTCCTCATCACTAAAATTATTCAAAACCAAAGTAATATACTTTTGTGAGTCATGCCTCTTTATTCACCACCCATTTAGCAAGGGACAGGCTAGTAAATTAAATATTACATATAGAAGATTAAATAAATTAAATAATTTTTATATAAATATTTAATTAAATTAAATATTAAAATATAACCTCTAAGTCTGCTCTTCACTATGTACTCATAACCAGCTGAAAATGAGGCAGATTGATTGTTGAAGTCAGGAATTTCAGATTGCATGCTCTGCTGGCAAGAACTCCTGTAGGAAAGCATTGGGAGGTTATCACACATGCACGGCAAAATCCTGTGCTGGCCAATGAGCATCTCCTCATAGAGATGCATTGAATTAATTCATCTCTACGAGGAGTGTTCAGTTGTGCAGCACCAACCCAGGAAGCACCTCTGATGGTCATCTAGGGACAGCCACTGGAGGTGTCCCTAGGCTTTCATGTAAACACTGCCTTTTCTCAGAAGGTTAGGGGAAGTATTGTAAGAGGAAGAAGAAAGATCTGCAGGCACACACTATATACACTAAAACAACTACATAAAGCTGAGGTTGTGGGGTCTGGTTGCAATTCTGAATGTCCGAATCTGGAGTAAGCTTGGTGCAAACATTCCACAAAGTTGTCGATTTAACCGATTTTCACTTGAAGAAACTTATGATTCCTGAGTTGTGAACACTCAGCTATGTAAGCTATATCCCTCAGCTATGTTTTGCAGAATTTGTCAGTCTGATCAGTAGTCTAATCCAAAAGCATCTTTGTGGCATACATGTGATTATGGACAGTAAGAGGCAGCTGCTCCCCCCGTTGATATTTCGGCTGATGTGTGCAGTGGCGGTTGGGTCCCCGTTTCCTGCCCTTGCCAGTGAGGGTTATCCCAACACATACCCACTGGCCGTACTTACATCAATACGTGTGGTGTTCACACCCAGGAGACGCTGCGATAGCGCGAGGCCTGTCTCACAAACTCAATCAAGATTGCTGAAGCCACGTTTCCGCCTACTACTCGGCCCGGTTTGATGTGATCCTCTGCTCACCCACGCATGCTACAGGTGTCCAGATTTCCTGGTGCCTACCTGTTTCCTGTGGTGATCGGCACTAGCTTCTGCTCGGCCGGGCCTTGAGTGTACATACTCCGATGTTCTTGAGGGGACATAACCCGATGCACACCACATATCCCCGGAGGGAACTTCAACGGCGACAAGCTACACCTCATTCCTCCTGGAGCCTGTGGTGGTGGTATGGACCATGCTGGATCTCTGTAACTCTGTTTGGTGGTGGGGGCCGGAGACCAAGCATCGGTATTGGATAGGCCACGTGTTACTGGATTTTTATGTGGGGTGTATGCTACCTAGAGTTTATTAGCCACCTCTCCGTGTTTACCTTGATGTTTGCTCCAGTCTTCTGGGGTGCCTAGCCTGCCCTAACATGGTATATGTTGAGGGACCACCACGGCTATTCAAAATAGCTTTACTCTGTTTATTTTATTTTGTTTTCTCTTTTGGTTTCCTTGCAATGTGGTTTAACCCCTCATAATATTGTAGCGTAAAACCACCAACAGTGCCACATATATTCACATTTTACGATGACATTAGGCCTGACAATCATTTGAGCGCTACAGCACTTCTCCACTAGTATGCTACATGAATTTCGATGCTGGTGTCCAAACCTTAATAGGCCGCCCGGTATAATATCTTATGTTCATGCTTTTCGTTATAGCTTATTTCACTTACCACTTATGCTACCCTAACTCCTGACATTATATGTTTGAGCATGTTTATCGTATCACAAAATGGCGCTGACTTATAGAATGCCATAGTGTTGCTTGTTCTTGTAAGCCCATTCCTGCTATTGTGGAAATATAAGCACATCTGTAACTCTAAGCACTGAAAAAAATGATTTACAAAAAAAAAATTCTACATTAAGCTGCAGTTGTTTTGGTGACTACAGAGTCCCTTTAATGACCATACAATGAGAAGTTCTCCTGCCTTTTCAGCTGCTTGACTGCTTGTTTATATTCCAAACCTTGCAAGACACTGTTTAGTTAACGGACAAATCATGCATGATTTCCTAAACACCTTTCTGAACCCATTAGCGGGATTCAGGTTAATAATGTTCAGGAGTCATGTGGTTGGTCCATTGACACCCTGTGGTCTACATTAACACTTGCACAAGCATTCTGATTCTGTTATAAGCAGAAGGGGGACATAGGCTCATTCTTCTCATCATCCCATGAGCAGTTAAGTGAAATTTAAAACAGAAAGATTGAACGCAACAAATACCTTCACTCTCTGTGTTGCTATTATGGCATAATATTGAATAGGACAACATTATGACCATTTACAGGCCAATTCCCCATGCCACATAAATATGTCCAGCATCCCACAACAATGACAACGTTGCCAGCCTCATTTTTGTATTTTCCTTTTATTTGATTTTCCTTTTTTCCTGATAGTACATTTGATGTTGATTAAGTAAAGCTCATCCACTACTATCGACAGTATATTTTGGTTTTATTCCAGCTTGCTTTAGGAGGTAACAGAATGTCTTGCAAGAAACATCAGCACTTTAATAACCCTCTTTGGTAGCACCTCTCAGCTGTCAAGCAGTCATTAAGGCAGTTCCCAATCTCATTCGCCATGAGCACTTACTCAAGACAGAAGTGGGGCTACTCGTTGAGAAGGATTTGATTCAGTCCTTCTATATGACACTCACTGCCAGCACATGGTGTTGATTCCCAGGGCAGGGTGACAATTACCGCACATGCACCCCTGGCTCCCAAAGCTTCTCTATGAGAAGAACTGGATTATCTCGGAGGATATCACAGTGATGCACACCTGGAGGCAGATCGGGGCTGGGCGAAATTACCTCTTAGCCTTTAAATTGCATAGTCTAAAAACATGTGGGGAAGGGTGGTGAGGTGCAGTTTGACAATGCCACCAAAATGGTCCAATAACCTTTTTTGGTTGTTGAGAGCTGCTTACTCTTACTTTATTTAAAACATACAAAACAGAGGGTATCAAATAAGCTTTCACTGCTGCCATAAATTAATGACTCATTGCTTGAGGTCAAAAAGACAGTTTTCCTCCTTCAACAGAAAACAATTAAAAAAAAGTCTTGTGGTTATCACGTCATAGGCTTCTTGCAGCTTGTTTCCCCGGTGTTCTGTGACTCTACCCTGAAATCTCTCA